>OX333078.1:16482239-17694739 GCA_946863875.1 Alloplasta piceator
TTTTAACCGAACCTCTCACGCGATTTTTATGAAATTTAGTATCATTTTTTATTGTCATTGAATGTATCGTCACAAAAAAATTCAGTTCGATAGATGCAAAATTACAAAAGTTAGAGAACTTACAAATTTTCTGCGCAAAATTATAAAATTTTTTTGAACCGAACCTCTTGAGCGATTTTTCCCAAATTCAATCCCAATCGCCCTCACTATAACCTCACTATAAAGTGTATCTGCACATAAAATTTCAGTATGATAATTGCAAAATTACCAAAGTTAGACGACCCACAAACATTTGACAAAAAATTCAAAGTCCCGCCAAGTTGACAATTGTTTTGCAATTTCAAGAACACATTGTTTTGCAAGTTCACACACACATACATACGTTCGGACATTTTTTCAAAATGTGATTTCTCGAAGTTTTGGGACATTTCGAACATACTGACATGAAAATTGCGAAACAAATTTTTTTTCGCGAAAACAAAGCTTCCTTCATGATACTATAATCTAGTGCTTTTCATAGAAGATTTTGAAAATATCGCTTTATGACAAAATGATGGACGTTTGAACATAACATAGCGATTTTTCGACAAATTTTTTTTTTCTCTAATTTTTTGCAGCATTTGGAAGTGAAAGTCGCGATTTTAGCTAAAAAAATCTCGGTAAATTTGTTATTAAACATAGAAAAAAATCAAAAAATAATCATAAATAATAATAATAAAAAATCATAAAAAGGGAAAATCGCGTTTTTCACTTCCAAATGCTGCAAAAAATTAAGAAAAAAAAACTCGCTCTGATTACCTGGGGAAACATATCACCTTTAAAACGCATATCGATTTTTTTGTTTCAGATGATCCGGTAACGAGTTATCATGTTCACCGCAAAACAACTTTTTTTCAAGGCGCCTCCGGAGATTCGCTGTCACGGGCATATTTATCAATATTTTTTATTTAAAATTTTTTCTAATATACTTTAGAAGTTATACTATAATATAAATATGAAATGAATAAAACAATATTACTCATATCGGCGCAAAAAAAAATCATGAAAATGTGCCTTTTTCCGCTTTTAAAACCATACCCTGCCCTTAACGGATACGTCGCTGGTGTTGCTCTTAGGGAGAGATAAAGAATGGTGAAAGGCTAATGGGGGTCGAAGGGTAGATAAAGAAAACAAATTTAATTTTTGCTTTTTTTTCATGCCCGCGTTTCCGTGGGGTCCATCAGGTAACTGCGAAGGATAAACTACCATAACGATGGGTCGGCAGCAATTCAAGAACGAGAGAAGAGTCTCGTAATGGAAAGAAGAGGCACTCGGCAATTTTTCACCTGTCGATGTTTTTCATCGCCGTTGCCTCCTATATGTCGTAAAACTCATTTTTTTCACCCATGCAAGACAGCTAAGAGTGAAAAAGAGCCTCTTTTTGGCTATCCACGCATATAGCGACTCAAATCTCCCATGGGGAAAAAAGATCGTGTGCAACACGGGCCAGAGATTCGTATTTTGTCTCGCGTGGTTGCGGTCCTCGCTTCGCGCGTTGCGGCAAACTTCACGCTCGACAAAAAGACTTATCCCTGGCCCTAGATGCACAAAATAATATTTTCACCAATTAAAATGTGAAAGTTTAATTATAAGACATTCTGAGCGCTCCGTTTAAATCGAATTTGCGGTTAATTTTTTTAAATCATTTCTACAAATATTCGTGGATTATTAATAACTAATTTTTCGGTCGATTTCTGAAATTGGATCAAAGCATGTGAAAATTAATCGAAACACGTTAACGTTTGAATCAGGGAGGAACGTGGCAGTGCAAATTACATTTGTCCACAATTAATAAGCGAATATTCGTAGAAATGATTTTCAAAATTGAACTCCATTTCAACCGGCTCTGAGTAAATTTTTTAATGATACAGACGAATCACCATTGAATTGACTTATGACGATTTATTACATATTTATTTTACCCCATAACCTTACATCATCTGTCTGCGCGACTCGTATTAATTAATTAGTGCAATTTTAGCTCAAACAAGTAATTACATCTACGTATTATACATCTCTACATTTTTTTCCATCGTTTCGTGTCCTTGTGTCACATCACACCTCATTATTCAGGATACCTTACGTTATATTGATCCCTCACGCTCGCACACGATCCAATATCATTTTCTCACGTATACATCGTTTGCCGATAAACGAAAAAACCCATAATTCGATACGTTGAATCGCGTTAATTTTTTCATCCATCGGCAATCGTTCGTATGTCCATAATGTTTAACCGGGAGTTGAAACACAGAAATAATTCGGAATCTTGATTAATCCTCATTTTTTCATAAAATATCGTTGCCAAGACAATTGGGGTAAAAAAATAGTCTTTTGATGATTTTTTTTCCTTCAACAGACTCTGAAAGTGGATTAAAAAAAACAATTATTATATAATTTACAAATTTGCATTAAGCATATTGGAGCCAGAATCGCAGAATCTGATCAGACCATACAATTTACAAAGATTCATTCGACTTATCAGTGATCTACTTGCCAGCGAATATCAACACGAATTATAAAGTAATGCTAATATTATCGACTGATTCTCCAGCATCTGTGGCTGTTCGTGCGTGAATTTATTTTTCTTCTCTCATGCTTTTACGTAAACTTCAGATGGGTTTACAGCGAGACGATCATGAATATTATATAAAGATCTAAGGACAAAGTTTGAAAATCTCAAACTTTGTATAAAACTTGATTACAGATGTTCCTGACATCTGTATATAGAATTGAGGAGATTTTAAACTCTCGATTTGAATTTGATGATCAAAGTTCTCGAAAAATTCGACTCTCGGAAGTATGTATAGCTCCTCATAAATTGAAATATCGGATCGGAACATCTGCCAAGAAAGTATTTTACCAGAATTCATATTACCTGTAAATGATTGCCTGAAATATCATTGAATAAAAAAATAGGAAACTTCGAATATCGTCCCGTTGTTCTATTCCAAAAAGGTATCGTGTCAAATCTGACCGGACCATCGAATTTGCTTATGACTCATTTTTTTTTTTAAATCCAGAATCTCGATAATGTCTTATTGATACTTGTTTACACATAATTTACCTATTTACACAGCATGCATAAATATGTAGACGGCTTATCGTTTACAGATATCAAAAAACCTCCCCGGCAATTGGAGGGCATTTCGTTTCGCAGACCATACGCCATTATCGATATATTTTGTTCTTCCTTCCCCTTTCTTTATCTCTAGCTTTATCTCTGACATAAAAATTATTACCTCGGAAATTATGTCACGCTTTCTAGCCGTTGGATTTTCGCCACACCAATACACGATTCCCACACAATCATTTCTATTTTTATCGTCTCAATATTGTTGTTGTTTGTTTTATGGACATTTATCGCAACATTTTTCTTCAAAGTTTTATGCTACTTCCGGGATCAAAAGATTTCATTACGCTTGTTTGAAACAAGAGGTTTGAAACTAAAAAAGTATTTGTCGTTAAAACTTTGTTTCGCGACGATTTTGGAAGGAGAAGAAAAGTAAAGAGAGAGGGAGAGAAAGAAAGAGGAAAAAGATAAGCGTAAATAACGTTAACCCACTAGTCAGATTCTATTTTGACGAATCTTGACTCAAAATTTCCCATCTTATTTTTTTCAAGCCCTGTTAAAACCCAATTATCGTCAAAATTTGTTTCGTTCATACTCAAGTTTTTCCCCAGAGTTTTACGACGCGAATTCCTTCAATTTCGACTCTTCACGCAATCTCTTTCTCTTCCAAACGCTTTTCCACCCTCGTTCAAATTATAACTCTTCTTTATTGAACTTGAGTTTTAGTATATCATTCCTCTTTGACTCTTTTGCTTCAACGCTGAGGCATTATCTCTTTTATCTCTCTGTCTCTCTCATTCTCTTTCTATTTCATACAACACCTTCCTTTTCCCTCCAAAAGGTTCGCAGAGTTCGCCCTTGCATGTTTCGGAAATATTTTCTCTGTTCTTCCCACTCTTGAATCACGATGAAAACGGGCGATGGTACATTTATACGTAATACGAGGAGTTCAGACAATCTTGTCCCGACATCTGCAGGTTGCCCGACAAAATTGTCGTCTCTCACGTCCCTGCTGGGTGTCGCTAAGGCAAAGCCAAGAAGGCCACGTGTCGTAAAGCTGGCGACAGTTGGCCCACAGATCGGCCCACGGACAAGCGTTCTTGCAGAGCTTACCAAGACGACAGTGACCCTCGCAGCTGCTGCATGTTGGTCCGGCCACGTACGGTGTGCTCAGCTTCTCGATATGATTCCCTCTGTGATAAAAATAATAAAAAAGTACCCAAATTTAAATAAAAATCACGAATGAATAATATCAGCCCTGGTAATAGTTATATTCGTTTTAGCTTTGTACATGCTCATTATTAGGATTTAAGGAAAATAAATTATTTTATTTTTTAGAATATACATATATGTGTGAACACTAGAATATTTAGGGTCCTGAAAATACACAAATATCGTATATTCTTTGAAGTTTTTTAATACTATAATATCTAGACTCGTAAATTCATAATAATATAGTGAATTATTGGAAATTAAAAAATGTAAGGGTCGTAAAATTGACTTTTCGAACATTGAAAGCCCTTCATCCAGTTTTTTACTCATTATCTTTTGTTCTAATATAATTTGCTTTCTTATAGAATACATTTTGTTTGCAATAAGAATAAAAAATCGAGATTCTAATGTCATTATGTTCTAAATCTTCCAGAATTTGTATAAAATTCAAAGAGCTCGTAAACTCTCTAGTTTTTGTGTTTTGTAGCTATCGATACAAAAAATAAAAGCAAAATATCATAAATATTTATTATCGTCGAGTAGAAACGAAGAATCGTGAAAATTAAAATTGTCACATTGATTTCGCGATTTTATTTCCATTCGCAAAATAGAAAATGACCAGGAGGCAGCTCGCAAAGTTTAAATCTGCTCGATATTTACAATCTCATTTATCTTACCCTCTATTACCATTCAGTACTCTTCATTTCAAAAAATTAATCATTACTCTTCATTTCAAAAAATTAATTTCATTTTGCATGATATTTGACCTGATGAACACGTATCATGTTATATGAAGTTTTTCATCGGCTATGGGCGAAGGTTTATTGGAATTTTTAGTTATGCGCAACGGGTCTGTCGTGTTTCCAACAGTCATTCCTGCTAATAAATTGCATTCCGTGAATTATTCGCTCGCTCCGCGTTTCGTTAGTTGGTCGAAACGAACGTCACGAAAGACAATCGAGTTTTCGAGGGGGCTTTATCGTGAATCATGTTGGTACTCGACAGAACAGTTTCAAACTCGAGTTGATTGCACATGATTTTTGTATTCAGATTTTTTTTTTGTATGAACCAAAAATAAGAAGCCGTCTCTAAGAAATCATAGAATGAAAAAAGCCTCAGAGAACGCAATGACTTTTTTGTTGTTGAGGGATTAAATTTGTGGAATGAATCTTGGGGAGGTTACAAAGTCCATACAATTATTTTTAAGCATTCATTCGTATTTGGGTCAACATTCCTAGAGTTCTTCAGACAATTTTGTGCTTATTTTTTTCATGAATTAATATCCAATCAATCTAATAAACGAATCGCCTTTATCGAGACAATTATCGCTATTTCTTTTCCAAATTGCGATTTCTCTGTTTTCATTATTCATCATCGGACACTCTCCAATGTCCAGAAATAAACTTGACCCCTTGAAGACTCAATGTGAATACGAGACGCTTACATTTGTCACGGAAGCATTCAATGGTGAACGTAAGCGCGACGAACGTGACTGAAACACGTCAGGATAATTAATCAAGGGAGAAAAGATGGCGTGAGAATGTTTCTGTGCGACTCTACATACATCATTGTCACGTTTGACGTGACCACAAAACGCGAAACTGGTATATCTTTATGTATTTGTCCACGACTGTGACCGGATCTCTGAGGAGTGGCAATAAGACGGATAACAACGTGAATTGTGTCCGAGCGTTTTCAAAATGATCAAATTCACATGTTCATGCTCTCTTTGGGCCAGCAAAGAGATTTACGATGCTATCCTGGCGGATTTTATCAGAGGCAAGACTATCGGTAAAAGGTGGACTCTCAAGATACGCGAATCGAAATTCTATTCAACGAAGAAAATCACTTCGTAAATAACTCAATGAAATATTTAAAAAAATCACTTATCGTATTGTATGATTGAGATCTTGCACTTTTGATCAGAAGGCAATGTGATTTCCCGACCATAGCGCCGTAACATTTGAAATTTTGATAAAGTTTTTATCGAAACTACGTATTTAAAATCGGTAAGTAAGATATCTCGAAGACTACAGCATCGATCTTTTTGAAATTCTTAAGCTTTCTTACAGATGTAAAAATCTAGTATCTGATCGGAAGATTCTTTGTTCGATATATATTTTCGATTTAATGGATGGAAAATGACAATTTATCCTCAAAAATAGAATTATTTTACTTTGAACAGCTACGATTTGGTTTTAAATCGATATTTCAGAAATTCCCTCAATCAAGGGATAAAGTAATATAGTAACGCGAACCGTTCAATTATTTCATTATCTTACGAGTCTTGTTTTCGAGATTACTAGGTAATATAGCTACTTTCACTCAACGTCGTCACAAGTTTTTAGAGGCACGGATAAGAACAAAAAGACCTCTCTGCTAGGGTGGCCCCTGACGACACACCGCCTAACGCGCTCATATTGTTTTTTGTGCGCGACGTAGTCACATCGCTTTAGAGTCATACTCCGTATCAAAATTATTCAACAATCATCGTAGAAGTTAAAACCATGGTAAAGCAAAAAGGAGAAAGAACCAAGGAAGACCTTCATCGGAAGTTAAAAGAGCTGGAAAAAAGATCTCGCGCACTTCGGAAAATGTGGTCTCTAACTCTGAGATCGTTGCCGAAAAAGGAAACTAAGTCGTTTCTGGTTCACCATCATCAAATCAAGGTAAATTAGTGTTATGAGTGATGGTTTCGTATCTCATTCTATTCTCTCTGGCGGTGGGAAAAGCCGTGCGAAAGATAGACTATTGTAGCTATTTGAAGGGGGGACATTAACAAAAAAATATGTCCTTTTATGAAAATTTAATGGCAGGTTTGACAGACTACGTAAGTGATTTGGAGCAACCAGTGAACCGTGAAATATTGGGCTCTGGTAAGACTGCGCAAGAATTTCAAGAAATGAATCCCCCGAGATCAGAAGTTCCCTACGTTGACGAAAAACTGCTCGAAGCTGTTGGCATCCAAACTTCGTGTCCGCGGGCAAGAAAGTTGAAATAACTTCTCAAGTGTCAGCACAGTGGAATAGTTGGATTGAACTGCACGTGGAAAAAGAAATTTAAGCGGAGCTGCTTAATACGAATAAATGCCTGAAGAATATCCTCGCACTGGAGATTAATCTCTGGAAGCTCTAAAGTTAAATCCGGAAATGGTGACCTCGCTTTACGAGACGTTCATACAGAGGGATAAACATTTTGTTTCTTCGCAAAATCTTCTGGGCTCAGCCTTGTCAGCACTTGGAGCCGACTCACAGATATATTTTAAATCTCAAAAAACTATATAGTTTTATGTGCGCTCCACATTCGAACAGCATCGAAACTCATGTGTAAAGATTCGTATATGTGCCATTTAGATTTGCAAGACATTTATTTTCTCATCCCTGTAGATGTGAAAAGTTTTCAATTCAAAGAAAAGCTTTTTGAATTTCTTTGTTTGCCATTTGGGCTATGCAAAGTGCCTTTCATATTCACAAAAGTTTCGAAATCGATCGTGTATCATTTGAGACACCAGGGCTTGTCATCCGTCATATTTCTTGATATGATGTTATGTTTTGGAGACGACGCAGCGTCGTGTTCTCGTAACGTGGAAATAACAATCGAGACACTCGTTTCTTTGGGATTTATTATCAATTATCCGAAAAGCAACATTTATCCGAGCAAGAAGTGTAATTATTTACAATTCATTTTTAGCTCATGATGTATGACTTTAGAATTACCAAGCGACAAGCGGAAAACTCTGTTAGATTTGGTCGAGATTTGTAGTGCTAAAAAGTCATGTACCATTCGAGAATTTGCTAAATTCATTGGTGATATCACAGAAAGTTGTCAAGCTATTCGATGTGGCTGGTTATGTACGAAAAGGTTCGAAAGGGAGAAATATCTTCCGCTTATTTTTAATACAGTCAAACCTCGCTAACTCGAACCTCTATAAGTCGAAAACCTCGATAAGGCTGAGATTCAATCTGTTTCCTTGCGAAAACCTCTGTAATTCAAAGAGAATAACTCGAAGTTCTCCGAACGTATCAAGGACCATCATTTCGCCTCTATAACTCGAGTTCAAAGATGCCCGACCTCTATAAGTCGTAGGTTACCTCTACAACTCGAAGTTCCAATACCCTGACCTCTACAACTTGAAGCCCTTATGCTTACGGCGTGCAGATAAGACTAAGCGATCAGTGTCACCGGTGTCACTCCTCTGGTCTCATAATACGCGAATTAGTGATTTCAGATCAGTTCGCCCCGAAATGACTTCCAAACGGAAACTCAATTCATTAAGTATCGGTGACAAGATTAGGGTGATTGAAGCAGTGAAGAGAGGTTTAAAAAAGAAAAAAAGACATTGCTGAAGAATTTGGAATTCCGAGCAGTACACTTTCCACGATTTTGAAAAATGAAGTTGACCTTATGCAAAAGATCTTTGCCGAAAACTTGGATCAAAAGAGAAATAAGACTGCTGAATTTCCCGACCTCGAAGAATGTTTGATTAAATGGTTCAAACAGTGTAGAGACCAGAATGTTAGTATGGGAGGACCTATTTTAAAAGAGAAAGCCTAGGCATTTGCGAAATCGCTGGGTTACGAAAAGTTTAGAGTCAGCAATGTATGGCTGGAAAAATTTAAAAAGAGACAGAATATTACTTTCCGAAAAATGTGTGGCGAGAGTGCCAGTGTGAACGATGATGTTTGCAGTGAGTGGAAACTACGTTCAATATCTGGTTAAAAGATTACGAACCACAGGATGTGTTTAACGCGGATGAAACTGTACTCTTCTACAAAAGCCTTCCTGACAAGACATTGACGTTCAAAAATGAAAAGTGTCACGTAGATAAACACAGTAATGAATAAGCCACTCTGTTATTAGCAGCGAATATGACAAGAACTGAAAAACTAAAGCCCCTATTGATTGGAAAATCGAAAAAGCCACGGTGTTTTGCGGGTTGCAATTCCTTTCCTCTGGACTATACTGCCAATAAAAAGACTTTGATGAACGCGGAATTATTCAAAGAGTGGTTGATCAAGATCGACAAACAAATGAAAAAAACCAAGCGTAAGATTCTATTATTCATAGACAATGGCACGGCGCATAATATCATTCCTACATCGCTCAAGTACGTGAAAGTACAGTTTCTGCCACCCAATACTACATCAAAACTGCAACCTTTGGATCAAGGGATTATTAAAAATTTTAAAACCCTGTACAGAAAGGAAGTTATAAGACAGATGATATCGGATATTGAAGATGAGAAAAAAACCTCCATCGACATCCTACAGGCAATGCAAATGGCAGATAAATCATGGAGGAACGTAACTGAAAAGACAATCGAAAATTGTTTTAAAACATGTGGATTTCGCTTACACGCTGAAGATGATTTTGAAGAAGAACTAGAGCCTATTGTAAACGACACCATCAAAACAGAGTGGATTCAAATTTTGACTCATTTGCACGCCGAAAATGTAACATTTGAAGATTTCGTAAATTTTGACGAAGAGGTTGCCGTGACCGGATCAATGACAGATTCGGACATTATCGATTCAGTCAGAAAAAATACGAACGACAATGATGTGGACGAAGACGAGAATGACGAGGAGCCTATTGTTGCTGAACCACCAGTGTCACTTAAGCAGGCCAAGACTGCTCTCACCGTGGTTTGAACTTTCATAGAAAAATTTGTTGACATTGATGACAATGTATTCGCAGCTCTATTCGCGGTTGAACACGCAATTGACCCTCAGCATAAATCAAAGCAGCGTAAAATAACAAATTTTTTCCAAAATTCTGTAAATGAGTGAATGAACAACCATTGCCTACCGTGTGCATATGTACTAAAATGTGTTACATTTTGTATAGATTGTACAACTCGTACGTACATCCTAAAATAAAGAATATTTCCACTATATTTGGCGAATTTTTACGAGCATCTACAAGTCGAATATTGTTTTGGTCACCCTCTATAACTCGAAAACTTCGATAAGTCGAAACTTCTCTTACTCGAAGAAATTAGATCTGTCCCTGAGATTCGAGTTACCGAGGTTCGACTTTAATAATGATTGCGAGGCAAGGATGGTTTTATCTGATTTTCTGCAGGAGGATTTCACTTGGTGGAAAAAGAATATATCAATGGTTGTGAATCCTGTATCGAAGTTGCATTTACGGCGAGAGATATTTACAGATGCAGCTTCATCCGGTTGGGGAGCTTCTTGCGAGGGTCAACGAGCTCGTGGTATCACGAAAGAATCAGATAAGTTTTTTCATATAAATTACCTAGGGTTATTAGCAATTTTTATGGGTCTTCGTTATTCTGCTGATGACTTATCATTTTGTAAAATCCTATTACGAGTAGATAATACCACCACTATTTCTTATATGTATTATTACATCCCGACATTTTCCAATTATAGCGACATTTTTTATAATTATTTCAAATCATTTTAATCATTCCTGAATATTTTTGGTAGATCTGGAATTGCATTTTTATTGAAAATCGATTATTATTTTCGCTCTCGTGACTCGCTCTCACGGGAATAAGAAGCGCGTTTTCCGGTGCACTAGACATAATACTAAAGTACATTTCGCGAATCGTAACCTCGCTCGAGTTTCTCGGCGACGTTGCAATTCGCGACCATGGGATGCGCTGGCAGACCAGGGCTCCACGCACGAAACAGTCAAATCAGGGATTTTTGCACGTGAGCCTGTTATCAGAATCCTACAGAGAACCCCCCAGAAACCCTCCTTTTGCTCAGGAGAGGGAGAATAGTCTTTTCGAATCAGTAAAGAAATTCATTTTTCAAATTAGTCTCAGATTAAACTCGGAAGAGTCAAAACTTCGGGATCTCGGACTCCGGGTCGTTCTGTGTCTTCCCTGCGCCGCGCTGTAAGTCTCGTCCGCGCGTAGGCGGGACAAGTATCGCATAGTGGGCTATTGTGTCGCGAGCGCCCGTAAAAATCATATCAATTATTCGAACTGTTTTTGACCGTTTTATTATTTAAAGATTGTGAATCCGGGATACTCTGCTTCCTCCCTGCGCCGCGTTTGTAAAACTCGTCCGCGTGTAGGCGGGACGAGCGCCCGCGTGAAACAAACCATATATTCAAACTGTTCTTGACCGTGTTGTGACTGATACGGAAATTGTGATTGTGACTCGTATGAAACAAACAAACTATTTCAATGGATTGTGACTGGATGTAAATATTGGCGTCCGAGGCTGATTCGAGCAAATCCGACAATCCGTCGGAGGAACTCAGCAAACCTTCAGCAAGGGTGAGCGAAGCGTGTGTGTGCATGTGTGTGGAATTTAGGTTAGCATTTAGGGAAATTGCGTGCGGAATCTCGGGATTCCATATTGTTATAAGATCGCTGCGACTAATAAAATCGAGAGTTATTTTAATTTGACTCGTTTGAACATTTTATTTGAAATACCAAAAACGATCACCCATCTCGCGACGGGAACGGGCCTGTATGGGACGAGGCACAGTAGGAGAAAAGCCCGAAAACCTGGCCAAAACCCCAAAAAATAAATTTTCGAAATAGGGTCAGTTGAGTAGTCATTCAGGTAGAGGACTAGTAACTGCATTCTATTGTGGAAGGGAAAGCCCTTTAAGTGTATACCTGCGCCGCAGCGTCAGTTGGCAGTTAGTGTTCGTGAAGAGTGTACGTGTCACGCGCTGAACAGACGAAAATAACGCTGACTTCAAAAACCCATAACTTTAAAGTGACGGGTTTAATTTCAATTCTGCAACATGGATACGACTTCTGGAGGTATGTAGAAAATATTTTTACATCGGTAGAATCTAAACTTTATGTATAAATGATTGAAATGTAGTATAGCCTTCGGCATAAATAAAATTGAATAATTTTGAAAACTTATATTTTCAACGGTCCGAAAAGTTATATATTTTGTCACGTTTTGCAAAGCTCCTAGTCTCGGCCTTTAGTTTAATGTATAAGCTTTCGAAATTTACAAGAGTTACCTGCGGAAAACGTGCGTCTTGTCCGTTATGATTTTTTTCGCATCGTGCGGTAGCCGAGCGTGCACGCGGCACTATTGAGCAGCCTCTGCGCCTCTACCTGAGAATGGATGAAGTAGCATCATAACGGACAAGACGGCTGTTATACGCTTGAAATAAATTATTTTAATATATATGTATGTGTGTATATATATATATATATATATATATATATGTATATATATATATATAAATACATATTAAAATCAACCACATAAAAATTTCTTAAATATGAATGAAATGTTATAACATTTAAATAAAATATTTGAATATATATATATTATATAGTAAGCAAAGCTTTCTTTTAACCAAATCCATGTCAATATTTTCTGTCTAATTTTTTTAAAATTATTTCAATTATTGCGGTTATTTATTTGGTAAAATAATGTACATTGTTCAAGTTATTGTATTAATTGAAAATTTTATCTTTTCCTTTAACACCAATTTTCTACAATTTTATGTCTTTATTACAGGATCCGGTTACAAAGAATTGGTGCTGACAAGGAAAGAAGTATTTCTGATAATCAGCGAGCATTTATCCGATAAATTCGCTTCCTTGATCGAATTTATGGTATGGTCGTTCCGTATGTATTTTGGAAATAAAAATAATAATTGCGTAGAATACACTGTTCACGTTTATTTTATTATGATGATTTTTTTTATATATTAATTTATCTATTTAGCAGGATACTCGGCCATTTTGTTTATAACAATTTGCTGTAAGCTCTTTGTTGCAAGTTATAAACAATAGATATCGGATTGGTAATCAGCGACCTTGAAAACCCGTATATACCAATTTTTGTCAACATCTGGTAACTTTTTAACGTTCATGTCAGCCATATTGGATCGGCCATTTTTTTTACGATAATTTGGCTTGCGGATTCGTAATCAGCGACCTTGAAAACCCGTAAATACCAATTTTTGTCGACATCTGGCAACTTTTTAACATTCATGTCAGGCATATTGGATCGGCCATTTTGTTTACGATAATTTGGCTTTCAGATTCGTAATTAGCGACCTTGAAAACCCCTGTAAGCCAATTTTCATTCCCGTCAAAGGTCATTTGAGGTTTTGGCCAGGTTTTTGGGCTTTTCTCCTACTGTGCGAGGCAAGGCGGCCCAAATTTCTAACGACGGTAAGTCAAACGGGG
Source organism: Alloplasta piceator (assembly GCA_946863875.1). Taxonomy (NCBI): domain Eukaryota; kingdom Metazoa; phylum Arthropoda; class Insecta; order Hymenoptera; family Ichneumonidae; genus Alloplasta; species Alloplasta piceator. Next base: position 16,495,718 of record OX333078.1, read on the forward strand.
AAACTTACCCCGAGTTACGTTCGTACGTAACAGTATAAATCGTATGGGGGGCGTTCAGTACATGAGATTGAACGATATAGCCTGCGACATACAGCACTGGTGCCAAGTCAGAAAAATCTGGTTACTTGCTTCCTATATCCCTTCAAAGGATAACATAAAGGCTGATGAGGAATCACGAGTTCAAATTATAGACACTAAGTGGGACTCGCAGACTTTGCCTTTGAAAAAATGGTACAAAAATTTGGCTTAGCTGAGATAGATTTGTTCGCATCGAGATCCGATACGAAATGTCAAAGTTTTTACACTTGGCACAGGGATCCAGAAGCAGCTGCGATTGATGGTTTAATGCAAAATTGGTTTTCTTTGTCTTTTCATGCTTTTCCTCCATTTGCGCTAATTTTGAAAACCTTGCGGATAATTATTCTAAATCAGGGTTGTGGAATTATTGTCATTCCTCAGTAGCCTGCACAATCTTGGTATCCTTTACTCTCATCTCTTGCGATAGGAGAGAATATTCGATTCGCTCCCTCAGATAATTTACTTTTGTCTCTTTGTAGGTCACAGCGGCATCCACTGGCGAAAAATCTGAGCCTAATTGCTGGCAGATTATCAGCGAAGCGCATCAAAGGAAAAATCTCTTTGAGTTCGCAATAGGTATTCTGACGTCATCTTTATCAGAAGGAACTATAAAATAATATAGTAGCCCTTTAAAACTTTGGATGAAGTTTTGTAGACACGTCTAGATGGACCCATATGAACCTTATGCTAAGTCGTCGTAGAATTTTTGTCATAGTGTTTCGAAGCAGAAGCCTCGTCTGGAACACTAAATTCTACCGGAGCAGCGATATCATTGATCTCTGAAGGAAAAGTCACGACTGATCCGGTGAACCGTTTCTTTAAGGGGGTGTATAGGAAAAGACCTTGAAAACCTTAGTATGATGAAACGTGGGATGTGAGCATGGTGCTTAATACCGTTGCAAAATTGTATCCTTTCAAGAATCTTAGTTTATCTCACCTAACAAACAAAGTAATAACAATATTGGCCGTAGGAACGGTCAATCGAGTACAAAAATTTTCGTTAATATAATTAGCCAATATCGCAAAAACAGCTGAAAGATTGGAAATAAGAGTACCGGATCTTATAAAGATCTCTAGGTCGGGAGCACGTCAGCCCTTACACATATTGCCTTCTTTTGAAAAAAAACGGGGAATGTGTATCGCAAGCACGTTGGAGAGATATTTAAAAATCACGAAACCGTTACGAAAAAAATGAGAAAGTCTTTTATTACAAAAATGAAGCCTTGTAATGCGGTCACATCTTCTACAATAAATCGATGGATAAAAGCAACTCTCGCTCAAAGTAGCCTAAGTTCAAATTATTCAGCGCATCGTACAAGACATGCTCCGACGTTGGCAGCCCTTAAAAGAGGTGTTGATATTAGCTTAATTAAGAGTACGGCTGGTTGGTCAGAAGATTCGTTTGTTTTTGCAAATTTCTATAACAGACCAATAACGGCAACCACAACGATTTCGCCAGTGTTACTATTGTGAGAGGAATTAACATAAAATTAAATTTAATTTAAAAAACGGAATGAAAAGTCCCTCAACATCTACCTAGTAATCCCGAGAACGAGACTCGTAAAATAATTAAACGATGAAACGAACTAACGTGTAAGTGATATTCGATCGGAATTATCTGTAGAGTCTCGTTCGAGGTGATTACTCCCTATCCAAGTTACGGATAGAAAATTTGTCCACCCTTGAATCACATGTAGAATTACCCTTATACAATCTTATCGTTTAGTTTTTTATTTTTATATCTAAACTTTAGACGATATGAGCGCATGAGGCGGGTCGTCGTCAGGGGCAACCCTAGCAGAGAGGCGTTTTTTAAATTATTGATGACTCTAACAACTTGCGACGACATGGAGTGAAAGTAGCTGTACTACCTAGTGATCACCTCGAACGAGACTCTACAGATAATTCCGATCGAACATCACTTACAGGTAAGTTCGTTTGATCGTTTAATTTTAGATTGCCATTTTTTAAATAGCATTGCTCATAGCAAAAAAACCTTTTTGAAAAAATGCCTCCCGGAAATTGGTTGTAACTCCACTATGGTTTTATATGAGCACATGAAAAAATTACCAAGTATTCTTCAGACGTTATTTCCCGAAATTGCGAACTTTTGTAGAAGTATATAATTACAATTTTCAAAAAAAAAAAATCGCTAAAATAAGTATTTTACATGCGTTTGACCAACGCCCATTAAACCCCTAAAAAAACGACTGTGCTCGATGGCAGAGAATCGGACACGTTACGTGTAAGGCAAAAAAAGTCTTGTGTCGACCATCAATTCAGGGGAAGCTTTGTCTTTCGGAAACCGATATTTTTCACTGACTACCATTACTTATCTTTATAGTTAAACGTATATACGCTCGAACAGTGTCTAACGCCCTCCCCTGCCGCAGAGTACTATCTCGGTGTCGCATCGTGTGGCTTTGGTCCTCTCTCTCTCTCTCTCTCTCTCTCTCTCTCTCTCTCTCTCTCTCTTTCTCTCTCTCTCTCTTTTGCCTCTATCTTTCATTTCTCTTTCTCACGCTTTTGCTATACAGCCCTGGTATTCTCCGTCTCCCAAGCGCCAACTTTCCACAGATATATTTCATAGACTGGTATATACTATATGCCTTGCTCGTGTACCGCCCTCGCTGCTGTTGCACCTCCGGTAAAAAGCGTGAATTACGTGCACCCCTTGAATTTATACGACCCGGTATACTCTTTTTTCTCACTCCTCTGTCTGTGCAGCATTTTTTTTTAATTCCTGGCTGTTTCTAGGATTATGCAGAATTTCATGAGCATCCGCCATTTTTATCTATGACCAACCTAAACCACGAAAAATGGCGGGTCAGTAGGCTCGTTAAAAAATGGCTTTATACGGGCGTTTAAACATTCGTTTGGAGTTGGCGCTAATATAATATTTCATGTTCGGCAAGAATAAATTATTCAATAATCATTCGAGAATCTAAATGATATCGTGAAAATAATATATTGCCAGCAGGGCAATATATTATTTGGGGGGCGCTACGATCTCTGATTTTTTTTTCGATGTCTTCTTTTCTCCGGAACACCTGGACTTTTTCTTTTTTACTTTCACTAAAAGTGAAAATTATTATTGCCAAATTCTTTTTCTTCCATCTTATGTTGAATGTACAGTGAACTCTTACCTATTTTACATGGTCGGGACCGACGCTTGCCACTTTTTTACGGCGTGAGGGGTTTCCCATCACTGACAGAAATGGTGGCAGCATCTCACGGCAAGGCGCGAAATTACGACAATTGACAGAGAGGAGAATAGAGTGGGGGATAGGGGAAGGATACCTCGGTAAAATAGCTGGTCGTGATTTTGTACAATAGCCGGCGATGTAAAATAGCTGGCGGTAAAATAGATGAAAGTTGACTGTACTTATATTTTTTTTTACATACACGGAAAAAAAGGAACAGTCATTATTACAGGGGGGCCCAGTTCGCATTGGACTCGGGGGGTGAGAAACAGCGGAAATCACAGGATAAACTGGATATAAAATAGGGTGACATATTTAATTTTACAGTAGAACACAGTAATGTAGATCCTCTCCTACCAAAATGATGACTTTTCCTGTGACACACTGAGATTTTGACAGTGTACACTGGCTTAATAACAATTTGGTATGTGAATAATTCAGTGTCACCAGTAAAAAAAAATTTACTGTAGAACTTACATAAGATCACTGATTTTTTTCCTGCACGTAACTGCAAGGGTTACAATGTACACTGTATTGAACATAGGGTGATTCATTAAATTTTACAGTGTGACGCTGTAAATTGACTCTTCTTTCGACAGTTCATGACATTATCTGTGCACACTGAGGTTTTTACAGTGTACAATGGCTTATTTACAGGCTGGAGATGTGGATAAACCAGTGTGCCCGGTAAAGAAATTTGACTGTAGAATTTACATGAAATCACTGAATTTGTTCCTGTATGCAAACTGCAAGATACACAGTGTACACTGTATGGAATACAGAGTGAATCATTAAATTTTACAGTGTGGCGCAGTAATTTCTAGCGTGGACGTGCATTTTGTATATTTATATATATCTTTTTATTTTCGCGCCACTGGATTCAGACAGTCAAAATGACAGTGTGACGCTGTGAATTTTATCAAGTGTTTGATCGTAATGGTGGTAACAAAGGGCTGTCTCGCGCGTGCCACCGTTTCGTCAAGCGCTGTGGCAGTTAGTAGTGAGTGGTTCATCGGAGACGGAAAGAAAAAGGTTGTTCTTGTTCAATCTAATTTAACCTAATGTACTCAAATGTATTAATCTGTACAGTTTTTGCTTTTTATGTGTATGTGCGTATGTTAGTGATTCGGCAAGCGAGATGAGACGAGAAAATATCAATATCGAGACTCTCTTCACACAATCCCTAGCGGATTGGGTGACGATGTTTTCACCCTGAAAAACCACTGAATCACGGTGATTTTTTACGGTGACAAAGTGCCCACAAAATCACCGAGATCTTGGTGATTTTAAGGTGATTCCAACGTGATTCCACGGTGATTGTCACGGTGATTTTGTGACGGTGACAATCACCGTGAGAATCACCGTGGAATCACCTTAAAATCACCAAGATCTTGGTGATTTTGTGGGCACTTTGTCATCGTAAAAAATCACCGTGATTCAGTGGTGACTTCATCCACTAGGGATTGAACATCGATCTTTGCCAATTCTCGATCGAATGAATATAGCAAGACTTTTTCTTGTTCTCGAATTTGAGAGGCGAGCTCAGATCTTGTTTCGATGACATCTTGTTTTTCAAGATTCTCGGTCGCTTATGTCATTTATACCAATTGACAACAGCGAGTCAAACGTCAAAATTTTTGTAACCTTCAGTGGCCACACTATAATTCCGATGCTTCTGCGGTCACACTGGGTCGTCTGTTTCTGCGTACAATTTTCAACGCATCAAAATGTTTCAAGAAATCTAAAAAAATTCCTGACTATTTCTCAATGTTTGTAGAATGTAAACCAATGTTTACTAAAGCCCCAAAGTTATTGTTTTTTACGCTGTAAATAGCTATGTGAGCGAAAACGGCCGAAAAAAGTATTCTGGCTTTAATGTCCATCAAAAAAAAATTCGCAATAGGAATAAAAATTGCTATGGATTGTCGTCATGTACATCGGAATGTTTGAGCAAAACTGGGTTGCGATCAGTTATGCCGAAAAAAGTAAAATTATTCAGTCACCTGAAAATGAACGATATCAAGGAGAGGAAAATCAAAGATTTCTTTTGAAAACAAATCAATTATCATGTTTCGTACCAAAAAATATTATTGACATTCGAAAAAGTGTTACTACATCATAAGTAAGATAGAAAAAATAAAATTAAAAAAAAATTTTGAAAAACGTTCTTCCACAAGCATGGATTTCGAGATTCTCGCTCGATCTCGCTTGTCCGTTGGCTAATTTCATCTCGAAACACGGCTTGATCTTGACAGCAAACGATCGAGACAAGACATTGAAACAAACAACGAACGCGAGAAAAATTGACCAAGATGCTTGACAGTCTCGTCTCATACCGAATCACTAGCGTATGATCAAACGTGTAATGTGTGTATTGGGCTTGTCTTTTTTTATTTCTGCGTATTTTTGTACATGTGTGATTCACGAATTATCAAAAATTATTTAAAAAAATACCATCGTAGTTATATTTAGCAGCATCCTTGTCAAAATCGAACATGCAAATAACTTCTCGAATTTTACTATCCTCACTTGATTTATCATTTCAACTAGGCTTCATTTCACGCTTGACAATGTCAAGGAGACTCAAGGTCTTTGAACGATCTTGAACATGGCAACTATCGACAATGTGCTCAATTCGGCGATGCCTCATTCGGTGGGTTCACTGGAGGGTTCACTTGGTCCACACTGTAAGAAGCAACGGTTGAAAACTGAAACTACATCAATTGCTGCCGACTTTCTTCAACAGAGGATTTCACCATTGAAACACTTACGTGGGCACTGTTCATACAATAAACGCATTCATAGTACATAATACACATTAACACTGTAAACTTACGGATTTCATCAAGTTCATATTTCAGTGTTAAACTGTATAATTTACTTCGGACTACACTGTATTTTGGATTATGCGTTCCAGTAAAAGAAACTGTGGGGTGGCTCCAGTCCAAAGAGGACAGTGCAGAAACTGTAATAATTCACTTTGAGCTCACTGCATTTTGAGCAGTTTATTTCAGTAAATATCGCTGTGCAATTCCTCGAGTTCAATGCGAACTGGGTAACCCCTGTATTTTTAACTGTTCCTTTTTTTCCGTGTACATTCGAATTTTATTTGAGATTTGACACTCAGCGCCATCGGATGGCCCAGTGATGAAACTGCACTAGGATCAACCTGGGCACCAGAGCATCTCAATGCTCTTGCCACCTTGTGCATTGAATCAGAAATGTCGTCAAATATCCAGTTTGACCAACGTATAGCAGAGTTTGCGTGGGTGGTTGAAAAATTTTACAAATAAATTATTTCCACGCGTGTTCTATTATTCATTGAACGTTTCGATATTTGTAGCTTGCTGTGCCGCCTAGGGGCGCCACAGAGCCTGCCTAGGGGCACCACAGAGCCTGATCCGGCCCTGATCGCCAGCGGTAGGACATTTTCCCATTTCCTCGCAACTTCAATTTCTACCAACCTGTAATCGATTTGCATGGTCCATTACGTGAATTTTTATTGCGTGCGAAAAAAAATAAGTCGTTACCACAACGTTCAGAGTTCAAAGAAAGAATCCCCACCATTTCCCCTCCATCGGTCCGCTACGCTCTTCATATCTTTTCGTCGTGAGCTAGAGGGAAAACGTGTTAAAGGAATCTAGAGTGTATACTTTCTTTATTTTTTGGTTTTCTCATTCTGTTCTGCATTAAATATACGTTATTATAAGTGAGATTAAATCCAGGAAATGTCAAAAAGGAAAACAAGGACGCAATAGGAGTTTTGGAAAAGCAATTAAAGATGATGCAAGAAAAGCTAGAGGCGTTACCGCCGAAAAGTGACAAGTCGAGTGCCAGAGGCTCAGAAGCCGAAACAGATATATTTAAAGATGGATGTCCAGAAATAGTTTTAACATCATCGAACCAAGGTAAGATTAAAAGAAGACTTGAAATAATACTACCGGCATATGGCCCCTTTGTCTCCTTTGCGGCACGACATGTTAGACCATTAACCTGAAGAGCTTGTACGAGGGATGAGGCAGAGTTTTGGCTAATGCATTTGCACGAAAGGCAAAACATATTAGACAAATACAAATTTTTATTCTAATGAATTTGCATGAGAGGCAAAGCATATTGAATAAATAAAATTTTTGCTTATGAATTTGCACGAGAGGCAAAGAAAATGAGATAAATCGCGTTTTTCGGTAATGAATTTGCACGAGAGGTAAAGCATATTAGACGAATAGAAATTTAAATTATTTGCGTATTTTTTGTACGTCATATGATGACGCAATAGAAAGCGACGAGGACAAAGAGAACAAAGGCGAAAAGGCTAACGGGGCCCTAGGCGACAAAGCAAATAATCAGCCGACAGAAAATAGTCCAGGTAGCAGTAAACCCCTAAGCGATGACGTCTTGAAGATGTTAGGGGAGGACCCATTGGCAACTAAGGCAATTGAAATGAAGTTGCATTAATCTTCTTCATCGAGATGGAAATAATGAACAACTAATGACGTAGCAAAGCAAAAAATGGACGATGTCTTAAATAAATGCGCGAGCTGGAAGGGTTAAAGACACAAAAGCATAACCTGAAAATCGCTGCTAACCTAGGCGAGTCAGCGGTATAAAAGGGGATAATTTTATATCCGACAATGAAAAGTCCGTCAGCTTAGCATAATCTGCAGTGGGCTTAGCCTTGTTCATGCTGTTGGAGGAGGATGAAAGCATCGATAAACTGTGCTTCATCGAGAGACTCAGTGATTCGGCAAAGATTCTGACAAATTTATTATTCGGATTGTCAGAATCGGGAAAGGCCTTTATTCTACCGGGCCTATCAAAACAAAGTGAGGACGTCCTAACGGCCACCAATATAGACGAATTTCTGTTCGGAAATAATTTCGCGGAAAAATTGGAGGAAGCCCGGGTTCTGGACAAATTTAGCCAGAATATGAAGCAGCAAATCAGGACATCAACCTATAACAGCAGAAATAATTTAAACGGGAAAAGCCTGCCGGGGAAGAAAGCGTTTTACGACCAGATAGGCCACGTGGAGCCATCGAGCAAAAAAGACACCTCTACTGTGCAGGTTAACACAGCAGTATTCAAACCCCGAAGTTCAAACACAAAGACTCTCCAAAAGGGCAAAGGCAAATAAGCGAGGAAGTAAGTCATATAGCAGGAAGATTAAAACATTATCTCTTTAATGGAAAAAAACGACTAATAACGAATTTGTTTTATACTGCATTAATGGCTATAAAATTGAAATCAGCTAGGAAGAATGAGCAATACATTATGCCCAAAACAAATATTCCAAATGATGACATAATAATATACAAAGCGGGTAGCGCAAAATTATTGGCCAAAGGGACAATTGAAGAGTGTGAACCAGTGCCAGATCAGTTTATATCATCATTCTTTCTAGTGCGAAAGCCTGCTGGATCATATTGATTTATTCTCAATCTTTAAAAACTTAACAAGTATATCAATTCAGTTTATTTAAGAACAGAAAATCTGAGGAAAGTAACAAGATTAGTATTCCCAAAAATTTTCAAAGACCAATCAATTTCAATCAAAGATCTATACTTAGTACCGAATACCGATTTATATAGCATGGAGAAAACTTTAAAAATTTTACTTTCGAGGAACTTTGTACCAGTTTAACTATCTTGTTTTTCGTTTATGTACAAGCCCATATGTTTTTACAAAAACTTTGAAGCCAGTTATGAAAACTTTGCAAGACAAAGCGTTTTCGTCAGGAATATACTTAGACGATATCATATGCATCGAAGAACACTTTATAAAATGTCACACAAATGTTCGAGAAACAATCAAACTACTGGAGTTTTTAGGCTTTATAATAAACAACAGAAAATGTTATCTAACGCCCAGCGATAGATTCAAATTCTTAGGATTCATTATAGATTCCAGACATTTCACGATAGAATTAACAAAGGAAAAGAGAGAGAGTCTCGGAAAGTTGATAACGAATTTTTGTCATAAGAGAAGCTCATCGATTTTAGGATTCTCAGTTAACTGACAAACTTGTTGCTGCCTGTCCAGCAGTTGATTACACCTGGCTATACACTAAACGCTTAGAAAGAGATAAACAGTTAGCGTTAATACAAAATAACAATAATCACAAGAGTGCGGTGAGTATATCTTTCTCTATTCACCAGATTTATAATGGTAGAAAAACAGTTTGATAAATGGAGTAAGTCTAAAAAGCCGGGAAACTTTAAGTTAACAATATTTACAGATGCATCGAATTCAAGCTGGGGAGCAACAGATCCAAGCTGGGGAGCAACAATAAAACCCATGAGTTTTGAAATCACCATAAAAAATGTTGGCATATAAATTATGAAGAGCAGTTTGCAGTAACATTAGCGTTAGAATCTTTAGCAAATGAACTACAAAAAATTCAGATCTTATCGAGAGTAGGCAATACTATGGCAATTTGATATTTTAATAAAATGGATGTCACAAGATATCTGAAGTGCAACTTGGCAATTTGACAATAGGTAGGAAGAAGAAAAATGTTCCTGCTTGCTCCTTATATAGCCTCAAAATACTGATTTCTATAAACCAGAACAAGAGCGGTTGCCGCTCCTTATGCTTGATCATTGTCTTGATTTATTCGGTAGGGAAATACTATAATATTCTCATGTTACTGTACATTGTTATTGATAATTTTGAGTGACATGCTCCATTCTTCATAGGGGCAACTGCTCTCAAAGTTGGTGATCGAATTTCAAGGATTATATTAGACGAGGATTATATAGTAGGCACTCATAACTTTAGAATATTAGGATCATACATTTTGTTCTTGTGATATATTTTGAATGTTGGTTAACATGTCCCTTAGGGACGTTTTAATAGGCACTCACACCGTAATTTAAACTCTTTGATTCATTGTGAACATCGAGTAGTCTGATAAATTCTATGAATCATTATTAAAAAGACAGATTTTAATATAATTAATATGATATGGAAGTATCTAAGAAATCATATCATTTAAATGCTTTGAGAGATTATATTCGCGGAATTGTTAAAATATTAAGCAGTAATGAAGAATACTAGTGAAATTTGAGATGGGCATATTTATAATAACATTTCGATCATTTAATGATTATTAGTACATTTATAATAAGTAAAAGAAGCTTTTGGTTATAAATAAATGCTCAGTTTGTTTTTTCACGTTTGCAATGCGCGGGTGATTGCCATATTGCCAACAAAGCGCAAGCGAACAAGAGTAGAGATCCATGTACTTTTTATAAGAGAAATATGGGTTTTGAATTTGGCGCGCTCAGGCCGGCTGCTACGTATTCTATTCGATATTTTAGTTCCTCTTTTACTCTGTATGTGGCGTAGCGGCGTCCGTGACGTACGTGACGACCTTGCGTACGCAGGTCTATGCTTTACGTGGAAGTGATATACTGATATGTGCTTGTTTACAGTCATATGAAAATTCTGTCGGTGAGAAAAAGTCTTTTTTTGTTAAAAATATTGTTTTTGTGCAAAAGTTATTCACTTAGCAGTGTCTAATTGAATTAAAACTTCATGGGAGAGTTGTTTACAATTATATACAGACATTGTGTAAGTTAGAAAGAAATTCGTTCTTGAACTTCCGAGTTTCAAGTGCATATGGACAAAAATAGCATTTTCTGGTTGAAAATGAGATTTTTTGCTAAAATTGTAAACTGAATGATGTTTGATTGGATTGAAACTTGATGAAACATTTGTTTACAATCATATACAGACATTCTATAAGTTAGAAAAAGATTCGTTCCTAAACTTCCAAGTTTCAACTACATATGGTCATAAAATGTCCTTTTTTGCTTAAAAATTGCTATTTTTTTTAAATCTTCGTTTTACAGTATCCGTTTGAATTTAAACTTCATGGGCATAGAAATTACAACCATATGCAACTACTCTCCGAAGGAGTCTGAATTCTGTGCACCAGTTTCTGAGATCTGGGTCTGGACGGACATCCGACATAGATTCTGGGCCAATTTTCATAGGCACTTTTTGTCATAGATGCGTGAGTGCCTAAAAATGATACCCATCAGATAAGCTTTCATTGACAGACTTAACTAAAAAAACCGTTATATTACTAGCTTTATGCATAGCGCATATGGCGCAAACCCTGGCAAACATTCAAGTAAAACATATTATGGTAAGAGATAGTAATGGAGTAGAAATAAGAATAACAGATTTAATAAAAACATGTAGACCAGGTCACGAACAGCCCTTACTTATATTACCAAAGTTTGTAGAGAAACCGGAGTTATCTGTAATCCTGATAGAGTATCTTAAAGTTAGGCTAAGATTCGAGATAATAAGGAGAAATCATTTTTAGCTATTAAAAAACCTTAGAAGAAAATAGGAACTTAGATGATAAGTAGATGGGTGAAAACTGTCTTAAGAGAAAGTAGAATTGATTCCAGTTTTTTCAGCTCATTCTATTAGGCATGCGGCCTCATCAACAATAAGTATGAACGGAGTTAATTTGAACGTTATTAGAAAAACAGCAGAATGGTCTAATACTTCACAAATGTTTGCCAGAGTTTACAATGGACCTTTAGTGAAAGATCAGGTGTTCGCGAAAGCTGTAATACAGAATGGACAAAAAAATATTTTTGCAGACACAGATGAAATTTTTTTAAATGTAAACAACTATATTACATCGGTACGCGAGTCGGAAAGTATTACACCTCGAATTAATGCCCGAAACTATGACACGTTAAGTTAACGCCCAAAACTACGACTGCTCAGATTACCGTCCGAAACTATGACACCTCAGATTCAGGAAAGAAACTATGACACCTCAGATTCAGGATAGAAACTATGACATATCTGAATAAAGTTATTCCGACATATCATAGTTTCTGTCCTCAATTTGAGGGGTTATAGTTTCTGTCCTGAATCTGAGGTGTCATAGTTCTGTACTGAACCTGAGGTATCATAATTTCGGTCCTGAATCTGAGGTGTCATAGTTTCTGTTCTGAATCTGAGGTGTCATAGTTTTGAACGGCAATCTGAGGTGTTGTAGTTTTAGGCTTTATCTTGAGGTGTCATAGTTTCTGTACTGAATCTGAGGTGTCTTCGTTTTAAACGGCAATCTGAGGTGTCGTAGTTTTCAGCGTTAACTTGAAGTGTCATAGTTTCTTGCATTAATCTGAGGTATTATACTTTTCAACTCACGTACCGACATATACTCAATTACTTTCGTAATCTCAAGAACGAGGCTTGGAATATAATTGAAAGATCAAACGAGCTCGCCAAAGGCGGGCAAAGTTCGATCATAATTATATGTAGAGCCTCGCTCGAAAAGATTACAATTCTTCTTGAAAGGAAAAAAATTCTGACATCTGTTTCCCTTCCCTACAACCCCTATGTTGAACAATTTTTTGTTACAAAAAAAATCCTTCCACTTTGAAAAATATTAAGAGCGTGGTGGACCGATAGAGGGAAGTGGTGGGGATTCTTTCTTTCGGGACTCTGAACGTTGTGACATCTAGCGTACAACGAGGGTAACCCAAGTTTGTAAACCCGTGATCCTGACCCTCTAGGATTTATTTGGTTTTTTTTTATATGATCGCATTGAGTCTAAAATACACCCTCATAATTTTTTCAGATTTTTCCAAACATTCCCTATTTCAAAATTTTTTTTTACAAACGCCATTTTTTTTTCTGAATTCGAAATTCTGAAAAAACCATGACAATATATAAAAATTTTCAAGCTATCACCCGTAGTAGGCAGATTTTTTTTTCTGTGTTTTACGTATTCGATGTGAATTTTTTTTTTTTTTAATTACAATTTTTTTAAAATCTAAAAAAATTCTGAAAAAACCGTGATAATATATACAAATTTTCAAGCTATCATCCGCAGTGGGCAGATTTTTTTTCTGTGTTTTAAAAGCTATTAACGTTCTCAAAATTCTAAAAAATTCTCAAATAGCTCACCGTGAGCAGATACTGAATTATTTTGGTACTCAAATTGAGTATCTGATCAAGGTGAATTATTTGAGAACTTTTTGGAATTTTGAGAACGTTAATAGCTTGTAAAACACAGAATAAAAAATCTGCCTGCTACGGGTAATAGCTTGAAAAGTTGTATATATTATCACGAGTTTTTCAGAATTTTTTTAGATTTTTAAAAAATGTCGGTTTTTTTCAAACAAATTTTTTTTCGAAATCCAATACGTAAAACTTATTGGCCGAATCGAAGCCGATTCTATCACAACAATTACAGAAAAAAAATCTGCTCACTACAGGTAATAGCTTGAAATTTTTTATGTATTATTTCGGTTTTTTCAGAACTTTTTCAGATTTAAAAAAAATGGCGTTTATTTGAACAAAAAATTTTTTTTTTGAAATAAGGGTTGTTTCGAAAAATCTGAAAAAATTATGAGGGTATATTTAACACTCAATGCGATCATATAAAAAAAAAATCAAATAAATCTGGGAGGGTCAGGGTCACGGGTTTTCACACTTGGGCTGGAATACGTCATATACACTCCATTACGTACGTAATCTCGAGAACGAGGCTCTACAGATCATTGCGATCGAACTTTGCCCGCCTTCGACGGGCTCCTTTGATCTTTTAATTATCCGATGATTTTTTTTCCATCGCGAGTTGGACTATCAAATGAGCGTTCACACTTTTAGATCGAATTTACATGAGTCATTTGATTTGATGAATACTACGTCAAAAATATGATCGTAGATTTGGTGCCAGAAAATTATTTATTAAAATGGTCATGCTAGCTTTTCTGTCAAAATTTACATGACCAATTTTTGAAATCCTAGTAGCTCAAAGTCTGAACTGTATCGGGAGTATTTTAAAGTAGGAATTGCAGTTTAACGTAACAATAATGCCAAACGATGTTTGACGAAATTGACACGAGTCGCACTATTTTAGAAAGTGCACTTATCAATTGTTCCAACGACTTTGGTGGCTTGACATCGTTGTATGCGCAAGAGTGATAAGAGTGATTGACATACCGAGCGACACCAATAGACAATACGTGAATATTTCACTGGATCTCTCTCATGAGAAAAACCATAAATAATTCAATTACCGATCAGCGTTGGAGCAAAGCCTTCGAATGCTCGCTGAAGTTATCTTGAGGGTTTGACATCCGCGATTTAAATAAATTCGATTTATCGAACAACGATAGTGCCAAACTATGTTTGACGAAATTGACACGAGTTGCACTATTTTAGAAAGTGGATTTATCAATTGTTTCAACGACTTTGGTGGCTTGACATCGTTGTGTGCGCAAAAGTGATAAAGAGCGATATAAATAGCGAGAGATACCAATAGACAATACGTGTATATTTTACTGAATCTCTCTTCCTCGTGAGAAAAACCATCAATTATTCAATTACCGATCAGCGTTGGTGAAAAGCTCTCGTATGCTCGCCGAAGTAATCTCAGGGGTTTGATATGCCCGCATTTGGAAGAGATTCATGGATATCGGTTCTATCGCGTTATCTATTACGTAAGACTCACGAGACAATTCCCATTTCGAGAAAACTAGCGGATATTAATAAATTCGATAATGGATAAATCGATTCATTCACGATTTATTGACTATCGAGAACTGCCCATTTTTTCCATCAAAACGGACAAATTTCCGCATGAGAGAGACATACAAAATGTTTAATTACAAGAATTTAAGTGTTTTGTTTTTGTTATTGTTAATGTGATTTTTCTGCGAAATCGTCATGTATTTTTAATAGCGATTAAGGACAGCGTTCAAAGACAATTAAAGACAAGCGCGCGCAAGCGCGTGCTCAATAATTGTTTTATAACTTTCACCTCAATAATTGTTTTATAACTTTTTTAATCTGACACGATCGCATCTCTAAATAAATTTATCTGACACGATCGCGATTGAATGGGTTGCAATTGTTTCGCACTTCGAGATTTTGTGACAACTCTTTTTTTATGAGAGGATTGAGTAGGAACAATTAAATCCAGATTCACCTCAGTGTGCTTTGGAGTCTGCTTTAGAGCGTTTAAAATTTTTTTTTAAAACTCAGTACCCAGAGGACTTGACCGTACCGAAATGACGATTTTGAGTCCGTAGATGGAAACTGGAGCCGAAAGCTGCTCTGGACGACGTTAACGAGTTATTATGATCCGAATATCTCGCGAAAGCGTTTTTAAGAGATGGTACAGTGTCTATAAGGAAGAAGACTTTCGTGTGAAATTAGCTTTGGCTAAGACTTCTACGGCTTATAAGGTACTTACGAGGGACAGTAGTTGCACACGTAGCTGAAATACGGTCGTCCACGAGGTCCTCTGGCTCCGTTGCATTTAGCCCAGCCACAACCAACTCGATGAGTCGGCGCCCAGACCATCTGCGTGTAATGGCCAACTCGGCCCAAATCATTCTTCGCATGTGGACCGTACTTAAAGAGCTGATGCTCCAGATACCACGCTTTTATCGCGAAGAACCTGAAACACGTTTGAGAAACAAAAAGTTTTCGCTTACTTTGTGTTTTGTCATAAATTTCTTCGAGTATTTTTGTGCATTAAATCTTATTCCCAGATTGAGGTTACCACTTTGCAATTCTCAAGTTCTTCCTAGACATTGGCTGAAACTATGTATGCTATCCCGTACTGAACTTTAAAGCCATGGGACGTCCAATATTCATATATGGTGGATGCAAATTTCATTCCAGGGACGTCTATGAACATTAAACTACCAACGGAAGTGCGAAACGGCCCCTGTTCTATGTACTCGGAACGTTTTTTGTACGTACCTTGAGACGGTTTTCAGACGGTCATATAGACCTCAAAAAGTGAAGTTTCATTTACGTATTTAACCCCTTGACCGGTGAGCCTGCCATATGGCGGGCTGTCGGAAAAAATGCGTTATATACGAAATTTCTGAGAATTGCAAAACTAAAATCCGTACTTGAGGGTTTTCGGGGTCACTAATTACGAATCTGCACTCAAAATTAAGAAATTTAAGATGGCGGGTTCAATATGGCGGATCGAAAATGCAAAAAGTCATTTTACAAGAGTGAACGTTGGTACTCGGGGGGTTTTGAGGTCCCTGATTACGAATCTGAACTAAAAATTTCAAAATAGCGAATCCAATATGGCCGACTGAAAATGCAAAAAGTTGTTCAATATGAGCAAAAATTGGTGATTTGTAATACTTGGCATCCTTGTTTTACATCTTAGAAGTATATTGTGATTAATGTCGCTCCCTTTTGAAATTTTTTAAATGCTATATATAGCCAGATATATATAGCATTATCTATACCTATGAATATGAAGCATAAAATTTAAGTTAGATTTAGGTTTGGCCGAAAATTGAAGTCAGATTCCGATTGAGCCTAAAATTTAAGTTAGATTTTCGTTTAGCCTAAATTCCGAGTTAGATTTTCGTTTAGCCTAATTTTTAAGTTAGATTTTGGTTTAGCGTAAAATTAAAGCTGAATTTCGGTGTAGCCTAAAATTTAAATTAGATTTTGGTTTTACTTAAAATTTAAGTTCAATTTTTATTAAGCCTAAAATTTAAGTTAAATTTTGATTGAGCTTTAAATTTTAGTGAGGTTTTGGTTTACCCCGAAATTTAAGTTAGATTTTAACTTATTAGCTGTATATAATGCTATGTATTCATAGATATGGTATATATATATAGATAATCCTATATTTACATAGATATGCTGCATATATGTGGATAATGCTATATTTAAAGAAGTCGAATCTCGGAGGACAACCCTAATAGCAATTGAGACCTGAAATAATGACCACTTTAAATTACATCTTATAAATACATATTTATGTAGAAAAAAGAAAATTCTAATCTCGAATGACCACCCTCATATAAATTCAAACCTGAAATAAAGACCATCCTAATATGCATCGTACAAATACTCGCACACTCTCGCACACACACACACACACTTTTATAGGAATATTCGATATACATCGATGCATCGAATTCACTCCATGTTTACAGTACGATGCATCGAATCGATCCGATGTTTTGAAAAGCTGTAGATTTACTCGATGTATCGATGTATTTTCAAAAAACATCGAATCAATGATAACCAGCTAATGATTATGACTTGGACGCTTTGAGCGCTGTGAGCGCCACATCCGGCAGCATTTTATATGTCAGTGTATATCTTAACATTGTTAGTTATCACCCTGACCACGGTGAGCGCTGCTTGTAACGGTGTGCACCAAGACATCGCCACATTACCTTTTTCTATTACACTTCACTTGACAAGAATAAGAAATAAGGAATAAGAATCAGCCGATCGCCGCGCACTTTAGAGAAGCCACACCAATCGGATGGCTTATTCTTATTTCTGATTTTTGTCATTGTGTCTCGGGCTTAATGTGGCGATGTGTTAGTGCACTACGTTAGGCGTTACAACCCACACAGCAATATGACGTCTGAAAGAATCGCTGTAGATTTCTCATGTAAGATTTGGACATCCGAATACATTTTCCGAAAGACATCTTAATGAGTTCCGAAAGTAGCCAAATGCGCCACTTTGAGGGATGATTTTGATATCTGTGAAAAGTTGTCTTGAAGATAACTTTTTCAGACTTTTCAAAAAAGATATCGTAAAGACTACTATTTCGAGATTTCTTCACAAGACATCGTCAAGATAGCTTTTTAAGGGTTCCTTTAAAATTATTGAAAATTCATTTTTTTCTTATTTCTATCGTTTGCAAAATTTTTAAATACGTATTTTTATTGATTCACATAAGGCCCAGTTACTGACACTGTCCCAGATTGTGACACCGACGTCTCAATTTTGATTGCCATAAATACAGTTTTTGTCGAATAATAATCCAATTACCGGCTAATTAAACAGAATTTTTCACTTTCAATTATTGGAGAGATACACCTTTTAGAATTAAATATTTAAAATGGAAATGGACCAGTGAATAGTACGATACGCGTCTCAGTAGCTCCACAGCGGCAGTCCTAGACGAAACCCACAAGCTACGCCAAGCGACATATTGTGAATTTTGTTCGTCATGCAAGTATAAAACGACATAAAAATGGTATCAACGTCTTCAGCAGGAACCAGACTATCGACTTCATAAGAAATAATTTAGATTTTGGTTAGGTATTTATTTAAATTTGCGCTGTCAATAACTGGGTCATATAATTGAGGTTGTGCCCCTGTTGTTGAGCCTCGATTTGTCACCTGTTGCATCAAACAATTTTCTTCACTTATTTATTGTAATTTACTGTGAAAAATAATTTAAAGAAAAGAATGTTAGTTTTTATAAACGGAAAAAACGGAAAAAATACAACAATGAAACCATTATCATTTGTAAAGTGTCAGTAACTGGTGACGCGCAGGTGTCATAAATTGCGCCACGAATGTGATAAATCGGCACAACGCAGGGGTCACAAACTAGGACATGGGCGTGGCTTCAGTGTCAGGAACTCCGGCAGTAGAAAAGCGTTATTAAAACAATGATTTTATTAATAAATTTTTATTTTTTTATTTTTTCAATAGGTGAATCTCGTTCGGGGGCTTTTAATGCACATGTTGAAACCCTTAGTTTTCGATTTGACTATATCACGCATGAATAAATAGCAGAAATCCGACACCGCGGCTCTAAAAGTGTCACTAACTGGGCCGTTTACCTTAGTTACTGGACCGACTGTATTAAAAATAAGTACGCTTCGCGTACTTATTTTTAATACCGCCCCCCAAACCCCCCCGCGCTCCACGCGACGCAATATTGTCGCAGGGAGCACTCACGTTTTGTTGGGGGGCTCCCCCTTAACGTTTTGTTGGGGGGCTTTGCGCTCCGTATTCTTGACCATTATCTTCATTTATTCGATATGTGAATACTGTATTGTTTTTATGTTATTGAACATTGTTTTTGATAATATTGAGTCACATTTTTCATTCTCAATGGGGGCAATGAGTCATAAAGTTAAAGACCAAATTTTAAGAATTATATTAGTAGGCACTCACAACTTTAGAATATAAGGCTCATACATTTTGTTTTTGTGATATATTTTGAATGTTGGTTAACATGTCCCTTAGGGACGTTTTAATAGGCACTCACACCGTTATTTAAACTCTTTGATTCATTGTGAACATCGAGTAGTGGTATGAATTCTATTAATCATAATTAAAAAGACAGATTTGAATATAATCAATATGATCTAAAAGTATCTAAACAATCATATCATTTTAATGTTTTGATTGGGAAGTTATTGGAATCCCATTTTCAGTAAAATCTTCAAAATTTTGTTTGTTTACGTAGAATTTTTTTTTTTTAATCGAAGAGGTCCCATAGACAGAAAATCCAATTTTTTTAGCTTAAAACAGCCGTAAAGACATTAACATTTTTTTCCATATTTTTGTCGAGAATTGTAATAGCAAGAATTGAGTAGATTCGATCATGTGTGTGGCGCGGCGCGTGGCAGTGAGATAGCATAGGCTGCATTCGTCTTGAACGTTTTGAGTGCTGTGAGCACCATATCCAGTAGCATTTTATGTGCCGATGTATTGGTGAATCACGGTCATACGTACAGGTCTGGAAACTCCCGTGGTGAGGGTACGTTGCTTATTGATGCCAGATGTGTAGTTTATAAATTTGTCACTGCGATCGCTGCGATCTAAACTCTTTCTGGCGCAAGCATGGATGTCGATGGGTGGGGGAAGTGAGATAGAGACAGCGCTATAGCCTAGCTTTTCAATTACTTGTTTTTAATATTATTGTAGACTATTATAACCCGCACTAAAACGCAAATTATTATTTTCAAAAACCTCCGACTCCAAGCGGGTCTGAAAAACATGAGAGATTTCCAGTTAATTCAACAATATGTCGAATATCGAGCGCAAAACATTATCATTCGGCACCCGGAAAACCGACACCTTCGCATTATCGGCTTTGCCGCCGGTATTGCAATAAGGAACAGCGCACCATCTTGACATTTTTGCCAAATTAAAAAAAATCTTTTCTTTTTATTAAATATAATTTGAATCACAACTGCAGCAAAATCAGCAAAACACAACGTATGAGAGCAAAATATCTGACACGGGGATTTCGAGGTTAAGCTTGAGAATACCCAGAAAGCGCATAGATCGCAGAGACGAGTAGTGACGAAATTACGAACTATTCTCGTGCTTCGATAAGCAAAGTACCCCCACCCTCGAAATTCGGCCGAGTTTCCAGACCTGTATGTACGACCGTGGGGTGAATTCTGACACAGGTGCACTGTGCTTGAGCGCTGCATAATCTGGCGTACCTATTGATCAGATTCAATTTCGCGCGCCACAATGCCACGCCCGAAATTCATTTTGACCAATGGGTACGCCAGATTATGCAGCGCTCAAATGCAGTCCGCCCGTTTCAGAATTCCCCCTATACGTGCTGTAAGCGTGTAAATAAAGCCGGAGACACAATGACAAAAATAAGAAATAAGGAATAAAATCAGCCATCCGATTGGCGTAGTTTCTCTAAAGTGCGTGGCGATTGGCTGATTCTTATTCTTTATTTCTTATTCTTGTCAATGTGTCTCGGGCTTAAGCATTCAAGATAATGCAGCCAACATTTGCTTTTGTTTATTGATGATTTTTATCTGTCATCGTAATCACGGCCGTTTTATTGTTTACTTAAATTATAATGTGGAAAAATATGACCTATGATTTTTTAAAGTGACAATTTGTGCAATTCGATCGAGTGTAGTGTGGTGTATTGTGTGGGGATATTTTTTTTCATTGAGAAAATTATGTATTTCAGGAACATAAGGTTATGTTTCATATAATTTTTTTCTTTGCATGAATGTAATAATAATATTTCAAAAAAAAAATTAAATACATAGAAGTGTACTAATTATCAATCATTATATTTTAAAGAAAAATAACATTTTATCGAATAGTAAGAAACGTCTAAGATTTTTGTCCAATCAGTGTTGTTTTCGCCAAACTTTTTAACGTTTGGCGAAAACGTTAAAAAGTTACAAATGAATAAAACAAAAATACTAAAAATTCGATGTTAAAATTGTTTAAATCATTTTAAACTCTTGAAATAGTTGAAATGTATTAAAATGAAAGTACACGGTGAAAATTAAAAAAATTCGTTCACGCATCTTCGTGCAATGAGTGAAAAACTGAAAAAAAAGTTATTTTTGTTAAAACAAAATGGTTCAAAGAACTGTCAAGTCTCAAACTCTACAGGACACTTTTTTATGATCCTATAAAGAAAGTCTATAAGTTACAAAAACATTGGTTCACAGGTTGCGGAGATCTGACTCTGGACGGACAGAAAAATGGCTTTTTGGTTCAAAAATAGCTGTTTTTTCGGGAAATTTTATATTCAACATTCTCTGAATGGATTGAGTCAAAAAAGGTTTTAAGATTATAGTAAAACAAAACTGTGCTATGAATTTGAACCGGATCCGTTCATGGGTTGCTGAGTTATGAGTGCAGACGGACGGCTCAGGTGACGGAGAATCCAAAATTTTTTGTTTTTGTATAATATGCCAACATATGTTGGTATAAAGTTTGTTTGGTTATTTTTTATAAGAGATAGGATTTTGGAAGGCAATACTAATAGTCACTCCTTACATATAGAGTGAGTGCCTAAAAATTAGAAAAAAACTCAATTTCATCATTTCAATTGCATCTGCCTCCACGGGGATTCGAACCTGCGACCTGCCGATCTATCCTACTTACGAACCTAACACGCTACCTATTACGCTACCGGCTACTTATGAATTCTTTTTACTTATATGATATATTAGTGGTGAAATCCCAGAATTTAAACGGTTCCGATATGTATCCGAACAAATATTATCGCGTAGTTCATCTGGATATGCGATTTCTAATAACTTTTTAATATTCATTTCGGTCAACCCCCTCCTCCGCCTTTCCGCTCTCGTGAGTGCGAGAGAGATGGAGCTAAAACTTTTAAAACATTGTTCTCGGAGATGACTTGATGGAATAAAAAAAGAATATAGTGGGGCTACCTGTACGCATTAATTACGCAAGCGACCCCACTAATCTTTTTTCATTTCATCAAGCTATCTCCGAGAAAAATGCGTGAACAAAATTTTGAGGTTATGTTGACGTTTTCACACTCTTTTTAAGTAATTTTCATTTCAAACTTCTTTGGACTAACGTCTGCGAGATATCATACGTGTTGCTCTAGAAGTAGTCTTGAAAAAGAGTTCGCGAGGAAGTATTTCTGACTTTTGTGCTGTGTGGGAAACAGCGCTTGCCGTGGACGCGTGGTCGAGGTGATAACTAATAAAAGTCTGCCAAGCGCTCCTATAAAGGGCCACAGGGGGCGGGGCATAAGGCCTACGCTACGCAGCTACGCTTCCATTCACCTCCCTACGAAGAATTGCATGAAAAACTTTGCGATGATCAGGGCCGGATTAGGCTCTGTGGCGCCCCTAGGCAGGCTCTGTGGCGCCCCTAGGCGGCACTGCATAGTACTAATATCGAAACGTTTAATGAATAATAGAACACGAGTGCAAATTATTTATTTAAAGAATTTTTCAACCAGTATAACCTTTGCGAGACTTCACCCGCGCAAACTCTGTTATAAGTTGATCAAACTGGATATTGGACGTCATTTCTGATTCAATACACAAGGTGGCAAGAGCATTGAGACGCTCTTGTGACAAGGTCGATCTGAGGTAGTTTTTAACCCTGCGTAATACCGAAAATGAACGCTCAGCCGAACAATTCGTTGCTGGCATACTCAGTAATATACGAAGAGCTATGTTGACATTCGGATATACTGGTTCCAAGTTTCTCTCGTACACCATTGTGCACAATTTACTTGCTGAAATTGATTGAATTTCCAAGGATCTTAGATGTGCACTAAGATGTTGGCATTCAATTTCAATCGACTTTTCTAAATCGCTCGGATAATGGGACTGCAGCTCCTGAGTTTTTAATCCAATTTCATCGTGGTCCATTTCTCCAAGTTGTGTTAAAAAATTAAATTTTTCACACAACACCACGTACGATTTTGAGCGAGAAGTCAACTCAGTGACAAGTCTGTCCACGATAAAATAGAAAGTGTTGACCTTGAGATTCTCTCTGCCGGAAAAATTGTGCTCGTTCTCGCAATTTTCGTGTAGTCTCGTTGTTCGTCTTCGTGGTCGTGACGTATCTTTTACATACTCCTTAATACCACACTTCTCTTGAGCTTTTCGTTCGTAAACATCAAATTTTTCTCGAAAACCTTTTATGTATTCGATGAGAGAGTTGTATAACTCTACGACACGGAACAATTCGATATCGACAGCTTGGAGAGCTTTACTCACAGCGTGAAATCTGTCAAGTATTTCGTTCCATACAATAGCGATAAAACAATTCTCTAATGAACTTAGAGAATTGAGTAATCCTGTTGCTACTGCGCGCGTTTCAGCTTTCTCATTAACATTCTCACATATTTCAGTGAGTGCATCGAGGATTTCGTCCCATGATTGACATAGACTCTTACAAGCATCTGAATGAGCAGACCATCTAGTTTGAGAGAGACTTTTTACCACAGGGTGCGGCCCGTCAACGACGTTGAGGTGTTTCAATAAAATCTCCCACCTATGAGTTGATGCAGAAAAAAATGTATACAAATTCTGCAAAATCGCGAAGAATCGTATAGCTGCGAAGCATGACTCAACCGCGCATTTTCCGACAAGGTTCAATGAATGAGCGGCGCATGGTACGTAGTCAGCTAGGGGATTGATCTCTTTAATTCTCGCTTGAAGACCGCTGTATACTCCTGACATATTGCTCGCATTATCGTACGACTGCCCACGACAGTTTTGAATATCGAGATCGTATTCTTTGAGCGTAGATAAAATGTGAGAGATCATGTCTGCCGCTTTGTGGCCAGTGTTTGGAAGGAATTTGATGAAGTGTTGCTCCGGGGATCCTTTTTTACTTACGTAACGTATAATGAACGTGAGCTGATCAATATGAGAAATATCTGGGGTTGAGTCAACGCTAATCGAAAAATATTTAGCACATTTCGCTTGCGAAATTATTTTCGTCGTGACCTGCTTTCCCATGAGATTAATCAGCTCATCACAGATAGTTGACGATAGATACGATGTAGTTCCTCTACCCTTATTCCCATGCAATCGTATGTGTTCCGCCAAGAACGGGTCAAATTCTGCGATCAGTTGAAGCGCTGCGATGTAATTTCCACTAGATTTGGACTGAAAACGTTCGATCGAACCTCTGAAGGCTAAGCCAGACATTGCCAATGATTTTATAACCGCGACAACACGTGCGAGAACACTCCGCCAATAATGAAATTCTCTCTCCATTTGTGCAACCAACGCTTCATCTATTCTTTCGTTCATTCGACACCGTTCGAGCATTGATGTCGTTGCGGCTTTATGGTTGAAAGAATTTTCATGTTCTTTGAGGCGCTGATGAATATTTTTCCAATCATCGTACCCGACCGTTGCGAGCGTTGATGTACCCGAAAAAAGTTTACAGGGTGCACAAAACACAGCTAATTTACTGACTGAGTAAACTAACCATGAACGCAATTGAGTCTCGCCATTTGCAAGAGTTCGAGTAAAAAGAGATTTCGTCATATATCGCGCGCAATCTGGGTAATGACGTTTCGTACAAGAAAAATCCGCATCTGAATTCGATTTTATGACTCGTTCGAGTATGATATCACGAGTCGAGTCATTGACGATCCACTCAGCAGGATCATCGCTGATTATTGTCGTAAAAGTAAGATTTGGACGATCGATCTGGCATAATTCAGTGCTAGCCGTCGTGGCCTTCATTGACGCTCTGTCAAATTCCTTCGTGTCAGGTTTGGACGAGTTTTCGCATGCGTGTTGGCTTTCTAGCAAATCTCCTTTATCAATGGGACTATAAGGATTTTCTGGAGAATGATTCTCGAGAGGAGGATTGCTGGACATTTCGGGCATGTTGTAATCAGCTGTAATTCACATATATAAAGATGTCAATCATGATTATGAACAATTTTTCATAGAACCCGACATGCAGCATTGCAGCATAATTTTTACCATCTGAATGCGCTGTTAAAACAGTGAGCCCTTGCTCTTGCTGTCCAATGGTTTCTGTTGTCGTTGATTTTTCTTTTTTTCTAAAATAATCGTCGAGTTTTGGCATTTTTTGGAGAACTTCCGACTCATTCTTCAATTTCTCATGTGCTCGTTTCTTGTTTTCAGCGCCACTCAACTTTTTTCGACTACTATTCATCGTGATTAAACGATAAATATGATTTACTTAACATATAAATAAATCGGGCAATTCACATGTCACGTATCAACAAGTTTCGAGCACTCGTAGAAACTTGGGAATCCCAGACGTTCTAACCTTCCCCTTGCCTTTTAAAAGCCATATATAGACGCCCCAGCGACAACGACATCTGCACTCATCGTCGCAAGGCTAGTGCAGTTTCACCACTGGGCCGTCCGATGGCGCTCAGTGCCAAATCTCGAATAAAATTCGAATGTATATAAAAAAATACATAATTACATTCATTATAAGATGGAAGAAAAATAATTTGACAATAATAATTTTCAGTTTTTTTTCCAATGAAATAAAAATTTCAGTTTTGGTCAAATTAAAAAAAAAGTCCAGGTGTTCGGGAGAAAAGACATCGAAAAAAAATCGCAGATCGTGGCGCCCCCCAAATTGTGGCGCCCTAGGCGATTGCCTAGGTTCGCCTAGGCGGTAATACGCCACTGGCGATGATGTAGTGTTAGAAAAAGTACTCGATGTTGAGAAAACATCGATGTTTCTAACCGATGCATCGGAAAATATCGATGCACCGTCTCGGTGCATTGCATCGAAAAAAAACATGGATGTATTTTCTAAGTGGACACCCCTACTCTTTTATATATAGAGACATAATATTCATATGGGGGAAAACACGTGTCTTTTTCATGGCGTGAACCTGACCATTTTTAATTTGACCGGAACTTTGCTTATTTCATCGTCTGAACCCAAAAACCGCTCTCAAATTTTATTAGATTTTTTGGAGCCACCATAACGGAATACTAGACCATAGAATATTTTCGGCTTTGGAAAATATTTAATTTTCAATCGACGATACCTCTGTAGCGGTTAATCGTATCGAAAAGTATATAGGGGGCTTTTTTTCGTTTTGAGTCCACCTTTTAATAATCCAATTTTTTTAAAGCAAATTCAAGCCGTCAAAATCATTTTCAAAAATTAAAATCACGATACCCGAACACCCCCCTTCGAATTTTAAACAAAAGTTCTCAAAAATACTAGAATTCATTACCAACATTGAAAAAAAAATCACCATGAGATTTCTAGCGGTTTGCGAGATATTAATTTTTTAGTATTTCAATTATTTGTTGTTCATCAATTTTGGCTATCTGTTAATTAATTTGAGATTCGAATAGTGTAAAAAAAATAGTATAAAAGAATAATGTACATCAATAGCCCATACGTATGTTTTGGTAGAATATTTTACTCGTGAATTCAATTTAATACTTGTATAAAACACTCGTTTAATTTTTTTTTCAATGTCAATTTCTAATATGTTAAAAGTATTTTATACTTGTCTACACGATTTGTATTCGCTTTTTTTCCTCGGATATTTAATTTTTTTAAATTATGCTATGTATCTCGCTTTCGACAGAATTCGACCATCTTTTAGCCACAATGTTGCCGTCGTGAAGCGGAATTATGCAGTGATGCTTCTGAGTATTTTTTATTGATCGAGTCATTTTGAATCGTCCATTCATTAAAAATTCCTTCGATCGGTCGTAATCACTCTTCTCACGGTAAACAATTTTAATTGACTGTACATTTTTTGAAGCCCATTCGTAGAGCTCTCGAGGTGTTGTACTTTGCTTGTCTGTCGGAAGTTTCAAGTTGACTCTCGACGCAAGTCTTTTTATCAATCCGCCTATTCTGTCGTAGGAACCTTTGCCGTGTGCGGTAGCAAAGAAATGCGATTCGGCAGGAACTTCAAAATCCTCTTCGTGTTAATACACATTGACAAAGTTTTTAAAATTCTTGAACTGCTGTGGTTATTGATTTACATTATTCTTTTTTACTATTTTTTTACACTATTCGAATCTCAAATTAATTAACAGATAGCGAAAAATTGATGAACAACAAATAAATGAAATACTAAAAAATTAATATCTCGCAAACCGCGGAGATCCCATCGTGATTTTTTTTTAAATGTTGGTAATGAATTCTAGTATTTTCGAGAATTCTTATTTAAAGTTCGAAGAGGGGGGGGTTATCGGTTGGTTATCAGGTATCGGGTTGGTTATCGTAATTTTAATTTTTGAAAATTATTTTGGCTGCTTAAATTTGCTTTAAAAAAATTGGACAATTTTTTATTCATTTTAAAGATGGACTCAAAACAAAAAAGCCCCCTATATACTTTTCGATATGATTAACCGCTACAGAGATATCGTCGATTGAAAATTAAATATTTTCCAAAGTCGAAAATATTCTATGGGCTAGTCTTCCGCTATGGTGGCTCCAAAAAATCTAATAAAATTTGAGAGTTGTTTTGGGGATCAGACGATGAAATAAGCAAGGTGTCGGCTAAATTAAAAATGTTCAGGTTCACGCCATGAAAAAGACACGCGTTTTCCCCAATATGCAAGCCTATGTATAAGCTCGAGATTACGGTTAACAAGATGGGGGAGCGCCGAGTTTTCGCACACACTCACATTTACTCACTAATACCCAAGCCTCTCTGTATAAAAGTCGTATTACATCGAAGCGTGACAGGCAAACTGTTGGAGAATGTTTGCGATGTTAAATATTCGGATTAATTCGCCCAATATGATGACGTCTCAGTATCGCGTGGGCGGAGAAAAATAACAATGGACTCAAATGAAAGATAAAATTATTTCGAGATCACTAGAGCTCGTAGATCTTGAAAAGATGGTCTTGTTTTTTTAGTAATATCGGATTAAAATTCAAATCGGGTTCGGCGGGAGGCATATTCGCGTATATAAGAGTGCGCAGCGATCTCGACTGGGATTTTCTCAGTTTCTTTAATACTTGGCATCGAGACGCTGCCGCGTCTCTTGATATTTAAGATATAACTACATTCAGAGTAAACGAATATGCAAGAAAACTTTAAATGCTTATATCTCAAAACGACTTTTTTGAACATGATGGCATCGATTGCTGGAATACCGCGTCAGGCTGCACGCCCCCCCCCCCCGCCTAGTAGAAATTTTATCCGGCTGGCTTGATAATGTATCAGGCCTTGAACAGGTATCGGTAACGTTTGCGTGATCAGGATATCTGATCCGGTGGTGACCACAACCTGATCCGTGCCGGATCATCTTTTTATGACGTGTGATCGCAGACTAGCCTTAAAAAATCTATATCAGGGATGAATCGAGTGCTGCTAAGGCTAGTCAGGTTAAAATATCTTCCGTCTGATCAGGCTAGCCTAATATTTATGTCATCCAGGACGGAGCAGGAATAAATAAGGCGTGCCTGATCAGGATATCTGATCCCGCGGCGACCACGACCTGATCCGTGCTGGATCATCTTTTTTTGACGTGTGATCTCAGGCTAGCCTTAAAAAATCTATATCAGGGACGAATCAGGTGCTGCTAAGGCTAGTCAAGTAAAAATATCTTCCGTCTGATATCGCTAACCTGATATTTATGTCATCCAGGATGGAGGAGGAATCAAGAAGGCGTGCCTGGCCGCAGTAAGAATATCATTTTTATGTTAATTATTACACAACGGGCATGATATCTTTCCTTTTTATCACGATAAAGCATGAATGAAAAAATTAATGAAATAATTACTTCGATATGGATATTTTTTAAATACTATTTATTTTTATTATTTAAATATATTTAAAAAATTCTTCAAATCATTATTTTCTAAACAAATATGTACTTTAATGTTTGTATTAAAAAAATAACCGAATAATAATAAATAATTTCATTTATAAGAAATTCATATTTGCAAGACAAATTAAATAAGCGACCAAATAATTCCGTAACACTTTTTTAAAGTGTGTTTTGAATTCTGTTGTGACAATGTAACATATTCCATTTTCGTTTCATTATTTACATATATTAAGTAGTTTTGACCATAAAACTATTATGAGCTATATGTATAAAACGATATAACACTATATTCAATTCAATTAGCAATATTTTATATGTGTACCTTTTGCATATTATCAATTATCATATATATATATATATATATATAGTTACCAAGGCAACGTAGGCCTCGAAAGCTTTTTTTAAATTTTTTATTTATTTCTACAATTAAAAAAAAAGAAGGAAAATAACAACACATGCCAATAATCGAAATGAATTTATTTATTATTATTTATTATTATTTATTTATTCAATTATTATTAAAACACTCGCGTGATAACCCTCGTCTAACGTATTTGCGAATATACTAAAAAAATCAAAGAAAATAAAATACGCGAACACATTGTCACATGCATAAACTAACATAATGTTTACTTACTTAGTTAAGTTTATTTCACTCGCACTTTCAATTATTATTTCACAATATCGCTTCCTCATAGGGAACCAAGCGATGGTGCTCCAGCCACATGTTTGTGACGAAGCACAGTATTCTTATTATTATCACCACGAGTCGCGCGGCGTTAGTTCCGAGACTCGCCGCGAAATGTCGCAGTACGGTGACGCTCGCTCCCATATGGATCATGTGCAGAGTATGCTTATATACGCGACCGCCAGCATTAAAATTTACTTCTATACCGCGAGGAATAAAACCTCGCGGGAAGCCATACATTACGAAAAGTTCTATTTCTCGAACTGTGTCTGTACTCTATAAAAAATTCTCGAAGAGAATTTTCGTTGGCACGGAAACCAATCTCCCATGTGAGAATGTCCTCCTCGAGAATTATTTCGCGTGTGCCTTTCTTTTGGATTTATTGTTTTCACGTCTATATCACTATCGCATAAAATAAAATTTAGTAACTAGTCTTCAATCGTCATACACACAAAATTCTTATTGAATAAAATAAATAAAAAACCAATTGAAGTAAATCAGACTGTCATCAGGCTTGGCCAGGACGCCGGATCAGGAGCGGAATTTGGATTGGGACTAGAGTTGTGTCAGGCTACACGTCCACCGAAAAATGCCATTTCATTTTCATTCACAAAATCTCATGGAAAAACTCCCGTTCAAAACCCTACCCCAAAAACAAAATCTATCATCTCAGATATTTACTTTCCCTTGTATCTCGCAAAAGGAAGAGGACCCACAGAGTTGGAAGAAGATTCCAATTACGTGAACTCTACTCGATTTTGATGGATCCGTAGCCAAAAAGGTACCCTACCCAAGAGTCTCAATCAAGCAGTTACAGAATTGATACATTCTTCGAAGAAATCGAAACGGTTAAAAATACCAAAAAACCTAAAATTGTGTCTTCAGCGATTATAAATCAATGCGTATTCATCTATAGATTATGTCCGGTCAAATTTATCCCTTCAGTTTCTTGTCCAAACAAAATTAATGTCATCGATCCACGTGACAAACCGTACAATAAGCAGATCTAAACCTTAAATCCAAAAATTTAATAATCATTACACGTAGCTGAAAAGCAAACAGTGATTTCAAGCCCATTTTCCCAAAAATTAGACTCGAAAACAGGTGAAAATGTGTTTGAAACTAATTGCAGGCGTAGTACTTGAAATTTATATCCACGACTAGAGAGTCTCAGTCAAATGCGACACATCATACGTCCAAGATTATTAATAGTTCACAAGAATTCCAATTTTTGACGTAACACTTGTAAAAAGAGTTTTCAAGTGGCAGAGAAAGTTTTTGGTAGATATATT
This sequence comes from Alloplasta piceator, assembly GCA_946863875.1. NCBI lineage: Eukaryota > Metazoa > Arthropoda > Insecta > Hymenoptera > Ichneumonidae > Alloplasta > Alloplasta piceator. Next base: position 16,526,802 of record OX333078.1, read on the forward strand.
ATCGGAGGGCTGTTTACTAGGAGACTTGTTTCGTGGTATACACTACTCGCAAAAATTAAAGGAGCAAGAAACATTTCCAAATTTTGAAAAATTGTCGTATCGAGGTCATTCAAACAGGATTTCAAAGCTTCAGGATACTAGTTTTGTTCAGAAATAAAAACCTTCCTCTTTTAATTTTATTGGAAATTTTGATCAATCGGTCCGGAAAAACCGTTCAATAGATCGATCTGCAAATTTACAGGGTTATTGGAAGTACATTGAGCTGTAAAGTTTCGTTAAAACATTAGCCTTCCCATCGCTAAATCAAGGGAAAAAGTCACTTTTTTGTACTTTTTTCAACTGCATATTAGGGGGAGAAATATTTGTTTTCCAAAAACTCTCGAAAGGATCTTGTAGGAAATTTATTCCAGTTTTCGAAACTGCCCGATTTATTTCTGTACGGTCGCTGAGATATCAGTGGTTAAAGATAAAAGGATCCTTTTTCATTTAAAGTCGGATATCTCCGCGAGAAATCAACGTAGAAAAAAAATTTAAGAAAAGATCGTTGATCGTTGATAAATGATTTAAAAAATTCGTTGCTACATTGATTTGGGCAGTCTGATACTGTAGTATCAGAGCGTCCTAGCACTGATGATGCAGACTGCAGCGTGTGCGAAACGTCGGCACATTACTGAATTCAAACGCGGCATCCATCCGGAAATCAACCAATTTTGTCATGACTCCGGCCGCAATAGCCTTAAAACTATAATTTCCTGAATTTCTAGTGTTTTTTATGAATGCTGTATCCCAGTGAAAAATGATCGTATCGAGGTCGAAAAAAATCGTGTCGAAGCTTTAAGTTTCTAGTTTTAAGATATTTCAGCGAAAAAAATTTCGAAGCTACAGGTTCACGCAATTCTAAGAAATAGTGTGAAAAAAAATTTGCCAGGTAAATCATTGCATGGATCAGATAGCTTGCTTATTCAGCTTCAATTTACTTTCTTTTAGAACTTTTTTCGCCCATTTTTCGCTGAGATATCGAATATCTCAGCGAATATCTAAACACTTTATAACCATTGAAATGGTAAATAAAAAAATGTGTTAAGCTTTTTCCACATTTTTATCGCAAACTTTTTAACGTCAAACCGAACAAAACAAAACTTGAATCCGTTGATGAGCTCGTGATACCGAAAAATTATTTGGGGCCTATCAATGTTGTCGGCGATATTTACAAAAAGGATTTATACGTCGAAGATTATATTCGAAAGTGTGGAGATGTTATTCTGCAATGTATCGTTAATTAAAATGATAAAGGCATCGACCATACCAGTTATGAGTTTCGGTGACAAGGAGATGAAGATTAAGAGAGGCCAAACTGTATCAGGTAAAGTTGGCAAGGAGAGATAGTACATGCCAGAGGTCAACTCGGATGAAACACAAAAAAAACGAAATCGACTCTGAATGAAACGATGAAGTTCACGAAAAATTGACATCATTATCGAATAGATATAGGGAAGTAATTTGGAAAAATGTGCATCAAATGGGGAAAACCAAAAATTTCGGAAATGGAGATTAAACTTTCTTCGGAGAAGCCACTCTATTATAGACCCCATCGATTATCTTATCACAAAAAGGAGCAGATAAAGAATATGATCGATGATTTAGAAAAAAGCCGATGCCCTCCATGCACGAGACCAATCTTATTGGTAAAAAAGAAAAGTGGAGAAATCCATATGTGTGTGGATTACTGGGCTTTAAATAAAATTACCGTAAAAGATAAATATCCGATGGCGTTGATCGACGATCAAATCGATAGATTGGAGGGTTATCGGTATCTTACGAGCTTGCATCTATTCAGTAGGTATTACCAAGTACCAGTATCGAAGGATTCACAAGAAAAAACCGCATTTGTTACGCCCGATGGCTATTATCATTTAAAAAGAATGCCTTTTGGATTGTGCAGCGCCACAGCAATTTTTCAACGAATGATTAAGGTAATTTTTGGAAATCTTAGAGGGAATTTAGGAGATTTATCTGGATGACATTATTTCAGTTTGCAAAGGATTTGAAGAAAGAATAATTAAATTAAAGACGATTCTACTATTATTGGTTTCTGCAGGATTGACGCTGAATTTGACTAAACGTCATTCCTTTGAAAAAAAAATTGGTTATTTGGGATTCGAAATATCGCAAGTAGAAGTCAAATCAGGTACACGAAAAATCATTACGATAAAATTCGTTCCGGTCGTGACGAACGTACGCGTGGTTCGAATTTGTGTTGAATTGGCGAGCTTTTTTTGACGCTTCGTGAAGAGTTTTATGATAATTATTAAGCCATTAACGGATTCATACGGATTTATTGGCAAAGAATACAGGATCTCCTGAAGACATCCTATATTAATCTCAGATAGAACAATGTGCTACCAGTATCCTCAAGACATCCTATTTTAATATCGAGTAAAGCAATGTCTTATTGGTACCTCCCATAGACATTCATAGACATACTATCTTGGCAGAACACGAATGGGACTATCTCGGGATGGTCCGGGGATGAATTCTGCTGCGTGGGATGCTTCAATCAACAGTTTAATAAAAAGTGAAAGGAAGGAAAAATATTAGAACCGGGACAAACGGTATTAGTTCGATATGAGCGAGTTAGAAATTTACTAAAAAAGATCGAGGTCCTTATGAAGTTGTTAAGAAATTAGGAAATGATAGATATTTAATACAGAATACAGATGAAGAAGAACAACACAGCGGACGATTTTATGAAGAATTAATCGCAATAGTTCGATTGAAAATCATACCGAATCTAGAATGAAAGTAAGAAAAAAGATGTGTCATACGAATTTGTGTGCGAAAACTGAAAAAAATGTAAGCAGTAACGAAAGAATGGCAGATTAAGCTGCATTCTATCCAATATTGTTTAAAAAAAGACATCGCCAAGGATGTTGATTGATCAGGACAGCCAAATTGCAGTGAAATAATCAAGAATTCCATAATTTAGATACATTAGAAGAACAAATTAACGAGCGTTACTATGACTATTTAGTAATAAATAACGATGTAAAATAAAATAACGATCATTCGAGAAACTACGCGTCGAAGTGAACTGACGTGTAATTGGAAGAAAATTTTTTGTTCTTTAAGTCGTAGTTGCGGGAATTTATTTAACTGAATTTATTTATCCTGACGATCAAATTGTCGAGAGCTACGATACACCATTTAAATTTATGGAAAAGAAATTTTCGTTTTTTATTTTTTTATTTTTCTGTTCGGAGCCGAATCGTGTTAGAAACTATTAGACTTTGTTTTCTCAAATGTCCGGAAACTTTTTAAGCAAACAAAAATCAAACAATTTTTCAAACATTGTTTCGGATATTTTACGAATTTAAAAAAAAATAAATCTAAGCACTGTTTGCAGTAAGAATGTGGAACAAGCGAAAAAAATATTATTTTCTATTTTAATAATGATTTTAAGGTGTTTATGGGCAATAAACATGCTCCTTTAATTTTTCCTGTAAAAGTGAAGCTTAACATTAGTCCTTTTATTAATATTTGTAATTTAGCCGTTAATATTTAAAAAAAACAATAAATAGCCCTTTTCCTCCTGTTTTTTCAAATTCATGTCAAGGATGGAAAGAAAAAAATTTTAAAAAACCATCGTCAATTCTTGTAGAGAGTTTATTCAAGTCTCTGAAACCACCCTTTAATTTCATGTGCGATTATTGCTCGCTGAGATATCAATGATCAAAGACAAAAGGATCTTTTTTCATTATAAGAGTCCGATATATATCTCAGCGAAAAATGGTCGCATCGAAATCTGAAAAAAGCAAATTGATGCTGAACATTCAAGCTATCCGGTCCATGCAATGATTTAGCTTTGAAAAGTTTTTCCATGTCCGTAGAGCAAAAAAATGGCACAATTTTTTTTCAGACTATTTCTTAGGATTGCGCGGAACCTGTAGCTTTGAAAATTGCTTTGCTCAATGATCTTAAAACTAGAAACTTGAAGCTTCAAAATGCGTTTTTGAAACCTCGATACGACCATTCTTGCCTGAGATACAACATTTTTAAGAATTACTAAAAATGTAAGAAATTCTTTTGATCTCTTAATTTTTTGCAGAAGTGTATTATACTCGAGAGAAAAAAAATAGAAGAGAAGGGAGAGAGAGAGAGAGAGAGAGAGAGAGAGAGAGAGAGAGAGAGAGAGAGAGAGAGAGAGAGAGAGAGAGAGAGACTTTCTTGCTTCTGCAACTTTCGTCCGTTCGTTTTACCATGACCATAAAATTAAATGATGCCCGATATACGTGTGCATCCGAGATCGTGTTTGACAGTCGATACGGTTTGCCAAATCAAGAATGTCTGAACGGAGCATTGTACTACAAAATTCTTGTTCTATCTCGATCTCACTCGCTCTCTCTTTTCCTTCGTCCCGGTTTCCTTGAGATCTCTCAGATTGGATCGAGCAGAAAATCGTTGTCGAACGGGTAAACCGGGACGTTCCTGCACGATATTGCAATTTCCTGCGAGACTTCCATGTTCCGACCAAGACGAAGATAGCAGAATCGTGTGTGCACATGTCCAACCTCTATATAAGACAAGACCATCCAGAAACTTTGGCTCACGATCTCCTAACTGTCGCGTGTTTCTCTGCATGTGCGCTACGTAATATCTTAGCCTCAATACCACGTTTTTTCCTCTAATTTCACCCTCCGCCATCTAACCTCACTACGTTTTCGACCGCCAGACACCCCGAGCTGTCGCTCTTCGGCGATATCTTGAACGAAACAAAAACAACGTTCATGGCAAAAAGCATTGAGATGTTACGTTCCGATATAGTTGATCTTGGTGACGGGATAGGAAAAAATGTTATAAAATATTCGACGATCGCTGGCACCATTTTTTCTCCTTTTTACAAAACTTGTGCGAGAACAGGATGGTGCCCGGTGTAAGGATCTGTGCGAGGCAGAAAAATTACGGGCACAGGAAACTGCTGGCGAGAGAGGGAAGGGGTGCGTTGTCGGAAGAATGAGGAAAAGCGCGCGAGTAACAGTATGAAAAAAAAAACAAGAATGCAAGAGAGAACGGGCGAGTTATTTCTTTACGAATTTTTTACACGGCACTTCGCTCGGCCACTCGACGCTGCTAAGTGGCTCTGTAACTTCACGTGAAGCTCGGTGAAAGAGAAAGTGGGAGTGAGAATTGCAGCTTCGAGATTTATGACACCTGGTTACAAAAAAGAAACGAGAGAAAAACCCTGGTAGGTGTCGGTGAACAGCGGAGAAAGAGAATGAACGTAAAAATTTGTAAGTACCACTAACGCAAGAAAAAAAGATAAAGTGATGTGCAAATGGAAGAACGGGGATGCGGGAATAATTAATGAAGCTATTATCCTTTGTGGAAGCTGTTTTAAGGGTTTCCCGATGGTTGGATGAAAATTGAAAAGCCTCATGCACACAAATTTGGTGAAATTAATTGAAACTTTACTTCGGGTAATTATAAGAATAAGTAGAGTGCGACAGCAGACAATCCAGTTTTACGTTTACACTATCTTCGTTTACGCCGCCAAAAAATAAAAAGGCAATAATCCTGGCCTAATCTGGAAAGATAATCACTGCTATAAATGAGGATACTCCTACACGGATGGAAGTTAAAATTTCGACCTGGTCCTGCTTTGCGAAGATTATGGAAATCGTTTTTTCGGTTTTTCACTGTGTTCTTGTGGAAATTCAATTGTTCTGAGTGAAGATTCCTCATCAGTAGGTGATTTGACATCGATCAATGTATTTCCTACTTCGATAGAATCGAAAAGAAAAATATTTTTCTCATCATGACAGCATGTATATTTTCAAAACAACTTTGACGGATCCTTCCCAGCAAACACACTTGGATGATTTACGAAACATTTACGTATAATTGAAATGTAATAACTACGTCATATAATGTTCATCACAAATTCGTAAATTTTTCATAACGCACGTAAACAAGATGTATATAATACGTCCTGACGATATGTAGTAAGGATGTCAATGAAAGATGTAGGAATTACGAAAAACTATAGACATCACAAATACGTAACATTGATACGTCAAGATCTCGTCACTCTTATACGAGATATTTACATGTACTGTAAACTTGTCAAACTGTTACGAGTCGATGCTGTAACAATTATAGAACATTAGTGATATTATAATCTCGTAGTATAGGCTACGTAGCAAATATGTCACACTGTGACATAAATGTTATAAGGCATTTCTTGTAACAAATCCGTAACAATTATAGAACATTGCTGTAACAATTATAGATATTGGTGATATTATAATCTCGTAGTGTAGGCTACGTAGCGATTATGTATAATGTGTGACATAAATGTCACAAGTCATTTCTTGTAACAAATCCGCAACATATACGTATCATATATTACGAGAAATGTCCTCACATTTTAAGGTTATGTCGATTAAGGAACGTAAACAATATGTGAGTGTAAAGTACAAGGAGGTGAATAATCCAGCGTAATACAGAATAAACCAGAATAATACAGCATACATTGCAAGAGGTAAGTTTAATGTGATCCCTTTATTTAAAAGAAAAAAATAAGTTATATGGGTATTTGCCGTGATGGAAAAACACCCAGGAATTTTCCATACTCGGTTTTTAACCTTATTCGCGTTGCACGTTCGCTTAATTTCTCTTTGCCCTTTCTTTCTGTGTTGCAGGCCTGTTTTGAAATTGATAGCCTATTTTCAATTTTCCAGGCATTGTCCTGGTCACAATTTTGACTTTAATCAAAATTTGCCGCGCTCATCCCATAATAAAAAGTGTTACGAAGGAAATGAGACGTCGAGGAACAAAATCTATCTAGCAATTCTTTCTGAATCATGGGCAGAGTGTAAGAACCCAGTTTTGAGTTTTTACACTCTGTGTAAGAACCTAGCTTTGAGTTTTTACACTCTGCGGCTGATTCAGAAAGAATTGATAGACAGATTTTGTTCTACGACGTCTCATTTCCTTCGTAACTCATTTTCCCATGGGATGAGCACGGCACATTTTTTTTGCTCTTTATTTCAGAATTGCAGGCCTGCTTTGAAATTGTTAGCCTATTTTGAACTTTCCAGGCATTATCCTGGTCACAATTTTGACTTTAATCAAAATGTGCCACGCTCATCCCATAGGAAAAAGTGTTACGAAGGAAATGAGACGTCGTAGAAGAAAATCTATCTAGTAATTCTTTCGGAGTCATGCGCAGAGTGTAAGAACCTAGTTTTGAGTTTTTACACTGTGTAAAAACCTAGCTTTGAGTTTTTACACTCTGCGCATGATTCAGAAAGAATTGATAGACAGATTTTGTTCTACGACGTCTCATTTCCTTCGTAACTCGTTTTCCCATGAGATGAGCACGGCATATGTTTTTTGCTCTTTATTTCAGAGTTGCAGGCCTGCTTTGAAATTGTTAGCCTATTTTGAACTTTCCAGACATTGTCCTGGTCACAATTTTGACTTTAATCAAAATGTGCCGCGCTCATCCCATAGGAAAAAGTGTTACGAAGGAAATGAGACGTCGTAGAACAAAATCTATCCAGCAATTCTTTCGGCATCATGCGCAGAGTGTAAGAACCCAGTTTTGAGTTTTTAGACTCTATGTAAAAACCTAGCTTTGAGTTTTTATACTCTGCGCATGATTCAGAAAGAATTGATAGACAGATTTTGTTCTACGACGTCTCATTTCCTTCGTAACTCATTTTCCCATGAGATGAGCATGACACATGTTTTCTGCTCTTTATTTCAGAGTTGCAGGCCTGCTTTGAAATTGTTAGCCTATTTTGAACTTTCCAGGCATTGTCCTGGTCACAATTTTGACTTCAATCAAAATGTGCCACGCTCATCCCGTGGGAAAAAGTTTACAAAGGAAATGAGACGTCGCCAGCAGTTTATCAGCGTAGAGTATAAAAACTCAAAACTAGGCTTTTCAGGACACCGGTGCACCTTGAGGGTTCTAACTAGTCCCAAAAAATTGTTCATTTGGTACTTCAAATGGTGGATGATACATCATATTTGTAGGTATTCTACAAAAATTATAAATTATAATTAAAATGTACTTTTCAAATGTTAAAATAAAAAAAAAATTCCAATCTAATATGTAGGTTGGAAATACATAAATTTCTTGTAATTTGTTGATAAAATATGTATATACGTAAATTACCTGTAACCACGAAATCACATTGACATCATTGTTACGAGTATTATGCACCCGGGTTACGTTTCGTTTCGTAGGAGTTACATCAATGAGCTGAGTTTGTTACAACTATGATCTGAGTTTGTTACATCTATTATCTGAGTTTGTTATGGCTATGTGATGAGTTTGTTACATCTATGAGCTGAATATGTTACATCTTGGGTATGAGTTTATTTCATTATTATTCCTCGTAGATGTTTCGTATCTGTGACTTGTTTATAGGATGACATATTTGAGAACAAACTCTGCTTCATTCACGGAGTTTGTGACATAAATGTTATGTCCAATGTAACACACGTTACGTAACATTTTCGTAACTATTTCGGAACTGTGTTTGCTGGGTTGATTCTCCCAAGTCATCAAAATTTTGTTCCCGTTTTAAGAAATTCCAAAATGTCTATTCGAGCGGAAACAGCACAGAAAACATGAAAAACGTACAGATTTATTAAAAAATTAACATTCCACCAGTGCAAGTTCGGTAAACCCACCAAAATAAGTTTCTTTTCGATTTGCCGCCAAAACTATTCATCCACAAATGATTTTATTAGCATATTTTGAAACGGAGTACGATTCTGCATCGATGTATGCTTTCGTGAATGTCGCTGACACAAAAATGAAGATTTGCCAGGCAAAAATGCAATCCTCAAGAATCCAAAAATCCTCGAAAAATCGTTATTTTAGCTTTTTTTTGTCGGTATATGTAAAATAATTTTACTTACCACGGAACTTGGGCCGTTGATATGAAAATATTTTGACCACAGCTACCGAATGCATCGATATGCCGTCCAGTTGCATTATCGTGAGTAAGAGCGTAGCAAGCCTCGGCCCAACGTTGTGCCGCCTTTGCAGCCCCATTGTGCCATTTCTGTAACGTGAAAACGTGACAAATCGATGAATCTCGTACTGCAGCTCATTCTGGTACCACGATTCGAGTATATGACATCGTAAAATTTCGATTCAAAGTGAGTAGAGGGTCTAATAAAACGTGTCACGTGGACTTTATAGACTCCCTCCCTCAAACCGTATCACGATACGGGTATTTTATTTTTATCTTTCTAGCTTGATTCTAGTTCTCGGTTAAGATATTCCGGAGGGCACGCGTTGCAAATAAAATCAAGATTATACTCTTTTCAACGCCAAAAACTTCAATTACGTTATCGAGGATAATCAAAAATTATACCTAGCACAATCAGATGAAAAGTTTCGTGAAAGTTTATGTCAGAAATTTATCATCCTTCACACGTTGATGTTCACCAAGTTTTATTCAACAAAATTAGTCGATCCAAGATATAAACACTTACGCTATCGGCATATTTTCATGGATTGTCGATCGATCTTTTCGTCCCTTCTAATTTTCATTTTAATCGTATTTGACGATCTTCTAAAACTACATTATTCTTTTTTCTAGACAGAAATATGACGGAAAATATGCAATTTATTTTCAATGCGTCTATGCGAATGATACGATTCTGCTTAGCGATTCAGAACTGCGATTACGAATAACTGAATATTTCTCATCTTTCACATTCGCCGAATATGCGACGGAGTGAAAGAAATTTGAAAAAATATTCGTATGACTTATGGCAAAAGAAGATCTCAGGGCTATTCCGGAAAGTAAATGACACGTAGGAGTACGGCAAAAGGAGAAATAGGATGGAAGAAAGATGAGCTATGTAACTCAAGCGCATTGAGCCAAATACGCTATTACGAATAAATGCCTTTCGGAATGTTGCATTTCCGTACATCGTGGAAATGGTACAGTAAAAGTACGATAGGAAAGTGACAAAGAGCATTACAGTATGACGCCTATTTATTCAAAATTTTCCTATGAATATGCAGCTGGCATAAGCATGAGCTTATTCACAAATAAAGGAAAGATGACAACATTTATAACAAGGAAATACAAACATGAAATAAAAAATATTACTAAAATTGAAACCAGCGCGGAGAAGAAAAATTCATCAAATGCGCTTTATCATTCATTTCGGTAAATTGATTTTTCTAAAAAATGCGCGTTCAACCTAAGGTCATTAACGAGGGCATTATAAAATGATAGACCCACGATATTTTGGGTCATCCAAAAAGAAATTTACGAAATAACGAGACTAACTACTTCCACGACTCACACGAACGATTATACGCTCGAGTTGAGCGCGTTTACCTGGCTCGTAGAGCTCCAAATATATCGCATTAAAGCAAGGCTGATATGCACAGGGAGGGGATGAGAATTTTTTCTCTTCTCGCGGATATTACTCGGTCGTTTCTCGGTAAAAGTAATGGAGCTGTTAGTCAACCCGGTGGTGCAGAGAAGTCGAGAGGGTTCGGTTTGTGTGTATATATAACCCTCGTGCACTAACGACCCATGCTGCAGGCTACTCGAGGAAGAGGAAACTCTCTCAGGGAAGCTGAGCTTGCGAAATCCATGCAATCACTCGATCAATTCAACGACGGGGAGGAGAAATGTTGGGTATCGGTACGTGAGTAATGAAAGTGCAGTTGAATGGGTATTCACGACAAATATTTCCTGCTGAAAGTTTGATTTTTTCCTTTCGAGACCTTATTAGCGCCAATTAAACCAGAATAGACGACATTTTTGCAAGAAATAGAACTTTCGTTTGATCGAGTTTCGTTTGATAAATAATTTAATAAGCCTTTGGTTTCCGGTTTTTTACTTTTGAGTGCAGTGAACTTCGCAGTACATTTTTAAATTTTGCGAAATAAGGATTTTCGTATTACTTTTGTTCAACGTGGTAACACTTCCGTCGATCAGATTTCTTTCCTCTTTAGTTCGATTCCTCTATAAATATAATCGTACCAGAGCCCACGACGAAATTTTTTATATCATAGAAATATGACCAAAACTTATGAAATCCATTGTTTCGATGACCAAAAGCCCAATAATGCTAATAGCAAAAGTCTTGTGTGCTGCGTCTGACTTGAGTGCATTTTCAAACATTAAAAAATGTCGCCAAAATGTGTCATAGCAATACTTCTGATGTCCGGTATGTAATTAAATGATAGTCCTGAGATTTCAAAAGTCAATAGTGACTGTGAGTACCAAGCAGACGATTTTGAAAAAAAAGACGAAAAAAAATGTCAGCAATACTTCTGAAAATTATTTTTACAAGTAAATGTGGATCAGTCTACGTCGAACGAATCAATTTTCGGAAAAAAATCTCGCTGCATAACATTTGGGAAGAATATTGAAAATGTAAAAAAAAAATCCGATCGCCCGTGTAGAAATGTGATAGGGCCACCATTAGTTGATTCTTGCCCCTGATCCGCCCTGCCTGGTCCGATTTTCTTGGCAGGGCCCTGACATAGAAATTAACGACCTGGCCCCTAGTTAGTACATTGAAATAATCACTTATTTATCAGTGCCCTGCATGATCAAAATATGAACATTTTCCGACGATGTTATTTTTACACTTTTAAGCAACATATTTTTGTTATCACCCTGACAGGGCTCTGATGTGGAAACTATTGGGTTCCCCTAAGTATTTATTAAAATAAAATTATTTCTATATCGGCTTTCAGTTCATGCATCGAAGGCTAAAAAATAAGCCTAAAAAATAAGACTAAAAAATAAACGTGTTTGGTGAACTTATGAAAATCGTGATTTCGTAACATGAAAATACAATAATAGTAATAACAATAATAATAAATTAACAATAATTGCCTCGTTCCTTATTATTATTTATTATTTAATTATTATTATTATTTAATTATTATTTACATTATCTCTTTTATCCCGCGAGAAAAAGCAATCATGCGCCGCTCACATGTTTGTAATGTAGGCAGAGGATTATTATTATTATCACCACGAACCGCGTCGCGTTAGTTCCGAGACTTTGCGCGAAATGTCGCAGGACGGCAACCGTTGAACTCCCATACGGATAATGTGAAGAGTATGCTTATATAGACGGGTGCGAGCACGGATGTTAGCAGAAGTCGGTGTCAAAAGAATCCATACAAGGAGTTCTTGCCGGCTTATGTAACTGTACTTATTTATTTAATTCTCCTAGAGCATTTCCGTTCACTCGGAAACTAATATTTTGTTCGAGGATTGGCAAAGGAGATGTGTACCCTAAGAAAGGGTTGCCTTGAAATACATAATAAGATGCATACACCGAAAAAGGAGTACCTTGTAAAAACTAATTGATCAAAAAGTGCTTCGGTGTATGATCGGGAACTTCATAGCTGTGATCAGGGCCTTCAAGGGCATGATTCTAAAGATCTTAGGGGCCTGATCAGGATCTGCAAGGGTCGGATCATATCGTCATAGGGGCCTGCTCGTGACCGCCGGATCCAAAAATGGCCAGCCAGGTATTACATGGCATAACAGAGCCAGTTAGGATGGGCAGATCATTTCCCTACATTAGTTAGGGAGGGCAAATCAGTGGCAGAAGTTTTTCCCTATTGAAATTTCTATACAGGCAGTACCCAGATAGAACACTGACGTATATTATACATAAATACAACGTTGCCATATACGTCTATAAGACGTATGTAATATGTATACTGAAGCCAGTACATGTCCGGCTCGGATCGCATTTTTTTTAGCTGAAAGTCCTCATTGAAAAACACATTATTCCCAAATTTTTTAAGATTTTTTCCTCTCTAACTTTTGCAGTTATTACAGGGGGTATTCCATCTAGTTTTACCATTTTCGTTTTATTCATTATGACCTGCCATCTTCCACCACAATAAACAAAAAAAAAAAAGGTTTTTTGCGTGAAAAAGTCTCAGCTTTTCAAAAAAAATATTGTCTTTTTGTTTATTTACTTGGAAAGCTCTTAAAATTGAGCTTAAAGCCTAGAAAGCTGTTTCTTGGCGATTGCCCAAATTTTGAAAACATTTTCAATATTTTTTTCGAAAAGCTGAGACAATTTTACATAACATATGTCATTTACAAGGTCGGTTCTAAATAAAAATTCGAAAAACATACGAGAAAATTAATTCAAAAGAAAATTGGAAAAAATGTCGAAAAAAGTTTCAAAATATGGGCCATGGCTAAAAAACAGCTTTGTAGATTAAAAACTCGATTTTGAGAGCTTTTCACAGGCATTATCAGGAAAGCAATGTTTTTTTTGGGAAAGCTGAGACTTTTTTACTCAAAAATGTGTTGAAAAAAAAAATTAATAAAATCAATTTTGGTTCATTCATTCATTTCTCGTATGTTTATGGAGAACCCATCTCGGAAAATACATATTCCATCTAAATTTGTCTTAGCATTTGGAAAAAAATATATTAAAAATTTTCGAGAGCAGTGGCCAAGTGGCTAGAGCGCGGGTTTCGTAATCCGCGGGACCCGGGTTCGAACCCCGGCGACACCGCTGAAAAATATTCCAATTTTTCAAGTGTTTATCAGCTGCAATCTCGGTGGGTTGGGACCCCACCTTAAAATAATGGAATCCCAAAGACCTCATTGCGATGAGTGGGCGGTTAATTTTACGGTTTCGGTGAGGCCTGCCGACGCGGTTCTTATCGCTCGGATGGTGGTTCACCTAACTGTGCAAGCGACTGGCTCACTGGATCGCAATGGAGGAGGTAACTACCTAACCGACCGACGATAGTCGTGCTAGAGCGTGCTCGCATTGCTACCGACGGGCGCTTAGGTAGAGTTTACCGTCTGTATCAGTGAAGGTTTTTCTGCAGTTTTCCCTTCACTCTCGGCAGAATCGCGATACAGAATGGAAAAGGGGTAGGGTGCAGGCTGCAGCCCCGGCCTTACTAGGAAAGGGGGGAGGGGATTAGTATAAAGTAATGCTGTACACTGGTAATAAACAAAAAAAAATATATTGAAAATTTCCAAAATTTGGGCAACGGCCAAAAAACAGCTTTTAAGACTTTAACCTCAATTTTAAGAGCTTTTTAAGTACATAAACAAAAAAACAATATTTGTTTTGAAAAGCTGAAACTTTTTCACGCAAGAAAGCTATTTTTTGAAATTTTTTCTATTGTAGTGGAAGATGGGAGGTCATAATGAATAAAACGAAAACTGTAAAATTAGACGGAATACCCCATGTTATAACTACGAAAGTTAAAGAGGAAAAATCTGAAGGAATTTGAGAATGTGTTTTTCAATGAGGACTTCAGCTCAAAAAAATGGGAAAAGATCTGAAGAGGTGAGGCCAGATCTGACGTCCATAATTGGCATTTTGACCCATATATATACACTACTGCTCAAAAGTTTGCAGACAAAAGTTCGAAAAAGTATTCGAACATTATTGACTGCCATGTCCCCGGTGGTCAACCTTGGCCAATGTATGATCCGCCATTTTAAAAAGGAAGGATTCCTCTTTATTTCGGCCGTTGAGAAAAGTTTTTGCGATTTTTTTTACACGCCAGGACAGGTTTTTAAAAATTACAATTTTTCGTCGCTTTTTTTGTTGATTTTGTATTGGCCGCCTTTTATAGTAAAAATTTTGTTCGTGCTTTCCTGTGACCGTTGTCAGAAAGAGGATAGTTTGCACTTCAAATTCTTTTTTTAGAAATTTTTGCACGGTTTTTTATTCCCGAGATATCTCATTTTTTGTAAAAAAAAATGGGCAATTAAGAAAACCGTGCATAAGACGAAAACGATGAGGTTTCAAGAAAAACCTCAAGAGTGAAAAAAGGTGCATTGCTTCACGCTGAATTCTTGTACATTTTATCAGATTTTTTTAAAACATTTTTTTTCCGCTCACTTCCGGCTGAACTCGATTGATTCAGTGATCATAACTCGAGAAGTATGTGGTTGGCGATAAACATTTTCAGAATAAAATATAATGAATGTCTTTCCAGATTTTTTTTCAATATTTTTCCCCCGTAAAAATTTTAATTTTTTTCACGTAAATCGCGATCGAACAATCTTTATTTCAATTCATTTCGATTCAATCTTTCTGTAACCACGAAAATAAATTAATTCAAGTCTGAAAAAATATCTATTAGATTTTATTCTGAAAATTTTTATCGCCAACCGCATACTTCTCGAGTTATTATCATTGAATCAATCGAGCTTCAGCCGAAAGTGAGCGAAAAAAAATGTAAAAAAAAAAATCTGAAAAATGTACATGAATTCAGCGTGAAGCAATGCACCTTTTTTCACTTTTAAGGTTTTTCTTGAAATCTCATCGTTTTCGTATCATGCACGGTTTTCTTAATTGCCCATTTTTTTACAAAAAATGAGATATTTCGGGAATACAAAATCGTGCAAAAATTTCTAAAAAAAGAATTTGAAGTGCAAACCATCCTCTTTCTGACAACGGTCACAGGAAAGCAAGAAAAAAAATTTTGCTATAAAAGGCGGTCAATACAAAATTGACAAAAAAACGACGAAAAATTGTAATTTTCAAAACCGGTCCCGGGGTGTAAAAAAAATCGCAAAAATTTTTCTCATCGCCCAAAATAAAGGGGAATCCTTCCTCTTTAAAATGGAGGGTCATACATTGGCCTAGGTTGCCGACCAGGGAAATGGCACTCAATAATGTTTGAATACTTCTTCGAACTTTTGTCCGGAAACTTTTGAGCGGTAGTGTATATGGGGCTTTCCATGTCCAATCGACCACTTTTGAACCCGACGCCTTTCGATTTGACTGAAAATTTTTGTCTTCTTTCTACCCCAATAAAAACATTTTTCAGGAAATTTTCAAATTTTTTACCCAACCCAAGAAAGGTTATGAATTATTCAAAAAAAAAGGATTTTGTTTTTTCAAATAGCTATAACTTCTTCAAAAATTGATTAATAGGGACGTTTCTTGTCGAAAATTTTCGTCTTTAAATGTACTTTTCGAAAAAAAATACAAAAAAATTTTTAGATATTGAAGTCTATGAAATTTTTCACTTTTTCGAGAAAAATCATCGTTTTCTGGGAAGCAAATTTTTTTATTTTTTTTTCTTTCTAAAAAAAACTTCGTTTAATTCCGGAAAGAATGCCGCCCAAACTGGAGTGGGTGGAATTTTCCTTCTATTTTTTTTTTTTTGGATTGGATTTTTTTTTTTTTGCAACTGGGCTTGTTTTACAGAACACACCACTCTGTAAATTTTTGAGGATTTATAAAGGATCTCAGAGTTTGAAAAATTCAGGAGAAAAAACAATCGAAAGTGGTAATCCGTGAAAAAATTTCGATTTTTTTCAAAAAGGTTGAAGAAGAAATAGAAAACACCTATTTATAATTTTTTTGTATTTTTTTCAAAAACTACATTCAAAAACAAAAAGAATGAAAAAAATTGCCATCTGGGCCCATTTTTGACCAAGCTACAGGCTTTTGAAAAAGACATTCAACGCATATCATTTTGAAGCCGCCATTTTTTAACTTTGGCCAGTCTTTGTTTTTTATATTTCTTCTTTGATTGAAAAAAAATTCTTATCATTTATTCTATATTATCTACGTTTTCTAATGATTTTTTGAAAATTCTAAATTAAATCTGAGCAAATGTTTTAACGGTGTTTATGACGAAACTTATAATCTAGCTTAATGATTTCTACTAAGGACTTCCTGGTTATATAATACGATTAGTAAACATTTATTTAATTCTAATTCAAAAACTATTTTATTTTCCTTTGGCGTTTAAAAAATTCACATCTTCTATATTCTTCAGAATTTAATTTAATACTTGAATTCTCTATATTTCAAAAGCCTGTGGCTTGGTCAAAAATGGGCTTATATGGCAATTTTTTTCATTCTTCTTGTTTTTGGATGTAGTTTTTGAAAAAAATACAAAAAAATTATAGATATAGTCTTCTATTTCTTCTTTAACCTTTTTGAAAAGAATCAAATTTTTTTCGCGGATCACCACTTTCGATTTTTTTTTCTTCTCAATTTTTCAAACTCTGGGGCCCTTTATGAATCCTCAAAAATTTACAGAGTAGTGTGTTTTGTGAAATAAGACCAGTTGCAAAAAAAAAATTCCAATCGACAAAGAAAAAGAAAAATTCCACCCACTCCAGTTTGGGCGGCATTCTTTCCGGAATTAAACGAAGTTTTTTTTTAGTAAAAAAAAAATAAAATAAAAAATGCGCGTCCGAGAAAACGAAGATTTTTCTCGAAAAAGTGAAAAATTGCATAGACTTTAATATCTTAATTTTTTTTTGTATTTTTTTTCGAAAAGTACATTTAAAGACGAAAATTTTCGAAAAAAAACGTCCCGATTAGTCAATTTTTGAAGAAGTTATAGCTATTTGAAAAAACAAAAGCCTTTTTTTTTAAATATTTCATAACTTTTTTTGGGTTCGGTAAAAAAATTTGAAAATTTCCTGAAAAATGTTTTTAATGGGGTAGAAAAAGGATGAAATTTTCAGCCAAATCGAAAGGGGCCGGGTTCAAAAGTGGTCAATTTGACATGGAATGACATATGACATATTAGGGTGGGCCGAAAATCCGCTTTTCTCGAAATTCTTTAAGCAATAGCAAAAATATTGTTCATTATACTACAAAAAAAATCTGTGTAAAGGGCAAAAATTTTGAGTCAACATCCCAGGCTCGCCCAAGCTCGTTAAAGTTCAAAGTGTTGAAAATTTTTTTTTTCTCGCCTTTCTTTATTGGAAATTTAATTCTCTACAAAAAAGGTCCTGATATCAAATTATGTAAGATCGATAGTTGCTAAGATAATTGCTGTTTTAGTGAAAAGTATGTCATTTTCCTCTATATTTATATTTTTTTTAAATATTGCACTCAAACTTTGTACAGAATTAGTATAGCTATTAAGGTTATTAGGTATTGAATTTGGCGAAAATCCATGGAGGAATCAAAATTGTATGATATTTTAAATTATTTCGAAAAATAGCGTAAACACTCCAACTTGTTCCATTTTTAAAATATTGTATTGAAACTTTGCACAGAGCTAATATAGCTATCGAGGTTGTTCGCTATTTAATTTGGTGAACATCCAACAAGAGATTAAAATTTTATGAAATTTTGAATTTATTGAAAAAAAGCGCAAGCGCTCTAACTTGGACGATTTTCAATATATTGCACTCAAACTTCGTACAGAATTAGTATAGCTATCAAGGTTATTTGAAATTGAATTTGACAAAAATCGATAGAATGAGTAAATTTGTATCAAATTTCTAATTTTTCTAAAAATAGCGTACTCATGTTTTTAGATAGTTAACAAAGCTTCCTTTATGAGGAAGTCAAATTTAATCACCATACCTTATGATAAAGGAAGCTATGTGCACTGTGGATAAAGATGAGGAAGCAATGTGCAAATTTTTTTTTTCATTCTGGCCAGTCGAGTCAAGGTGGCCCGTTTTACCCCGGGGGCCCGTTTTGTCCCGCTCTCTCCTATATCACTACTAACTAATATCTACTCAAACCAAGTTGGATTGATTTAGAACCTCCATATGGGTTTGAGTTTGGTTTGAGTTGGCAGCTTTATAAGTTTTAAGTTTGAGTTGAAAATATGAGGATTCAATTTTGTCAATCTGGTAAAAAAGCTACGTGAGGGCGCGGAGCGCCCAAGCCACAATAACCTGCTAGTATATATATATGGGTCATTCCACCAATTCTTGACTAAAATTGTGCCAGGGGTCTGAACTCTGCATAACGAGAAATTTTATTGAAAAGTACATAACAAAGAGAGCTTTCATGATTTTTTTCAGATTTTTTCGTCGAACCCTTCCGAAGATACAGTAGATCGAAAATTGCAAGATTTGCAATTATTGACTTTAGATATTAAAAATATCAGCCACTTGTAAAATTTCTAAAAATATATTAAATATTGGATTTCATGTAAAAAAAGCTCAGCTTTCTGAAAAAAATATTTTCAATTTCCTCCAGTGTCAGGAAAACCCCGAAAAATGAGGTCAAAAAGTAAAATACGCTTTTTCGACCAATGTATCATTTTTAATATTTTTTAAACTATTTTTTTCGAAAAGTTGAGACTTTTTTCCACGGGAAAGGTATATTTTGATTGTGGGATTATTTAAAAATAAACCACAGCAAAATAAATTTTAAAGTTTCGTGATGAATTGCCGATCTGTATTGTGCTGCTGTTACGGTCGTCGCACGAACTATCGAATCAAGTTTGAAAATTTCTGTACATAGCATTATATTCAGCTATTATGTAGTGAATATATATGTTCAAAGTGTGAAGTGGGTAAGAAATTAAAATTATTATACAAAAGCGACATGAGAAGGATCAAATCTTTATTATTTATACTCTTCTTGTCACTGTTGACAGAGAAACATTTCTTACAATAGCAGAACCATGATTCTCGGCATCAGGGATAATACAATGCATAGATTGCGTCTTTTTTACAGCCACAGCATTAGCAAATCTTGACTTTAGCTGTGCTGCGCGTACTTCGTATTCCTCATTTGAAATGAAAGTGAAATCAATATTTGTAAATGACTCACGTGCCCAGTCGTACAATGCCAATTATGATAAAATTTCGTTTCTCGTGCCCATTTGAAGAGATGCCCTTGCAGCGAGACGCTTGATCGTGTCTGCTAACCCATCACATGGTCCTTTTCCATGGGCTGTAGCAAAAAAATGCCATTCAGCCTTTAGCCCAAAGTCATTTACGTGGTAGCACAAATTGATGAATGCCGATTTGTTCTTGAACTGTTGTGGTGCTCCATCCGAAAATCATATTTTTCTGTTCTTGAACTGTTGTGGTGCTTCATTCGAAAAATATATTAATTTGTTGGAAGACGAAGACGAATTGGCATTAATCAATTTGTGCTACCATGTAAATGACTTTGAACTAAAGGCTGAATGGCATTTCTTTGCTACAGCCCATGGAAAAGGACCATGTGATGGGTTAGCAGGCACGATCAAGCGTCTCGCTGCAAGGGCATCTCTTCAAATGGGCACGAGAAACGAAATTTTATCATCCTTGGCATTGTATGACTGGGCAAGTGAGTCATTTAAAAATATTGATTTCACTTCTATGTCAAATGAGAAATACGAAGTATGCGCAGCACAGCTAATGACAAGATTTGCTAATGCTGTGGCTGTAAAAAACACGCATTTTATGCATTGTATTATCCCTGATGCCGAGAATCATGATTCTGCTATTGTAAGAAATGTTTCTCTGTCAACAGTGACAAGAAGAGTATAAATAATAAAGATTTGATCCTTCTCATGTCGCTTTTGTATAATAATTTTAATTTCTTACCCACTTCACACTTTGAACATATATATTCACTACATAATAGCTGAATATAATGCTATGTACAGAAATTTTCAAACTTGATTCGATAGTTCGTGAGACGACCGTAACGGCAGCACAATACAGATCGGCAATTCATCACGAAACTTTAAAATTTATTTTGCTGTGGTTTATTTTTAAATAATCCCACAATCAAAACATACCTTTCCCGTGGAAAAAAGTCTCAACTTTTCGAACAAAATAGTTTAAAAAATATTAAAAATGATACATTGGTCGAAAAAGCGTATTTTACTTTTTGACCTCATTTTTCGGGGTTTTCCTGACACTGAAGGAAATTGAAAATATTTTTTTCAGAAAGCTGAGCTTTTTTTACATAAAATCCAATATTTAATATATTTTTAGAAATTTTACAAGTGGCTGATATTTTTAATATCTAAAGTCAATAATTGCAAATCTTGCAATTTTCGATCTACTGTATCTTCGGAAGGGTTCGACGAAAAAATCTGAAAAAAATCATGGAAGCTCTCTTTGTTATGCACTTTTCAATAAAAAATTTTGTTATGCAGAGTTCAGACCCCCCGGCACAATTTTAGTCAAGAATTGGTGGAATGACCCATATATATATATATATATATATATATATATATATATATATATATACTAGAGGTTTTTGTGGCTCAGGCGCTACGCGCCTTCGCGTCGTAAGGGTTTATGTTTGGGGGTTCGGGTTTGGAGGTTTGGGTTCTCGATTCTTGTACACGGTGGCGGCGGCGGCGGCGACGAAATTTTTATATAATATAGAGAGATATCGCGTTACAGCTGCCATAAGCGCGTATCACCTTTTTTACGCCCTTATGGCAACCGGGAGCCATAAGGGCGTATCGAAATTTTTTTTTTCAGGCATTGACGTAATTGAGTGTTTGAAAAAAAAAAATTATCGATTTTTTTAAATGTATTTTGAGACTTTATTATAAATAATTTTGATAGACGACGCAAAAAATTTGAAAAAAATTGTTTTTCATTTAATTATAAACAATTTAAAAGTGATAAAATTCTAAAAATAATCACGTGACTCCAAACGCGCCATGATTGGTCATCTTGTTTGTGACGTCATAATGTTAAGGCCCGGCTAAACTCCTACTCCCTGCCTTTCCGTTCTCGCGAGTGCGAGAGAGAGAGAGAGAACTAGAAGTTTAAACACATTTTTCTCGGATAAAATAAAAAAAGAACAGTTAGGCCACCTGTACACATTAATTACACAGGCGCCCCTACTCTTCTTTCTTTATTCCATTAAGCCATCTCTGAGAAAAATGGGTTAAAAAAATTTGAGGTTTTGTTGACCCTTACACTCCCCTTAAAATAATTCCACGATAGTACACGGTCGATGGTTTCTACATACGGATTGACAAAAAATATCCGAATTTTAGTGCCAAAAATTGTTTGTGACAACTAATTTCATCAAGTAAATAATGTGTGATAAATGATTTATAAGGGCCAACTCAGATAATATACCTAGTGTGGATATATTTATGATAACCGATTTTCTAAAAAATGATATTCGGTTCAATTCAGCTGAAGTACGAGGTGCTAAGGCATCAATGTAAGTTTATTTAAAGATCATATTGCTAATATACGTAGGAAACCATATATTTTTTATGAAATATAATTAATTTATTTATAGGGCATCACGTGAAAGTTACGGTGGCAAGGCTATAGGTTATGTTCAACTTCAACGCAAGTCTGACAGTTGCACGGTTAAGGGGCGTGTATGTCCAGAACACAGAGTTCGAAATAAATCCTACTCAATTACTTCGATTATCAACGAAAAATTGATAAAAGTTCATGACGTTCAATGTCATGATTGTGCAGCTTCGGCAAGTAACGAATAATTTAATAAAAAACCTTACACATTTAATAAAAAACCTTACTCATTTAATATTAAAAGTAATAATCGTTTGCATACATATATTTAATCAACAGGTGGTTGCAAACATGAATTAGCGTTACTCATGTGGACCCATCGAAGAAGCGAAGATCCAACACCCACTCAAGTTGCGTGCTACTGGAAAAAATCCCGATTATCAGGTGTTGGCACGGTTATAAAATATATTGAAGCTAAAAATCTTACAAAAAAGCAAATTTGGTTCGAGTTGACGATTCGCCTGATAATAGTACATTCTTACAAGAAGTGGTTCAATTCGCAAAAAATCAAGAAATAAATTCCCAAATTGGACAACTGAATTTTGACTTGGAGATAAAAAAACATATAATTTATCATTGCATCATCTTATTTATAAATTTAATAAGAGTTCTGGAATGCAAGTTAATCAATTTTTAAAATTTGCGGAAGCCGAAATGAAAGTTGAAATCTGTGACGAAGCTGAACAGCACACACGACAACAAAGCGAATGTGCAGTATGGCATGAACTTCGTTATAGGTGTGTATTACTGCCTCAAAGTTTTATGAAGCTGCTCATTGTAAAACGGATAATGGTTCATGTGTTCGACAAGCTATTGGTGCAAACAAAGTGCATGAGACAACTGCTATGGCACGCGGAAAAGAATTGGAAAAATATGTTATAAAAGTATTAGAGGAAAAGTTAGAAATACAAATTTCTCATCCAGGAATGTATCTTTTACCTAGTCTTCCAATTTTTGCAGCATCTCCTGATGGATTGACTAGTGATGCTATTGTTGAAGTTAAATGTCCTTCCAGTAAAAAAACGTTGTGCACGTTTTTACCGGAAAATAAAATTAGTTTAAAGTGCATTGCGCAAATGCAACTACAAATGTTAATGACCGGTAAAAAAAAGGAATATTCTGTGTCGCTGATCCAGATTTTAAGGAAAATCAAACTATTTCTATAAAAAAATTAAACTATGACGAAGCCCATACGCAACCTCTAATTAAAAAAACCTTGTCGTTTTGATCAAAAAATATATTTCCGAAACTCTTAACATCTGTATACATTTCAGATATATAATTATTTTATTTATCATGATACTTTGATGTAAGCTTATAAAATAAACATCAAATATTTTGTTTTTAAACATGCTTAGTGATTATTTTATACCTCAAATATCCATACATTTATGTTGAGATTATAGGTGCTTGAAAATTCATTAATGCTGCAGCAATGACAACAATTTAGTCTGTAAAAGGTAACATATAATGATGAACACCCGCATAAGGTTTGAGAAAATCAAACTCTCGCATTCTCCCAATGACGCGTTCTGTGTGAATACGTAGAGCAGCTCAATTCGTTTTCCTTCTAAAACCTTAGACTGTGATAATTGTACTCCTGAACTAACTGGAGGGGGTCGTATCAATTCTATATTTTTATCATCAAGAAGCGAAACAATATTTTTAAATCCTCGATCAGCCATGACAGCACAAGCTTCGGGTAACTGCTCTAACAAACCACTTTCTTCAAATAATAGTTCATCGGAAATTTGACCGCCAAATCCTTTTGATATAAAATTAATAAAACCATCTGGTGTACAAGATATTAAATACTTTAAAGTATTACACTTTTAATATTCTGACCAAGTTAAAGATTGGTACTCTGGATCACTCGGTTTTTCAATTTGTATCTCAAATGCATCAATAATAGTAATTACATGGTTATATGAACTCCTAAATGGTATTTTTTTATGTTACTCCGTTCAGGCATATAAATAAGAGTTTTTAATGAATATGCTAATACAGGAACTGTTTTACTAAACACAACACTAGCATTTTCATTAGTGATAATTTTATTATTGTAATATTTATATTAGATATGACGCTAATACGTTCTAACATCACATTCCATTCATTAGGAACTCCAGTATACGCTTTTAAATTATCGTTTATTAAATAATTTGTAACTTTCACTATTTCATTTTTCGTTACCGGAGATTGTAGGTTACTAGAATCTATTGATCCAGTATTTTCTGAAGGCTCATAAATATCTTGAGAGCTGTTAGAATTAGTGAAACTACTTGATGAAATACTTTTTCGAGCTTCGATAAAATTCAAAATAGATTTTTGACGTAATGATTTGATTGGAGATGTTGCAATACTTACGCTGCCAGTTTTAATCGGTGAGCACGATTTGTCAACTCCAACAAAAGGAAACTTGCATTGAACTGATATACTCTGATATTTAGGACGACAATTTACTTGCACAGCAATACTAGGGTTTTTAATAACAGTCTGTTTTTCAACACTGACTTTCGCATTTGATATTGTACTAATGTAAGCGGAGAAGAATCTACTTCAATTGTACTGATCGGAGAAAAATCTACTTCAATATGATTAACACTATTAGCTGATGTAGTCTGAATATTAAATTCTTGAGGATTGTAAACTTCAATATTTTTTGATGAATTACTTAAAATCTCTTGGAGATCTCATTGTTTCCGTCTTTTTTCTGCAGCTGGTCTGGGAGTCGCATTCTGTCGTTTACGGTTAGGTTGACAAGCAAACTTGTGAGGTACTACATCAGCTTTAATTTTTGCTTTACCTCCCATTGTAGTGTAGTATCTATAATTTTCCATATCATCTTTTAGCTAAAAAAAAAATTAATAATTATCAGAACGATTACAATGTTATCATAACAACAAGAGAACCATCATCACATGTAATTTGAAAAATCTCAGTTTTGTCGAATACATAATCTAACATGCTATAGAAATATAATAATACTAAATTACTAAATAGAACCAAGATCATTCGATAACTCCATGGAAATTTATTATTTAATCGTTTCAAAGTATTTACTGAAATTGACTGAATGGTATGGTACTTACAGGTTATGATTTGTAGTAAGTCTCCTAAAGAATTTTTTTTCATCTCACTTTAAGTATTGCATTTATACGTTTATATAAATTATTAATAACTATATGTATCACTTTAAAATACTTACATCGAAATGATCCTCACAGTAAAAAAAAATTGATGGCGTTTTGGAAATTATTCGGCGCACTACTTGAAACCATTACTTTCGACGTTTCTCATTTAGTGGTACGTTTAAAAACATTTTTTGGGGAGTTATTTTTATATTATTCGTACACAATAGTATGAAACAAGCACAATAACTTTTAAGATTTGACATTTCTAATAAATTTATATATATATGGACGATAATAACAAGTTTTAATTGATGAAAAGTTGAAACGCCGTATTAACTGCATGTAATGATGGAGTAGACATGAACTTTGTGACGTCACTCGCGCTCTGGTCGACTCGGGAATTGTCAGCGCGTTTCGATACCGAGTTCAAAAATTTATTTTCAATTTCTTATAACTTTTTAATTACAACGAAAAAAAAAAATAGTTTTATTATAAAACTTATATATGATCTTTTGATTTATGGCAAAAAAAAATTGTTCAAAAACCCAATTATGACCAAAAAGTATAGAATCGATGAAAAAAAAAAATTCCTAATTTTTTTTTTTACGCCTTTATGGCTTTCCGAGTGGGTCTCGAAAGCCATAAGGGCGTATCAAAATTTTTTTTCCCAGTAATCGACGTAATTATGACCAAAAAGTATAGAACCGATGAAAAAGAAACTTCCTCAATTTCCCAATTTTTTTTTTCATCGGTTCTATACTTTTCGGTCATAATTACTTCGATTACTGGAAAAAAAAATTCGATACGCCCTTATGGCTTTCGAAACCCACTCGGAAAGCCATAAGGGCGTATACAAAAAAAATTGAGAAACTTTTTTTCCATCGGTTCCATACATTTCGGTTATAATTACGTCGATTCCTGAAAAAAAAAAATTTCAATTCACCCTTATGGCTTTCGAACCCACTCGGGAAGCCATAAGGGCGTATAAAAAAAATAAAAAAAATTCGGAAATTTTATTTTTCATCGGTTCTATAGATTTCGGTCATAATTACGTCGATTCCTGAAAAAGAAAAATCGATACGCCCTTATGGCTTTCGACACCCACTCGGAAAGCCATAAGGGCGTATAAAAAAAAAAAAATTGGGAAAATTTTTTTTTTATCGGTTCTATACATTTCGGTCATAAGGTAAACGGCCCAGTTACTGACCCTGTCCCAGATAGTGACCCTAACGGCACCATTTTGATTGCCATAAATACAGTTTTTGTCGAATAATAATCCAATTACCGGCTAATTGAAGAGAATTTTTCACTTTTCATTATTGGAGAGAGGGACCTTTCTAAAGGAGATATTAAAAATAGAAATAGACCAGTGAATCGAAATCGGTACACGTAAGGTTCACAAACGAAGATGGGGCTTATGTACAGGGTCAGTAACCCGGACAGCAGAGAAGCATTATTAAAACAATGATTTTATTAATAAATCTTGATTATTTCACTTTCATAACCGGTGAATCTCCTTTGGGGGGCTTTAATGCACACGTTGAAACCATTAGTTTCCGGTTTGGCTATATCACACATGAATAAATAGTCGAAATCCGACGCTGCCGCGCTAGAAGGGTCAGTAACTGGGCCGTTTACCTTAATTGCGTCAATTCCTGAAAAAAAAATTTCGATACGTCCCTATGGCTCCCGGATGCTATAAGGGCGTAAAAGAGGTGATACGCCCTTATAGCAGCTGTAACGCATATGTAGAAAAATGTACACTTCACTATAAAGACCAGTATTCGTCCAGCTAACTGGCTTACTAAAAAACTTATGGGCGATTAAATGAAAATTGTCACAACCGTACCCAGTCTACCCTATGGTTTTTTCATACGGGAACGGAAACGTATTGGCAAAGGAATATTCTAATTCAGGAAATATGTAAGGTTTTCAAAAAAAAATACGTGAATGAATAAAAACTGTTGTTATTATTGTTCATAAACAGACTTAACGATTAATTATTCATTTCAAGAACCGGTTAACAATAAAAAAGTGTCAAAATAAATTCTAAATATTGAAAAAATACTATATAGTAACAAAAATTGGTATTCATAACAATTTATTGTACAAAAAAAATTGTACTTTTCAAAAATTAAAACAATAAATTAGTTATTGAGATCCCACGATCGGACTAGTCTTAAAAATTGTTGAATAGATAGTTGTTTGAAATGGAAAATTAAGAAATGTAATAAAAAATGACACGCACAAAAACGCGATTAAAAGTTTAAAACTCAAAAAACTCATTCAAAAACACGTCCAATATTTTTGTTGTATTTTTTCCTGAAAAGGCCATGAAAAAAAAATTTGAAAAAATAAAATTTTTATTGGGACCATTATTAAAGAAGTTATGACCAAAATACAAAAAAAAAAGGTTTTTATGTTAACTTAATATCTTTTGAACGAGTAATGAAAAAAATCTCAAAATTTAACAGGAAGGGTCTTTTGATAGGTATGGCATGGTCTGTGAATTATCCGGGCACTCGGTCCTGGTGGACCATTGTGCCTGAGCCCTGCGCTGGGCAAGCTTATTAGCCTGTCGGGCCCATAGGCAAGCCGGCCTCACGCGCGAAGCGGATTAGCCCGCTTGCCCCTGTCACCTCCAGATCGAGATTGCTGATAGCATAGGCCCCCAGAAAGTCATTTCGGACGTTCTCCAGCCTTGTGCATCGCGTTACATATCCCGAAGACTGGGCCTTAAGCGAAGCCGCACCATCGGCGTGAACTCGAAGGTATTTATTGCATTCCCGAGCCTACACAGAAGACCGACAATGACCCAGACCCACATTCAAAGGGGATTCCACCCTCTTTGTGGGCACCCCGGCCGATACGAGCCCCACTGGCACGAGCTCGTTGTCGACCAGGAGCTACTCCAATAAAGATGTCACCCCCCCCCCTGGCGGAAAACCCGGGCGAATTCAAGCCCCGACAGCAGTCCCCGTTCACTAATAATCCCATCGAGTGTTCAGGAACGAATGGTCCACCCCCACAGAGCCTGCATGTAGGGGTAAGGCTAAGTACCATGGAGCGTCGCCTCGTTCTTCATGGGCATCGTAGCGACACTAGTACCCAAGTGCCATTCAGCCTTCGGCAC
This sequence comes from Alloplasta piceator, assembly GCA_946863875.1. Lineage (NCBI taxonomy): Eukaryota > Metazoa > Arthropoda > Insecta > Hymenoptera > Ichneumonidae > Alloplasta > Alloplasta piceator. The sequence goes on from OX333078.1 coordinate 16,555,085, forward strand.
GATAGCTCCCGACTTGGCTTAGGGGAGTTGGTCCGCGATGAGGCTTTTGTCCCCCTGAGCCGGGTTTTGGGCCGGCTGAGTTTCTTATGGCTCCCGTTAACCGGGTCTTTCCACCGCCCCTCTTCCTGCTTCCGGTCGCGGTCATCACAAGACGTCCCGTTCCCCGAGCAGGGGGAGCAATTTTGGCCCTGGCCGCTCTCCTATTCGCCACCTGGAGACGCGCTTGATCGGGTTTCAGCCACCTCTTCGCGCCCCTTTACGGGGATTGAGGAGCCCGAGCTTTTGATGGGTACTAAGAAATATAAAATAAATTGAGGAAATTAAAAAAAAAGTTTTTGAAACTGTCCGATTTGAGATGGAATGCCCCATATGCACTTGATCAAAAGATTAAAGGAACAGCAACATTTTCGAGATTTTTCAGCGTTTTTTTAAACGCTGTAACTTTGTCAATCTGACCGAGTCGTCAAATTTTTAGAAAAATTGACGGAACACGTTGATTGATCGTTAAAGACCAATTAATGGTGTTAAAAATTTAAAAAAAAGTTGTTTTTGTTTCCTCTTAAATTTGCATTTTATGAGCGTGAAAGCTAAAAAAAATCAAATTTCGGAAAAAAACATTTTTTATTTTCAAAATTTTGGATTTTTTTTTTAAATTTGGAAAATGAAATTGCATTGGGATTTTTTTACAATTTTGCATTCAATATTTAATAAATATCGAAATAAAATTTTGGAAAAAATGCCAATACATTTTTTTTTTGTAGTTTTTATGCTCATTCAATGCAAATTTGAGAGAAAAAAAAACTTTATTCTTCAATTCTTAACACCATTAATTAATCGGTCTTTAAGAATCAATTGACCTGTTCCTGCAATATTTCCAAAAGAAAAACTTTGTTTTTATTTTCAACACGATTAATTGGTCGTTAAGGATCAATAAACGTGTTCCTTCAATTTTTCTAAAAGTTTGATGACTCGGTCACAAAAAACAGCTCGACCCATTGTTTTGAAAATTGACATGGTTTTTAGATATGTATTAAGCTATAAAAATATCATTAAAACATTGGTACTTTTCGCAATATCTGCAAAGTTGTGGTAGATTTTATAAAACAAGAAACAAAGCAATATTTTGGACTGTTTCAAGTCAAAATTAAGCATGGAAACAAATTTTTTCGTTTGTGACAGTACCAGGCACTTATAGAGGGTAATATTGAGGGTGATATCGAAGATTTAAAAAAAAAAAATTTTTGTTTAATTGCCGATATCTCAGCGAAAAATAGTTGTAAAATAAAAATAAAAAAAAGCAAATTGAAGCCAAATAATTCAGCTAAACGATCCATAGATTGGTTAAGCTCAAAAAAAATTTCGGAGCCCATCGACTGTTTTGAAAAAAGCAAAAATTTCGAGAAAATTTTTACCATTATATTTCTTTTGACTGCGTCGAGGGTGATACCCACAAAAAATTTTTGACTCAAGATTCCAAGGCTAGAAGATTCAAGCTTCAAAATACTTTTTTTTAAATTTTTTACGACCAAAATTAACAAAGTTAGAGCCTTTGGAAAATCGCTGAAAAATCTCGAAAATGTTGCTTTCTTAAATTTTTTGACTGACGAGGAGAACACCAAAAGTGCCATAAACCTATTTACCTGGGACTTCGCTCAGTGAAAGAGAGGTGAAAATAAGCGAACACGTGTCTTGGCTTATGCTCGGACACTCAACCGTTTCCGAGAAAATGACGGTCAAAGTTTTTGACGTTCCTTAGATGCTTGTCAGCGCGCGTCGAGTTGTACCGAAGCGGCGGCGCAGCGGCTAGCGTCTCGGCATCACACTTTTGCGTCCCGTGTTCAAACCCGATATTATAATTTTTTTTTTCTTACATTTATGCATGTCCGTAGAAGATTACTTCGCGAATGTTTTTTGTCAATGTATGTCGAAATAACCCTGTCTTTTTTCGTCGATTAATTTTATGTCTGGTACATGAATAATTTTTTTTTTAATAATTAAATAAAATTGAACGAGCAAATCTTTAAAATTATTCACGGTAAAATTCCTGCAGTGTGTCTTGTTAATAATATTGGTGGATGGCGTACTTTTTCCCAAGAATTGAGGTTCGGTCGGGCAAGTATACTCTTTTATACCTGCAGCTGCAAGGAGGGTCTTCTATTCAACCGATCCTGACCTGGCCAGCTGTTTTCGTGTCCTCGAGGGGATCAGTAAGGCAAACACATCATTCCCAAGTTAGTTCTCGAAGCGAACAGACATGGAGCCTCCAGCAAAATTAAAACGAAAAAATAACGAAGACGAGCCCGTACCAGGGACTTTGCAAGGTGATCTTCAGGACGAATCTGTGGATATTGTGAACGAAAGTGAAACTTCCAGCCCTGAAACTAGAGAAGAAATAATCTCCGCAGTGTACTATTGTATTGAACTGTTAGAGAAATTAAATATCATTAATGAAACGTTCACAAGAACCGATCGAAAATTTTGGGCAAAGAAATGGCGGAAAAAATCATCGATCTTATAAACGGTGGAGAGTTTACCGAAGAAACGGAACTATTGACTGCAGAAGAAGCTGCCGGGGAAACTGCAGGGGAAGCAGGTGAAGGGCAGACTGCAAAAGCAATCGTCGAAGAGGAGCCTTCCACTTCACCACAAGAAAGTGATGATGAGCCAGAAATAGATGAAGTTCCAATAGAATTGAAGGTAAATTTAAATCAATATATTTTTTCTGTGAATGAATTCACGCAAGACTTTCATGTCATGATGCAATTTTGGAAACTCACAAAAGAAACATATGGTCAGTTTTTGGATGAAGTTATAAAACCATATGTTGAAACGGAGCCATTCTTGTTTATAATTGACTCATGGGGTGGACAGAGTGATCCTTCGTTATACGACGAAAAATTCGTGGATGAAAACTGAATACCAACCTGTTCGTTGAAAGTAATTCCTCCGAAGTGTACGCCACTCTGTCAACCCTGTGACGTATACTTTTACCGCCAAATAAAAAACTTCATACGGAAACTGCAGAATTGCTCTACACTCATCGCCCAGCAAAGGGATATCACTTCTAGACGTGACGCAATAACAATCCACGCATTGGTTCATAATCAATTGCAGGCACCAGTCTTCGAAAAAATGATTCGTTATGCGTGGTTTGCCTCAAAATTATTGCCCACGCGTGATATCTTCAACAATGTCAACGATGTTTGTTTCCCTAATGGAACTCACACCAGGAAGTGTGACTGTGGCAAACCTGCCTTTGCAAGATGTTATTGGTGTTCAGAATATTTTTGTTTCGAATGTTTCTACGATCGTTATCACCCAAAGGAATGCACCCAATTCCAGTCAATCGAGACGGATACAGAAATCGAATAGATAGATGCAGGAATCAGAATTGATATCAGGATAAAATATAAGAATGAATATAAGAATTGATATGAGAATAAAATGTAAGAATTCATGTCTCTTTATAAGAATTAAATATAAGAATATGAGAATATATATAAATGAGTATAAGGAAATTATTATAGAAATTAAATATAGGAATATGTGAATCTGAAAAGGTTGTAGTTCCTGAAAACCATTCACACAAATATTATATATTTTATAATATCATAAATACACAAAACTCATTATGAAACCCAGTTGAAATTTTCCAATTATTATTACGCCCTCTATCCTGTAAATTGGCAAGAAACATTCGCGAAGTAATCTTCTGCGGACATGCATAAATGTAAGAAAAAAAAAATAATATCGGGTTTGAACACGGGACGCAAAAGTGTGATGCCGAGACGCTAGCTGCTGCGTCGCCGCTTCGGTACAACTCGACGCGCGCTGACAAGCATCTAAGGAACGTCGAAAACTTTGACCGTCATTTTCTCGGAAACGGTTGAGTGTCCGAGCATAAGCCGAGACACGTGTTCGCTTATTTTCACCTCTCTTTCACTGAGCTAAGTCCCAGGTAAATAGGGTTATGGCACTTCTGGTGTTCTCCTCGTGAGTGTATATTCTACGTCTATTAAACGGTATATTTTATGTATAAGATACGTCAGTGTTCTCTCTGGATTATTGCTTGGGGTATGTTTCTATAAATTTACGCGACCGGCCGCCGTTCATGTGCTCTTGTACCCTTTCTTATGCATGCAATACACATAATTACATTTGTATTTTGTAATCAGTGGAAATATCGTTACTTATTACATTTGTACTTTGTAATTAGTGAAAATGTCTATACTAATTACATCTTTAATTTGTAATTAGTGAAAATTCCAATAATCATGACATTTGTAATTTGTAATTAGTAAAAATCCCGATACTTATTACATTTTTAATTTGTAATTAGTGAAAATTTCGATACTAATTACATTTGTAATTTGTAATTAATTAAAATTTGGATACTAATTACATTTGTAATTTGTAATTAGTTAAAATTTCGATACTAATTACATTTGAAATTTGTAATTAGTGAAAATTTCGATACTAAGTACAAATGTAATTTGTAATTTGTAATTAGCGAATTACAAATTTGCCCAACTGTGATGCAGACACATAAATTAAAAAGGGATATTATTTATTTTTATTCCTTCCATTAACAATTATTACTTGTTTGGAATTTGTTTTATGATGATGAATTTCGAGAAATGTCAAGAAAAAGACAGTTTGACACAAACGCAATTTGATTTTGAGGTTAGGAACGGGATCTCATCTCTCCAACTTCACGACACTTCTGCCAACCCAAGCATTATTATATGCCGCGATTTACGACGTTGCCAATTCACCACACTTTCATTGAGCCATAAAAAAAATCGAAAATAATTCCGGCAAATGATGAAAACATTTCCGGTAATCATCGCTTAGTCAAAAATGCATAGTCTTATGAAGCGCTGTGAATTTTGCTCTCGAAAACGTTCATTAAATATGACGATTATTTAACGACGAACAGTTGGTAATAAACCAGCAGTCCCCTGTATAAGCATAGGGCGCCCCCCTCGTACTTCACCTCCGATGACTAGACCTTACAACAACCTTAAATGAACAAGTACAATTACATAAACCGGCAAGGACTCCTTGGTTCTTTGGTTCCTTGGTTCTTTGGTCTCCTTGGTTCGATTCTTTCGAGACCGACTTCTGTTAATATTCCGTGCTCTGATCTGTCTGGATAAGCATACTCTTCGCATACTCCGTATGGGGGTTCAGCGGTTGCCGTCCTGCGACATCTTGCGCCAAGTCTCAGAACTAATGCGACGCGGTTCGTGGTGATGATAATAATAATAATCCTCTGCTTACGTTACGAACATGTGACAGGCGCACGATTGCTTGTTCAGGCGGGATAAAAGTGATAATGTAGATAATAATTTAATAAATAATAATAATAACAATAATAATAATAATAAAATGAATAAAATTAAATAATAATAATTTAATAATGAATAATGAAAGTAAACGAGGCAATAATTGTTAATTTATTATTATTATTTGTTTTGTTTTGTTTGTGAGAATTTACCGGGCACTCAGTCCGAGTGGACCATTGTGCCCGGGCCCTTTGCTGGGCAAGCTTATTAGCCTGTTGGACCCATAGGCAAGCCGGCCTCGCGTGCAAAGCGGAGAAGCCTGACCGCCCTTGTATTCTTCAGGCTGAATTCAAGGATAACAGGTGCCCCAAGGACGTCATTTCTGACGCCCGTCAGCTCCCTGCACCTCGTAATGAGATGGAGTGGTGTCTCGTCTCCATCTTTACATCTCTGACAGACTGGTTCTTTTGCAAGATCCAGTCGCACTGGATGCTTGCCTGTGTGCTAGTGTCCCGTGACTAGTCCCACGACCACCCTGAGTTGGGTTTGGTCTAGTTCAGCTAGCACGGTCCCTAGCATTGCTAAGGGCCCAGAGAAGAGTTCCTTGGTGTGCCTTATCCCTGGATCCTGCGTCCAGAGGTCCGCGAACTGATTCGCGGCCCATCTCTCCGTTATCTGTTTCATGAGTCCCATGGTAACACCTAGGCGGTCGCCATGGTCTGCCATATCGGGCCGCGAAGCGCCGAATCTGGCCAACTCGTGAGCCTTTTCGTTGCCCAGAATACCGCTGTGACCTGGTACTCATAGCAATTTCACTCTGTTGACTCTAGCCACTTGAGTCAGCAGGTTTATATAGTCTCTTGCCAGCTCAGACTCGACCACCACATTGAGCAGCTGTCTGAGCGCAGCACAACTGTCGCTGCATATGTAGAGATGCTTGCTACTAGACCCCCTACTGAGGATACTACGGGCACAGGCCCGTATAGCAAACAGCTCTGCCCGGAGAACGGAGACGGTGTGGCCCAGTGTGAAGGATAACTCCGTCCTTGGCCCCTCACTCCAAACTCTGGCCCCAGTACCTGTCTCCGACCTCGCACCGTCTGTATACCAGACTGGTCCGCCGGGCGACAGTAACCTATCCTGTTCCTCGGTCCATGACTGCCTGTCAGGAATGAGGACCTGGTAATTATGGTGAAAGTGGTGTCCCTGCGGGCACCAGTCCCCCCGAGCCGGATAATCTCCTCGAGATCTCCCGCCCGTCAGAGAACCGTGGTATGCCCATATGCGGCCCTAGTTCACCTACCACTGAAGAGCAGCCGAATCGCCGCATTCCTTGCCCCTGCCTCTGCTGCGATGTGCGGTGGCAGGATGTCGATCCGGGCACCTAGAGCCAGGGTCGGGGTTGTGCCTAACGCACAAGTTATCCCTAGCCCTGCCAGTCTGTAAACCCCACCCAAAGTCCTCCTAATACTAGCCCGTCACAGCACAGGCCACCATACTAGGGAGGCGTAGATTACTAGGGGAACCAGGATGGCCGTGTGCATCCACCTAACCATCTTGGGTTTTAGCCCCCATGTATAACCGAACATCCTTCTGCAGGCCCAGAATGTGACAGTTGCCTTTCGGACCTGCTTTGTGATGTGGCTCTCCCAGCTGAGCTTGGAATCGAGCGTCACTCCCAGGTAGCGAACCTCAGAGGAGAACGATAGCTCAGCGCCATAGATCGAAGGGCGCTTTATATTAAAGCGCCTTTTTCGTGTGAATAGTACCATCTCAGTCTTATTCGGGTTGACCCGTAACGACTTTGATGTGCACCACTCTTCGACGAGATCGAGCGCTTTCTGCATCTTACTCGCCATGACTGCAGGGCCACAGAGGGCAGGGCCTCCATCTCCCCGCAGAATTTCTCTCAGGCCTTTCTTTTAGAACCTTTGATCAGCCTTTTATAGGTCCTTTGTGTGGCCCTATCAATCGCCCAGTTTGGTTCCGCCATGGTTCTCATGGCTTGATTAAGCAGGCGGCGCGAGTCAGAGCGTAATTTACTCAGCTCACTGCTTCACCATGCTACTCCTTTCACGCTCTTGCGCTCCCTCACGGGGCACGCAGCCTCATAACTTTGGATGATGGCTGAGGTCAGCATGTTGACCCCTTCCTCAATTCTTCCCTCGGACTTCATTCAGCCCCCCGTACCCCCAAGCCTTCCACTCAGGGTCTCCCTGTAGGAGTTCCAATCGGTAGTCCTGGGGTTCCGGTAGGCTGAAGTGCTGTGCTGGGCCTCTCCACCCTTGATGTTGAATAGATCCGGCGATGATCCGAAAGGGTATCTTCGTCACCCACTCGCCAGCCGTTAAGGTCAATGAACTACGGCCTCCTTGCCGTGACAAAGGTAGGCCTTGAACATTTATTAAGACTCAAGATTAGTCGCTAAGAGGTACTGCAGCAGAGCTGGGCCCCCCTCGTTTATGTTGGAACTGCCCAGATGAGGTGGTGCGAATTTGCGTCGCACCCTACCACCAGGTCCAGTCCTTCTCTCCTACAGTGGTCCACCAGGACTTTCAGTTCCCTCGTCGGTGGAGGGTCCTCAAAGTCGTACGGCAGATACGCTGAACACACGATGAGATCTGTCAGTGCCGCCCCTAGCCTCAGTTTTCCTGAGGCCACTACCTGATCCCTACTGCAGAACCTACTCAGCTTTAGGGCACTGTGTCTTTTGTGAATGAAGACACAGGCCCTTGGGCCGGGCTCTGCCGGATCATATATTAACGACCCAATATTGCGATCAATCCCTTTTACCCACCCCCTGTAGATCCAGGGTTCTTGTATTAGGGATATGTCTGTCTGCTACACCGCAAGGTCCCGGCTTAGGACAGCCGAGGCCGCTTTGCAGTGTTGCAAGTTACTCTGTAAGCATTTGACAATGTCCACGCCTTTATCTAACACTTCTATCGCATTGCTCCGTGGGAGAGGAAAGTAATGGCCTCTGTTCGGCCACTATTATTAATATTATTTTCATATTACGAAAATACGATTCTTATAAGTTCACAAAACATGTCCAGGACCTGCTCATTTTCTGGTCATGCGTACATACTCAATAACCATTTATGAAAAATAACGAAGAAACAAAACGTAAATTTTGTGATAAAAAAAATACGGATTCATGGTTTAATATATCAGTTTGATAACATACATATTAGACTGTTTCAAATAAAATGACTTTTTTTGTATTTTGAAAGTACATTGATAAATCTTCAGAGTATCCCTAAACAAACATCCTGTCCAAATATGAGCCCTTGATATTAATATTAAGAGGTGGTAGTTTTCAATTTTCTTTTTCCATTTAAATAACATGGGGAACAAATTTTCTGTACTTTTGAATCTTATTACTTAAAAACGAATCACTGTACAGTAATAACAACTATGGATTCTTGTAAGAAATTGAACGTTCTATAAAAAAGGTCTAAATGAAGATTCGCGTGAGGCGAGCCGTTTCGGAGTTGTCAAGCCTTAACCATTGAACTGTTTAAAATAATGACGTCATTTACTTATAAACGTGGCAAAGCGACTAATATCACTTGAATACCCAATATTATCATTTTTAAAACAACTATCTGCAAATTTTCAATAGAATGTTGATAAAAAAAATTTAGTTGATCAACGATGAATGATTAATTTTATTGTTCGATTATATACGAGTATAATATACGAGTATATCACAAATATATGATAAAATTTCATCATAAATTTTATACTATTAAATAGATTTTTCATCGAAAATTGATTTATGTTATGTAAAATTAATTATGAAATTTCATCATATATTTGTGATATACTCGAATATTTTATTAATGAAATATAAAATTAATCATTCAACGTTGAATAATTAAGTTTTTTCGATCAACATTCCATCGAAAATTTGCAGATAGTTGTTTTAAAGATGATAATATTGGGTATTTGAGTGATATGAGTCGATTTTATCGTGTTTATAAGTAAATAACATCATTATTTTAAACAGTTCAATGGTTAAGGCTTGATAACTCCGAAACGGCTGGCCTCACGTAAATCTTCATTCAGACCTTTTTTATAGAGCGTTCAATTTCCTACAAAAACCCATAGTTCTTATTACTGTACAGTGATTCGTTTTCAAGTAATAAAATTCTAAAGGGCAAAAAAAATTGTTCACATGTTATTTAAATGAAAAAAAGAAAATTGAAAACCGCCACCTCTAAATATTAATATTAAGGGTTCATATTTGGACAGGGTGGTTTTTTAGGGATACTCTGATGATTTATCAATGTTCTTTGCAGAAACGAAAATAGTCATTTTATTTGAAACAGTCTAATACATATATTTTATGTATATGAAATGCACGGAATTTCACAAAGATTTGATCAAATCATTATATTGCAGATATACGTATATTAGACGCGCATCTCACATCTGTTTCAACCCATAAGTATCGCAGTTGCTACATTCACATGTTTTATACGTGTAGTATACAAATTCATATCAATAGAAAACTCATTGAATCTTTGATGTTTAATATAAGATACCCGCGGGTAATAAGGCCTGTCAGGTCATAAGGCCTAGTCGCCAAAAATCATATTTACAATGACCGCTTTCGCGCAAGGCTACACTGACTGAAGCATAATGCATAAAAATGTCGCTACAAGTTCGCGGATGCACGATACGCCGTTCTCCGTCTCCAGTGCTGCATCATCTATCATATGACGCGGTCGCGCAGCACGAATACTAAAAAAACGGTCCACGTAAATCATAAATATTTTTAATAATACTACACTTAACGATCTAAAATCGCAGTCTCTATCTTCATGAATATCTACTTCGATGATCTTAACGATATAAATAACGTATCATGATTCAAATATTTTTTATTTGTTGTTTTTCTGAAATATGTGGTCGGCGGTTAATAAAGCCTACTAAATTTTACCATAAGAAAAAAGTGTTGAAATTTTTTTTTTATTATGTTGTTTTTTACATTATAGGGAAGTGTATCCTCCTCTCAATTTTATTTATTATTAATTGATGATCGATTTCAGTGACTCGATCCCGATGCCTCCTAAACCAGCGTTGTGGTTAGAAAACGACCTGGTATCAGCTGTCAGAGCAGTAGAAAGAAGAATTTTAAGTTCTTATAAATCTACAGAGAGGCATTAATATGATTATTGATCACAAATACCAAATATATTAAGTATAGCTTAATTATTTAAGCATGTTAAAGCCATAGGCCTTATTACCCTTTTATGGTAAAATAAGGCCTACTGATAAGGTTTTTCTGAATGTTTAATTTCGTTTTTGTTTATGGTAAAAGTTACCAATTTTCGTTTAAATTTTATAGAAAATGTACTTGAATAATGATTATCATTAAAACTTATTGATTAAATTGTATATTTTTCATTTTATTACAAATCTCCCTTAGCTAGGCCTTATTACCCGCAGAAACCTTACGTATATTATACGTTCATTGAATAGCTTCAGTTCTAAGAATCGCGATCGTAAGATAATTAATAAATATTACATGTACATTTGATGTACAAAATTCCACCGAGATATGTAGAAAAAAAACACGTCTAATATACGTTTATAAATACGTCATATTGACAACAATGCAGTTGGATTCTTTTTTTCGTGAAGTACATGTTACATACACATACAGATAATAAATGTATATAATTCGATGCCAAATGCTTATTGTATAATGTACGTAAATTATACGTATTGTAACGTGCTATTTTTTAACTAGCCGTTACAAAGGTGAGATCACGGGACATAAAAGACAAATAAAAGAACATCTTATTTATTCCATGCGATTTTATTTCATGTATCGTGGAGCATAAAAACCATTGTCTTTTGGTCCTGCGAGAAATATCAGGAGCGTCAATACACGAAAATTTTCGGGCGACCATCGGCCGCAACGTGCGAGGAAGAGATGACACCTATCATTCGTCAATGAAGGTCCATATTCGTCAAACTCGGCGTAGATGGCGCCAATGTTTTTGGATTTTTCGCGCGCGCAAAATTAAATTTCATTTTTGATTTAACATTTTGTTGGCAATGACGTACGCAACACTTTGTCATTTTCAATACATTTATTTTTCTAAATAATATTTATTGTGCACGAGCACGAGCACATGAGAAGTTGCAATAAAGATTAAGTATGTTGGCCGGCTATACACACGATACTGACAGTCGGTAAATAAGGATAAATAATATATCTACGCCTATATTTGTGCAATAATAAAAATATATTTATGTTGCCTATAATCTGACAATAGGTAAATTGTCTATTAAGAAGAGAAACTAGTCAATTGATAACAAATTCATTGATGTATATGTTATCTAATTATTAAAAGTAAATTTGAGAATTAAATCTTCCCGCTTCCTCGAATCAGTAGCAGTGCTGCCCTCAACTATGCAACGGTCCCAGTGAAGACCCTCATTTTATCGCCAATGCACAGCGTGCTTTGAAATTAGGGTAGGGAATTTAAGGTTTTTTAGAAGCTATGAAACCTTTGAATGTTAATTGTTCAATAAACAGCTTCTTAATCGTAGTGAAATTTTTACACGACCTTCCGAATACTTCATGTAAGTACACACCAAATTTTCAGAATTCTATCATTACTTCAACCTCCTTAAGGGTTAAAATAAAAAATAATGAGAAAATTCTGAAAATTTGGTATGTTTTTGTATGAGGTATTTAAGAGGTCGTGTAAAAATTTCACGACGATTAGAGAGCTCGTTATTAAGAAATTAACGTTTTGTTAAAAACAATTTTTTAAACAAATAAAAAAAATATTTATCAATAAACTTCATTTTCTTTCCGTTGCTTTCAGTATATTGTGGATCTTAAAAAATTTAGAGGTCAAAAAAAAACTTATCGCAAAGTTTCATCAGTTTCCATAAGACTACATTTAATTTTTTTTAAATTTGTTAATCTTAATTATTCGATAACGAGCTTCCAAATCGTCGTGAAATTTGTACACGATCTCTTAAATACTTCATTGAAAAACATACCAAATTTTCAGAATTTTCTCATTAAACGTGATTTGTTTCTAAACAACCTTAAGAGAAAGTGGGAGCAAAGAGAGGTACGAGCGTCGTACGACCGAGACCCTCGTGAGAGTCTCTCCCGAGCGCTAAAGAAAGAAGCGAGAAAGAGCGAGAAAGACACTTAATAAAAAAGCCGGTGAATTCTAAAATAATAAGACACGGTGAGTCCTGTGCTTATTTTCCTCCACATGGTGTTTTCCTCAATTCATTATTTATGCGGTTGCATGTTTGTCGTATCGGCGTGCTTATTAAAATCGAGTCTTAAGAGGAGGCTAAATACCGACACTAACACTTCGAAATTGCCATCCAAACTTGCTCTTACAAATGGATGGAATTGAATAAAATTTTAACAACATTATCAGAACAATGGCAGGAATGGAGCCACACTAAACAATTTTCGAAAAACAAAAAAAAATTTACAGATTCATTTACCACCAAGAAACTGTAATTGAAAAACTTAAATTATTAAACTTTTACTGCTTTCCGGGTAAAACCTAGAGTGAGGCTCCATGAAGAACGCCACGATACAAATATCGAGACGTTTTCGACATTATTTTATCAAAATGACACGCCGTAAGTTTGGATGGCGCATCAAGAGATAAATATCGATAAATTGTAGTTTTATTGAAAAACGAAATGGCGAAATGTGGTTCACAGACGTGCGAGTGAGGGCAGCACCATGGATTCTGACGAGTAACCTATAATATTTAGGGGGCTCGAATGAGTTCGCTGGCATTAGCTGTAACGCATTTTAGCCTCTCAATTGACAATTAATTGTTAATTAATTTATCCCCCTCTTAATTGTCAAAATGTACGATGATACGTCGATAATGTAGGGATTGAATAAAAATGGTATTTAGCCTCCTCTTAATCCCGCGAGGATCGGCGACTGTCGAGTCTTTCGTTCAAGGTATTTTGAGTTCGTAACGAAGATCGTGGTGGTATTCGCGGGGCGGTTCGTGGATTATTGTAGCGACGTCAAATTTGGCCAAATATCGTCATGTTGTAATTGCCGCGAGCGCGCGTGTGTGTGAATTCTGTGTGAATTTCAAAATATTGAGAGAACTGAAAAATTAATTATTTCGTGACACGGACAATCCGGCGAACAGTAGAGTAGTTGGGAACCGTTGTCTCGAAAGGTATTTTTGATTTGTAAAATAAATTATTTCATGGCGTAATAATGAATATTTCTTGACCGAATATTATTTTTCGAACCCCCTACTCTACACAATTCTTGTGGCTGCAGCTAGCCAAGCAACCGTTATCGTCGTTTTGTTATCGTAGAATTTCTCTCTGGTACTTTGTACCTGGCGCCCAATTAAAAATAAAAAGCGAGAAATTCCATGACGATCTTTTTTAGTCGTTCGGGGAATTTGATAATTGTTGAAAAATAACGCCACAGTATATGAAATTCTTTCACTATTATCAATAAATGGACCTACAATATACATTCAGTATATGTCTAATACAGGTATAACATAAGAGGTATACATATCATATACATATATTACATATAATATGTGTATATTAAACCTTCTTTTTCTATCTGGGTATCATCACAATACTTCTGCTATCCTTTTCTCATGATGAAATAAGTCGTCGAGATGTTGAAAAAGTTGATATCAGAGGAACTGAGTGCCGCACCAACCTTAGCGGAGAAGTTTCAGATACTCTGACATAATTGCCAAATCGTATTCAAAGTGGTTGAAGTTCCCGTTACAAATAAATGAATACAATAAATCCTAGAAGTAAAGTTAAATGAATTTTCGAAAAAATGGCACAGAATGACCCTTTTCCAACACAGAAGCGTACCAAGCCCCGGGTAACACCGAAACGTTATTGTGCTTTTGGCAATCATAAGCAGCACTACCAATTTCTGCTAACCGCATTTTTGTCAACTCAAGAGTCGTACAAAACTTGTAAAAAAATAGAACTGAACTGCTATGTGACAGTTCAGCCCATTTTTTTGACACTTGTATTGGGCTGACACATAGTTTTGGTCATAGATTTTCATATCCTATTATGCGACTGCAGGGAGTTTCCTACCTTACTGTATCGAATTTGCAATAAGCGGAGAGACAAATTGAAGAATGAACTTCTACCGATAGAGTAGGTATCTTTTTGGGCTTCTGTTGATAATGCGAGTGGATTGGAGCACGGCTACCAGATGGCGTTTAGGCCAGTTACCTTCCCAGCAGGAATTCAATGAGCCTCCAGAACCAAAAATCAATCATCCATCCATCCAAATAGGATGTTGAGACATAGACTTTAGACAGTACATAGATTCCGAAGGGTCGAGATAGCAGTAAAGAGTCATGACCAAACAATTAGCGGTGTCCCCCAGATACATAGGCATTTAAAAAAGATGTTCATCGTTTAACAAAAAACCCAAACGACCACACATATATTTAACACTGTCGTAGCAACATAACAGGAGAAGAAAAAATATTATAAAAATAAAGTAAAAGAATGATTGGTGAATATATGAAAGGCCATTACTAAAAGGAGAGAGACAGAGAGAACATCACCGCAAACTTTAACCGACAAGCGAACCCTCTTAATTGCTCATCCTGGTGAGGGTGGTTCGACGATCAGCCAAAGCTGAACTTGTACCAAGGCGCGACTGAACCGAACAAGTTCCAACCCTTTCTCTCCTTCACCCGCTCTTCCCAGCCTTTTCATTAGAAACCGTATGTACGATGGGTGAAACAATTACGTGGTCTGCCGCTAATGCTTTCCCCCACAGGGTGTATTTCCCTTTTCGTACAACATACAATTACCATCATTTCTTTCACAAACCTCAAACTCCATCGGAGAATGCTTTTGAAAGCATTTTGTGTTTTAAATCTTTACCAAACTAAATCCCGAAATCTTGGAGAGATTTTTTTTTCACAAACATATGCCCTCAAGTTTTCAATCGTTTTTGAAAATAATTCGCCGCGGTCTTTGACGAAAACTGAGGTATTTTTCTGTTTTGAGATTGGAATAATAAATCGGAAATTGAAATGATCGGTGCAGTGAAAAGAATGGACGAGTGAGAAGTTTTTAATCAAAGGAAAAAGGTATTATCGTCGTGGTAGATGATGAAAAGCAGAAGCGCTGTAGTGAAGGAAAATAGAATAATAAAAAAGCTTACCATAACGAGCATGTTGGCGGCTGTCGGAGTGACGCGAGTCCGAAAGAAGTTGTGGTAAATAATGATCTTTCGTTGAACTTTTTTGTTGCTGGGAGTTAAAACCCTCGTGGGAATCTTGTCGCCGTATAAACGTGGGACTGTAAAACATAAGCAATCCACATTCTACAGAAATATTCTCGTTTCACTTTCGTTCGCGGTTATTCTTACTTAATTACTTATTGAATCAAATTTAATCCGTTAGACTTTTATAAATCATTCTTTTTATTATGCTCTGATAATTGTATATTTAAAAAATAACGATGACATTAGTGTCAATGATATTCAAGGTCTTTAATAATGGTGAAATTTATTTCAAAAAATACACTAAGATGGTTATTGTAAATCTTTCTGGTCAATGGGAATAAATATTAAATTAAGGCGGTATTCTGGTCTGGAATTTTGAAAAAATCTATTTCGTTTTTTTTCATATTCTTAAAGTTTAGACCTTTAAGAATATATCCTCGAAAGCAATTTTTTAATTCCAATAATATATGAAGTTATAGCTATTTTAGTGCCACAGCAACTACGCCCGTCACGTTAGAGCAAATTGAACTATAATAGTGCACGAATATGAAAGGTTAACAACGCAATATATTATTTCTATCCGTTTCTTATTGTCACCTTTTTGAAAACGACACGGTTTCAGTATCATTTTATATAACAACCGTAATAGTAACACAATAGTTTCCCGAACTCAACTCAACTAATGCTTACACTAGTTGGCATGACGCAGCAGATAGATCAGGCATAAATTAGCGTCGCGGCGGTTATTTGTTTGACTTTTTCAGTGTTTTTTATAACTTCAAAAGTAGATAAAAAATATAAGTTATGAATATCACAAGCTGCCAATTTTTCAGTACTTGTGAAAATGTCTTTTAAAAAGTGGTAAATTTTTTCACAAAATCAGAATGGTCCAAGTTAAAAAAATATGTATTTTGGGTTTAAAACTGAATAAAACATGAAAATTGAATTCGATATTTTATTTGTATTTTTTTCATGAAACTACAACTCAAGGTGGAAAAAAATAATCTTTCATCTTATTTAGATATTTCCGTTTTTGAAAAAGTTACGAGCAGTTAAAAAAAAAATGGTGGGAAATTTTGAAACATTTATTATGGTAAGAAAAGTGAAGACAAAAATCTAAAAAAATTCTGCAAGCCTGCTTTTAGTACGTACAAAAAAAAATAGAAAATTTTCAACAAAATTGAAAATGGTCGGGGTCACGGATTGGTCGGTTTGGTATGGAATGCCCCATATATATATATATATATATATATATATATATATATATATATATATATATATGTATATTAGGGTGGTTCTTATTTAGGACTCAGACGAATTTTTCATCAGACGCCCCCAAATCAACTCCAAATAATTCAAAAACAATACCCAAATTTTTTCAGATTTTTATCTAGACTCTGACCCGACCCAAAATAAGGATAGATTTCCCCATTTGAAATACACGTGTTTTGGCTATATTTTCCGGATAAATTTTATTCTAAGTGTAAAAATTTTTCGAAAAATCTGTAACTGCGCGATTTTAGTGTTTATTAATGCTACTATTTGTGGAAAAATTGACATTGTCATGCGGGTAAATCTAGACGAATTGCACACACTTTAATCTGATTTTTTTTTCTATTCAACTAAATATGGTACCCATATGGAAAAATGATAAATGTTTCATAATTTTCCTCTTCTTAAGGTCACACACGATTGTAAGGTAGATATTTTATACTAATTTTCAGTAATTCGACCTCGCCAATTTTCGTATGGGGCAATCCATACCAAGTCGACCTGAGTGTGACCCTCGACCTCGCTGATTTCGCTCACGATTTTTTATATGATTCTTCCAACTCAAAATAGCATTCAATATTTTTTTCAGATTCTCAAAACCAAATTTGAGTACGTTATGATTTTTTGAAATTTTTTTTTCGAAAACCTCGAGAGCCGTAATTTAAAAATCTGAAAAAATTCTCAAAAATGCGGTGTCAAAAATGGAAATTTTTGACAAAAAATTCATGATGTCCAGGTTTTCGCTTCCACCTCGATTTTAGGTTTGTATGAAGAAAACGTTAAAAAAAATAGATGCAGATCTACCGTGAAAAGTGGCTTGAATATTTTTTATCGCTTACCAATAATTTCTAAAAATAGTTGGTTAATTCTGCATCTATTTTTGCGTCCAAGCCCTAAATAAAAACCACGCTAATATATAAGGGTGAATCGAAAAAATTAAAAACTGTTGGCAACCCTCAAAAATCAAAGATGCCGTTGAAATAAAGGTCTCTGTGCAACGGTTCAATTTTTTGAATCTTTTGAGAGGGTGCGCAGGACGTTCAAAAACGCCATTTATAGCGTTAAATTTACTATATCACTGATAAACGAAAACAGATTATTCAAAATATTCTGAATTTTTTATATAAGGTGCCCAGATATGTACTCTTTCAAACCCATATTTACTGAACATTAACAAGTGGTTCATATATTCGAAAAAAAATCTCCGAAAATCAATATTTTCACTATTTTTCAATTCATTATATCATTAAATATTGATTTTTGTCTTCTAGAATCTTTTTGTATTTCTTCTATCTTTTTTCTGGTAAAACTAAGTATCAGTATTGCTTACAATGCGAAAATTGCTAAAAAATGAATCTTTTTAAATATGAAAATTTCCAAAATAAATATTTATTTTTTAGCAATTTTTGCATTGTAAGCAATACTGATACTGAGTTTTACAAGAAAAAAGATGGTAGAAATACAAAAACGTGTAAATATGGGTTTGAAAGAATACATATCTGAGCACCTTATATAAAAAATTCAGAATTCTTTAAATGATCTGTTTTTGTTTATCAGTGATATAGTAAATTTAACGATAGACGAATTGCAGTTCGTCTAGATTGACCCGTATGATAATTTAAATTTTTCCTCAAACAGTAGCACCAATGAACACTAAAATCTTGCAGTTACAGATTTTTTAAAAAACTATTACACTTGGAATAAAATATATCCTGCGAATGTGGCCAAAACACGTGTATTTCAAACGGGCAAGTCTACCCTCTTGGTGGGAAGGGTTTGATAAAAAAGGGTTCGTCCGAGCTCTAAATAACCACCCTTATACATATGAGGCAGTCCACACCAACTCAGAAGTGTTTGACCCTGACCCCCTGCGATTTTTTCCTTTATTTTTTATGTTATTCAGCCTATCGAAAAACGAACTCCAATTTTTTTCAAATTTTGTTGACCAGCCAGCATCTCAACAAAAAATGACCAAACCTGATTTTTGACGGAAAAAACGCCCATTTTTTGAATTCACAAAAAATTCACCAAAATTCTGTTTCACAAAACAAACGTTTTGGGCCATGAAACATAGTGGAAGTATTTTTTTTCAGTGCCTCGTCGAACTTACTTTTATCAGCCATTTCTTGCAGTGCGAAACTTTGACACGGCAAAACCTTTTTGACTGAAATTGCAGTATAAACCTCCGACTTGAAATGCACTGTGACCCTTTTCAGGACTGAAAATATTCTTAACAAACCTCTTCCAATTTTGCAAAATAAAGCGTCCTTCTTCAGACCAACAGAATCATATGGGTCATTCCACCAATTCTTGACTAAAGTTGTGCCGGGGGGTCTGAATTCTGGGTAACAACATTTTTTATTGAAAAGTACATAACAAAGGGAGCTTTCATGATTTTTTTCAATTTTTTTAGTTCAACCCTTTTGAAGATACAGTAGATCGAAAATTGCAAGATATGCAATTATTGACTTTAGATATTAAAAATATCAATCCCTTGTTAAATTTCTAAAAATATATTAAATATTGGTTTTTGTGTAAAAAAAAGCTCAGCTTTCTGAAAAAAATATTTTCAATTTCTTCCAGTATCAGGAAAATCCCGAAAAATGAAGTCAAAAAGTAAAATACGCTTTTTCGACCAATGTATCATCTTTGATATTTTTTAAAATATTTTGTTCGAAAAGCTGAGACTTTTTTAAATGGGGAAGGTATGTTTTGATTTTGGGAATATTCAAAAATAAACCATAGCAAAATAAAGTTGAAACTTTTGTGATGAATTGCCGATAAGTATTGTGCTGCCGTCACGGTCGATACACAAACTATCGAATCAAGTTTGAAAATTTCTGTACATAGCATTATATTCAGCGATTATGTAGTGAATATATATGTTTAAAGTGTGAAGTGGGTAAGAAATTAAAATTATTATACAAAAGCGATATGACAAGGATCAAATCTATATTATTTGTACTCTTCTTGTCACTGTTGACAGAGAAACATTTCTTACGATAGCAGAACCATGATTCTCGGCATCAGGGATAATACAATGCATAGATTGCGTCTTTTTTTACAGCCACAGCATTCGCAAATCTGGACTTTAGCTGTGCCGCGCGTACTTCGTATTTCTCATTTGAAATGAAAGTGAAATCAATATTTTTAAATGACTCACGTGTCCAGTCATACAATGCCAAGGCTGATAAAAGTTCTGCTATTGAAAGAAATGTTTCTCTGTCAACAGTGACAAGAAGAGTACAAATAATAAAGATTTGATCCTTGTCATATCGCTTTTGTATAATAACTTTAATTTCTTACCCACTTCACACTTTGAACATATATATTCACTACATAATCGCTGAATATAATGCTATGTACAGAAATTTTCAAACTTGATTCGATAGTTCGTGTATCGACCGTGACGGCAGCACAATACTTATCGGCAATTCATCACAAAAGTTTCAACTTTATTTTGCTATGGTTTATTTTTGAATATTCCCAAAATCAAAATATACCTTTCCCATGTAAAAAAGTCTCAGCTTTTCGAAAAAAATATTTAAAAAAATATTAAAAATGATCCATTGGTCGAAAAAGCGTATTTTACTTTTTGACCTCATTTTTTGAGGTTTTCCTGATACTGGAGAAAATTAAAAATATTTTTTTCAGAAAGCTGAGCTTTTTCTACACAAAAACCAATTTTCAATTTATTTTTAGAAATTTTACAAGGGATTGATATTCTTAATATCTAAAGTCAATAATTGCAAATCTTGCAATTTTCGATCTACTGTATCTTCGAAAGGGTTGAACGAAAAAAATTGAAAAAAATCATGAAAGCTCTCTTTGTAATGTATTTTTCAATAAAAATTTTTGTTATCCAAAATTCAGACCCACCGGCACAACTTTAGTCAAGAATTGGTGGAATGTCCCATATATATTCGATTTGGATTTGTGATTTGAGTCTTATAATTCTTAAGTGGTTATTATTATTCTTATCTCTTATTTTTTATTATTCATGATTCTTCTTATTATTTATTATAATTTATTATCATTTCACGTCAAGGCGTGATTTTACACATTTAATTTTCCCACCAAATGCGGAACCTGAATCACTGCTTTTTCTATATAACAATAGATGGTGTAAATGTTGCAATCTTACCCAGCATGCCTCTAACACTTCAAGTTAGAGACCTTTACCAGCGCATACTGCACTTGATCCGAAAAATCGAGATATTCTATTTGCAAGGTTATTTTACTTGTTGCAATAATATTGTGTATTTAGCCGAATAATTGGGTAAATTTGGATGTGTTATTTCCATTATTTATATCAATTACTTATTTTTATTGGCATCGTTCAGAAGTTATTCCATATTTATAACCTCCTAAAGTGAAGAAATAGTTATGCCTCACGTAAAAATTTCAAGAACACAAAAATGTCGATCTACTTTTCCCTCCGTAAACCCAGAAAAAAAATACTTCCACTATGTTTCATGGTCCAAAATTTTCGTTTTGTGACACAGAATTTTTGTGAGTTTTTTGGGAATTTTAAGAATGGGCGTTTTTTCCGTCAAAAATCAAATTTGGTCATTTTTTTCTTAGATGCTGGCTGGTCCAAAAAATTTGAAAAAAATTTGGTGTCTGTTTTTTGATAGGCTGAATAACATAAAAAATAATGGAACAAATCGCAGGGGGTCAGGGTTAAACACCTCTGAGTTGGTGTGGACTGCCTCATATACATATCCACCCCTCATTTTTTATGCTTTTTGTCGCAGCTGTAATACGATATATATGTCTATCTTACGAAGCAGGAAATTTCTCTCTTTCCCTCTCTCTCTTTCTCACTTCATCTTTCTTCCTTTCACGCGAGGAGGACATTCGAAGAACTTCTTATATTCGGTTTATGTCAATATGATTGAACGTGCGGAAAAGTCAGTCAGTTGCGCGGTCTGTTTGGGGTGAAGAAAACAAGATGTGAAATAAGTTTAACGGGGACCACCGTGATAAACTCATCGACCACTCGTTAAAAAGTATTGGAAGAGAGAAGGAAAGAAAGTGCTTTTTTCGTTCAATTATCGTTGCGTGTTTAAATACTTTAAATATACGAAAATAATTATCGAGAATCTAATAATCGATAATGAGCATTCGCAATTCATCGATTATCAATCAATCGCAATTTAAATGTTGAGGAAAAATTGTAATATTAGTATATATTCCCATGCTTTTTGTCTCATGAGTTTTGCTTGACATGTAAAAAAAAATGTTGACAGTACGAGATCTGTGAAAGTAGTTGTAATTGGCTTCTTGATGTACCATTGCATAATTTTTTTCTTTTCGTTGATATTATATTCTATTATTAAGATGTTAGTTGTGTTAGTGAAAGATACTCTACTAGGCTTACTGCGATCCGTCTGCCAAGGAACTGCAGCTGGCAGAACGGCAGCGACAACGATGCACATCCACAAATACCTCATCGTTATTATTTTCCTTCCGGTAACTGGAACATTAACACGGAAAGAAAATTCATGAAAAAAATCGATTGGAGAAAAATAAGTTTGTATAATAAATAGAAGTAGAATAAGTGTATGTAATAGTGATTTTTATCATACAATGGTGATCTTAGGTACAAAAAGATCGTGCAAAATAGAAATTTCGCTCAACTGATTAATCCCACGATTAATTAGTTAAATAAAAGCCCTCGTAATTATGAGCTTCAGCGAGGATAAATAACGGTTTATTGCGATAATCGTCGGTCCAGTACTCGAACCAGCCACTCTTGCAAGAGAGAAGAGGAATTTAGAACTCCTAAATTCGATATCTGAATAAATTCGAATTTATTCAAAAATCGAAACGTTTCAGTATATACGTGGCCCGTTATTAGGGCTAAACCCGCGTTCTGCTTATTATAGAGGGGCTCCAGTGTACCATAACTATTTCCGACACCCATTAAAATTCAATTTTCTATTGATAAAACCTATTCCATTAAACCGATAAATCCTGAGCTATAAGTGTAACGCCAGTATGATATTAAGTTTGCATAGAGATATATGGAAAACTCAACCACATATCTCCTTTTCTCCGTTGTCGTTCTCTTGCTCGTATCCCCGGAAACTTTCTGCGATGTATATTATATATCTCACGGAAAAGTCTATTCGATGGGCGTTCATGCGAAACTTTAAATCCTGAAATTTTTGTGCATTCGCGGTAAGAAGTTCTCTTCTCCTAGAAAAAGAGAAAAGACAAGCAAAAAAAGCGACGTATAAGAGAGAAAAATCTAAAGTTCGATAGGTACGTTGCGAGAGAGAAAATTTTGTCTTCTGTCTTTGCCGCAATTGAGCTTTCTCAAAAAATCGTTCGGCAGTTTGAGATGGACAATAAATTGCTATGGAATTGAGATGGGTCGGGTGAAGGCGAAAAAATATGCGATTGGTGAAAACTGTATGGAAACGCGAAAATGCACGAGCAATGCGAAAATTTATATCGCGAAAGCGTCAGCAAGAGAAAGAAAATGAAGATTTTCATATCCAGATATATAGAGCATTATTTCTGTGTTCAATATTATTTTCATTCCAATCATAATTATATTTTAGAAATAATTAATCTGAAGAGGATCCGAATAAGGATCGAAACGTTATACCGAAAAAATTGTCCACTGTCATTTGGACCCACTGGCCGAATCGCAGCCGATTCTTCCTTCACTATCATAAATTATACGCCTTTGTCATCTCCAAATTTTTTAATTCTCATCAAAGATTGGCCTTTTTCAGTTATAATACCGCGAGTGCTTGGAAATTATCGGGTATTTCCTGATATCTTCGTTGCCTAGCAACATGCATGTAGATTTTGTGCAAA
This sequence comes from Alloplasta piceator, assembly GCA_946863875.1. Classification (NCBI taxonomy): domain Eukaryota; kingdom Metazoa; phylum Arthropoda; class Insecta; order Hymenoptera; family Ichneumonidae; genus Alloplasta; species Alloplasta piceator. The sequence continues at coordinate 16,578,746 of OX333078.1, forward strand.
ACTCCACATACATTTCACTAGGTAGGGAAGCTTAATTAAGGGAAACACCCCATTAATTTCCAAGCACGAGGGGTATTCGGCAGATTATTTTTTTCACCCAAATTTCAACCAATAGGAGCTTCGTATTTAAAATCTACGTGAAAAAATTCGCACGTCATTAATCTCCGGATCCATTTTTTTTCTCTTATCTCGATGAATTTGATGTTTCTGACACGTACAATTTTCGTTTCCTACCTAGCATTCCCGGGCCGGGAAATTTTCGAAATTTTCCGTTTTGCTCGTACTATAGACGTTAAATACCAAGCTATTATTGGTTGAAATTCGCAGGGTGAAAAAATAATGAGCCTAATTTCAGCATTGCCGAAGCTGGAAATAAGAAGATCTAACAATCTGCGAAGATGACAAACTATCGAAGATTTTATTATTCTTTGTAAAGTTCTAGTTAAGCAATTGTTAAAAAAAAACATTTTAACTTAAGCTTCAAATGACTTTTCAAATGCAGTATCGATGAAAAAATTGTACACATTTTGCTTACTCATAGAGGAAGCTTTTATTTTGTGATTTTTATTTTCAATATTTTTACGCATATATTTGAACACATTGTGTTCAAATTTACCCAAAACATCGAGAAATCATATTTAGAAAAAATGTGCAGATGTGTGTGTGTGTGTGTGTGTGTGTGTGTGTGTGTGTGTGTGCGTGCGGGCGTGTGCGTGCGCGTGTGCGTGCGAGCGCCATGCGTGTGCGTATGAATTCGCGTGTATATGTGTGTGTATCCTGAGTTTTAGATATAAATAATTAATAACTCGAGAACGCTTCGGTGTATCGAGCTGAAATTTGGCACATTCGCCAAGCACGAATGCTCTTCAATATGAAAAAATTTGTTTCAGTTCTAACGGCCGGTGATCATATTTTATCGACTTTTTTTGTTTTTGCAAAAATGGCGTAAACGCTCTAACTTGCACAATTTTCAAAATATTTCACCCAAACTTTTTACAGAACTAGTATAGCTATCAAGGTTGTTCGCTATCGAATTTGGAGAAAATTCATAGAGGAATTAAAATTTTATGAAATTTTTAATTTTTTGAAAAATAGCGTAAACGCTCTAACTTGTGCAATTTTTAAGATATTGCACCGAACCTTTGCTCAGAGCTAATATAGGGGTCGTTAGAATATCGAGGTTGTTCGTTATCAAATTCGGCGAAAATCGATCGAATGATTAAAATTTTATCAATTTTTGGTTCTTTTGAAAAATACAATACTCTAACTTTGGCTATTTGCGGAATAATGTACTGAAATTTTCTACACATTCAAAATAGTGATCAAGGTCGTTCGCTATTGAGTTCGGCAAAAATAAAATTTGGCAAGAAGTAAATTTGAAAGAATTTGGCAAATTTGCACATTGATTACTGATGTTTTTCGATAGTTAACAAAACTTTCTGTATGAGGAAGACAAATTTGATCGCCATACTTTGTAGTAAGGGAAACTGTGTGAACTATGGATAAAGATGAGTCAGCAATGTGCAAATATCCAATTTGCAGGGTTTTTGTAAACAAAATGGTGAATTATGAAATTAAACGGATTCGTGAATAAGGATAAAAACTTTTTCAAGGCTTTTCAAATATTTCACTCGAAAGATTTGGGTATATTATATATAATGGCAAGGTGACAGCCGGCATAAGAGAGTGTAATGTCTCTTGCACAATGGAGTTTCTTGCTTCATGACTGTGACTTCACCTTACCGCAGAGTCTCAACGACAGAGAAATACCTCCGCCTTCCGAAAATTCTCCCAGAACGTTTTCCAATATACATACACCAATGGGGACGAAACGCTGGAGCTTCTTCTCTCTCGTTAAATCTGAAGGGGAAGTGGGTATGAGGAATTCTTCAACAATCGTCTTCCTGCGCCATATTGAAACACGTTTCTTCGACCGGATATATTGTTCCACATTGTTCCACATTTGTGGTATACACGTGCGTGTACATCTTGAACGAAATCTAGCTTTCTATATTTTTTCTAATGGAAGTTAATTCTACTCTCGCCTTTTTTGGCATCCCAAGTCCATTGTAAGCCGCCCGCTGGTCACTACCCACACGGAACATTAGGGCCATGGGACGTCCAATACCCATACATGGTGGATGAATGCTCCATCCCAGGGACGTCTATGAGTATCCCTATCACTGCTAAAAGAAGTGCGAAACGGCACCTGTTCTATGTACTGGGAACATCCCTTATACGTACCTTGAGACGGTTTTTAGACGGACTAGACCCCAAAAAATGACGTCTGATTTACGTATTTAAGACGAATAAACCAGTGATCCGAAAGATGTCCAATGATCATCCATTATACGTCCCTTTATTTAAATAATTTAATCGTTATTAACTACACATTATTAATTAATTATAAACTTTGTTACTGATTATATAATATTCGGGGCCTACGAGATATCCATATTTTACAGAAAAAAAGAAAAAAAAATAGTTTTCGATTTTTCACACTGCGGTCACCCATCCAAGTATTGGATTCAAGGGGTGCTGCTTAACTTTTCTAATCTCCTACCTACCTACCTACCTACCTACACTAACTTGACTTATGAGAAACTTATGCATGTAAAAACCTTATACGATGTAGTTTGCTGATATACTTATATATCTTTGTCTCACAAACCTTGAATAATGTATAATCGTAATGAAATTTATAATTAATGGATAATGTGTAATCAATAGCGTTTAAATTAAGGGACGTATAATAGATGATCATTAGATATCTTTTGCACTATTGGCATTCGTCTTAAATACGTACATTAAATGTCACTTTATGTGGTCTATAGGTACCTCTAAAAAATATCTAAGGGTACGTATACGAAACTTTTTCAGCACATAGAATCACTGCCGTTTCGCATCTCCGATAGTGGTTTAAGGAATGTCCCATGGACTTCCCCGGAATGAAATTTTCATCCAACTTAAATGATTATTGGACGTCCCCTGGCTGTTAAGTTACGCACGGAATATATTTATAGCTCCAAAAATATGTGTCGTGGACGTCGAATAAACTTCCGCGTTATCCTTCGATAGACGTAATTTGTACGTACATACGACGGTCAATCGGCGTACCCATATCACAGCTGCCCGAAATACTTAAATGTACATCTAAAGGACGAATGCTTTTGATTGGACAACACGCGATGGATCACACAGGACGTATATTGTATGTTCACACACGTACTATTTCTTAAGCTACAAATATACACAACACGGCCATCTATGGTATGGCCATAGGTAGACATTCAATAGCTCTTAATTCAGTATCGTAATTGGACATCTATTGGACGTTCCAGGTTCACGTCTATATGAAATCCTACATGGAACATCCGATAGACGTTCAAATGACGTCCTCCGAATGTGATTTTCGTTTACGAACCTGGAACGTCCAGTGGATGTTCAATTACTGTCCTGAATTAAAAGCTATTTAATGTCTACCTATGGACATACCATGGATGGCCGTGTTGTGTATATTTGTAGCTCAAGAAATAGTACGTGTCGTGGACATACAATATATGTCCTGTGTGATCCATTGCGTTTTGTCCAATCAAAAGTATACCATGGATGTTCAATGGATGTCCGCATTACGTCCATCGTGGATGTAGACGTGTTAAGGATCTATGGATGATAGATGGACGTCCAATGGACACTCGGTTCCGTGTGGGTAATGATCAGAAAAATCTTAATTTCCCGCCGAACGTAGCGAAATGGTGAAAAATTAAACGAAACCTTATAGCATTATCTTCAATCAAGATTTAAGCAGCTTTCCACACGTGGTCCGGGAGGAAAGAAAAAAACGAAAATTCAATTTGAAAAATTATATCCCCATATTGGTTTTTGACATTTTTAAGCATGATTTGTTAGGAATTTTACTATCACGAATAGCATATTCGTCTTTTCCAGAAAACGTTATTTTAGTTTATACACTGGACTCTCGGTACACGTGTTATTTACATTGTGAGTGGCACATTATATGTGTCGCGTTTACATTGTATCACTTAGGGTCCGGCAAAATTTTACATGCGGCTCTGTTTCTAACGTATCGAGTTCAATATACTATATCCACATATAGGCCTTTCGCTACGACGAACGAATCCCCGCTTTATCCGTTAAAGCAAGAGTCCAGTGTAATTGACCTACGAAATTCAGAAAATCCACTTTCGCGAGTGCTCGTAAAAGGTTCTGAGAGGCAATTGAATAAAAGGAAAAGTTTGGGTTCATAGATTTATCAACTTGAAGCGACGATTAAAATCTGCTCGACATTATTGACATAAAAAAAGCGCTCTCCCTTTCAAGGAGATCCACAAGCATGATGATTTAAAACAAAAATAGTTCTCGCATATCTTCACTTTCGACGAATTGCACAAGATATAATATAGCATTACATTTACCGGAGTCAAGCTACTGGAAAATGATATTACAATGATTAATGCACAATTTTCGCGTCGAGTGTAGGGTGTTCAATCTCGGTATATTCAGGAAAGCCCGAGAGGGAAATGAATAACCTTTAAGATTGCTAGCATTATGAAAAAACTAGAAATTGTGGTAATAAAATGAGAGGAAAAGAATAAACGATATCTCCATTTTGGCGAAAGAGAGAGAGAGAGAGAGAGAGAAAGAGAGGGAGAGAGAGAGAGAATAAAGAAGAGAAGAGTAATTCCAAAATTTCAGGAAAAGTAAGATAAATTCTTTCGAGGTTTTCCGTGAACTTGTTCCGCAGGGCTTATCGCCACTACCCTATTCATGTACGTCCAGGAGATATCTGAACGAAAAAAGCTCAATATAGTAACATTAAAATCACGAGCTTTAACCCTTAAATTGAAAACTAATTTGAATTAGCAAAAAATGAAAGATTTCACTTGAGATCGTGTCATGTGCAGAGTGCTTTTTTCGGCGATTCTAGCAATTGTAATCCCACACAGCAAAATTGATCCCGGGACCATCCCGAGATAGTCCCATTCGTGTCCTGCCAAGATAGTATGTCTTATGAACGTCTATGGGAGGAACCAGTAGGATATTGTTCTACCCAGGATTAATATTGGATGTCATGAGTATATCCTGTCACAACGGTAATTAGAGGATCCCAACGCACTCTCTTATAGACGTCTGTGGAAGGTAGTGGTAGGACATTGGTCTACTCGCGATTAGTATAGGATATCTTGAGGATATTCTGTCGCGACCGTGTTTAGACGATCCCAGTGCACTCTCTTATAGATGTCTCTGGGAGGTACCGGTGGGACATTGTTGTACCCGAGATTAATATGGGATGTCTTGAGGATATTCTGCTGCAACCGTGTTTAGACGATCCCAGCGTACTCTCTTGGAGACGTCTCTGAGAGGTACCGGTAGGATTCCGTTCTACCCGAGATTTATATAGGATATCTTGAGGATATCCTGTCACAACCGTAATTGGACGATCCCAACGCACTTTTTTATAGACGTCTGTGAGAGGTACTGGTAGGACAATGTTCTACCCGTGATTAATGTAGGATGTCTTGAGGATATCCTGCCGTCACCATGTGTAGACGATCGTACCGCACTGTCTTGTAGATGTCTGTGGGAGGTACTAATAGGACATTGGTCTACTGGAGATTAATATAGGATGTCTTGAGGATATCCTATCGTAACCGTATTTTGACGATCCCAGCGTATTCTTTTAGAGATGTCTCTGGGAGGTACCGGTAAGACATTGTTTCACGCGAGATTAATATAGGATGTCTTGAGAATATCCTGTCGTAACCGTGTTTTGACGATCCCAGCGCACTCTCTTGGAGATGTCTCTGGGAGGTACCGGTAAGATATTGTTCTACGCGAGATTAATATGGGATGTCTTGAGGATATCTCGCCGTAACCATGTGTAGACGATCTCAGCGAACTCTCTTAGAGATGTCTGTAGGAGGTTAGCCATTGCGCGGCGTTAGTTCCAGACTCGCTGCGAGATGGCGAACGCTCTCACATACGGATCATGCGTATAGAATGCTTATAACGCCGAGCGTGAACACGGACATTTGACCCCGAAAGGAGTCAGACCTCAAAAGAGGCCATATTACAAGGAGTACTTGCTGTCTCCCTCTGTACTGTACCCATTTTATTGAAATTTAATTAATTAATTAAAATTAATTATTATTAAATCGAAATAAAAATAATTATCCACTGCTGTGTTGGCAGTCCAATAGACGTCCCGAAGACATCCCGGGACAGCAGTGGGACCATCCTATTGCGGTAATCACTGCGGACATTTCAGAGCCCATGGGAATCACATGGGACCATCCCATTACCATCACGGGACAATTGACGTGATGTCCGAAAGACGTACTTGGGACGTATTATTGCTGTGTCTGAGAATTCTGGAATATCTTGGTGACGTCTTTAAGAAGCTTTGATAATATCTTATCGATATCTCAACTCGGCTGTGTTTGCAGTCCCAGAGACGTCCCGAAGACATCCCGAGACGGCAATGGTACAGTCAGTCAAGTGAGAGCGTGGTCGGCCTTACTTATACAGCCGGTAAAAGATATCGCCCTAAATCTTTCGTGAGTCGATAGAGCCTTTGTGCTAGATGCACTGTTAAAAAAGATTGAGTTATGATCGATCTTTTGTGAGAGAAACACGCTTAACACTACACGGAAAAAAATAAACTGTAATTTTCACAGTTTTCCCCATCAACAGCGCCTCCTGGAAGGGAATTGTAAACATTTTGCTGCGAATATTGCGTTTTTTACAGTCTAATTCGGCATTTATAATTGTTTGAAAAGTAGTAACCCCAATAAATTCATTAAGTAATAATGAATTTTATGTTGTTGCTATTTTTCAAACAATTATAAATGCTGAATTAAACTGCAAAAAATGTAATGTTCGCAGCATAATGTTTACAATTCCCTTCCAAGAGGCGCTGTTGATGGGGAAAACTGTAAAAATTACTTTTTTTTTCGTGTATAAAACACCGCAGCAAGCTCGGCATCGAGTGGAAAATGCAATTAGCGCCGTTAGACTGGATTGGCCATCACAGTCCCCGAATGCGAATCCCATCAAAAATGTGTGAGTATACATGAAGCACAAGCTTCGTGGGAAAGACACTTACAATTTGAAACAGTTATCTCACGAGTTTCGCTGGATTTGGAGGTCCTTACAGATTTTTTTTAAAATTCAATTGTTCGTATCAGGACGATTTTTTATATTTGTAAAACTCGGCAACTTTTTTTTACTTTATTATATACCGTATATGAGGGATTCTCCGTCAATTCAGCCACTTTTTTTTCAACCATTTCAGATCTGCCCCATAATTCGTTATATCAAAGTACTACTAAAAGGCATTCTATGTGAATTTTTTCAGATTTCTTAATTCAACATTTTAGAAAATACCATTTTTTTCCAAATGAATATATCGCGGAAACTTGAAGTAACTGAAAAAAAATGTCTCTACATAAAAGTTGTAGTTTTGTGTTATTTTTCGAGCGGATGGCTTGAAATAATTTTTACGTTAAGGTAACTCTGATTTTTTACCAGAAAGTGGATAAATATTTTTTTATTTTTTTCCAAATGAATATATCGCGGAAACTTGAAGTTACTGAAAAAAAATGTCTGCACATAAAAATTGTAGTTTTGTGTTAGCTTTCGAGCGGAATATTTGAAATAATTTTTACGTTCTGGTAACGCTGATTTTTTACCAAAAAGGGGGAAAATTATTTTTTTATTCAAAAAAAGCCGTTTTTATTTGGCTGAAAAAATTAGTCTTCCTGTATATCTGACGATATTGTATAAGAATCGCCAGAGGCATGGATCGAGGTTCTAGGTAAAAAAAATTAAACCACACAATTTTTTTTTCTACCGGAACGTCAATCCGTGCCGCTCTGGCGATTTTTTTGTGAAATCGTCAGATATACTGGAAGACTGTAATTTTTCCAGCCAAATAAACAGGGCTATTTTTGAATAAAAAAATTATTTCCCCCTTTTTTGGTAAAAAATCAGCGTTACCAGAACGTAAAAATTATTTTTAACATTCCGCTTAAAAGCTAACACAAAACTACAACTTTTATGTAGAGGCATTTTTTTCAGTAACTTCAAGTTTCCGAGACATGTTAACGAGGTTCCAGTCGAACAAAAAATTAATTTGTGTGGTTTTATTTTTTCACCCTAGAACCTCGATACTAGCCACTCTGGCGATTTTTCCGCGATATCGTCAGATATACTGGAAGACTCTGTAATTGTTTCCGCCAAAAAAATGGCCTTTTTAAAATAAAAAAATAATTATCCCCTTTTTTGGTAAAAGATCAGAGTTACCGGTACGTAAAAATTATTTCAAATATTCCACTTGAATGCTAACATAAAACTACAACTCTTATGTGCAGACATTTTTTTTCAGTTACTTTAAGTTTCCGAGATATATTCATTTGGAAAAAAACGACGATTTCTAAAATTTTGAATTAAAAAATCTGAAAAAATTCACATAGAATGCCTTTTAGTAGCACTTTGATATAACCAATTATGGGGCACATCTGAGATGGTCGAAAAAAAGTGGCTGAATTGACAGAGAATCCCTCATGTATCTCATTAAAAATATTTTTTCCATACAAAGGAGTCACCGAATTTTTGCCCTGAATCTTTTATTTCGTATGACCGGAAGCACCGAGGTGCTTGAACCGTGTCTGTAATCATTTAATACGTTTCGCGACACTTGGGAAATATGCGTATGGCCGCAATGGGACGAGACGGAGAGGATTATCACAAGCCTGGGTTAAATTTCCATGAAACGAAAACCATTATCTCGGCAAAAGTGTCGCCGCTACGGTGTTCCAACGATGAGGGGCAACACACAGTTCTTACGTGACCGACTAATTATCGATAATTACTTTCTCCTAATAACCGTTAGCGGTACCGTGATAACGATTTTTCACGAAGCTGGCGGGGACTTCTTTTCGTCCGCTTTTACTGTCGTCTGCGACTTTTTTTAACGTCATTAACGCCGCTATAGCCATGGTCACGAGAGTCTAATTACACTGTAGAGTATTCAAGAAATTTCCGTAACAAGGATGTATGTGAAAAAATATAGTATCAAATTTCTTGGAACGCAATGAAGATGGTTTTTTCCCATTTTCAATATTGATTATGCATTGGTGTCCATCCAGAACTTTAAGTCCTTGATGGAAAATCTAAAAACTGTTTTAAAGATTCTTACATTTTTTACTTTATCGTTAGGGGCAGTATATATTCGACAAAATATTTATTTTGGTCACACACGCTTACGCGCGGGTTTTGACGAAGTATCCTTCCTTATATTTTTCGATTTCCACTTCTTCATTCGAATTTAGTTTTTACCAGTGAAGGGAGGAATCGGCTGCGATTCAGCCAGTGGTTCCAAATAAAATTGGACAATTTTTTGTATAACGTTTTGATCCTTATTCGGATCCTGTTCAGATTTATTATTTCTAAAAATTACATTCATCTTAGTCTTATTTTGTATAATAGATTTTGTTATGTTTTGATATAGTTTACATTACAAGCTTATGTGTCGTGTGTCATGACTGACCTGAATTTGTGTGGGTAATTTTCGATCATTTGATGCATCTTGGATGATATTCATTATGAGTTTATTGTATTAAGACGGGTCGTTTTTTTGCGATCCTTGATGTCTGCGAGAGAGAGGGTTTTGATATTTTAGTGCTTAGTTAATGTTCTTTGTGAGAAGGTGTGTACGCGTTATTTACCTATGATTTTCGTATTTGATATTTTCCAAGATTCATTTTTGATCAAAATTAACAATTTTCATTACATGATGTTGTTAAACGGTCAAGATGTTTCGAGGCCTACAAATCCTTTTCGCATGAGCGCATGAGGGAATTGCTGGAAAACCTGTTTTATTAACTATCAATGGCGTCGGTTCCTCATGTTTTTTTCTCATGCCAGGTTCGAAAAATATTTTATTATTTCATCATATATCTTCATTTTGAAATGATTGATTATTTATTTTTTGATTCGAATCCTTCTGTCCCAAATGTTTCTACGGATGTATTTGTATTCATAAAATCATTCTCGTATGTCCCAGTTCCTCGTTACGAATCGACGTAACATCAAACATTCAGAAATTCCGTTGATACATCCATTTTCATGTGTAATAGCGCGCGATATCGCAAAATATTAACACATTTTCATATGTAAGAATTAACGCTGTGGATTAAATTTCACAACAATTTTTCTTCTATTTGTTTAAATAATTCATCGAAATTTCTAAGAAAATAATGAAAAGCATGCCGCAAATTCGATAATCGCACAATAGCTTCCGCATTTTTTCAACCGTATGTTAAGCTTCCTTCGTGAAGATGCCACATTTTATGAGCATACTCGCTCATAACAAAGACTTGGTCAGCGATGTGGATGTATAACAAAACTTTACGTGCAAATTTCTAATTTGCACGATTCTGCATTCACATGCAGCTGATTTTCAGCTTCGACAATCGCGGAAAATTCTCTGGGGATATTCTTTTCCACGATAGCAGCAGTATCGTAGCAACAGTGGTGAGAACCAGAATAGAGTCCCGAAGGGATTATCGGATCACTGCTCTCAATCGGTTGTAGCACTTTTCTGCTATTCAGTGTTGGATATCGGATTTTTTTTCGCTTTTTTCCTCTTTTTTTTCTTTTATTCACCTGAGCGACGGGAACAAAAATCTTTAATGGCAGAAAAAAGAGTTAGGCAACACCATGGACATCTATTAATGTTTTTATTTGATTCCGATCCAGAGCATCCTGAATCCCATTTATTTTTTTTATTCCAGTAGATTTATCGGTAATTGTATTTTAGGTAACTAACGACAGGATGTGAGATTACTTGAGATGAAAATCTAGGATCGGTCAGAAAGATCTCAAAAGATTTTTGTTGAACTCTCAGTTAACTTTTTTTTATTATAAACAATAGATGTACTGAAGAATACCGCCAATTTCATCCTGATATCTCGATTTTCGGGAGCGTTGGAAAAATTTTGGAAAAAACAATACAATTTATCTCTCTTTGGACCAAATCTTAGGGTTGGACCTCAATAAAAAATAACGCAGTGGGGTTTTGATCGTTCTGGTCTCTTTCGACCTTGGCCGGAGTCGACAAGTATATATTAAATCATACAAATTTGAAATTTGCACACTGCTTCCTCATTTTTTCCGTCGTTCCTCAACGCTCCTTTATGAGGATCTCTTTGACCATCCTTATGACATGTATGTTTATTATCATGGCGTCCTTATAAAGGAAGCTTCACGAACGACAGAAACAAATGAAGAAGCTGTGTGCAAATTTCATTTTTGCATAATTTTTTAGCAATTCTGTTATTACATTATTGATTGTTTTTGTCGTCCAGTGTATTGGTGCTTAAAAAGTGAACTCGATAGCTGTTAAATTAGGAAACTTAGTGTTAACAAGTATTTTTTGAAAATTTCAAAAAAATTTTGCGCACGAACATCTCGAGCGTTCTTTAACAAATTCGATCCTAACCATTCTTGTCATCTAGTGTATTTGTGCAAAAAGTTTAGCTCGATGCTTCTAAAAATGCGAATGTTGGAGCGTTAACAAAATTGTTATAAAAATTTCAAAAAAATTTTTTTACTGAACCGCTCACGCGATTTGTAGGTAATTCAGTATCAGTTTTCATTGTCATTGAATGTATCGTTACAAAAAAATTCAGCTCAATAGATGCAAAATTACGAAAGTTAGAGCACTTGCAAATTTGTTGCGAAAAATTAAAATTCTTTTTTAAACCGAACCTCTCGAGGAATTTTTCCCAAATTCAATCCCAACCGTCCTTATTGTAAAGTGTATCTGTACATAAAATTTCAGGGTCGTTACTAAAAAATTACGAAAGATAGGCGACTAAAAAACATTTTACAAATAATACAAAATTTTTGAAATTTTGCAATTTCAAGAAAATTTGCACTGAGTACAGGGACATACGTAGTCTACTTGTATATCTAATTTCAAATCGATCACCGTTCAAGCGTTCTCCAGATATATTCATCTTAGGAAAAGCACAAAGCGTACATCCACACACGCACGCGCGCGCGCGCACGCACACACACACGCACGTCCGGACATTTTTCTATATGTAATTTCTCGACGGTTTAAGACATTTTGAACATACTGACATAAAAATTGTGAAACAAATTTTTTCGCGAAAACAAACCTTCCCTCATGAGGAAGCAAAAATGACTCACAGAATGCCGCAAGATTTATCCAATAATTTTAATTTTTTGTTACGCTAGGGAAATTCGAAAAACGTCAGAAATCTACTCCAAGGGGTATGTTAATTGATTTTTGTGGCAAGTAAAACTTTGTGCACAGACGCTGTGAAGAACCATTCGAGACTCCAAATTATAGTGAAAATTAGTGCAAATGCCTTCTGACTATTGGAAATCGAAATAATATCCCAGTACTTAGAAACTTTTCCAACGATCCTGGGACAGAAATTGATCGAGAATTCACGCACACCAAGGTATCCATTTTATTATCAGCATGTTCAAACTCACGGTGGTGATCTTTTCGTGGTACAAATTTTTATAGGTCTACAAAAACGCGCATAATTCACTGATTACCTTACACCGGTAGTTGACATGATGCGTCATATTTGACCGAACCACCTGTCAAACATTTCAGAGGCTCGTGAGGTGAATTCGCCCACAACCAACCAATTACAGTTCGAATAAGACACCGACGTGTGAGATATCGAATAGTTCATTAGTCCACTTGGGCCCCTGAGAATTCGTAAAATATAAAATGATCTCTAAATTACTCACATGGCGATATATTTTTTTATATCTTAATATCATTCAAGTATGAAAACTTGTTGTGTATTATGATTATTTTAAACCATCTTACTTTAAACGATGAACAATAAACGCGTATGCAATACTTTATCACAATTTCTTAATTGTGGAATAACGGTAATACATGTTAAAAATTTTATGAATTCAAAAAATACTCAACTCTGGTCACAAGTTTACCAGTACCCCCATTTTTCACCCTTGGTCTCTTACCATAGAGTCCCAGGCAACTATCAAACTATTTACTGCTCGGGTGTGGAGTTGGTGCAGAAGATTTCACCGCATATGAACGTTTGAAGAAGACAGTGGATAAACGACTTCATAATCAGCTGCCAGTGGAAGGAGTATGCGCCTAGTGTACCTTACTTTCTCTCGATAAACTTCAAAAGTATATACGATTTTTACATAGATTCTTACTGTTACGCGATGGATCCCATCAGTGCACGTCCGATTTGAAATTATATTTACTTTGCCTAGTCAAATATTAAGATTCTACATCCGATTTCAACACGGAAAAAATGACATATTGTGAGTCTACTCAACAGAGAGATGGCACCGGCCGAAATGTTGTTGTAGGATCATGCTATCTGTGTTACCAGGCCATTTACAAAAAACTGATAAAGACGCAAAAATCATGTAAAGATTCGATCAAACCGGTTTCTGGAAGCATTCTAAAGATATAGCAAAATGTGACGCATGTGTTAAAAAATAAACATCGTATGAGAATATTTTATATATAATTTGTAACACGAAATCGTGTACATATGGACAATTCGGAAATAATGTCGGTAGCGGGTTGGATAGCTCAGTTGGAAGAACACTCGACCGGCAATCGAGAGGTCCCGGATTCAAATCCCGGTCCCGTCCCTCCGCATTTTTTTCTGAATTGTCCATAACGCAAAAAGCGTTAAGGTAAATGTCCCAATACCCGACCATCTAAGAGGCGACGAAAAAGTTAACTAGTTTTTCGCGTTCAAAAATAAACTATTTTCTATAACAACTATGACTATTGGAAAGCTTGAAGTCTCTAGTTTCTAAAACACAGGTTATAGTTGTTGCTATAATTAGTCGTTTATTCATAATAACCGAAAATACTGAGAAATGTAAATGTACCAGTACCCGACCACCCGTTTTTCTATATGACCCAATATCCGACCACACATTATGACCCTATAACCGACCACTCGTCTCTATGGTGAGGGGAAGGGAGAGGGTGAATTGAGAAAAATGCGTCGCTGCTCAGAGAATGTGTCACCGAAATTTTGAGGTTATGCACGAATAATATACATGTCAGCGGATGTCCGGTTACTGGGACTGAACACAGTCGCGAGCAAGTACCGATATCCGGACACATGGTCGGTTATCGGTACAAGATACATTTCGTATGTACCAATAACCGGACATGAAAATTAAGTACTTAAAACGCATTTTTGGCTAATTGAGACAACATGATCAAATTAGTGGTATCTTCCCGAATAAAAATAGCTAAGGCTCAATTCGAAAACAATAAGAAACCACTTCGAAATAGCTTCAATAAGATATCGCGATTCCTTAGTACTTCAGCTTAGATAATGGCTTCCGTGCCCCGAATAGTACGCGTGCTGTCATATTTATCCAAAATTAAATTACAGACGATTCTTGAACTATTAAAAGTGGTGTCGTATACGTAGATTATGAATCCTGGACATTAAATCAATTTACAGTTTAAGATTTCTCTTAAGTTAACGCTTAACTTGCTGATATATTGGTTCAAGTGGTCGGGTACTGGGACGTGGTCGGGCATTGGGACATTTACATTATAAGTGGCGCCCGACGTGGGGCTCGAAAAACGAGTCTATAGAAAATTTTGAGAAAATTATAGAAAATTTTGAGAAAATTATAGAAAATTTTGAGAAAATTATAGAAAATTTTGAGAAAATTTTGAAAAATTTTGAAAAATTAAGAAAATTTTGAAAAATTGAGAAAATTTTGAAAAATTGAGGAAATTTTGAAAAATTGAGAAAATTTTAGGAAATTCAGAAAATTTTGAAAATATTGCGAAAAATTGAAAAAAATGCGGAGGGACGGGACCGGGATTCGAACCCGGGACCTCTCGATTGCCGGTCGAGTGCTCTTCCAACTGAGCTGTCCAACCCGCTACCGACATTATTTCCGAATTGTCCATATGTACACAATTTCGTGTTACAATCTCCCCTGCCAGAGTCGAGCCGCCATCTAGCGGCTCGCACTCGAACTCAAACGCAAACTCAACTCAAACGCAACGGATACAACAGACTGGGATTGTCTGAAGGGGGGGGGGTATGAGGTATGGGAAGGGGTACTACAGGCGTCGGCCTGAGGGAGGAGTGGGGGAGCTTGGCTAGCAGAAAGGTGGGGGATGGATCTCAGGGATTTGGATTCTTTTTACACGGCAACAACGAAATTAATTTTCCGTGGTTATTCAGAGGCCGTGTCCCATTGTTGGGCGCCACTTATAACGCATTTTGCGTTATGGACAATTCAGAAAAAAATGCGGAGGGACGGGGCCGGGATTCGAACCCGGGACCTCTCGATTGCCGGTCGAGTGCTCTTCCAACTGAGCTATCCAACCCGCTACCGACATTATTTCCGAATTGTCCATATGTACACGATTTGGTGTTACAAATTTATAAAAAAATTTATACTAAAATTCATTAAAAATTAATTGTGCACATTTATGTTTCTATTGAACATTATTTCCTACCCCTAGACATTAGTTCAATTATTTATCATTCTGCCATTATGTCAGCGTATTGAGATTTTACATACAGATACCCGAGTACCTCGGGTATTGAACTTCAGCTCTAAAGTTTATTTACTTTTTTTCATATTTACCCCTCTGCCGTCTACCACCGACGATATATAGGCTATCTTTAACCCACTTAGGAGTGATCTAAAATTCCCAAAAAAATCAGGGAATCAATTTTAGGTGTCATCTCAATAGTCCAACAGTTTTCATTTTTAAATGTTGAGGCATATAGCAGACAGAAAATTATAAACAATGCAAAACAGACCAAATCAACCACTTCACTAAAAAATCGTTATCTTGGACCCGAATCATTATTAAAATAAAGTCTTCTGGGGATTTCATCTTGATATTATGGTGTTTTAAAAATACCTACTCACATTAGGCTCCGTTCCAAAAAGCCTATGTATTTCACCACCTGAAGATGGGCTGTTTTATAAAGATAAATTCGAAGTTTTTATTGAAAAAATATCGTAATCGAACAATGAAAAAGTGAAATTCAAAACTCTCTTCATCATACATCATCGGACAATGGTCACGGAAAAGATACCGGAGGTCTTCATTCACCTCGGTCATTCCGTGTTTTTAGGTTAACTTGATAAATAGGGTCATAAAATTGATTTTCGGCGAGAAAATACCCTGCCTACAATACCCTGAAAGTTTTTTAGGGTGCGGTCCCAAACCACCCCCACTTGTCATTCCCAAGATACCAAGAAGTGGCAAAGTCAGATTAGACGATATCGTTAGTGGTAGACGGCGGAGGATTAAATATCATAACGTATATGATTCAATGTAAATTAAGGGGGTCGAGTCAGTTGAGAAATGGCAGTTCTGAAACTGCAAGATCTCTTTTCCAACTCTGCGTATAAATATAACCGATAGGTTATATTCTTCTACGCCCTTCAAGCTTTCTTTTAGCTCAAAAGAAAACCCTTAAGATCCACCGTCACTCTGATGCACAGCATTTTGAGTTTTTTCAGCCTGTGCGTGATTCAGAAAAGACCGGTCAACGGATCAACATCTAACTAGTCTCATTTTGTTCGCAACGAATTCCCATCAGGGATGAGTGTGGCACATTTTTTTGAGGCCTCTATTTCAAAGGGACGGAGCAGTTTTATAATTATTCAGTTGATGTTGCTGCTCCGAGGTAAGTCAGTCTTAAAATTCAAACTTCAATTAACGTAAAACAAAAATGTGCCGCACTCATCCTCGATGAGAATTTGTTGCGAACAAAATGAGACTAGTTGGACCTTGATACGTTGACTGGTCTTTTCTGAATCACGCGCAGACTTTTCGAAGAACCAGGTTTCGAGGAAGGCCTCGCAAAGTTGTTGGTGTGGCAACTTTTTCCATTTCACTCTCCCGCAGCTGCTGAATTTTTTTCTGCACAACTTCTAATTTTTATTCACCAATTCAAAAATTTTCAAATACATACAAAAATGAAAAAAAATGTCACAATTACCATTATATTTGTACATTTGTAGCAAAATGATCGCGAGAAAACGAAATGTCACTTTCCTTGCTATACACGCGCGTGACGACAACAAATTTATTTTCGTTGAGCGGATGAAGTGGGAAATGAATATATTTTCAGGAAACACATTGACTTTCACTCGTACATCCTTTTCGAAAATATTCATTAATAAACACATCGCAAATGAATAATAAATGACTCCAAACAAAAAGCACCGACACCGACAAAACTATTATGACAGTGAGGTTAGCCATAACTCCACAAGCAGCACGGGCCAAATCTCGTGTTGGGATACCAATTTTTTTCATTTTTTCCACTATGTACTCACCGCTCATCTTATCCGAGCGTTCTGATTGGGTGGATGTAATGCATCAACCAATCAGAATGCTGGAATTAGCTGAAGTGTGATGCTAGTTGTACCATTATTATCAGGCACAACACAGTGCAATTTTTGAAAGTATGAACTAATATGAAAAAAATCGATCTCTAAACATTTTTCGATACATCGATTAATTTAAGAGATATTGCCGTTAGAACGTTTCCAAAATTTCTGAAATCCAGATTTTTCGAAAAATTGTAACTTCTGAAATACATGCGATGAAAATTAAAAAATTGGTCAAAATACTCCTTGCATAGTATACTATTTTATAAGAAAAAATGGAACAAATTGGAAATGGTCAGGGTCAGGGCCGAGCGAAATGGCGTGGATCGTCTCATCGATACATACGTGCTGAAAGCGTGTAAGGGCCCAAAATAAATGCGGCTTTTATTAATGCTGGATTCTTGGAATAAATATGATTGTATTGGAGATACTTATATAGATATCATGTACGCATCAATATAGTTAAAAAAAAATGTAAAATAATTCTTAAAATATCGGATTTTAATGTAAAAATCGTAAGAGCCAGTGCCTGCAAAGCTCTTGTCTGCGGTTTAGATTTTGTTTTTACAAAAGCATTGAAAAAAGATTGAAAAAAAATCGATCAATTCCGAGTAATAGTTTACAAACTTTTATGTAAAAAATCGCATTGTATTCATTTTTTTAATCACTTTGTTACGTTTTGGCCCGTAACTTAGCCATTTTTGGAAATTTCGACTTATCGCTTCAGAAATGAATGCAAAAGTGATCAAAGAACAAAAATTCAATTTCAAAAGAATCGATTTTTTTGAGATTTCAACTGACTCGACCCCCTTAATAGGAGGCTAAATACCATTTTTATTCAATCCCTACATTATCGACGTATCATCGTCGTCCAGTCTTTCTCCGACAACCATGGATGAAAATTAATTACATTTTGACGATTAAGAGGGGGATAAATTAATTAACAATTAATTGTCAATTGAGAGGCTAAAATGCGGTAAAACTAATGCCAACGAACTCATTCGAGCCCCTAAATAATATAGGTTACTCGTCAGAATCCATGGTGCTGCCCTCACTCGCACGTCTGTGAACTACATTTCGCCATTTCGTTTTTCAATAAAACTACAATTTATCGATATTTATCTCTTGATGCGCCATCCAAACTAACGGCGTGTCATTTTGATAAATAATGTCGAAAACGTCTCGATACTTGTATCGTGGCGTTCTTCATGGAGCCTCACTTTTGGTTTTACCCGAAATGCAGTAAAAGTTTAATAGTTTAAGTTTTTCAATTACAGTTTCTTGGTGGTAAATGAATCTGTAAATTTTTTTTTCGTTTTTCGAAAAAATTTTAGTGAGGCTCTATTCTTGCCATTGTTCTGATGATGTTGTTAAAATTTTATTCAATTCCATCCATTTGTATAAGAGCAAGTTCGGATGGCAATTTCGAGGTGTTAGTGTCGGTATTTAGCCTCCGCTTAACTCAAATAATCTGGATCTGGAAGAATTTGACGATAATCCGTTAAATACAAGAGATATGCACGTAAGAACATATAAAAGGATACACGGATATTGACAAGGGTTAAAAATAACGAGTCTACACTATGAGTAGATTCTTAGCTGCGTTATGGCGATAACTGACTACTAACGTAGTCGTCGTGGCGCCATATTGCCTTTTATAATTAGTCCACCGACGCGCATTGAATGAAGCGCTTCGCTTGACCAAGCGAATATATACCTATACATTGACAAACGGACTTTTTAATAGAGAGAAAAAACTTCGTCATCCGTGAAATCGAAGCATTTATTCTCGCTTCGCTGTGTTTGCTTATTAATTGCGAAGATTGCGACAAAAATAACAAATAAGAAACGTAACCAGTGGCAAGAAATAAACTAATGAATCTATCATTCATGACAATGGTCCATGGAAAAAAATTGCAATTAAAATTTATCAATTTTTTCCCGTATGAAAAAACCATATACTGTTGAGATTATATGAAAAAATATATGGTAAATTACTGAACATATATGGCGGCAAAGTTATTCATATGGAATAATATCTGCTCTTATCATATATATTAATTTATAATTTGAATATTATAAGAATCCATATAATTCACCATATACGTAATTATATACATTTTGTATATTATAATATTATAATTAAGCTTATATTTTTTTTTTATACGTCAACTTATAATTCAAAATATATATGAAAATAAATTAGGTATTCCATACCAAGCCAACCAATCCGTGGACCCGACCATTTATGATTTTGTTAAAAATTTTCTATTTTTTTGTACGTACTAAAAGCAGTCTCTCAGAATTTTTTTAGATTTTCGTCTTAACCCAACTAACCACAATAAATTGTTCGAAATTTGACACATTTTTTTTCAAATGCTCATAACTTTCTTACAACCGAAGATATCAAAATAATACAAAAGATCATTTTTTTCCGTCTTGAGCGTACAAAAAAATAGAAAATTTTCAACAAAATAAAAAATGGTCGGGTCCACGGATTGGTCGGCTTGATATGGAATATCTCATATATTTAAAAATATATTGAAATTTATATTTCTTCTAACAGGATTTTGTATATCCAGCATTACATGAGTCTGTTGTATCGGAAAGTCGATTGAAGTTCCGATACTGAATGTTTATTGGGATGTTTGTCAATTAGGAGTAAAACTCGTGTTGGGAGTGACAAATAAATGATAATTTATTGAAGTCTACGAAATGTTTAACAATGTACGGATATAATTCGGGACCGGACCGCTCGGTTCGACTCGTCAATCAAGACTGTCTTCTTCTTCGATTAAAATAAACTAGTTCGAAATTGATGCGGTCGCAATTTCGATTTCTGTGACCATATATGGTCACACTTGCCTGTCGCCTGTTCATCAGCAATTTTGAGTACTTGCGAAAGTGAGCGCATATTTCTCAGTGCATTGGCTCCTCTTTCGAAATACTGACTGTCGTATGTTTCGCAATCCTTTCCTTATAATTATAAATACCTTTTCAGTTCAATGTCCGAATATCGTTGTACCTTCTAATATACTGGGTACAACATCCCTCCCCCCTAGGAAAAGGAATCCGCAGGATTACTTTATTTACGGTTTCGCCCCTAACTATGATACATATTGATCCCCTATTATTCCCATATTATTCGTATCGCATTTTTTAATGATCCCTGTGCTATGTCGTTATACCGAGCTGGTGTTCGGTGTGTTTCTCTTGAAGGAGACTCTTACCTTTTTGAATTATAGTTTTCGTTTTGTCGGTTTCGGTGAAACTGTTCGCATTTCTACCACTTCGGCTGGTTGCGCTTGCACCGATGTCGGCTGAGCACGCGATTTTTTCAAAAATGTATACAATGCAAATACAATTATTACCACTATTGATATCGTGCTTAATGAATATATGCCTATGCCCAGCAAACACAGTTCCGAAATAGTTACGAAAATGTTACGTAACGTGTGTAACATTGGACATAACATTTATGTCACAAACTCCGTGAATGAAGCAGAGTTTGTTCTCAAATATGTCATCCTATAAACAAGTCACAGATACGAAACATCTACGAGAAATAATAATGAAATAAACTCATACCCAAGATGTAACATATTCAGCTCATAGATGTAACAAACTCATAACATAGCCATAACAAACTCATATAATAGATGTTACAAACTCAGATCATAGTTGTAACAAACTCAGCTCATTGATGTAACTCCTACGAAACGAAACGTAACCCTAGTAACGCATAATACTCGTAACAATGATGTCAATGTGATTTCGTGGTTACAGGTAATTTACGTATATACATATTTTATAAACAAATTACAAGAAATTTATGTATTTCCAACCTACATATTAGGTTGGAGTTTTATTTTTATTTTAACATTTGAAAAGTACATTTTAATCATAATTTATAATTTTTGTAGAATACCTACAAATATGATGTATCGTCCACCATTTGAGGTACCAAATGAACAATTTTTTGGGACTAGTTAGAACCCTCAAGGTGCACCGGTGTCCTGAAAAGCCTAGTTTTGAGTTTTTATACTCTATGCACATAAACTGCTGGCGACGTCTCATTTCCTTTGTAAACTTTTTCCACGGGATGAGCGTGGCACATTTTGATTAAAGTCAAAATTGTGACCAGGACAATGTCTGGAAAGTTCAAAATAGGCTAACAATTTCAAAGCAGGCCTGCAACTCTGAAATAAAGAGCAAAAAACATATGCCGTGCTCATCTCATGGGAAAACGAGTTACGAAGGAAATGAGACGTCGTAGAACAAAATCTGTCTATCAATTCTTTCTGAATCATGCGCAGAGTATAAAAACTCAAAGCTAGGTTTTTACACAGAGTGTAAAAACTCAAAACTGGGTTCTTACACTCTGCGCATGATGCCAAAAGAATTGCTAGATAGATTTTGTTCTACGACGTCTCATTTCCTTTGTAACACTTTTTCCTATGGGATGAGCGTGGCACATTTTGATTAAAGTCAAAATTGTGACCAGGACAATGCCTGGAAAGTTCGAAATAGGCTAACAATTTCAAAGCAGGCCTGCAACTCTGAAATAAAGAGCAAAAAAAATATGCCGTGCTCATCCCATGGGAAAATGAGTTGCGAAGGAAATGAGACGTCGTAGAACAATATCTGTCTATCAATTCTTTCTGAATCAGCCGCAGAGTGTAAAAACTCAAAGCTAGGTTTTTACACAGAGTGTAAAAACTCAAAACTGGGTTCTTACACTCTGCGCATGATTCAGAGAGAATTGCTAGATAGATTTTGTTCTACGACGTCTCATTTTCTTCGTAACACTTTTTATTATGGGATGAGCGCGGCAAATTTTGATTAAAGTCAAAATTGTGACCAGGACAATGCCTGGAAAATTGAAAATAGGCTATCAATTTCAAAACAGGCCTGCAACACAGAAAGGAAGGGCAAAGAGAAATTAAGCGAACGTGCAACGCGAATAAGGTTATAAACCGAGTAAGGGAAATCCCTGGGTGTTTTTCCATCACGGCAAACACCCATATAACTTATTTTTTTCTTTTAAATAAAGGGATCACATTAAACTTACCTCTTGCAATATATGCTGTATTATTCTGGTTTATTCTGTATTACGCTGGATTATTCGATATCAACTCCTTGTACTTTACACTCACATATTGTTTACGTTCCTTAATCGACATAACCTTAAAATGATTGAAGACATTTCTCGTAATATATGATACGTATATGTTGCGGATTTGTTACAAGAAATGACTTGTGACATTTATGTCACACATTATACATATTTGCTATGTAGCCTATACTACGAGATTATAATATCACCAATGTTCTATAATTGTTACAGCAATGTTCTATAATTGTTACGGATTTGTTACAAGAAATGTCTTATAACATTTATGTCACAGTGTGACATATTTGCTACGTAGCCTATACTACGAGATTATAATATCACCAATGTTCTATAATTGTTACAACATCGACTCGTAACAGTTTAACAAGTTTACAGTACATGTAAATATCTCGTATAAGAGTGACGAGATCTTGACGTATCAATGTTACGTATTTGTGATGTCGATAGTTTTTCGTAATTCCTACATCTTTCATTGACATCCTTACTACATATCGTCGGGACGTATCATATACATCTCGCTTACGTGCGTTATGAAAAAGTTACGAATTTGTGATGAACATTATATGACGTAGTTATTACATTTCAATTATACGTAAATGTTTCGTAAATCATCCAAGTGTGTTTGCTGGGTGGTGTGTGGGTAGTACGGGTCATTGTTAGTGTGTTCGTCTAGACCTTTTTTAATTGTACGCAATCGTACTCCCAAATTGTTCAGTTCCTTCGCGTCGCTTATAACACTATGCAGTTTTAGTTTATTCGTTTCGCTTGTCACTTTAGGTATTATTTCTTTTATCTCTCCTAAGAATGTTAGGTTATATGAAGGTAAATATGTTTCGTACACTTGCTGTGTAAATTTTTGTACTGTTTCTATCCTAAAGTGTGTGGCGGTCACAACGCATTTCCCTGTCAAAGCCAGTGTTCCTGATTTTTCCAATCTAATATGCTCGGTGTTTTCATTTTTACATGTAATTGTTACCGGCTCGGGTTTTGGAGCTATAAAGATCCATTTACCTGTCTGATACAATGGTATTATTATCGTCTCCTTAATGGTTATTATTCTTTTTGCGCAGTTTTCTGTGTTTGAATCTTGTCGTGTATAAATTAGTATTTCACACGGTGCGTCGTCTTTAATAAGTAAAGACGGGTGGTTCGGTTCGCATATAAAAATTTTTTGCACACGTTTGCACTTCTGCAAGTCGTTGTGTGTCAGTCGCAAGTACGTTCGTCGCTCTCGGTCTACTAGTACGAGTTCGCTCGTTACGTCTAAGTATTGGTATGTATCATTCTGTATATGTGTCGGTAGTGGGTATACTTTGTTTACCCTGTATTCTGTCGTTCCAACGAGTGGTATTACTATGACCAATACTACGCTGTGTCCTTGACTATACGCTTTGATTTCTGATAGTTGAAGCAGTTTTTGTGTGTTGTGTGGCGTTATCTGTGCGGGGAAACTACTACCTCGAGGAAGATGCGGTAATGCGTCTGTCAAGTATTCACTTATTTTGTGCGGTGACAGCACCGTTGGTGCAGCCGCGCCTTGGCCTACTCCAATCAAAAAATGTTCCAATTCTCGTATGTCATCCAGTAATGTTTCCACCACGATTCCGAGCCCTGTGATGTGTTCGTCGAGTTCTTGTCTTGCCATTGTATCTGTCAATCTGTTTTCGATGCAGCTTTCTATTCTTTTTATAAGGTTTTCCAGTGTCTTTTCATTCTCTTCGATATGACTTGCTGTTTTGTTGAAAATTCCCATTGTCGATTCCATAATCTGGATGTTCTCCTTAAGAATTGTTTCGACTGTTTTTTGGCCATTTTTTAGGTCGTTGATTTCTTGATTTATTTTTTCTGCATCTTCGGCGTCCATATTTCCAGTCAGTGATTTTATCACGGTGCCGATTCCGTTAATTAGTCCTCTGCGTTGTCTGTTCGTTCTTTGCCCAGTGATGTCATCGATTATTTGCATTCCTCTGCTAATTTTTTCTTTCCAATCGCATTATTGCGCTGTCCAAAATATTACAGAGCACGTCGGCCTGTTTTTTGCATGTTTTCTGTAGTTCGTTTAGTGCCAACGCAATCTGTTTTTCCTGAGTCCTGATGGGGTGCAAGTCTATGTTGACCACCAAATTCCATTTGTCGTGGTAAACTAATATCGTGCTGAATTCTTCGTAAAAAATTCCTGGTGATGTGTCGAAGGTCTGTATTTCCCACGGTGTCGTGTTGTCCTCCGTTGCCAAGGTTCCGATTAGCACCATCGCCCTGTAATGGGATGCGTCTTTTACAATTTTGTTTCCTCTTTCCTTTTTTTTTTGTATATGTGTATGTGTCGTTTACAATTTTCCCGTGACGCTAGTGCTCAATAAAATGTTTTAGCCGGTTCACGTGTACCCGTGTGAATTTTCGTCCCCTTTTTATCGTGCAATTTACTTCGGAGTTCACCTCCGTTACTATATGTGGACCGGTCCATTTTGGGGTTAATTTTGCAGACCGTCCGCGTCGTAATGTTTCATCGTATAATAGCACACGATCTCCGATTTCGAATTTCGGTTGCTTCGATTTCTTATCGTATATTGTCTTTGAAGCTTCCTTTGCATGTGTCAAATTTTTTCTCGCTGTTTTCCACGTTGCTCTTAGTCGTTCGCGTAATTCTTGGGCATAGTCGTCGTATGTATAGGTGATCCGAGGCTCTTGTTTCAGCGCCGTCGGCAATTCTGCCTTGTCTCCGTATACGAGTTCGTGTGGCGTATACCCGGTAGCTGTGTGCGGTGTCGTATTATATGTAAACATCGCGTACGGTAGCCACGTATCCCAATTTTCTTGGTCCTCATCCGAATAATTTTTGAGGTATTCCGCGAGTGTTCGATGAGACCTTTCTAGAGCTCCGTTGGATTCTGGGTGGTATGCCGTAGTTTGAATCTTTTTTATTCTTAGCAGCTTGCATGCAGCTTTGAAGGTTTCGCTCAAAAAGTTCGTCCCTTTATCGGACAATACCGTTTCGGGGGCTCCGTATCGGCATACTATCTCCGTCACGAAAGCTTTAACTACTTCGTTTGCCTCTTGGTTCGGCAATGGCACTGCAACGCTGTATTCCGTGAGCGCATCCTGGAACGTAAGAATATAGCGATTGCCGCCGGACGTTATGGTCAACGGTCCAACGATGTCAACAGCGCATTTTTGAAATGCTCGGCTTGGTGTATCGGTAATGACCATTGGTGCTTTTCCTCTCGGTTGTGCTTTATTCTTTTGGCATTTTTCGCATTTTTTAATATAATTTTCGATGTCTTCGCGCATGCCAGGCCAATTGTATTTAAGTTTGATGCGATGCAGCGTTCGCGTCATCCCTTGGTGTCCGCCTAAAGGTGCATCATGGTATTCGCGTAGTATATTTTGCCGGGTATTTTCCTTGGGGCATGTTACGCCTATGCTGCAACTATCTTCGTCACTCTCGCTGCTGCTCGAGTATTGGTGCTGCTCGGGAGCATGCACACGATCCCCCCACGCCGCGCGCCCCGGGCGGGCCTCCATCGGCTCGCGCGCGAAGGCCCCCGGCTGTTCACCCGCGGCGAGAGGCGCATCACCGCTGTCTTCGTTCTCTCTCTTATCGCTGCTCTGCTTTGTGCGGATGTTCGTAAGTCTTTCGCGATGGCCATTGTCCGCTGTGCTGTTACTCTTGACTTCCCTCTCCCTCTCCTGTGCTCGGGTTGTTACATACACTCTACTCAAAGCGTCAGCATTTATATTAATTTTTCCAGCTTTATATTCGACTTCGAATTCGTATTCGGCCAATTTTAATCTCCATCGCATTAGTCTCGAGCCAGGATCTTTTACGCTGAACAACCAAGTTAGGGGCTTGTGATCCGTGATGACTCTGAATTTTGTGCCATAAATATACGGACGAAATTGTGAGATGGCCCATACAATCGCGAGTAATTCTTTTTCAGTGGTAGTGTAATTTTGCTCGGCTTTGTTGAGCGTTCTGCTTGCGTAGCAAACTGGCAAATCCTGACCTACCTCACCCTGCGATAGTATGGCACCTATTGCCCTGTCTGATGCATTCGTTGTCACCACGAACGGTTTTTCGAAGTCCGGATATTGTAGTAGTGGGGCTGTGGTTAATGTTTTCTTCAGGTTTTCGAAAGCTTCTTCTTGTCTTGCTGTCCATTCGAAAATTCCTCCCCTTTTTAGCAATTCGGTTAGTGGTTTGGCCATTTTCGCGAAATCCTTTATAAATTTCCTGTAGTATCCCGCGAGACCAAGGAAGGATTGTACTCCCTTCACGTTTTTCGGTCTCGGAAAATTTTTTACGGCCTCGATTTTCCCGGGATCTGGTTTTACCCCTTCTCCTGAGATAATATGTCCCAGGTATTGTGTTTCCTTCCGCAAGAAACGGCATTTTCGTGGTTGTAGTGCCAATTTGGCTTCTTTGAGGCGTCGAAATACCTCCTCAAGCCGCTCGTTATGTTCTTTTAATGTTCCTCCGTAAATAACGATGTCATCAAGGTATACGTAGCAGCGCGTTCCTTGTATACCGGTGAGAACTGAATTCATCAACCACTGGAACGTTGGTGGTGCGTTCTTTAAACCAAAAGGCATTCGATTATATTCGAAGTGCCCCTGGGGGGTTGAGAACGCTGTTTTTTCTCGGTCTCTCTCTGCCATCGGGATTTGGTGAAATCCTGATGCGAGATCGAGCGTGGAGAAATATTTTGCTTTTCCCAACTGGTCCAATATTCCTGTTATATTGGGCAGTGGGTATGAGTCTCCGACTGTAGCTTCGTTGAGTTTTCGGAAATCTACCACGACTCTCATGCGCGGCTTCCCTGATTCGTCTGGTTTTTTCGCTACGACCAACAAGGGTGCGTTCCATTGGCTCTTGCTTGGCCTAATTATCCCGTCCTCGAGCATTTCCTTCGTTTGCCGTTCTAATTCTTTTTTATGAATTTCAGGTAACCGATAAGGGTTAATTTTGATCGGCCTTATTCCCTCTTTTAGCGCGATCTCATGTTCAGCTGCTTCCGTGCATTCCAGATGATCTCCTTCGAGATGAAAAATACGTTCGTATTTTTCACAGATCTCAAGCAATTCGTCTCGCTCCTGCTCATTCAAATGCTCTGTTTTTATTTCCTGGCGCAGCCTCTGCAATCGGGTTGTTCCACTGCCCGTTTCAATTGCATATATGCTGGCCTCTCTATAGTTTTCAGGGATTTCTGTGAGGGATAGCGGTTCTTTTGAAACCATCGGCCGCTGAACCTCTACCTCTTCTTCCGTCGTGTTTATTATGCTGATTACGCAGCTATTCCCTGACGACGGGGTGACACATGAGCCGATTATTACGCCCTCCGCGATCTCGACTCGTTCAACCAATCCGACGAATTTGCTGGCTGTTTTCGCCCGCACGATATTTTCGCTTCTCGGTGGAAGTTTTAATTTTTTCGTGCCATCCGTAAGGGGTATGCTGTCCCCGTATATTTTTATAATACGTCCTCCTAAAATATCCACGTCATGTTTTTTCATGAAATTCATTCTAAGGAGCCCGTCCGTCTCCATGGATACCTCATCGCTGATGACGTAGAACCCATGCGTAACCTCGATTTTGCGGGTCATAAGGGCCACTTCCGCTTTGCACAGTGCCCTTATCACGGACCCTCCGACTCCCTTGAGATCGAGAGTTTCTTCACTGATCACGGTATCGGTCCTCAGCGAGCCCTTTTTTATTACGCTGCATTGCGCCCCGGTGTCTGCTTTCAGGGTCCGCGTACCTATTTTGGCATGTCGGACGGCGATGTGGAAATCGCTCGCCGCATCGAGTGACGTCGGAGTGCTGACGTCGCACATTGAAATCATCGCGCTTGTGGCAACGTTAATTTTATTCGGTCTGGCATCGAGATCGGCTATCGTGAGTGTGCTTAATCCAAGCATACCCAAAGTTTTGTGACCATCGGTTGTCTGTTGCTCATTCGAATCGGGCGGCTTATTGCCGTAATTTTTTGAGGGTGGTTGATTACCCCATCGCTTCGAAGAACTTTGCCCCTGGTTACCTTGCCCCTGCTCCCGTAATCTCTTTCGGCACTCTTTCTGGAAGTGTCCTGGCTTTTTGCAGTAGTGGCACGTGATGTCGACCTTGTTTATGCCACGACTCGGACCGGGAGCGGGTAGACTGTACCGCCCCTGCTGAGATTGTTTCGGCCCGAATGCAGGTAAACTGCGTCGTCCCTGCTGGTTGCCGCATTCTCGAGCAATATGCCCCGATTCTCCACACCGGTGACATTTTATAGATTCGTGTTTTCCAGCACCCGTTTGTCGATTTATCGAATCGCCTCCTTGTGCCGTTTTTTCCTCCTCCATTGCTCCTTTCATGGCTGATGTAAGGTCCGGAAATCCTCGTGCTTTAACAATTACCTGATATTCCCGTCGTAGCCCTCGCTCGAAGAGCCGTCGGCTCTTTTGCCGTGCTCGCATCGACGAGCTCCATCATTACGGCTTCGAGTCACTGTCCATAAGCAAGTACCGATTCGTTGGGTTTTTGCTTACATGTGTTAAATTCTACTTGTAACGCAGCTATAGTCCGTCGCGTTCCATATAACGCGGTCATTTCGTCTTTAAATTTGGAAAATGAATCGATTTGTTTATAACGCGTGTCTTTACGAGCCTTTCCCACAACCTTTGTTGCCATTACAGCTTTTAACAATGCTGCCTTATCCGCTGCTGCGACGCTCTCGTCGGCATAAGCATATGCTTCGATTATGTCATCTTCCTCGTCAGGGTTCGTCTCGTCAAATCGCGGAATCAAGGTCCTAGCCTCTTTCAATGTCATGTGTTCAGGCATTGTATATGAAGGTATGTCAGTGTCTAATAAGGTGTTATTCAACAAAGAAAAATCCGCCAAGTTTATTTCACGACCCCGACCGAGTTCTACCGCGTCAGCAAAGTATTCGTCGCTGCTCCGTGTATTGTTCGACGCGCACGAAATTCTTCTACGTCGGTCAAATCGCGTTCCCTCTGATAAAAGTCTTTGAAGGTATTCACCTGGGCTTTCTGAGCCTCTTCTACGTTTTATACCGGTCTCGACAGGTTCGACGACCCGTTCAAAAGTAAGAAATTTTTCAAAAATTGACTCTAATGATCTCGAAATTACACGTTTTCCTGGTAATTTTAAACGTTCTACACGCGCGTCTCTAGACATATAATCCTATCTGGCTTTGACTGGCCAATATAATTTGTGCCGCCACTTACATTAAGATGGTCTTGAAGAACATGATGTTTTCAGCTGCTTGTAGTCGTGTGATGGCAGGTGTTGCTGTCTCTCTTGGCCCCGGTCCTTGATTGGTTCGGCTGGTCCCTCTTCGTCGATCTTCAGGATGACGGCTGCTCTCTACGACTCCTGTCGTTTTCGATTTTTCCGTGTTCCTCGTTGTCTGCTGATCGGCAAACACTCAAAACTCAGCGACTGCGTGCTGGTTTTCACTTTCCTCGTCACAACGTCTATTTGTCGGACGGCTTCCTCACACTAAGTCAGTGTGCAGGGATATTCTTCGATTTATTTGCACTCGCTAACATCGACAGCATCCCACCGCTGCCACCAAAATGTTGTATCGGAAAGTCGATTGAAGTTCCGATACTGAATGTTTATGGGGATGTTTGTCAATTAGGAGTAAAACTCGTGTTGGGAGTGACAAGTAAATGATAATTTATTGAAGTCTACGAAATGTTTAACAATGTACGGATATAATTCGGGACCGGACCGCTCGGTTCGACTCGTCAATCAAGACTGTCTTCTTCGATTAAAAGAAACTAGTTCGAAATTGATGCGGTCGCAATTTCGATTTCTGTGACCATATATGGTCACACTTGCCTGTCACCTGTTCATCAGCAATTTTGAGTACTTGCGAAAGTGAGCGCGTATTTCTCAGTGCATTGGCTCCTCTTTCGAAATACTGACTGCCGTATGTTTCGCAATCTTTTCCTTATAATTATAAATACCTTTTCGGTTCAATGTCCGAATATCGTTGTACCTTCCAATATACTGGGTACAACAAGTCCTTTTAAAAAAGGACCTTTTATATGAGGATATATGGAAACAATTTAATTTTTCGAAAAAATAATTGAGACAATAACATCATCATTTCCTAATAGGAGAGTTTAAAAAATCAAAAGAGCCGGAGATATCGCCGAAAATATTCGAGAAACGAGAAGAATTGACTGAAAGTTAATATTGAAATTGTGAAAAATAAAAGCCTTTTATTATCCTTAAATGAGTCAACATTTTATTATACACATTCAAGTTACATAATTATATGGCAATTAAAATTCTGGTGAATACAATTTGTTTTTCAAGTTTCCGAACGTAATAAGCTCAATAATATAATAGTTGGAACAGTCATTTTATACGATTCAATAAATTCAGAATGATAAAATTAAGTTAATAATTCGGAGTCACATACATGAACATACGCTACAAAATGTTTTTTCTCATGCTCTGGTTTGGATAGGTCCATAATTGTTACTTTTCGTTCTAATTCATCAGTACTAACTGCTGTCAGAGTGTCATCTTTGTCGTTTAAATAAATCAAATGATTTAATCTCCTATTTGGTATAAACGATGTATTATTTTTTCGTTTATAGAAACGTCCAATCAAATAGCTGCTCGCATTGCGTTCTTTATTCTAACAAAATTACTAATTTTAAAAATTCTCTTGTCCCTTAAAATAATATTGTAATTGTGTCAGTTCTGTTCACGTTTATACATCTTGCTTGTAATTACTTTTTAATTTATTATGCATCGTTGACATATAAAGTGTACTGTATTTGGATTATTCTCGATATTAAATCGTTGCAAAGCTAAGTACTGATTCCTGGGTAATTTTTTCAATATTACTGGATCTCCTAAGATACCAGTGTTACCAATGTGTAATTTAGACAACGGCTTAAATTTTTTGTTTATAATTTCTTCAAGATAAGCGTTCTCCTCGAAATTTAAATAATTCTCAACTTCGTTCAGTAAACGTTCAATTGCATATTTTAGTCTGAATGTATCGCAAATTTGAATTGCCACGCCATTCGCACTGTTAACGGATTCTTTCAATACTTGGTTGAAGTCTTCATAAATAAATGCACTGTGGGTTCAGAGGTTTCACGCTCTCTGATAAATGTGCTAATTGGTATACATTGCAGCTTACAAATTGTTCTCCATAAAGTATTTCAAAACCAGTGATGAAATCTAATAAACATTGATGAGCATAGAATAATTCTGATTGAAGTATAGAACTTTTCACTAGAATCGATATTCCCAGCGCTTGAAAACCGGAAGACTATATGTTAATAACAACACAATCCATCCGTGAGCTTTCCACTGGGTTCGATCTGACATAAGTCTTGGTGTTCGTGAAAACTCTGATGTTAGGAAAATCGAAAGCAATAAATTATCTCTATCTGCGAGGAATTTCCAAAATAGAACGACTCATCCTTGTTTTTTTGAATCAAACCACAAATTCCGGAATTCCCGACAAACTCCAAGACCTACACAATGCATCCAATCAACATCTAATCCTTTGATAATATCGAAACCCGGTATATTACACTGATCTAATTTTTGCTTGATCCTTTTTTTTCCCTCTTCAACAATTTGCTTAGCGTGTTTGATAGTATCCGCATGTATTCGTGGGCCTTCTCCAAAAGCATTTCCATTAATTATCGGATAAACTCGTCGGTGCCCACAGTCTTCTGGGATTCGTTCACCAGGATCTAGACATAAGCCACATCCATACTCACCATTAAACTGCTTAGAACATCTGACTAAAGGACGCGCAACGGCATCACAAATGCAGCCCATTAAAACAACTACTTTTTTGTTATACAGTTGCCCATTGTAATTATAATTAAAACCTTCTTTGAATAAAGCTTGAGTTATTATTGAGAGAGGTTTAAGATATCCATTCATGCTTTTAGGCTTGCTTGTTCCAAACCATATGCTGGACAACAATAAGTGATTCCGTCGATCGATTGGCTGTAACTCATTAACGCTGCATAATACAGGATATGCTGACGTTTTAAAACTATCGAATATCGGAGCCCCATCGATACTAAAATTGATAGTTATCGTTTCGTCCATGTTTTGAAGTTTCGTTTTATAAATTTTACCATAAAAAATATCTTCGATGGCGTAATTCTGTATTTTTTCACGATTCTTCAAGTTAAAGTTGTGGGCGTTCACTGTTTTATAGAGTCCACGAAGTTTGTTTTTCAGAGGCAAATAGAATAAAATGGAAAAATCATACTGTAACCCAGTTTTTGGAATTGCAAAATTTTACGTAAATAAAAAACATGGTTGTGAGCCACAACTGAAGATACCTGAAAGCATTCATAAGTGAAGTCTGTTTAGTATAAGCCTGTATAACGCGAATTGATTATTTCTCCAAATATTATTACCCTTGGATGATGGATTTTGAGCGCCAATGTCGCAGAGTGCGGGTGGGAATCTTATTTGTACTTTCGAAATCATTATATTGCATATGCGGCCCCCGTTTTCTTCTCATAGTTATATCTTCTTTCTCTCCTTCTTCTTTCTTTCCTTCATTCTCTCTTCTTTATCTTCTTTATCGTTCGGTCGATTGAATTTTTTTAATGATACATAGATGATCAATTCAGTCGTTATTATGGTGAAAAAATCAATAACTTTGACATTAGCATAAAAAAGAATATCTAGGAAATAAGAAAAAAGATCGATTAGTATAAAAAAAGAAGCATTAATGCTTGATGTTCATTTTTTCTTTCTATATGACTGAATTCAGTCGACAAACTGTCAATTTGAGAGCTTATAAATTTTGATTCGTTAAAAAATAGAATAAAAATAATGAAACACAAATTATTAGCACTCGTGCAAGGGATTGGTGGGAAATATGATAAGACATCCACTGCTGGTGTTCCCGCCGAATGGATCAAAGATTTTGACCCAGAAAATTTTGTCGAAGAAAATCGAGATCCAGACGAATTCTATGTGATTAAATGGAGATCATTTAAGAAAGACAAACCAAAGAACGGGTGGATATACTATGATGCACGAATAATTGCTGTTTCAAGTTAGTGAATTCGATTATATGTACTGAGTACATGTGCAATGCAGCATATTATTGTTACTATAAATTATATTCATCTACTCAAATAATTTATTTTATCTTAGAGAGAAGCAAAATTCTTGAAAAAAATTGAGTGAATTACATGGGCAAGTCTCTATTAAAAGTTTCGATCGATCATGCAGAAAAAACCGAAGCTCACGTCCTGAAACTTCCAAAGCTATTCGCAATTCATTGAAAAGGAATTTAAATGCTGAACCATCATTATTTTCATGGGTATAATTATTTGTGGCGTATAATATAGAAAACAAACGATTAAAAACATCCTCATTTAAAAAAATAAAAGCAAAAATTCTTTGATATATTAAATCAATGTTTTACCTATCTTTCAGGAAGATAATGATGCAAGAACCCGTGAAAAAATTTACTATTTTTTCAATAAGTGTCGTTTTTATTCATCGTATATGTTTCCTTACATAGTAGTTTAAAACAATCTAAACAAAAAAAACTAGTCATATTTTCTGTGTTACGCACTTAGTACTATGGTAGTCCCGTTGTCGGCGGGCGTCTCACATGTATACGGTATTTTTATTTTTTTAGGATACAAAAAAGTGTCGTTGCAAGTTTGTGGGCTAAATTTATATGCTGACGTTTTATTGTGTTTTAATAACAGAAAAAATTGTTAGAGTGAAAAAAAACCTGTTTGCCATTAACGTTAGGATTATGTTTATGCGTTCTTAAAAAATAGGGGAGCATTTACGGGGGAGTATTTACAAATGTACAGGGGGTAGTTGAAGCAGTTTGGGGCTGCTGACTTTATCTGCGGCCGTTATGCGCGGGGCCGTTACGCTGTTGCCGTAGTTGTTGCTCCTTGTGCCTTCTTCTTCGTCTAATTTCTTCGAGGTGTTTATCGTTGTCGGTGAGCGACCAATAATTTTTTAAGGATCTAGAGAAATCGTCAATGTCTCTATCGGAAGGGCTTTGGAGTACGTGGTGTTACGCTCATTAATTTCCTCATAAGAGGTTGGTAAGGATTTATTTGCTTGGTTTCTTATGATGTGATAGATGATCGGTACATTATTGCTATTTTGGATTATTCCTATTTTATCGAAGTGCACGAATGATTGCAGGGTGATCTATCCTGATGATGCTTGTTCAGTACGGTCAGTGTTAGGTGATTCGGCAAGGGTTTTGATTATTGCATTTTCTCTTTTTGGGAGTTCTTTAAAATAGTTGCGCGTCAGTTGTATTATGAAGTCGTCGATTCGCGGTATGTTGGCAGTTTGGTATAGGGTTCTATTGCTAACCATGCGGGTCGGTTCTTCTGTGTATCTGTACATATGAAGTGCTGCTCGTAAGCATCTTCTTTCGAATTTTCTGAGTTTTTCCATTAAACTCGCTGCGGTGTTCCACCATATGGGGGTTGCGTATGTGATGAGGGGTCGGATTAGCAGGAGGTAACATATTACTTTGGCTCTGTGGTCTAGCGTTTTTGAGAACAAAGTCTACAGTTCGCTTTCCATGCATTGTTTGCTTTGATTAATTGATTTTCCATATGGGTATTTAATCTTAATAGGTAGTCTAGATGTACTCCTAGATATTTAACGGTAGTTTTGTGTGGTATGTTAGTTGCCCCTTTTTTAATACTGAAGTCTCTGATGAGATCTCGTTTTTTTGCCTTAAGAATCGTAATGGCTTATGAAATAAGATAGTTTCGCATTTCGTTGGGCTGATGCGCAGGTTCCACAAGAGGTAGTGGTCATTTATTTTATTGGCAGCTTGCTGTAGCTTACGCTGTATATAGGCGAGGTCATTGCTCGTTACATAGACTATTCGGTCGTCTGCAAAAGCTAAGGAGTGTGTGTCGCTATTGGGGGTGTTGTGGATATAACGCTGGAATCGTGATCAACGGTAGGCCCAATACTCAGCTGCCAAGTATTGAAAAACGACAGTGGGCCAAGCATGGGCCGATTGAACAACCATTGCTTGGCCATGGTTGTCATTTAGTACCGAAATCCGCACTGTTAAAAAAATCTGTATTAAAATTAATATACATGTGTAGGAAGTTTTTTTGCGGATACCGTGTATGAAATTTCAATTTCAGTATTAAAAATTCCTGAACCCGAATTTAAAGAATAAAAGTATGCAGTTGAATTTTAAAATACTGATGTATTTGAAAAATCATACACATGCCATTGAAATTTCAATTTCAGGTATATTATTATTCAAAAAATGTGTATTAAAATTAATATACGCGTTTATTTTTAAATCACAATACATGTCTGAATTTTCATATTCATTTCATGAAAATTACGTTACCGTAGCTAAATTAATTGTTGTTAAACATGTTATAAAAAATATATGGCCCTTGCAAAATAATTTAATATTCATAGTTTACCGACCCCAAAAAGAGATTCACAGAAAAAAAAACAAAAATCTTCACGAATAGCCCGATCTAATTTCTCTCTGAGACCGGGAATCGAACCCTCGACCCTGCCTACCATCCTACCTATCTACCTAACACGCTACCTATTACGCTATCGACTACATGTGAAGTCCCTCTACTTGTATGATATATGAATGCTGGAGTGCCGGAATAATATAATAGTATATGCTTTTGAATGAGCAATAAACCATGAAACTTGGTTTTTGATTTGCGAATTCGAATCCTCTGACCCCTCATAAGTTATGTGAACTTTATTCCAGAATACGTGAACCCTCATAACTTAAGTTATCCCTCAGAACTTACGTTACCCCTCATAACTTAATTTCGCGATTCCTGATCCCTCGTAGATTATGTAAAGTCGCAAAACTTAATTCTATGGTCCCCGACCCCTCATAACTTAATTTCGGGGCTTCTGACCTCTCATAAATTATATAAACCCTCAAAACTGGTTTGAATAAAACCGTGACCTCTCATAACTTAATTTCGGGGCCCCTAACGCCTTATACGTTATGTGGACTCTCAAAACTTGATTCCAGAATACCTGATCTCTCATAAATAAAGTGATCCTTCATAATTCAATTTCAAAGCCCCTAACCCCTCATAAGTTATGTAGGCCCTCAAAACATGTTTGAACAAAACCGTGGCCTCTCGTAAGTTAAGCGACCTCTCATAACTTAATTTCGGGGCCCCTGACCCCTCATAAGTTATGTGAACTCTCGAAACTTTATTCCAAAATACCTGACCCATTATAACCTAAGTTACCCCTCATAACTTAATTTCGTGCCCCCTGACCCCCCGTAGATTTTGTAAAGCCGCAAAATTAATTCCGGGATTCCTGACCCCTCATAAGTTAAGTAACTTTTCATAACTTCATTTCAGGACCCTTGACTCTTCACAAGTTATGTGAACTCTCAAAACTGTTTTCCAGAATATACCCGACCCCTCATAACTTAAGTAAATACTCACAACTTGAGTAATCCCTTATAACTTAATTTCTGACCCCTCGTAGGTTATGTGGAACCGCAAAATTTAATTCCAGGATTAGTGACCCCTCATAAGTTAAGTAACCCCTCATAACTTAATTTCAGAGCCCCTGACTCTTCATTCGTTATGTAAATCCTTAAAACTGTTTGAAAAAAACCGGGACGCTCTCATAAATATTCTTTTTTATATTAAATTTGAAGACATTTTCCACCGTGACCGATTGTAATTTTAAGACATGAGTGTATTAATTTCTAATAATGTATCTTAAAATTGCGAAAAAGTATATAACAACCATTTTCATATACGGGGATATTAATTTTCAATGTTCACTCTTTTAATTTCAATATACAAATATTGAATTTAAGACAAAATTGTTGATTTTCCTACACTATGTATATTAAATTTTAAATAGTATATTAAAATTAATATCTCTTCTGAAATTTACTATCCATGTATATTTAATTTCAAACAGCATATTGAAATTTCAAATAATATATTGAAATTTCAAATAGTATATTGCAATTAATATATCTGCTTAAAATTTACTATACATGTGTATGAATTCGAATTTCATATTCCG
Source organism: Alloplasta piceator (assembly GCA_946863875.1). Taxonomy (NCBI): domain Eukaryota; kingdom Metazoa; phylum Arthropoda; class Insecta; order Hymenoptera; family Ichneumonidae; genus Alloplasta; species Alloplasta piceator. The sequence continues at coordinate 16,616,422 of OX333078.1, forward strand.
TGTTTGTGAATTTCCGTGACAGTTGTATCATAAAAATGTTTGAAATTTCATATATTTTTTTACAGTGCACCCACACAACAAAAATACGTCCCAAGTACGTCTTTCGGACATCACGTCAATTGTCCCGTGATGGTAATGGGATGGTCCCATGGGATTCCCATGGGCTCTAAAGTGTCCGCAGTGATTACCGAAATGGGATCGTCCCATTGCCGTCCCGGGATGTCTTCGGGACGTCTCTTGGACTGTAAATACAGCTGAGTGGAGACTTCTCAAAGATGTCACCAAGGTATTCCAGAATTATCAGACACAGCAATGATACGTCCCAAGTACGTCTTTTGGACATCACGTCAATTGACTCAATTGTCCCGTGATGGTAATGGGATGGGTCCCATGGGATTCCTATGGGCTCTGAAATGTCCGCAGTGATTACCGCAATAGGATGGTCCCACTGCCGTCCCGGGATGTCTTTGGGATGTCTTCGGGACGTCTCTTGGACTGCCAACACAGCAGTGGATAATTATTTTTATTTCGATTTAACATTAATTAATTTCAATTAATTAATTGAATTTCAATCAAATGGGTACAGTACAGAGGGAGACAGCAAGTACTCCTTGTAATATGGCCTCTTATGAGGTCTGACTCCTTTCGGTGTCAAATGTCCGTGTTCACGCTCGGCTATATAAGCATTCTATTTGCATGATCCGTATGTGAGAGCCTTTGCCATCTCGCGGCGAGTCTGGAACTAACGCCGTGGAATGGCTGACCTCCTATAGACATCTCTAAGAGAGTCCGCTGGGATCGCCTACACACGGTTACGGCAGGATATCCTCAAGACATCCCACATTAATCTCGCGTAGAACAATGTCTTACCGGCACCTCCCAAAGACATCTCTTAAGAGTGTGCTGGGATCGTCTAAATACGGTTGCAACAGGATATCCTCAAGACATCCTATATTAATCTCGAGTAGACCAATGTCCTACTAGTACCTCCCATAGACATCTACAAGACAGTGCGGTACGATCGTCTACACACGGTAACGGCAGGATATCCACAAGACATCCCATATCAATCTCGGGTAGAACAATGTCCTACCGGTACCTCCCAGATACATCTATTAGAGAGTGCACTGGGATCGTCTAAACACGGTTGCGACAGGATATCCTCAAGACATCCTATATTAATCCCGAGTAGACCGATGTCTTACTAGTACCTCCCACAGACAACTACAAGTGAGTGCGGTACGATCGTCCACACGCGGTGATGGCAGGATATCCTCAAGACATCCGATATTAATCTCGGGTGGAACAATGTCCTACCACTACCTCCCACAGACGTCTATAAGAGAGTGCGTTGAGATCGTCTAATTACGGTTGCGACAGGATATCCTCAAGACATCTAATATTAATCCCGGGTAGAACAATATCTCACTGGTTCCTCCCATAGACGTTCATAAGACGTACCATCTTGGTAGGACACGAATAGGACTATCTCGGGATGGTTCCGGGATCAATTTTGCTGTGTGGGCAGTGAGATTACTTTTACTGTTTATCAGTGTCCCAAGCAGTCGGTCTTCTAGGTTCCCATCCCGGGGCCGGAGCTATGTCATGTCAATCGCTGACTTATCGACATTGGACGTGTACGGGCTATACATTGTTGTGCACAATGTATTATGTATGTCCAGAGCTACGTCGCGTCACAATATTTTACGCCAGCGAGACAACGGCACCGGGATTCGAACCCGAGACCTCCAAATGCTTCGCTTTAGCGGCGAGCACGCTAGCTACGAGACCAAAGAAATCGGTTCTAACCATTTTTATTTATTGAAAACTAAACTTTTTATAAATTCAAATTTATTATAATTCTAACCATTTAAATTAATTAAAAACAAAATGCTTTATAAATTCAAATTTATTAGTCGTATAGAATGCCAATGATAATTGAAGGCCACTTCAATATTAACTTCTCTTCAGATGAGGCAGAATCGCTAATTTTATTTTTACGCGAAAAACTCAATCTACGAGGGAATACAAATAGAAACGTTTCAACAACAAATTTAAACATTATAATCGATGCTATATTTTCGCGTCATTTAGAAATACTACAGTCACAGTTGTGTGTATCTTATTTCAGTTACCACAAACCCATAATTTCATGTATAAAAGAAATTGAACAATAAATTTTGAAATTTCATTCTTTACGCTATTTTCGCATTGTTTCATTACAAAATAAATTTAGACCAAAACCAGTGCACGATCTTAATTTTCCAAAACCGGACGGATACGTGCTCATATGCTTACACATCAATTCTCATGAGTACCTTGGCAATCACACTGATTTTTTTTTCAATTTTGAACACTTTTTATACACAAAAATAACAGGCAAACGTAACTCCTCGAAAAGTCAATATGTCGCTGGCGGCGTTGATATCTTGATAACGGGTCATCTAAAATGAAAAGATCGGAAATATTAAGATTCAGAATGAGGGTGGCTCTCGCGCATTCTATGGATATTAATATCTATCGATAAGTAATTAAATAGCGGAGATCGAAATTAAAATTGAGGTTTTTCTTCAGTGTTTTTGGCAAAAAAAATATTGAAAATTCAAATTTTAATACGATTATTGAATGCGCTGAAGCTATTCATGTGTAGAATACGTCGTTGAAATTTCATAAGGATTAGTTCAGTGGTTCCGAAAAAATAACCACCGCCCACCGAAAAAACGTTGTTTTGAGAAAAATGCATTTTTTTAATGAAAAATTATGAAAAAGTCTCACCTCAACTTAACCTGCACCATACATTTTAGATTCATATACTTTCGGAAGAAGTAAAAAAAAAAATTTTTTTTCAAAATTATACACTAGAATGATCCCTTGAGATAGAAGGTAGAGGAATAATCGTGCCTCATCATTCATTTACAATAGTAGAGCCCTGAAGAAAACTGAGGATCTGTGCGACAATGGACAGCCTCTTCAACTCCAAACATCGTTGCTGACCTTAATGGATGTTATCAATTTTTTCCCACGAATAGAGGAAAACTGAGCTGGCAAACATACGGTGATGCAGTATATGCAGAAAGCTTGAAGGATATATCTCTTTATATTATATAAATTTATCACTGCAACCACCAACGCCGCCGCTGTGTTTAAGAATCGTGAGGGTTCGGGGTTGGGTTAGATTGGGTTAGGTCAAGTTAGGTTGGGTTGGGTTAGGTTGGGTGAGATTGGTTTTGGGGGCGAGGAGGGTGATTAAGTGTGGGAGAGGAAATAACCTTGACGACGTGAAAACGCGTAACGCCCGAGCTGCCCGAATCTCTAACATATATGGGGCGTTCCACGCCACATCGACCACTTTAGAACTCGACCCTTTTCGATTTGGCTGAAACTTTTTTATTTTTTTCTACCATATCGAAAACATTTTTCAGAATTTTTTCAAATTTTTACACCCAGCCGATAAAAAGTTATAAATTTTTCAAATAGCTATAACTTTTCCAAAATTTCACGGATCAGGACGATTTTTTTTCAAAATTTTTGTTTTTTAATGTACTTTTTGAAAAAAAATACACAAAAATTATAAAAACCCATCTTCATCGTTTTTTTTTTCAGATTTTCGGAAAAAATCGAAAATTTCTCGATGATTACCATTTTTTCTTTTTTTTCTTTTTATTATATCAAACTTCGACATTTTCTGCAAATCCTCGAATTTTTTCAGAGTGGTGTTTTTTCGATTTCTATTTTTTTTTCCAATTGAAAAAAAACTTTCTTTCAACTAGCCTTATTTCTCATAACACCATTCTGCAAATTTTTGAGGGTGTTCAGAGGACTTCAAAACTTAAAAAAAAAAAAATTGAAAATGGTAATCATCAAGAAATTTTCGATTTTTTCAAAAAAAAAAAAAAAACGATGAAGATGCGTTTCAATAATTTTTTTATATTTTTTTCGAAAACTGTTTTTAAATGTTGTTATTGAAAAAAATATAAAAAAATTATTGAAACGCATCGTCATCGTTTTTTTTTTAGATTTTTGGAAAAAATCGAAAATTTCTCGAAGATTACCACTTTCAATTTTTGTTTTTATTTTATTTTTTCATGTTTGGAAGTCCTCTGAACACCCTCAAAAATTTGCAGAATGGTGTGACCAGAAATAAGGCTAGTTGAAATTTTTTGTTCAAATGGAAAAAAAATAGAAATAAAAAAATCACCACTCTGAAAAAATTTGAGGATTTGCAGAAAATGTAAAAGTTTGATATAATAAAAAGAAAAAAAATCAAAAATGGTAATGATCGAGAAATTTTTCGATTTTTTCCAAAAATCTAATAAAAAATTATGAAGATGGGTTTCAATAATTTTTTTATATTTTTTTTCGAAAACTGTTTTTGAATATTGTTTTCGAAAAAAGTATAAAGAAATTATTGAAACGCACCCAGCAAACACAGTTCCGAAATAGTTACGAAAATGTTACGTAACGTGTGTTACATTGGACATAACATTTATGTCACAAACTCCTTGAATGAAGCAGAGTTTGTTCTCAAATATGTCATCCTATAAACAAGTCACAGATACGAAACATCTACAAGGAATAATAATGAAATAAACTCATACCCAAGATGTAACATATTCAGCTCATAGATGTAACAAACTCATCACATGGCCATAACAAACTCAGATAATAGATGTAACAAACTCAGATCATAGTTGTAACAAACTCAGCTCATTGATGTAACTCCTACGAAACGAAACGTAACCCTGGTGCATAATACTCGTAACAATGATGTCAATGTGATTTCGTAATTACAGGTAATGTACGTATATGCATATTTTATCAACAAATTACAAGAAATTTATGTATTTCCAACCTACATATTAGGTTGGAATTTTATTTTTATTTTAACATTTGAAAAGTACATTTTAATTATAATTTATAATTTTTGTAGAATATCTACAAATATGATGTATTGTCTACCATTTGAGGTACCAAATGAACAATTTTTTGGGACTAGTTAGAACCCTCAAGGTGCACCGGTGTCCTGAAAAGCCTAGTTTTGAGTTTTTATACTCTACGCTGATAAACTGCTGGCGACGTCTCATTTCCTTTGTAAACTTTTTCCCACGGGATGAGCGTGGCACATTTTGATTAAAGTCAAAATTGTGACCAGGACAATGCCTGGAAAGTTCAAAATAGGCTAACAATTTCAAAGCAGGCCTGCAACTCTGAAATAAAGAGCAGAAAACATGTGTCATGCTCATCTCATGGGAAAATGAGTTACGAAGGAAATGAGACGTCGTAGAACAAAATCTGTCTATCAATTCTTTCTGAATCATGCGCAGAGTATAAAAACTCAAAGCTAGGTTTTTACACAGAGTGTAAAAACTCAAAACTGGGTTCTTACACTCTGCGCATGATGCCGAAAGAATTGCTGGATAGATTTTGTTCTACGACGTCTCATTTCCTTCGTAACACTTTTTCATATGGGATAAGCGCGGCACATTTTGATTAAAGTCAAAATTGTGACCAGGACAATGTCTGGAAAGTTCAAAATAGGCTAACAATTTCAAAGCAGGCCTGCAACTCTGAAATAAAGAGCAAAAAACATATGCCGTGCACATCTCATGGGAAAACGAGTTACGAAGGAAATGAGACGTCGTAGAACAAAATCTGTCTATCAATTCTTTCTGAATCATGCGCAGAGTGTAAAAATTCAAAGCTAGGTTTTTACACAGTGTAAAAACTCAAAACTGGGTTCTTACACTCTGCGGATGATTCCGAAAGAATTGCTAGATAGATTTTCTTCTACGACGTCTCATTTCCTTCGTAACACTTTTTCCTATGGGATGAGCGTGGCACATTTTGATTAAAGTCAAAATTGTGACCAGGACAATGCCTGGAAAGTTTAACATAGGCTAACAATTTCAAAGCAGGCCTGCAATTCTGAAATAAAGAGCAAAAAAAATGTGCCGTGCTCATCCCATGGGAAAATGAGTTACGAAGGAAATGAGACGTCGTAGAACAAAATCTGTCTATCAATTCTTTCTGAATCAGCCGCAGAGTGTAAAAACTCAAAGCTAGGTTTTTACACAGAGTGTAAAAACTCAAAACTGGGTTCTTACACTCTGCGCATGATTCAGAAAGAATTGCTAGATAGATTTTGTTCTACGACATCTCATTTCCTTCGTAACACTTTTGATTATGGAATGAGCGCGGCAAATTTTGACTAAAGTCAAAATTGTGACCAGTACAATGCCTGGAAAATTGAAAATAGGCTATCAATTTCAAAACAGGCCTGCAACACAGAAAGAAAGGGCAAAGAGAAATTAAGCGAACGTGCAACGCGAATAAGGTTATAAACCGAGTAAGGGAAATTCCTGGGTGGTTTTCCATCACGGCAAATACCCATATAACTTATTTTTTTCTTTTAAATAAAGGGATCACATTAAACTTACCTCTTACAATGTATGCTGCATTATTCTGGTTTATTCTGTATTACGCTGGATTATTCGATATCACCTCCTTGTACTTTACACTCACATATTGTTTACGTTCCTTAATCGACATAACCTTAAAATGTGAGGACATTTCTCGTAATATATGATACGTATATGTTGCGGATTTGTTACAAGAAATGACTTGTGACATTTATGTCACACATTATACATAATCGCTACGTGGCCTACACTACGAGATTATAATATCACCAATATCTATAATTGTTACAGCAATGTTCTATAATTGTTACGGATTTGTTACAAGAAATGTCTTATAACATTTATGTCACAGTGTGACATATTTGCTACGTAGCCTATACTACGAGATTATAATATCACTAATGTTCTATAATTGTTACAGCATCGACTCGTAACAGTTTGACAAGTTTACAGTACATGTAAATATCTCGTATAAGAGTGACGAGATCTTGACGTATCAATGTTACGTATTTGTGATGTCTATAGTTTTTCATAATTCCTACATCTTTCATTGACATCCTTACTACATATCGTCAGGACGTATTATATACATCTCGTTTACGTGCGTTATGAAAAATTTACGAATTTGTGATGAACATTATATGACGTAGTTATTACATTTAAATTATACGTAAATGTTTCGTAAATCATCCAAGTGTGTTTGCTGGGCATCTTCATCGTTTTTTTTTTTTTAGATTTTTGGAAAAAATCGAAAATTTCTCGATGATTACCATTTTCAATTTTTTTTTTCCAAGTTTCGAAGTCCTCTGAACACCCTCAAAAATTTGCAGAATGGTGTTCCGAGAAATAAGGCTAGTTGAAAAAAAGTTTTTTTTTTCAATTGGAAAAAAAAAAATAGAAATCGAATAAACACCACTCTGAAAAAATGTGACGATTTGCAGAAAATATCAAAGTTTGATATAATAAAAAGAAAAAAAAATCAAAAATGGTAATCTTCGATAAATTTTCGATTTTTTCCGGAAATCTAAAAAAAAAAAAAGATGAAGATGGGTTTTTATAATTTTTTTGTATTTTTTTCAAAAAGTACATTAAAAAACAAAAATTTTGGGGAAAAAATCGTCCCGGTACATCGAATTTCGAAAAAGTTATGGCTATTTGAAAAATAAAAAGCCAATTTTTTTGAAAAATTTATAACTTTTTATCGGCTGGATGTAAAAATTTAAAAAAATTTTGAAAAATGTTTTTGATAGAGAAAAAAAGATAAAAAAGTTTCAGCCAAATCGAAAAGGGTCGGGTTCTAGAGTGGTCGATTTGGGGTGGAATGCCCCATATTCTCTTTATATAATATAAAGATTTTGCCGCCACTGCTGCCACCACCACCGCCGTGTACAAAAATCGAGAGTGTTTAGGTTTGAGGTCGGGGTCAGTGGTTTGGATTTAGGGTATGGGTATGAGGCGACGGGAGGGCACTCGCATTTCGATTTTGCGAGGCGCCAAATTGCCAGTCAAGTTGGCTCCGCTAATTTTCCACGGTTTCACGGAACATAGAATTCCATTGTTGGTATCGGGGAGTCCAAATCTAGGGGCTGGAAAACCACTTGTACCGGAATTTCATTACCAATGTCGAAGTAGAAAGAGAAATGTGAGCTTAATTCACGTAAATAAAAAAATTAAAATCGTCACTCATGATCCATTCAGATAACGGATCAATGGTTCATCGATGCTTAATCAAACACGAAGTACGGTTACTTTTTTCCAGGGACCAACCCGCATGAAAAACTAATGTACTGGCTGCGATATATGTCAAAATATATGGTAAATTATATGAAATTATAAAATGTTATATATATGGCGGCATATACATAATTATGCCGAAATATTATATGGTTTTATAATTCATGGCATATATATCTGTCATATATTCTTTTCATAATCTGATATGTATAAATAGCTTATAATATTAAATATTACAATTCAAATTATATGGTAAAATATATGAGTCAAGTATATGACTAACATATATTGATAGATATCCTTTTTTACTGTATGTGAATATATAATATTCATATAACTGAGAATATATGCGATCATACCAATGTAAATTTATGAAAATATCACTACTATATAGGGGAACATGGGGCAAAACGGGCATGCAAAATATTTCGTATTCCGGGGCAAAACGGGCACATTCTAAAACTAAAAAATTATAAGATTCAAAAAATCTCTTATTTTTGAAAAAACTTATAGTTTCGAAGACTGAAAGTAAAAATCAATGTACAAATTGTAATTAATGATTACTTTATTTATTTGCCTTGTTTTTTGTCATATTCCATCCGAGGGACGATCTTTTGGCTTAATTTCTTCGTTTGTCTTGTAGAGTTAATATTTCATTCAAGCACAGTGGATTAGAACGCCTGTATTATAGAGAATAGTCAAGTATCGATTTTTCTGCATCCGAGATGGCGTGTCCGTTTTGCCCCGGATTTTTTTTTTTAATTCGGAAAACTAGGATCGGTCTTTGATAATAGTTGAAAGACCATGTTCTTACCGATGAAAACCGCTTAATTTCTTAAGTGCCCGTTTTGCCCCATGTTCCCCTATTAACCATGATTGATAAATGAAGACGTGCAAATTGTGTTTACTTTATTGTATTTTGTTATGAATGGAAAGAGATCATTATACACGAGTACTAGTCTTCATATTGACATCGAAATTATTATCGATGTTAACCCACACAGCAAAATTGATCCCGGGACCATCCTGAGACAGTCCCATTCGTGTCCTGCCAAGATAGTACGTCTTATGAATGTCTATGGGAGGTACCAGTAAGATATTATTCTACCCGGGATTAATATAGGATGTCTTGAGGTTATCCTGTCGCAACCGTGATTAGACGATCCCAACGGTCCCTCTTATAGACGTATATGGGAGGTACTAGTAAGACATTGGTCTACTCGAGATTAATATAAGATATCTCGAGGATATCCTGTTGCAACCGTGATTAGACGATCCCAAAGCACTCTCTTATAGACGTCTGTGGGAGGTACTAGTAAGACATTGGTCTGCTCGCTATTAAAATGGAACGTCTTGGGGATATCCTGTCGCGACCGTGATTAGATGATCCCAACGCACTTTCTTATAGACGTCTGCGGGAGGTACTAGGAAGACATTGGTCTGCTCGATATAATATAGGACGCCTTGAGGATATCCTGTCGCGACCGTGATGAGACGATCCCAAAGCACTCTCTTATAGACGTCTCTGGGAGATCCTAGTAAGACATTGGTCTGCGCGATATTAATATAGGACGTCTTGATGATATCCTGTCGCGACAGTGATGAGACGATCCCAAAGCACTCTCTTATGGACGTCTCTGGGAGATCCTAGTAAGATATTGGTCTGCTCGATATTAATATAGGACGTCTTGAGGATATCCTGTCGCGACCGTGATTGGACGATCCCAACACACTCTCTTATAGACGTCTATGGGAGATATTAGTAATACATTGGTCTTCCCGAGATTAATATAGGATGTCTCGAGGATATCCTGTCGTGACCGTGATAAGACGATCCTAACGCACTCTCTTATAGACGTCTGTGGGAGGTACTAGTAAGACATTGGTCTGCTCGAGATTAATATAGGATGTCTTGAGGATATCCCGTGGTAACCATGTTTGGACGATCCCAGTCATCTTTCTTAGGGATGTCTGTAGGAGGTCAGCCATCGCGCAGCATTAGTTCCAACCTTGCCGCGAGATGGCGAACGCTACTCACATGCGGATAATGTGTAGAGCATGCTTATATAGGCGAGCGCGAACACGGATATCAATTCGACACCGACAGAAGTCAGACCTCGAAAGAGGCTATATTACAAATACAAGGAGTCCTTGCTGACTCCCTCTGTACCGTACACATTTTGTTAACATTTAATTAATTAATTGAAATTAATTAAAATTAAATCGAAACAAGAATTATTATCGACTACTGCATTGGCAGTCCAGGAGACGTCCTGAAGATATTCTGAAGACATCGCGGGATGGCCGTGGGACCGTCCCATTCCGGTAAACACAGTGGACACTTTAGAGCCCATGGGTATCCCATGGGATCATCCAAAAGACGTACTTGGGACGTATTATTTTGTGACTAATAATTCTGGAATATCTCGGTGACGTCTTATAGGAGTCTCGACAATATCTTACCGATATCTCCAGTCTGCTGTGTTTGCAGTCTCAGAGACGTCCCGAGGATATCCCGGGATGCCAATGGGACCATCCCATTCCGGTAAACACAGCGGACACTTTAGAGCCCATGGGTATCCCTTGGGACCATCCCATTACCGTCACGGGACAATTGGTGTGATGTCCAAAAGACGTACTTGGGACGTATTATTGTTGTGTGGGAATCAATTACATCGATAAACAATAAATGAGAACAAAAAGCGCAAATCACGACAGTAACTGCAAGAACTTTTAATGAAGAGTAATAATCATCCTATAGTAATACAAAAAATCATGTGGGCACAGTAGCACGGATTTCCAATTTTTCGCGGAACCCATAGGCGAAAGCTGGTGAAATCGCGATATTATAATCAGTGCAGGATACGATTGCAAAGAGTCATTAATAACGAGAAACCATTCACGTCTCCAAATTTAAAAGGTATTTTTTATTTCTCCTCGAGATTTTTTGATCAACGGTCAACAGTCGTCTTCCTATGAGAGAAAAATTTCATCAATTCAAAAAAGTAGTATTCAATAAATAATTGGAAAATAAAATTAAAAAACATTTCTCTAAAAAGAATTCATCAGTATATCGATGATTACTGATCAAATCATTTTAGGTTGGCTGTATCAAATTTTCAGCGTACCTGCTCAATGTCAATGATTTTAGCTTTATTTTTCCTCCTCAAATCACATAAAAAATTATTTATCGCAGCACCCAGTATTGATTTTTTACATTCTGGGAATTTTTCGTATATGGTTTCTGAAAAAACGCGAAATATGAGAGTTAAATTACGACATAAATAATTGTTTTACTTATCGCTTTAAAAAAATTTTCTATCTCTATCGATAATAATCACCTTCTACAGCTGAAATTGTCGCAGGATTTAGACCTGGTCGTTTTTCAGAATTTTTATCAATTTTGCTCGAATTTCCTCTCAAGTTACTTTTTAGCAAAATATCTGGAGGGAATAAGGCTTTCACGAGAGCAATACCTATCGACTGATACATGGTTTTCGTTTGAATAAATTTCCACGATTTAATCGAGATAAAAATGTATAGTTACCCCCAAAGTGGTTCGGAAAGTCTCTATAGGAAAAATCCTTGGTCCTGTTGCTAATAACCTCGGCAGTTGATTCGACAAATAAAAATCATTTTGAAAAAAATTGTTAGAATCATAATAAATTGAAATTTATAACGACTTTTATTTTTAATTAATTGAAATGGTTAGAATTATGATAAATTGAAATTTATAAAGAGTTTTGTTTTTAATTAATTTAAATGGTTAGAATTAGAATAAATTTAAATTTGTAATGAGTTTTATTTCTAATTAATTTAAAGGGCTATAAATAGAATAGACTCAAATTTGTAAAAATTTTGTTTTTAATTAATTAAAAATTGTTAATTATTGATTAAATTAAAATTGTAATAAGATTAAATTTTTAATTAATTGAATTTAAATTTTATAATTAAGTAATATTGTATGTAACATAAATTATTTTAAAAGATTATTTCAAATTCAATTTTTAAAAAATTTCAAAAGTTTAAGTCAAATAAAAATTTAATGTTAGTTTGAATATTAGTTTCAATTTAAATTATACTGTGTGCAGAGAGCTTAAAGGGAGGCTAAATACCAACATTATTTCTGAAGCCCTATATTATCGACTCAAAATCGCTGCGTCCAAACTTTTTCCAATACCGGTGGATGAATATCAATAAAAGTTATGAATTAATGATGAATGGATTGCAAAATGTAAGTGCGAGACATAAATTAACGTTTTCGGTCATTGCCACTTACAGCTCAGACAGTTTGGATAGAAGTCTCATGAGAATAATATTTGAATTTCATAAAAATTCCATGGTGCTGCCCTCTTTCGCATTTCTGTGAACGTGATTTCGCCATTTCGTTTCACGATAAAACACTAAATTCATCAACATTGATCTCGTAATTTGGTTTCCAAACTTACGTTGCGGTTTTTTCATAAAACAATGTCCAAGACGCATAGATATTCGTACTTCGGTGTTCGTCCTGGCACCTCACTCTTGGTTTTAGCCGAAATAAATTAGACACATAATTTGATATTTTCAATTATAGATTCCTGATGATAGTCGGATCTGTAATTTTTTTTATTCTTCGAAAAAATGTATGACTATCAAAATTTTATTGATATCCATCCATTCGTGCCAAAGCAAGTTTGGAATTCATTTTCGAGGTGCAAATCTTGGTATTTGGTCTCCCCTTAAGCCCGTATCGTCAGCTGTCCCAACACATTGACGCGCTCTCATAATGGACCTTGCAACGCGCTGTAGGCTGCTCACGCCTGCGCGTCACCGATACCTCTAAGCCTCTGTCGCACGGTCTCATACATAGAAGCACTCACATCAAATCGTCTTACGCTGACGTCATCTGACGCAAGTCTTATCGTCAGTTCACCCCATAACAGGGGGGTGACATCGCTGTCTATCCTTGTACTGCAAAAGTGGCCCACTTTTTGCAACGGATTTTTAGTTCCTCTCGTTCCTCTACGTGGCGCTAGTTGTCACCCGGGAGGCCTGGGTGGGAGACCCGGAAGCCCGGGAGGGAGGCCGGGGAGCGACAGCACGGAGGAGAACGAGGGGAGCACTGACCCCCCACCCTCGCACTGACAGCAGCAGCGGGTAACTACTAGCGCTACGAGTGACGACATTTGGCGTAAAAGAAGCGTTGCGATTTATGTGTTGATTCTAGCAGTCTGATGTCAGCCCTCTGCCCCATAGACATAAAGTATGGACTACGCTACGCCTACCGTATTTGAAGCCACTGCAAAAAGTGCCCGCCCGGATTAGACAAAGGGAGAACGATGTTGTGGTCAATAGCTGTCTCTTTCCAATTCCCTGATTAGCTACTTTTGAAGCTGTCAGGATCGTGCTAGCCCGTGCATTCGCCCTATGCTCCGCCCCTTCACCGTCTATCCGAGTCTGCTGCGTCGCGTCGCGTCGAAACGAGTGTAAATAACCGCAGTCTTGACGATTTTTATATTTTACATGACGACTGTTTATCAATGGTTTCTACGTATTTAATTTGCAAAAAACGATCAGACAAGTTGCAAGGCGTGTCTTTTCATGGGTAAATGATATTGCACGATCACTGCTGTGATAATGTTTAGTTATGTTAGGCATTGACATTTTTTTTAATTTCTCATCACTTTCCAATGACAGATTTCCTTCAAATATTGCCGATCGAGAACAATGGCTGGATATAATTGGAAAATCGAAAGAAGTTCCACGGAAAGCGGCAGCTGTTTGTTCAAGTTACTAGGATACTGAATCCCTTCGCTATGGGCGCGTGAATGGAAAACAGTTTTCAGAACCCTTCAGTTGCTCGTTAAAATAATGAGGAATGAAGATAAATTTCTCGTATTAATGTAATACATCAATTTTAGAATACGCAAAAAATAAAAGTGAAGAGTAAAAAAAATCGTTACAAAAAAAATTGTCGGATTTGGGGCCCCAAATAAATTTCATACGGTCTTGATTAGAAAGAGACAAGACTTGGCCACAACCAGTCGCTATCTCTTTCTTCGACCATATTCCGACGTCCCATGCGTAGTCCATACTTTATATCTATGGTTAGCCGTTACTGGGGACCGAGCGCTAAGATGTTTACACATCAAAAAATTGTTTTGTTTATTTCGAAAGTGTATTTATTAATAAGCTCAACAAATTTTATACCAATATCAATAATACATTCTTTACAAATTTACAAAAATAGCGCTGTTTGAGCATCTAAACCAGAATGATCCCTTAAACCAGTCAGCTGATTAACAGGACTGAACCGAAAATTCGGCAGTCATTCAACTTTGTGTGGTTTCGACGGTTAATGACAGTGATAGTTAATGCGACGGTTAATAAAAGTGATAGTGATTCTTACCGTTTTTTTGGCAATCATTTTTGTAAACCTTTTTGCGAAACAGACAGAAAATTAATGTCAGGTTTCTTCAGAAACCTGACATTTCAGAATTATCCGTAATTTTTATCCTCCCGATATACAGTGGGTCAAAAAAGTATTCGTACACCGCGTTTTTTGGCAATAACTTCATAGGTATACATGATATCGAATCCAAACCTATTTCGTTTAATACTCCATCAAGTATAGAGATAATCTGCAAATGAAGAATTTTTTCCCAGGAATAATAAAAGAATTATGCAAAAAAAACGAAAATTTTCGGGCAAAAAAAGTATTCGTACATTTACAATTGAGCTGCTAAACCTCGATACTGACTCACGCATGGTCTGAACTCTGCGTAAAATGTGAACAAGTCTTTGTTTACACATTGGCCTTGATCTATTCTATGCGATAGTGGATCTTCAAGCTCTGGACAGACATGACGGCAAAGAAAAGCAAAATATCAATATCCATGCGAGATAGAGTGATTTTTCTTCGGAAATGCGGTGAAAGTTGCCGAAAAATTAGTAAAGAACTAAATCTAAGTTTTACAACAGTGCAATATATAATAAAAAAATTCGAAACTACAAACAGCACCGAAAATACGCCACGAACCGATCGACCGAGAACGAGAACGTCGGAGTATCGTTAAAGAGGCTACAAAAAAATCGTTCATGAGTGCTTGCAGTTTAGCGAATGATCTCGCGTCAACATCAAAGAAGGTCGTCTGTCCCCAGACTATTCGAAACGTTTTGCATTCTGCCCAAATATACGACAGAACTGCCCGGAAAAAACCACCAATTAATAATACAAATCGAGAAAAACGTTTTGGTTTCGCAAAAACCTACAGAAATAAATCTATAGGAGCCGCAGATGTTAAATTTCGATTCATCCGAGAATACGACACGTTTCCAAAATTCTATAGATTTATTTCTGCAGGTTTTTGCGAAACCTAAACGTTTTTCTCGATTTGTATGATCAATTAATGGTTTTTTCCGGGCAGTTCTGCCGTATATTTGGGCAGAATGCAAAACGTTTCGAATAGTCTGGGGACAGACGACCTTCCCTAATGTTGATCCGAGATCATTCGCTAAACTGCGAGCACTTGTGAACGGTTTTTTTGTAACCTCTTTAACAATACTCCGACGCTCTCGATCTCGGTCGACCGGTTCGTGGCTTATTTTCGGTGCTGTTTGTTGTTTTGTATTTTTATATTATATATTGCATGATTGTGAAACTTAGATTTAGTTCTTTACTAATTTTTCGGTAACTTTCACCGCGTTTCTGAAGAAAAATCCCTCTATTTCGCATGGATATTGATATTTCGCTTTTCTTTGCCGTCATGTCTGTTCAGAGCTTGAAGATCCACTATCGCATAGAATAGGTCAAAACCAATGTGTAAACCAAGACTTGTTCACATTTTACGCAGAGTTCATACCATGCGTGAATCAGTATCGAGGTTCAGCAGCTCAATTGTAAATGTACGAATACTTTTTTTGCCCGAAAATTTTCGTTTTTTTTTGCATAATTCTTTTATCATTCCTAGGAAAAAAATTCTTCATTTGCAGATTATCTCTATACTTGATGGAGTATTAAACGAAATAGGTTTGGATTCGATATCATGTATACCCATGAAGTTATTGGCAAAAAACGCAGTGTACGAATACTTTTTTGATCCACTGTAATTCGAAATTATAAAATCGAGCCCACATATGGCTACCTCTCATTATATCCGATATTTATGGAGTATTATTTATTTTGCGATTGCCACAAGCCCACAGGTTTGCTGCGGGTAAATAACCACTGAAAATTATCTCCTCATCCCTCTCTCCCTATTTGCCTCTCGGTATATTGCATGTGCACACATGTGGCTCACATAATTGACCCCTCAGTCGAGATTTGCAGAGGAAAAATATTTATGAATTAACGAACGCGCTTCCGGCAACGTGATTGCAAATGTGAGTACTTCATGATCTTGTTGATCAAATGAATCAGTCTTTGATGCGGTTAATTCGTCAACTATATCTATTTCACGAATATTCGCGAACATCAAGGATATTGTGTCCCGTACTACGCACTTCATATATATTTGCGAGTTCTGATGATGAGATTTATGAAGAACATCAAGTATTTATTCGAAAAATAAAAAATCTGCTGCGCCGTCATTCTTGGCACATGTACTTGGTATAGCAATTAGTTTTCTGGCATTTACCCGAAAATATGTGTTACGTCTCAGGTCGATTTTTGAGACGTTCATATATTTATTAACTTTTATTAATTGGGATTCGTTGTTCGATTAATGGATTGAAATCCAAATTCTGTATTTTTGATTGGAAAGTAACCATTATATGATTTATTCTTCACAAAATAAATGTTTAAATATTGTCGCCGTTTACGACAATATTTGAGTTACAAGTTGATTACAGAATTTGGTAAACACAATTATGTATGTTGATATATTGTCACCGTTTATGACAATATACGAATTAAACAGGGTTACAAATTATTAAAAGACAAAAATAGCAAAGTTATACAAGGCAAAAATATAAATGAACAGGTAAAGAAATATTTAAATGTGAATGGTTTGAAGATTGATTGAAGACTGAATTGAAGAATGAGGGAATCATTTAGGAAGACGCGAGGCGATGGCCAAAAATGCTGACTTTGCTCGCCACGCGCGAGCGGTGAGAAAATGTCAATTGCTGGATTTTGAAATGGGAATTATTATTATTATTATAAGTGAAAAGAGGAAATTTGTCAGCGTGAATTCGAGAGCGATGTCTGTGGAATTTTCATTGGCGTTGGGAACAATGATTCGAATAATGTTTTGATTTAATCATAAATTTTAATAAATATTAACGTAAGAATACGTGTTCGTGAAAAAGAGGCGAGACGTAACAATATGTATCCTCCATTAATCCTAAAATATCCTAAAAATTAAAAATATTTATCCTCCAAACTCATACTAATTAAATATTTTTTTAATCATAATATGATTGCCTTCTCGCGGAAATCGAAGAGATTCAAACACTGCCGATTTCTATATCCTATAACAATATCAACTGTTATTAGCCTGAAGGTCAGGCTGAAGACCGTCTCCCTCGCACTCACAAGAGCGGAAAGGCAGGGGAGGGGCGGTTAGCCTCATTTTAAATTTAAAGCACAGCTGTAAACTTTCCGAACTCGATCCGGGAGTAAATTAATGTCAACCGCGGATCGGGTGAATTTTCAAGATTTGTTCAAGTCAATTTTACCACTTTTTTCACACTGCAAGTCTAACGAACAAATCTAGCAGCCAGGGCGACGCGCTCGTGCCGAGAAAAACTCAGGGGTAGCGCATATACATATGTGTGGTGTTTACATGGGAACTTATCCAAGCGTGTCGAGTTCGAAGCTCTATATACATACATATGCTTCTCACCGTAATGAACAAACCCCCGTTCTGTTCGTTACCGTAAGAGTCCAATGCACTATTGTTTTATTTTACACGCTATTTTTCGCTGTTTGTCATACAAAAATAGTTTTTTCTCGATTTCTTTTCAAATAGCGTTTTTTTCCTTCCATTCAGATTTTTTAACTGTTTATGCAAAATTTGACATTCGGAGATTTAGATTGTATTTCATTTGTTTACCTTCAGCCATCCTATCGTTGTTTCTTTTTCTTTCCTCATGTGTAACCAGTAGGTTATGTCAACAGATACCCTGCACTCTCTTGCTAGCCCGGAATTTGACTGATTTTATTTCCTATTATTTTCCTCGCCACTATCTACTTTCTAAGTGAGCGCTCTTATATGAAAACGTTTGTCGATTCGCCTGCTATTTAATGTCAGCTGGGGTAATTACTCTTGTCAGTGAGCTCGAGTTTTAGCGGGACGGCTTCTCACGTAATGCTACTGTCGCTCCGTGTCTCAATATAAGTGAGTTTGACACGCAGAAAATAAGCGCTGAAGAAGTTTATTGAGAAATTAAGTCGGAAATGAAAGAGATAGTGACAGAATATGTTGAGTTTCCTTCGCTCTTCCACGGGAAGGAATTCGAAGATGACATTTTATCTGTTTTTTCAAAATCGAGTTTCTCATAGCACAGAAACAGATTACACGGTTCGTCGAAAAAGTTTTTCGTTTTCGGATGAGTTAGAAGACTCCAATTTTTCAAAATCTCACACTATTTTTTTTCAAATGCTCATAACTTTTTTAGAAACGAAGACATCAAAATAAAAGAGAAGATCATTAGATAGATCCATAAGACGTACTATCTTAGCACGACACGAATGGGTCTGTCTCGGGATGGTCCCGGGATCATCTTTGCTGTGTGGATTTGGGGTTTGGAAAAATTTGTGCAATCTTTGTAGAGGGTCTGAAGTTTACACGAATTTTGTGTTTTCGGAGTGCCGTACCAATTTTTTCCAATGTACTCTGAATATACGGAAGGGCAGTGTATTGTCTTTTTCATCTTTTGATTCTGTTCAGCGGGGTGAGAAGAATCTAACCTAGCTGACATTTTGGTCTTGAAGCGTCGGATGGTGTGGTTAATGTATTCAGGATTATAACCATTATTTCCCAGTGCTTGAATTAAATGCTTCTCACCCTGCTAAACAGAAATTAGTGGAAGGAGGTCGGGAGAAATTTTGTTAGAATTTTGAATGATGTGGATCGTATCTTCGGTGGGAACATTTGCATAGAGAGACTAGACGTCAAAGCTAACTAGAATGTCATCAGGAGTTGTTTGCATGGTCGATATTTTGTGGATAAACGATGTAGAGTTTTTGATGCTCTAGTGGGCTTGTCCCGTGAGTTCCTGGAGAGGTTTAGTGAGTAAACGAGCTAAGTGATAAGTTGACTGAGTGATAAGTTGAGATGACTAAGCGCTGGGTATATAAACCCTTTCTTAACCGATGGGAGCAGAGTATTAGAGCCTCTCAGTCCTGAAGATGCAGACTGCAACGTTTGCAAAACGTCGACACATTGCTAAAACTAGACGAGGCATCCATCCGGAAGCCGACAAACGTAGTTACGACTCTGGACGTGAGAGCCTCAAATTTCTGATTTTTCCTCTATTTATAATTTCTGCAGGAAAGCTCTGGTTTTGAGATATTCTTCGCTTGAGAAAAAGTTATGGAATACGTGTAATTCATATGACCCCCATCTCTCTATCATCGAACCATCTCTCTCGCGGTCATAAGCGCGAATAAGCAAAGAGAGGAGGTTTAGCCTCACACCCAGGGTTGTAAATAATGCATTAAAAAAATAATTGAATTAACATTGGGATTAAAAATTATTTTTCATTTTTTAAACCCAAGATTGGCATTAAAAAATAATTTTTTATTGTTTAATCCTGACCTTGGGATTAAAAAATAATTTTTCATTTTTTAATCCCGACATTGCGGATTGAAAAATAATTTTTTATTTTTTAATCCCAAGATTGAGATTAAAAAATAATTTTTTATTTTTTAATCCCGACATTGGGATTAAAAAATAATTTTTCAATTTTTTATTTTTCAATCCCGACATTGCGGATTAAAAAATAATTTTTTATTTTTCAATCCTGATATTGCGGATTAAAAAATAATTTCTTATTATTTAATCCCAGCATTGGGATTAAGAAATATTTTTTTATTTGTAATTCAAATTTTTTGAATTAAAAAATTCGCAACTCTGCTAACACCTTAATACTGGTCGAAAGTATTGCTCTGGCACACTCGGATATCATAATTTTTTAAAGCACAGTCATTTTTGGGGTGGCGGAAGTAGCATGGAATCCCTCATATTATATCCCTCATTTTATTAGGATACCTCGATAAACGATCGTAACAAACCGAAAAGTGGCCGCCTAGTTCTGTCACGCAAGTTTAAATCATTCCGGATTTATAGACAGATGGACCTCAGGTCACAAAACTTGGGGTCATAGAATCCTCATAAACATTGAAGTACCCAGGGAATTAGTCCAAAAGTTTTATCACCCGAAAGTTCAGTACGCCAATCGAATTAAACCAAAGCTATATCACGTATCTCTTGCGTCAAGTGGTTCTGGTGTGAGGAATTAATGACTTTTCAATAAAAAGTACGTTTATACAAATTTTGAACCCTGCTTTAGCATCGATTTAGGTTAACTAACGTCCCAGAATGAATTGCAAACAATTTCACCAGTCCTCCCTAATATCCAATATTCTTGTACTCCGCGATGTGCCTCCAGATTCCAATAACGTTGGCAGAGTATGGCAGCAATTTTGCATGGAAAATTGGCACGTGCTCGTGGTTTACCATCATCCGCCTGAACTTTTCAGCTAAAATTTTAACCTTATAAACTTTTGACTCATCATATTTTACGTATGTATGTGTTCACATAACCAAACGTACGACTTAACGTCCACCAAAGCCATTCGACTTCGTTTCATTCCGGTTGCCAGACTCGATCCACCCCCCAAACGTTCTATATCCTATTAGACGTCTACATATATATATGTAAATGCTTCGTTCCATCGCTCAGAAATGCAACCCATTAGACAGAGATTGTATACTATCGATATCAACGATCGAGTTCCCCTTTGCGTACCTCTATATATCCATACGAATGCCAAATACCTTCGACACCAAAAACCACCCTCTTGGTCATGATACGCTTGCATTTCAATGAATATGCATGACATAGAGAATGAGAGAGAAGAATTCCGGGGATAACGTCTTGCAAAATTCTCACCACCGATTGGCGCTAGCCCACAACCGTGTAATATTCCAAGGTTTGGAGCTCTGTCGTTATCGATGTTCTGCATATACGCTCAAAAATTACAACTTCCATGAAGATAGGTACACATATTATATGTGGGAACAGTGGACTGCCTAAATATATTTGTATACTCAATATGAAATCCCATGAAGATATTATCGGACTGGGAGAAAAACTCAAATATAACCAGGGCAAAATCCAAAGGCTTATATATGAAATTTTCGAAAAAATGTTTATTTTAACCAATTTTTGTACTCTTTACTTTAGAGAATTTAAAGAATAAAAATATGAGAAAATTCCACTCTGTTGAAAAAACATATCATAAATGTGCTATATTCTTCGAAAAACAAAAAAATAGTCGCTTTTCTTGAATCAATCTAATATACATAGATATGCTGCATATATGTAGATAATGTTATATTTAAAGAAATCGAATGTCGAAGGACATAAAAAGCATTCGAATTTTAAATAAATTGCGATTCCCCAATATAAATTGAGACCTGAAATAGCGGCCACCCTAATATACGTCGTATAAATACATATATAAATATAAACAAAACTCGAATCTCGAAGGACCACCTAATTGAGACCTGAAATAACGACCACTCTAATATGATATTATAAATACGTGTATATAAATAATAAAGAAAATTCGAATGTTGAATGACCACCCTAATATAAATTCAGACCCGAAATAACGACCCTAATGTATATATTTATAAATATCTATATAAATATTTAAAGCATCGAATTTCGAATGACCACCCAAATGTAAGATGATACCTGAAATAATATACATCGTATAAATACTCGCGCACACTTGCACACACTCACATGCACACATATACACATACAGTCTCTGATATGTAAAGAGATAGAATATAATACGTATACCACTACTCGCAAAAATTGAAGGAGCAAGAAAAATGTCCAAATTTTTCGGTGATTTTCAACAGGCTATATTTCAGTAAAAAATTGTCGTACCGAGGTCATAAAAAAAGCATTTTAAAGCTCCAAGATTCTATTTTTTAGATCTTCTGGTCAATTTTTTTAGGAGCTACGGTTCTTACCAAATTTAAAGAAACGGCGCGAAAGAAAATTTTGTAAATTCTTCTACGTTTTCATTTTTTGTCCACGGGCTTGGACATTTTTTTTCCAGCTGAACCAATATATAGACCAGATAGCCTGTTTATTCAGCTTCAATTTCCATTTTTAATTTTTTTTCTACGTTGATTTCTCGCGGAGATATCTGACTGAATGAAAAAGAATCTTTTTGTTTTTAACCACTGATATCTCAGCAACCAGTGGTCGTACAGAAATTCAGAAAATGATTCAGATTCAGAAAATGGAATAAATTTCCTACAAGATCCTTACTACAAGATTCCTACACCTAATACTGAGTTGAAAAAGTATAAAAAAGTGACGTTTTCGCTTGATTTGGTAAATCGACTGCAGCTTTACTAATATTGATGGGAAGGCTAATGTTTTAATTTATAGCTCAATGTACCTCCAATAACCCTGCAAATTTGTAGATTGATCCATTAAATGGTTCTTCTGGACCGATTGATCGAAATTTCCAAAAAATTAAAGGAGCATGGTTTTTGTTTCTGAACATCGGGTAATCTTCTTAAAAATAGAAAAATTGATTTTTCCGCCTATTTTTTACAATTCTGCATCTGTTACCGGTTGAATTAAAAAAAAAAAATAACAACGAAAATTTTAAAAAAATTTCGCACACATAAATATTCAGATTAATTCGCCTAATATGATGATGTCTCAGTATCACGTGGGCGGAAAAAAATAACAATGGTATCAAATAAAAGATAAAATTATTTCTAGATCCCTAGAGCTCGAATATCTTAAAAAGATGGTCATATTTCTTAGTAATATCGGATTGAAATTCAAATCGGGTTCGGCGGAAGGCGTATTCGCGTATATAAGAGTGCGCAGCGATCTCAACTGAGATTCTGTCAGTTTTTTAAATACTTTGCGTCGAGACGCTGCCGCGTCTCTTGATATTAAAGTATTCGATGAGATAAACATCAACAAGTCCGAGGCGTACACCGATATATCCCTCGTAACCCCGCGTTTGCGCAGCAGAGGCAGTGAATCAACGATGTCACCATAGATGTTACAATTGCTGGTGTCAGGGTCGATTCACTCGCTAGGCGAAGATGCGACTTGGCGAGCCGGTGTAATATATACAAATGATAATGGATTCAAATGAAAGATAAAGTTATTTCTAGAGCACTTGAGCTCGTAGATATTGAAAAGATGGTCGTGTTTTTTAGTAATATCGGATTAAAATTCAAATAGGGTTCGGCGGGAGGAATATTAGCGTATATAAGAGTGCGCAGCGATCTCGACTGGGATTCTCTCAGTTTTGCTTCCTCATAAAGGAAGCTTTGTTTTCGCGAAAGAAATCTTTTTTGCAATTTTCATGTCAGTATGTTTAAAATGTCCCAAAACGTCGAGAAATCGCACTTTGAAAAAATGTCCGGACGTGTGTGTGTGTGTGTGTGTGTGTGTGTATGTGTATGTGTACGTGTGTGTGCGCCCAGATAGAATAACGTGCCGTTAAATCGAAGAGCAACAGCACGGTGGCGGTACGCTCCCATCTACCGTGTCGCCACCATGTCACCATGTACGTCCGCATGTGAAGACACAGTGGCGGTTCGTCGTACCTAGAGATGTTGTGGCGGCAGCGTAGCAATACGGACACGACACGGCGTGCTCCTATCGGTCACCACTGTAGCGACACGGTGATGGCACGTCGTGCTGGTTATGAAGTAGTTCGACTAGCCACCGGAAGGTGTCACAGACCCTCTCCTATCCTTCTCACATGCGATTGAGCGTCATGAAGAGCATATTCGAAAAGCAGTCGACTCTACCGGGTCTCATGATGATGTCAATATAAATCTTAAGAGCACAGTATGATGCAATAGATTTTGCGCTGCACAGCAGACCGCCTCTGTACCACTACGGTGGCATTACGAAGAGGAGTGCAGCTGCACAGCAGACCACCTCTGTGCAGGATTACGGAGAGGATCAAAGCTGCACAGCGTGTCGCATCCGTGTCATTACGGTGGCGTTACGCGCTGATGCAAGCAGCATGGCGTGCAGTTACTGTGTCGTTACAGTGTCGACAGCGCAGGTAAGAAATAACAGCAAACCGTGCACTTACTGTGCAGCCACGAATGGCCGGTACGCTGCCGGTACGCTGTACTGCCACCGTGCCGTCAGATGCGGACGTACATGGTGACATGGTGGCGACACGGTGTACCGGCATGGACGCCACTGTGTCGTCTCTGTGCCGTCACATTTCTATCTGGGTACGCTTTGTGCTTTCCTTAAAATTAATATATCTGGAGAACGCTTTGGGTGATCGACTTGAAATTCATTATACAAGTAGACTACGTATGTCCCTGTTTTCAGTCCAAATTTTCTTGAAATTGCAAAATAATTTTCTATTTGGCTGGATTTTGTATTTTCTGTAAATTGTTGGTTAGTCGTCTAACTTTCATAATTTTGCAGTAACCACCCCGAAATTTTATGTGCAGATACACTTCATAATAAGGACGGTTAGGATTGAATTTGGGATAAGTCGCTCAAGAAGTTCGGTTTAAAAACAAAAATTAATTTTTCGCAAAGAATTTGTAAGTTCTCTAACTTTTGCAATTTTGCATCTATCGAGCTGAATTTTTTTGTGGCGATACATTCAACGACAATAAAAAATAATACTGAATTTCATAAAAATCGCGTGAGAGGTTCTGTTGAAAAAAATTTTTGAAAATTTCATGAGAATTTTGTTAACGCTCCAACATTTGCATTTTCAGAAGTATCAAGCTAAAATTTTTTGTACAAATACACTATATGATAAGAATAGTCAGGGTTGAGTTTGGTGAAAATCGCTCAAGATGTTCGTTCGCAAAATTTTTTTGAAATTTTCGAAATATAATTGTTAACACTAAGTTTCCTAATTTAGCAGCTATCGAGCTCACTTCCTTAGCACCAACACACTGGATGACAAAAACATTTAATAATGTAATTGAACGGAATTGCCAAAAAATCATGCAAATTTGGAATTTGCACATAGCTTCTTCATTTGTTCCCGTCGTTCGTGAAGCTTCCTTTATGAGGAAGCCATGATAATAAATCTTCCTCATAAAGGAAGGTTGAGGAACGACGGAAACAAATGAAGAAGCTATGTGCAAATTCCAAGTTTGCATGATTTTTTCGAATATACTTGGCGTCGAGACGCTGCCGCGTCTCTTAATACATGATAAAATTTCGTCATAAGTTTATATTTATTATAAGTCAATAATTTATGTCGATTTTTGATAAATTTGTTGAGTCTTCTCAGAATGAGTTATAACCATGAAAAGTTTTTTTTAAATAATTTTTTTAAATAATTAATAATGAAATAAAATAATGCAAAACTTATAAATACTCAAGGGGGTTGAGTCAGCGTCAAAACGGTGATTTTCAATAATCAGTTCTAATTTGGGTAGAATGCCAACAAATATGACCTATCATCCACAATTTGAGGTTCCAAATAAGTGATTTTTTGGGACTAGTTAGAACCCTTAAGGTGCACCAGTTTCCTGAAAAACCTAGTTTTGAGTTTTTACACTCTGCGCGTGATTCAGAATAAACTGCTCAACGGATCTTACCCTACGATGTCTCATTTTCTTTGTAATACTTTTCCGCACCAGGTGAACGTGGCACATTTTTTTTAGCCCTTTATTTCAGAGTTGCAGGCCTGTTTTGAAATTGTTAGCCTTTTTCGAACTTTCCAGGCATTGTCCTGGTCACAATTTTGACTTCAATCAAAATGTGCCGCGTTCACCCGGTGGGAAAAAGCGTTACGAAGAAAATGAGATGTCGTAGAACAAAATCTGTCCAGCGGTTCTTATTGGATCACGCGCAGAGTATTTGAAATACTAGGTTTCGGAAAAGAGCCTTCAAAGTTCAACATCTGGCAAAATGTTCCGCAGTCTCTGGCATCGCTGTTTCACACTTCCTGTGGAACAAACAATATCTTTGAAGGGTATTATAAGTTTAGAAACCATTTTTTAATGACTTTCAATAATTTTTCAATTTAATTTTTTTTATTATTTCATGTCTATTAGGGACAATATGTCTTGAGATAAAAATTGCTAAATTTCTTCTAGATGATAATGAACACTTTCTTTGACACTTGTTAGGTTATCACACGAGAAATAAACTTTGCTTCGCTGAAAAAGAATCTCAATTTGATGATCGGAAAATGAGTTGGAAAATTAAAGAATTCAACAGTCGTTTTTGTCAATTATTCAATAAAGTAAATATAATACTGACATAACCAACGGCTGTGTGACAGCCGATGGTGCGGTTTGTCCAGTTTGTCTAAAACAAACAAAGCACACTTTCACTACATTTCACAAGCGGCTCACACAGTAATGAATTATCTTTTTAACACGAATAAACTACTAATAAACTAGTAAAGACTAATAAATCCGAACCGGGCGCGTGTAATTCGTCGACAATACACATACGATGCATTCAGCATTTCATCAGCGTTCCGGACGTTCCGGTAGATATTATTCCGGGACGTATGGAACGCTGTGAATATAGCAACTGAGAAAAAAATCCCGAAAAAAGCGTTCTTTTGGATTTTCTTTTTTCAAGGCATTCCCTTGGATTCTTTTAGATGGATTCTTTTTACTTGGTGTGCTTTCCATCTACGACACAGAGCGACACAGTGTGACACGGTGTTCAACAAAATGCGTTCTATCAACGACACGGCACGACACGGTGCGATACAGAAACAAGTTGTGTTCGAGCGTGTCGAGCCTATAGTTACAACCGTAAGAGCTGCCATTGGTTGATTTTGTGTTGCCCCACTGCAACTACTTCGCGGTAAAATCAAATTTTTATACAAAATTTTCCACATTCTTCCACTAAAATTAGCTAGATATTAAATAGTTGTTATTTACCCGCGAGTTTAAGGATATTTTCGAAAACTAGAAAATACTTCAAATGCTCGAACTATTTTCTTACTATCAGATAATTATCCAAGATCTCAAGCGCCGTTTCTGTCTCCGCGTTTGTGACGAAATATCATATTTCTATACGAGGTATTGTTATAATCGATTCGTAACATTTGGGTTTCAACAAACGTAACTTATAATCAATTTTTAGGTTAGGCACCGAGTGTAGAACGTGAAGAAAGAGGTTCACAAGCGCTCACTAGCTGCTGTGCCGGGACCTACAGCGTCCCATCAGGCACATGAACACTGTGTAACACCGTGTCACACCGTGTCGTGTAGATGGAAAGCACCCTTGGTATATGGGATGGTACACTAGACGCTCCCATAACTTGACGCGTCAGGACCGGAAACGCTCCCAAGACTTGACGTTCCCCTCATTCTTCCACTCTCGTATTTTAACGCATGATGCGTAATGCCTTTTTGTCGAACCATGCGTAGAGTGAGCACGCGAAATTCAACTCAAAATTTGTGCTCACGGATTATAAAAATACAATTAAAAATCTGACAGCGATATATTTTGCAAATTTTTGAAAGATTGATTAGAATTTAATGTAGATAACTTTTGATGAAAAGAATTGAACAGAAAATAGATTAATCCGATCGTTGAAACGCGTGAGATACATTTTTCTAGAGAATGTAATGCAAAGTTGCATATATACACATGTATACATACGAATATTCTACAGAAATTTCGTTCTTCCTCGAAAATAAAAATTCCTGTTTCTTCGAGAAAACGACTAATAGTAACACATAATTGATCGTACGTAATTGACCAAAAAAATTTGACAGTTGAGGTTATGTTGTTCTGTGTAAATTCCCGCAGCACGGCAGCTGAGTTTGGAGTGGGGTGAAAGCGCGATAGGGGTCGTCAAGTTTTTGGAACGCGTTGCCATGGTAACGCGTCAAGTTATGGGAGCGGTAAAGTTATGGGAGGTTAAGTTATGGGAGCCTCTAGTGTATATCATCTTCCAATCGACCAATTACCTCTTTTGGGCATTTTCATTGCTTACATACAAATAAGTTTCGCGCTGGAAGCGCACGAGATTTAAATTCATTTCAATAAATATTTTCTTTATTTTCTACGTATTCTACAAAGGAATATTCATTTCACCACGCACAAATATATAACTTATGCAAAAATTTTTGCATGAGCAAAATTGTGCATAAAGCTAAAAGGCCACATCATTTTGAACACTATAAAAATTTCGCGTGATATGGGTATCAAAAACTGTTTAGAGATGTGATTATTTGTATAAAAATTTCTACGTCATCGTTCAGCGTGGGCAATTTTTTTTTGGTTTCGAAAATTTGTTCAACGAAAATATTGAAAAATGAAATGTGCCCATTCTGCGTAATTGCTCAGAAATGTTTATACAAAATATAATTTTTTAAAGATTTTTCTTTCGAATAAAAAAAAAAAAAAAATTCGTTTCGAAAAAAAACAAGCACGCTTCGCGTACTCGTTGGGGGGCTTCGCCCCCAAACACCCCCGTGCTTCGCGCGCCGTTGTCGTCGCGCTTCGCGCTCCGTATTCTTGATTATTGTCTTGATTTATTCCGTTATGATCGAATATATTTTGAATGTAGGTTAACATGTCCCTTGGGGACGTTTTAATAGGCACTCACACCGTAATTCAAACTCTTTGATTCATTGTGAACATCGATTAATTATTCTGATGAATTATATTAATCATTATTTGATATTCCGGATATTCCGAATATTCCGGCTCTGAGGATGGTACATTTGCTATGGAATGCCCCATACAACCTATACGTATGTACTATATACATGCGTAGTATGTATACGTATATTTTTTTGAGTGCAAAAAAGTGCAGGTATATGGACATGCGTATGAAAATTCTAGAAATTTTTAAAATCTGTCGATTGGAAATTTTTAAAAATCTATTGTTACATTTTTGTCTGTAACTTTGCTATTTTTGAAAATTTCGATCTATAACTTTGTGAGTGGATGCAAAAGGCTTGTTGAAATCGATTTTTTTCGATTTCACGCTGACTCGACCCCCTTAACGAATAAAGAAAACAAAATTTTCCTGGTTATAACTCTTTCTAAAAAGACTCAACAAATTTATAAAAAATAGAACTAAATTATTGATTTATAATGCATTTAATTCACTCTATCACTGATAACCGGAAACAGATAATTCAAAAAGTTCTGAATGTTTTATATAAGGTGCCCAGATATGTACTCTTTCAAACCCATATTCATTGAACATTAACAAATGATTCATACTTCGAAAAAAAATCTCTGGAAATCAATATTTTCACAGTTTTAAATTTTTCAATTAATTATATTGATTCTTGTCTTCTAAAACGTTTTTGTATTTATTCGATCTTTTTTCTTGTAAAACGCTTCTAATGCAAAAATCGGTAAAAAATAAATTTTTTTTCAGAAATGAAATATGAAAATTTCCAAAATAAAGATTTATTTTTTAGCAATTTTCGCAATGTATCATTCGAATCACCCCACGGTTGCACCCCACGAACAAACGCACCCCGCGGACTCGCGCACCACACCCCATGCTTCCCGTGTGGAAATTTTGTTAGGGGATTCATGGGGGCCCGATTAATTTTCCCGAATAAATACAGGGGCGCGACAAGGAAACCCGTTCAGGTCCCGTTAGGGATTGTGCCACTTTATTAAGCGGGCCGCTTAGAAGATGCCGAATCGGGACCCCTAAAAGATGCCGTATCGGGGCCTTTAAAGGATGCCGCATCGGAGCCCTTAAAATATTCCGTATCAAGACCCTTAAAAGATGCCATATCGGGGCCCTTAAAAGAGAATTATTCATTTTTTCCATATATTTATCAGTTGTTACGTTGAAATTCAGTTCTATATTCACAATTGATAGTTTCTAAGGGTCAAGTAACGAAAAAAAAAGTTTGAAGAAACACAAAAACGTTGCCATCAGTGGGGTTTGAACCCGCGACCCTCGTTTTTATACATATCCTCAAATTCAACATGAAATAGATTTAAAAACAATAAATAATTTGAATGTTCATGAATTTTTCTGACTGATTTAGTTTGCTTGCATATTTGCGGATCCTAGAATATGCACGAGACTAGACTAGAGTTTGAAACCTACCTACCTATCGAGCCTAACTAAGGACCTAAGACTGGGACACTAACCACTGCACCACCGACTACTTTTGATATACTGATGTAGATATCATATTTATAGAACTCAGGCCGAGAAATAAATACGTACCAAAATAGTATTAGGTATGGTATTATTTACTTAGTATGGTATTACTAAATTGATAAAAATCACATATTAATTGAATAAGATGAATAATAATAACAATAATAATAACATTAAATAATAATAATACATATAATTATTAATATTTTTAAGTACCGGTACTCTGGAGTAGTGGCTAGCGTGCTTGCCTCTAAACCAGAGCATCGGGAGGTCCTGGGTTCGATTCCCTGTGCCGTAGTCTCGTCGAGAAATAAAAATATGGGCGTGACAAGCTCCAGATCTATATATGTGGCATACACAAGTCTCCTACAGATGTGAGTCACATGTATATAGCTGTAGTCCATGTTTACAATTTCTCGACGAGGCGCGACGTAGCTCCGGCATCGGAAGACGAACTCACGACCGACTCGGGGGAGGGGGGGAGGAAGGGGTGGGGAATATTGGAAGGGGGGGGGGGGAATGGGGAATATTGGAAGTAGATGATTGGGGTAGGGGTTTGCTAAAGGGGAAGGATCCCGGGCTTTTGGAAATTTGAAAAGAAAAAAAAATCAATATTTTTAAGTATATTTATTATTATTAATAATATTTATTATTATTATTAAATAATAATGAATGTTATAACTTAATTTATATTGTCTAAGTATATTTTTAAGTAATATGAAAAAATTACTTCACATTACTTAAAAAATCGGATGCGAGTATGTGTATGTATATCATATCGAATATATGTACTAAATTTTATTTTGATTATCTTATTCTTTGAATGCACCAAACTGGGTCTCGTACTGGCTAACCTATCAAGTCCTTATTTAAATTTATTGTTGGGAATTCCTGTTAAGCTTAATCGGGTTCTAGCTTAATTTACCTATGAAGCCCGTGTTTAAATATATAATCGAAAACTTATTGAAACCTGACCGGGCCCTGTTTTGATTTACCTATAAAGCCTTTGTTTAAATATATAATGGTAAACCTATTTTAATCAGGCTGGGCCCTGCCTTGATTTCCCTATCAAGGCCCTATTGAATTTTAAACTGGAAAACCTATTTAATCCAGACCGGGCCCGGCCTTGGTTCACCTATCGAGGCTCTATTGAATTTTAAACTGGAAAACCTATTTAAACCAGATCGGGCCCTGCCTTGATTTATCTATCAAGGCCCTATTGATTTTTAAACTGGAAACCTATTTAAACCAGACCGGGCCCTGCCTTAATTCCGTATCAAGGCCCTATTGAATTTTAAACCGAGAAACCAATTCAATCCAGACCGGGCCCTGCCTTGATGTACCTATCAAGGCCCTATTGAATTTTAAACTCGAAACCTATTCAAATCAGACCGGGCCCTGCCTTGATTTCCCTATTATGGCCGTATTGAATTTTAAACTGGAAAACCTATTTAATCCAGAACGGGCCCTGCTTGATTTACCTATCGTAGCTCTATTGAATTTTGAACCGGAAACCTATTTAAACCAGACCGGGCCCTGCCTTGATTTCCCTATCAGGGCCTTATTGAATTTTAAACTGGAAAACCTATTTAATCCAGACCGGGCCCCGCCTTGATTTCCCTATCAAGCCCCTATTGAATTTAAAACTGGAAAACCTATTTAATCCAGACCGGGCCCTGTCTTGATTTATCTATTAAGGCCCTATTGAATTTTAAACGGGAATACCTGTAATTGCCTTATCGGGGCCTTTTCAGGCTGTACCCGGAAAAATCATATTAGGGATTCCACATTTAGCCCGACCCGGGCCCCGATTATTATTAGGACTTCCCTAACTATTTTCCACACGGATTCTAACCCACCCTATAAATCCACGTACCCCATGGACGCACGCACCCTACGTTTTGGAGAAAAAATTGAATTAGGCTACTAGAATAGATATCCCCGATGCATAGTTTCTGTCGTTTTTTTAGGTTAGATAAAAAAACAAAGAAATTGAATTTGGCTACTAGAATAGATATCCCCGTTGCAGAGTTTCTGTCATTTTTTTTGGGTTTGATAAGAAAAAATAAAATTCGGCTACTAGAATAGATATTTCCGTTGCAGAGTTTCTGTCGTTTTTTGGGGTTCGAGAAAAAAAAAGATTGAATTTGGCTACTAAAATAGATATCCCCGTTGCAGTGTTTTTGTCGTTTTTTGGGTTTGATAAAAAAAAATTATTTTTCCCATCTCGTACTTTTTCCGCGGGTATTTTTTCTATCGGGTACTTTTTTAGCGGGTATTTTTTCGTGTCCTATTTTTTCCTATATCGGTCCTATGATTCTCACAATTTAAAAAAGTTATGTTCATTCGAATGATACAGTTCAATCGACGTTTTAACTGATAATAGCGACCAAATTGTCGGGACCAATTTTCCGGGGGACCAAATTTCCGAAGACCAATTTTCCACGGACCAATTTTCCGGGACCAACTTTCTTAGATTCGAAGAATTTTCGCGATGATAAATATTCAAATTAATTCGCCCAATATGATGATATCTCAGTAACGCGTGGGCGGAAAAAAATAACAATGGATTCAAATGAAAGATAAAATTATTTCTAGACTACTAGGGTTCGTAGATCTTAAAAAGATGGTCGTGTTTTTTAGTAATTCCGGATTGGAATTCAAATCGGGTTCGACGGGAGGCATATTCGCGTATATAAGAGTGCGCAACGATCTCGACTGGGATTCTCTGTTTTTTTAATCCTTGGCGTCGAGACGCTGTCGCGTCTCGTGATAGCTAATATATACAAGATATGTTAATATAGAAAAAAATATATTTTTTCCAATATAATTAAACTTTCAATTAAAAATATTCGATAGACAGTCTTCCATATTTTTCACTTAATACTCGGTTATTTTTATACTCAAATTATTTTTTCTGTATTATTTCTTCACAAGAAAACTATTTCTACCACGATAGAAATCTATCATAAAAACAATACAAAATAACAATTCTACCGTCAATACTTCTGACTTATAAAAGCGTTTTAACAACCCTATCAAATTACAAGTCCTTCAGAATTAATCTGAATTAAGTAATAATCCCACGAAATTCTACGAAGGCGGATGTGATAAGCTTGGTAAGCTTCTTAATTGGTAGAAATCAACTCTGAACTTTTATTCAGCAAGTATAATAAACGGTACAATTTTCTTTTTGTAAGGATCTTTTGATAAATATTTATCGCAGTGAGGATGTATTTCTGGAAAACTCATAACGAGTAGTGCTGTAACAGTGTGCCTATAAAGCCAAAATGATTAAGATTCGATTTTTGTAAATAGGGAATGATCAAAGTGAACGAATGCAAATGGAATTTTCTGCCACCCAGATCCAAAATTTTCACACGAGGTCTTGTTTGAATAAGTTGATTAAAGTTTCATTATTTCCTACATTAAATTGGATATCTCGTCAGTTATGTATTAGAGTGTGCGAACCGAATTAACGGGCAAATTAAAGTTTGAATAAAAAACGAGTAATTTCTGCATTATAGCATCACGAAATGTATAATTGGCAGTATGACGCATTGTTCAGTGGGATAGGGTGAAGAAAGAAATTTGCTCATTTCAGCGGATTTGCGATTCGCGCCCTAGGGATTCTCGTGGTACCCGTAAAATCGGTTCATCCCGCAACCTTCAGGATCCATAAATTCCGTTCTTGCGGTGAGGCAGTTATCCACGTATACAGATATACGTAATAAGCTTGAAGGGGATGAAAAACCCATCCAAGTATCTCCGCAGTCTTCCAAGTTGTGCGCGTCCTTTAACGAGTTCGTATGAATCACCATTTACAGACTCTCCGAACACTACGTGTAGATTATACGTTTACAACAATATTTTCATATCCTCACTACGCTGAAATACACTATTTTTTCCAGAAGATAAATATTTTATATAAACTTTTTTCACGCGCGAAAAAAATTCTTTTCGTAGAACAATACGTTGTAAAAACAACCATTCGACTGATACATTCCAAATCTCGTTGAATTTTTCATTTGAAGAATTCATTTGGGTTTATTTGGGTAGAACAATACGTTGTAAAAAAACCATTTGACTGTTACATTGCAAATCCCGTTGAATTTTTCATTTTAAGAATTCATTTGGCAGGATGAATATATTTTTATATTATTTTATATTTCGATCAGAACATCGGATTGAAATTCAATAGAATTATTGTATGATGACTTCTGTGTGAAGTTTAAAAAAAATATCAAATCTATTCAGAACGTCGGTTGAAACTCGAAAAATAGAAATGTTTTGACGATTTTTTATTTCAAAGCTGGTTAAATATTTCTATCGACATTCACGGGGGAAAATATGATTCATGTAACATTTCTTTGAGCACAAACAAAATTCGAATTGGATTGAATAAAACTTTGGAGCAGACTGAAAGTTTGCCGTTTTTACGTTACATTTTTTTCTCTGAACGTTGAAGACCGATTGGAACCATTGAAAATTCGTCGAATAAAAATTGAAAGTTGAAAAAAGAAGTTTCCAATATGATTCAGAAAACTTTTCGTGTGTACACACATATTTAAATACTATAAATAAAAGTAGGTACAGAAATCGAGCTTAATGATGGTCATATTGTGATCGAAGTATTTGCAATGTGCTTTGTGTACCTGAAAGCTTGAAAATTGTCGAAACCACTAACACGAAATTTCACTCTGAACTAACCGTATCGAACAAATGTTTCAATTTTCCAGGTGTCACAGCACGATCTATTTGACTATTATCATCGCCATTTTACGATATTATTCATATATTTATATATATTAGGGTGATTTTTTTCGACTTTCATTATTTCTTTCACTTCCTACCCGAAATCTTGTTGCATATATCTGAAGGAAAATTTCCTGAAAGTTACAGCCCTTAATACTAATATTGAGTACTTTCCCTCCGCGTGATAAGTTCTTCCATCTAAAATACACGTTAATCAAAAACTTTTTTCTTTAAACCCACACGGAAATATAATATACCGGAAAATATATTTTTCGATATACGTAAAAATATATTTAAAATATATTTGAAGTGTACATTATATATTCTAAATACATTTTAGATGTATCTAAAATATATATCAGATATATTTTAAATATATAATATGTATATTCCATATAACCCACACAACAAAAATACGTCCCAAGTACGTCTTTCGGACATCACGCCAATTGTCTCGTGATGGTAATGGGATGGTCCCATGGGATTCCCATGGGCTCTAAAGTGACCGCAGTGATTACGGGAATGGGATCGTCCCATTGTCGTCCCGGGATGTCTTCAGAACGTCTCTTGGACTGCAAACACAGCAGAGTAGAGATATCGATAAGATGTTATCGAGACTTCTTAAAGACGTCACCAAAATATTCCAGAATTATCAGACACAGCAATAATACGTCCCAAGTACGTCTTCCGGACATCACGTCAATTGACTCAATTGTCCCGTGATGGTAATGGGATGGTCCCATGGGATTCCCATGGGCCCTGAAATGTCCGCAGTGATTACCGCAATAGGATGGTTCCACTGCCGTCCTGGGATGTCTTTGGGATGTCGTCGGGACGTCTCTTGGACTGCCAACACAGCAGTGGATAATTATTTTTTTTTCGATTTAATATTAATTAATTTGAATTGATTAATTGAATTTCAATAAAATGGGTACAGTACAGAGGAAGACAGCAAGTACTCCTTGAAGTATGGCCTCTTTTGAGGTCTGACTCCTTTCGGTGTCAAATGTCCGTGTTCACGCTCGGCTATATAAGCATTCTATTTGCATGATCTGTATGTGAGAGCGTTTGCCATCTCGTGGCGAGTCTGGAACTAACGTCGCGCAATGGCTGACCTCCTACAGACATTTCTGAGAGAGCCCGGCGGGATCGTCTACACATGGTTACGGCAGGATATCCTCAAGACATCCCATATTAATCTCGTGTAGAACAATGTCTCATCGGTACCTCCCAGAAACATCTTTAAGAAAGTGCGCTGGGATTGTCAAAACACGGTTACGACAGGATATCCTCAGGACATCCTATATTAATCTCGCGTAGAACAATGTCTTACCGGTACCTCCCAGAGACATCTCTAAGAGAATACGCTGGGATCGTCAAAACACGGTTACCATAGGATATCCTCGAGACATCCTATATTAATCTCCAGTAGACCAATGTCCTACTAGTACCTCCCACAGACATCTACAAGACAGTGCGGTACGATCGTCTACACACGGTGACGGCAAGATATCTTCAAGACATCCTATATTAATCTCGGGTAGAACGGTGTCCTACCAGTATCTCCCACAGACGTCTACAAGAGAGTGCGTTGGGATCGTCTAAACACGGTTGCAACAGGATATCCTAAAAACATCCTATATTAATCTCGAGTAGACTAATGTTCTACTAGTACCTTCCATAGACATCTACAAGACAGTGCGGTACGATCGTCTACACACGGTGACAGTAGGATATCCATAAGACATCCTATATTAATCTTGGGTAGAACAATGTCCTACCGATACCTCCCAGAGACATCTATAATAGAGTGCACTGGGATCGTCTAAATACGACAGGATATCCTCAAGACATCCAATATTAATCTCGGGTAGAACAATATCTTACTGGTTCCTCCCATAGACGTTCATAAGACGTTCTATCTTGGCAGGACACGAATGGGACTATCTCGGGATGGTTCCGGGATCAATTTTGCTGTGTGGGTACATCCAAAAATATATTTTCCGTAATATTTGCCGATATATTTTATTTCCATGTGGGAAATTTCACCACTTCGCGGTTTTTTATGCTATCGCATTAAATTTGTTTGCAATTTACGCAGAATTAAACGATCTTTGAAATTGTTTTTCCCACAAAAAAGATCCTTAAGACCTAATTGCTAGAATTAATATTTCTTGAGATATTCGACTTTTACTTATTTGTGATATGAACATTTTTATGGATTATTGAACCAAAAGTTTCAAATAGTTGATATTGCATATCATATCACCACTTGTGCTATGATATGTGATATGGTGATATGATCTAGAATATGAACAATTCAAAACTTCGGGTTCGAAAAGCTATACGAATTTTATACCATAAATAAGTTAAGGTTCAATATTTCAAGAAATAATAAATGACCTTTTTTGTGGGAAATTAAATTTCCAACCAAATATCTTCTTACGATTTTTTGATTAAGTTAATCATTTCGGAGATAACAAAAAATCGAGAATTGTGGGTAAAAATCAACTTCAGGGACTTGTACTATCTCACCAGTGTAAGTTACACTTACGCTCTTCAAGACACTTTTAAGGATCGTTTGATTTCACGTAAATTGCGACCAAAATCAATGTGATAGCATAAAAAATCGCGGAGTGGTAAAATTTTGACGAAAAAAGTTTTTCATTTACGTGTATTTTAGATGGAAAAACTTATCACGCGAAGGGAAAGTACTTAATATTAATATTAAGAGCTGTAACTTTTAGGGAATTTTCTTTCAGGAATATACAACAATATTTCGGGTAGGAAGTGAAAGAAAAAATGAAAAACTGTTGACTACCCTCAGAAATCAAAGATATCGTTGAAACAAAGGTCTCTGGGCAACGGTTCGATTTCTTGAATTTTTTTAGAGGGCGCGCGGGACGTTCAGAAACGCCATTTTTAGCGTTAAATTAACTGTATCACTGATAAACGAAAACAGTTCCTTCGAAAAATTCTGAATTTTTTATATAAGCTGCCCAGATATGTACTTTTTCATACCCATATTTACTAAACATTAACAAATGGTGATATATTCGAAAAAAAATCTCTGAAATTCAATATTTTTGTTTGTTTTCAATTAATCATATCATTACTTATTGATTTTTTTCTTCTAACACGTTTTTGTATTTCTAGCATCTTTTTTCTTGTAAAACTCAGTATCAGTATTGCTTTCAATGCGAAAATGACTAAAAAATAAATATTTTTTTTTGAAATTTTCATATTTAAAAAGATTTATTTTAGCCCGAGCCACAAGAATCCCTAGTATATATATCTCTCTATATTATATAAATATTTCGGCGCCACCGCCACCGTGTACAAGAATCAAGAACCCAAACCTCCAAACCCAAACTCCCAAACCTAAACCTTTACGATGCGAGCGCGCGAAGCGCCCGAGCCACAAAAACCTCCAGTATATATATATATATATACTAGGGGCCCATGCGGCTCGGGCGCTACGCGCCCTCGCATCGCAAGCCCAAACCTTCAAACCCAAATCTCAAAATCCAAACCTCCAAACTCAAACCTCCGTACCCAAACCTAGAACCGAGTGGGGTAGAGTCGGCCATGGAATCGAGGCTCGAGCGGGGTGAGTTGGTCATGGCCTCGATTCTTGTACAAAGCGGCGGCGGTGGCGATAATTTTATATAATATAGATATATATATATATACTAGGGGCCCGTGCGGCTCGGGCGCTACGCGCCCTCGCATCGCAAGCCCAAACCTGCAAACCCAAACCATCAAACCCAAACCTCCAAACTCAAACCTCCAAACTCAAACCTCCAAACTCAAATCTCTAAACTCAAACCTCCAAACTCAAACCTCCAAACTCAAACCTCCAAACCCAAACCTCCAAATCTCAACCTCCAAATCCGAACCTCCAAACCCAAATCTTCAAACCCAAACATAGAACCGAGCGGGGTGAAGTTGGCCATGGAATCGAGGCTCGAGCGGGGTGAAGTTGGCCATGGCCTCGATTCTTGCACACAGCGGCGGCGGCGGCGGCGGCGGCGGCGGCGGCGGCGGCGGCGGCGGCGGCGGCGGCGGCGGCGGCGGTGGCGGTAGCGATGGCGATAATTTTATATAATATAGAGAGATATATATGCGTATGGTATATTTTAAAGACATTTTAGGATGTGCAGTGTATTTTTCGAGGACATCTGGCTGTTTTGAGGACTGTCCTCACAATTTTATCGACGTAACGTATTTTTTGAGGACTGTCCTCAAAGAAGCCACCGTCAGCCGTATGTATACTTTTGGGACAAGCGTAATATGTATGAGGAGCGTTACTTTGAGGACTGTCTTCGAAATAACCAACTTGCGATCCGTATTATTCGAGGACTGTCCTCAAAATAACAAGTATATAAGATGGATGTTTTGAGGACAGTGTTCCAAATTTATGTTTATCGACTGCTAAGAGCGGCTAAGTTCAAAAATTGATTGATCGGTTAATATTTTATAAAATTAGGAATTTTTGCTCCCTCATCCAGTATCTTTAAAATGTCCCAGAACGTCGAAAAATCATACTTTGAAAAAATTTCAGGGACGTGTGCGTGTGTGTGTTCAATGAATTTCGCACACAAAGTAGTTTATTCTTGAAATCGGCCGACCTCAATAAGTGCCGTAGCAAAAATTTCGTGTCAGCTAGAATATAAAATTGTTAACTTATCTATGAACAGATTTACATTGGAAAAAATTGTTTCTATAAAATAAGTTCGATAAACATGAATCCTATAAAAGGGAGAAGAAATACCGGAAGTTTTTGAGGTGGATGCTCACATGATTTGCAAACAGTAGAGCTATCGCGCTTTTTTTCCAAAAATTTCGAAGTCATTTGACTTTCGTATCTGTACGTTCGGATGAAATTTTGCAATATATTCTTGATTAAATTCCCGATGAGGTTGACAAAGAGACGGCACGGCCTTGGGGTTGGCGATTTGGCCCCATTTTTTGTATGGTGATACAGCACCCTAAGTACATTATATAGTTATAGTATGAAAGCGCAATATTCAGAAAATTTTACAATATTTTCATTTAAAGTTTCCTGCGCGGCTTATATACTTAAAATGATTTATCATTGCCAAGCCGCCGCATGGCCTAGTCGGTTACGTGTTAGTTTCTCGCGCTGTAGTTCCTCGATTCAATTCTGGCTTCAATTGATTTTGTTATGTATTATTTCTCTTTTAACAAGTATTTTAAGTCATTATTATTATT
Organism: Alloplasta piceator; assembly: GCA_946863875.1. Classification (NCBI taxonomy): domain Eukaryota; kingdom Metazoa; phylum Arthropoda; class Insecta; order Hymenoptera; family Ichneumonidae; genus Alloplasta; species Alloplasta piceator. Next base: position 16,656,886 of record OX333078.1, read on the forward strand.
AGTCATCATTGAATTATTTTTTGAACTTATTTGCATCACATTTCTCAATTAAAATAATTCATAACATTGGGTTTTTTAATGAAAATACCGAAGTAGATTAGGATGAATTCAATATTTATTTGCATTATGATTATGTGCGAATGTAATGCAAATAAATTCGAAAATAATTTAATGATGACTAATGCTCTTAAAATAATGATTGAAGTAGAAATAATAGAACCCGAGAACTACGGCGCGAGTGACTAACACGTAACCGACTAGGCCAAGCGGCGGCTTGGCAATGACAAAAAATTTTAAGTATACTATATACCGCACAGAAAACTTTAAATGAAAATTTTGTAGAATTTTCTGAATATTGCGCTCTCATACTGCGTCATTATGATGTACTTAGAATAAGGGTGCTCGATCACCACAAAAAAATTGGGCCAAATCGCCGACCCAAAAGCCGTGCCGTCTTGAGACTTGAAACTTTAAACGCAGTTCAAACCTGGATGACAATGCAATATAAACTAAATCAAACCCAAATGCAAAAATAAATTTAAATACATATGAAATTTGTCAAATGTCTCATAAATTTCATTATATGGTAAAAGTATTTTAAATCCATTGAAAAAATGCACACCATTTCAAACCCAAACCCAAATTGAAAAAGAACAGAAATTTGTCAAACATGTGCCATTATCTCATCAAGATTTTTCAAATCGATTGCAAAAATTCACACGCTATCAAACCCAAACCTGAAATTAGTCAAATGTTTCTGTCATTATCTTATCAAGGTGTTTAAAATCGATGCAAAATGTCACACGATATCAAATCCAAACCTGAAATTCGCAAATGTTTCTGTTATTATCCTATCGAGATGTTTAAAATCGATTGCAAAATTTTACACTATTTCAAACCTGAACCCAAACTAAAATAAACCCACAATTTGTCAAATGTCGCTGTTTATATGTCATCCTATTTTGATCCTCAAAAAATACGATACGTAATTTTTTTGAGCAGTGTAGCCTTTGAGGACCTATATTCTTACAGAGTGTATTCTTTGAGGACATATATTTTTAAGTGTCGTATCTCTTAAAGACATGGTATATTTCTACGTAGTGTCTACTTTGAACACAAATTGAAATAAACCTAAAATTTATTGAATGTCTCCGTTATTATCTCATAAAAGTGTTCAAAATCTATTGCTGAAATTCACACCATTTCGAACCTAAACCCAAACTAAAATCAATCCAAAATTTGTTAAATGTATCTGCTTATATATCATCCTATTCTGATCCTCAAAAAATACGATACGTAATATTTTTGCGCAGTGAAGCCTTTGAGGACATATATTGTTAGAGTGTATTCTTTGAGGACATATATTCATGAGTATCGCATCTTTTAAAGACATGGTATATTTCTATGTAGTGTCTACTGCGAACCCAAAAAAATTACCTGACTGATATATTGTTGAAACAACTAAAGTTGATAGGTTGTGATAACTGAATGACATTTTTTGTTACAATCCAATTCTGCATCGCTTCAATCCACGTAAATAGTTCAGAAAACTGAATAATCTATTGGATAACCTAGACAATGGGTTCGTTTTTCTAAAGTCGATTCAACTGAACCATTGTTCCCACGCGGAAAAAAGTATATTTGTCATATATCCCAGATATATAATTAATATATGTGATATAAAACGGCAAAAATAGGTATATTCGTCATATATGAGACAAGTATGATATAATATATTTTTCATGTATATGTAATGCATGTATTTCTCATATATTTCTCATATATTTGCGATACATGATTCATACTTGCCATACATGAATTATATATTTCTCATACATATTTGAAAGTGTTTATGAAAAAAAGGTATTCATCAACAAAATAGATTTTCCCTTGCCGTAAAAAATTCGAATCTTCATAACCCCTAACTTTTTTCAAGTGCATAGTAGTAGGCGATAGCGTAATAGGTAGCGTGTTAGGTAATTAGGTACGATAGGTATGATGGTAGGCAGGGTCGAGGGTTCGATTCCCAATCGGGCAGAGAAATTAGATCGGAGATTTTTCTTTTTTTTCGATTTATCTCTTTTTGGGGCCGCTAGACTATGCATATTAAATTATTTTGCAGGGGTTTCATATTTTTTATAACATGTTTAGCAACAATTATTTAACACGCATTTTATTGAATCAATCATGTTACCTGTTGATTGGACTAATTACCGGTTAGATACAACTCTATTTCAGTTAACGCAAAATAATATTCTATTGAACCAACAATTTTATGTATTGGTTGGACTAGTTGCCCGTTAGATGCGACTCGACTCAGTCAACTCAAAATAGCTTTTCATTGAATCAACAATTTTATTCATTGGTTGAACTAATTGCCGGTTAGATGCAACTCTACTTCAGTTGGTTCAAAATATTCAGTTCGGCATACTGTACTCTCTTGCAGCCCGTGTCCGCCGCATTCAGTCCAGCCAACAAAATTTTCAATGATTCAACAAATTTATTTTCTCGGTGCACCATTGCGAACCTAAACCTAAATTAAAATAAACCCATAATTTATCAAATGTCTCTGTGTATATATCATCCTATTTTAATCCTAGAAAAAATACGTAAAATTTTTGCGCAGTGTAGACATTGAGGACATATGTTCTTACAGAGTGTATTCTTTGAGGACATACGTTTGTGCATATCGGATCTTTTAAAGACATGGTATATTTCTACATAGTGTCTACTTCGAACCTAAAATTTGTCCAACGTCTCTGTTAATATATCATCAAAGTATTTAAAATCCATTGCAAAATTTCACGCCATTTCAAACCCAAACCTAAACCCAAACCTGAAATTTGTTAATATATCTGTTATACTCATTAACGTGTTTAAAACCGATTGCCAAATTTCAAGCACAAGGTTAAAAAGTAAAAAATATTTATTTCATTAAAAACAAACATTTGAATATACCACGTTTCCAAAACGAACTTAAAAGTATAAAATAATTTTTCCTACCCTTACACAGATTGTTCTGAAAATTTATTAACATGGATTTTTATTATCTATGAAAATACTTGTAAGATTTAAAAGGAAAAACGTGGAGCGCATGCAATAAATAATAGTATCCCAGATAGACAGCCATGATTATCACGCCGTGTATACATTTGATGAAGCAAATTTTCCAGGATATTGGCTACATGTTGTGATGCATGCCCATGAGTTCATTTAGTATGATGAATTTACAAAACATTTCGATCTCATCATGTCGTTTACAAATGCATCATCCGTTGACTACCAGATGAACTCATAAGCCGGCATATTTACATTCTGCAATGAATATTTGCAGATGGATATCATATGAAAGCCATTCAATTATTTTTTTGGTGTATTCACTAGGTTAGCATTGAAAGGCTGCAAAATCACTGCAAAATGACAGCATGTTGTGACAAGCCTCGCATCTTTTTGCAAGTCCAAAAAATTCATTATAAAGTTATTAATAATGTTCACCAACATCTGAGAATTTTCGCAAATCACGGCCGCCATATTGAATGTTTAAAAATTGTTTTCATTTACTTAGAAAAAAAAATTATTTCAACTAATTTTTTTTGAATGTTTTAATTTTTTTGTTCTATATTTCAGTTTCATATAAGCAAACAAACTTTTACAAAAGTTGCATTATTTTCCATAATTTTTTTCGAGGGGTTATTCATTCGTGAAATCATTGAACCACCTCGGTATGAAGTCAGAATTGAAATCGAGCGAAATCACGTGAAATCACGTGAAATCACGTGAAATCACATAAATTCGCACGAAATCGACGTTACAAAAAAATCGTTGAAATCACTTGAAATCAGAATGAAATCGCTCCAAGATTATTGAAATCAATGTGAAATCACTTGAAGTCATAAAATCATTGGACATCACAAAATATACGTAGAGTGCGCAGAATTTTCAAAATCGATTTTCACACACAACAAAGAAACGCGAGAAAACATGCCCTAACGCGTTTCGGATAATTTAGTATTCAGTGTCGTGGCGGGCAGCGTCGAGAGCTACCGAGAAGCAACAAAGTTGAAAAAAATAATAAAGGTGTGACCTCGGTGTGTTCTGAGGTGGGTCTTTAGTCGAGTCGGTTTGTGCTTCGGCTTGTTCTGATTGTGAGACTAGTGTCAAGCTTATTGCAATATCGTTTGCTGCAGGTATGTTTTTTTTTCTTGTCTAATTAATCGAATTTTAAGCATTTCATTCTGTTCTTCTGCTTGCGTACAATATCACTGGTAGTGTTACTTGTGAGATGTTTGTATTACAATGCGTGGAAGCTTAAATTGAAAAATATAACACCTAAAACTGGATACTCATATCCAAAAAAACATTTTCAAAAAAGGACATTGACAATCAATTCTAAGAGGTGGCTTAAGGTAGTTGAGTCACTACGAAACTTGTTAACAATTAGTTCAATAAATAGTTTCTTAATCATTGTGAAATTTTTATACGACTTCCTGAATACTTAATGTAAAAACAAATCAAATTTTCAGAATTCTATCATCATTACTTCAACCTCCTTAAGGGTTTGAGCAAAAAAAGTTTAAAAAATTATAAAAATTTGGTATGTATTTGTATAACGTATTTAAGAAGTCGTGTAAAAGTTTCACGACGATTAGAAAGCTCGTCATTAAAAAATTAATTTTTTGTCAAGAATAATTTTTTAAACAAATAAAAAAAATGTTTATCAATAAACTTTGTTTCCATTGCTTTCAGTGTATTGTAGATATTAAAAAATTAAGAGGTCAAAAAAAAACTTATTGCAAAGTTACATAAGTTTCCATAAATCTACATTTAATTTGTTAATGTTAATTGTTCGATAACGAGCTTCCTAATCGTCTTGAAATTTTTCCTGACTACCTTATCGACGTCTTTCGTTACTAATAATTTCAGATTTTTGTTATCAATTTGCCCTGATGACTCAACGACCTTATCAGTGTCTTTCGTTACTAATAATTTCAGATTTTTGTCATCAATTTGCCCTGACGACTCAACAACCTTAATAATTTAAAAATAAATGCCAATCCAAACACCTCTTAATATTACTTGTCAGCGCTCCTGTTGTACGAAAACTTTTGTGAGTTCAAATCTTATATTTTTTGCCGGTAGGAGATGAAAAATACTCAAGCCAGTATGCGCGCGTAAATGATAATACCAAAGATATAGGTGTTCTTTGCAATTGGTATAATATCGTACCAAACTCGGCCCGTTTAGTGTTTGTACCCATGGATGTAGATGGTTACATTAACATCAACCAATATAAAATGACCATTTCTCCACCTAACGTGTCCGACGGTGGTCTTCATGTTCATACAGCGCTTTATAAACAAGTAAATAATTATTTTAATACTCAGATCTTTTTATTTAGACCTCTAACTGATCCCCAAATTCTAGCTGCCACCACTCGGCCCTGGTATGCTGCAAATTGATATTCTGCAAACTGATTATATCACAGGTTGATAACTGCAATGCGATAAATCGAGCAATAAATAATAAATAATACCACTTTAAATGTCGCTCTGAACAGTTTCAATGATTTCAGAAATCGTCCAATAAGATTTTTTTCGAATCGTATGAAATCACTTGAAATCACTTGAAATCACTTGAAATCACTTGAAGTCACGTGAAATCACATGACCTTCGAAATCAGTAAAATCGACTTCATGAAATCAGTGAAATCAGGTGAAATCGACTTCATTCTGAAATCACTTGTACACTGGATCCGGTAGTGAATAGCCCCTCGATTTTTTTTATCAAATAGAACCCCCATTTTGAATTCTACAAATTTCCTATAAATTCAATTGAGATATTCGAATTCGCAAAACTGTAAAAAAAACTAAGAAATTAACTTTCACGAATATCCCATTTTTTTGAAATTTTGGATGCCATATTGAATCGTCTATTTTTTTAATTCCTAATTTATTAATTACTTTCATTTTCAACTGTATATACATAATATTCAAATGTGACTCGTTTTCCCTGGCATGTCACCACTGTTATATCATATAATTGAAGAAAATTTATAAGTACTTGGTAGCGTAATAGGTAGCGTGTTAGGTTGTTAGGTAGGATAGATAGGCAGGTCGCAGGTTCGAATCCCACTAGAGACAGAAGAAATTGAAATATAATGAAATTGGGTGTTTTTTTAATTTCTTTTTAATGTAATCGGTTCAGAAGCCATGTAAATGAAAAAATATACACAATAAAATTTTTTGCACGCAATAGAAATTTAAAAAAAACCGTATGAAAATTACAGTAATACCTCACATCCCAACGGTCATATGAGCTTCATATGAGCGCAACCAATTTCACCAAGGTATGACGTCAATATGATCTTCATATGAGCACCACAATTTCGTCACGCCGTGGCTGCCATATGAGCCCCATATGATGTGTTATTGTCAATCATCATATGATGCAAATATGACTTAAGGAGTGTAGAAAGTAAATTTTGTCGTTAAAAAAACTAACAATATTTCATATCAATGGAAGTGCAATCATAAAATCATTACTGAATACATATATATATACACACACATTTTGTGACGAGTGCAAACAGAAACTGTAACAGCCGTTACGGGGATATCGAATTTTTCAACGAACGGGAATTGGAATATGTTTGCTCGAGATGCCATTGAATGCAATACACCGGTGATATTTTCAAGCGAGTGAACGGTAGGAAATTCACTCGTTTCGCAGTGAGTTTTTCGACCTCAAGAGGGATAGATACGCGAAATCGCGTGTAAGAGTTTAGATTCGACGGCCTCGTCGTTCGCGCCACTTCGTTTTTGATATGTAGGAATATGGAAAACGGAATACGCATTCTCAATCATCCCGTAAAATTTATACTAGTGCGGCACGTTTCTCCACCCAATCCCATAGCAATATGTTATATAGCGTCAATATTGCATGTAGACGAAATGTGTTTATATGTTCGCGCTAAACAACATTGAGTGAAACAACGTGTACGATATACGCAGTTGGATACACTATTGCCTATCAAGGGAAAAAACATAAACTCCGGGGAAAACCTTCACTTCGAAACTCGCTTCGAAATTTCAGCGAAAGCTGCACGAAAGATCTGCGCATGAAAAATATAAATTGATCCAGGAAATTGGAGAATTAACATATAAATGATACGTTGGAAAAAAGTATTCTTTTTTCACATGGAAAGCTTCAACAAAATTCCTGTCGACAAAAGAATTATCAAAAATAATAATAGTTATGCCGTTTCGCAAACAAACGTTTTAATTGTTAATAATAGTTTCAGTAAAATTTATCTGTCTCTATAGAAACTAAAATAAACTTCAATGTAGACTTCTACGTCAATGTTCTCGATTTTCTTCCACATTTTGCAAACTTGTCATAAAGAAGAGCAAATTTTGAAAATTTTTCGAAACGCCTTGTACATTGAAGAAACAAATTATATAATTTTGGCTTCCTACTTCAATACGCTTTCATTTAATTTAAGACAATAACTTAAAAAAAAAATGTCTTCACTTTCAAGATCAACTTTTCAGCTCACAAGTCCCTGTAACAATGCTGAATTTTAACATTCTATGTCAATAGGTCTCTCAAAAAAAATTCCCTGACGGATCGTCGGGCACTGAAGTAGATTTATAGACGTTTTGATAAGGAAGACTAAAAATGCCTAACCATCCGTTTTATGCGGTCCAATGAGCGGATGTAAGCTTTCAATTGCATGTATTATCGTAATTCAACGGGGAGTAAATTGTCGAATTGCACCGGCCAGATAGAAAAACGTGCCGTCAAATCGGAGAGCAATAGCACGGTGTGACACGGCGGCGGTACGCTCCGGCCCACTGTGTCACCACCGTGTCGTTATGTACATCTGCCAGTGAAGCCACAGTGGCGGTTCGTCGTACCTCGGAACGTTGTGGCGGCACCCTAGCAACACGGACACAACACGGCGTGCTCCGATCGGCCACCACTGTAGCGGCACAGTGATGGCACGTCGTGCTGGTCATGAACTAGTTCGCCTAACCACCGGAAAGTGTCGCCGACCCTCTCCTATCCTTCTCATATGCGATTGAACGTCACAAAGAGCACATATGAAAAGTACTCGAGACTCTACCGAGTCTCATGATGATGTCAATATAAATCTTGAGAGCACAGTATGATGCAAATAGATCTTGCGCTGCGCAGCAGGTCGCCTCTGTGCCGCTATAGTGGCATTACGGAGAGGATCGAAGTTGCACAGCAGGCCGCCTCTGTGTCACCTTTTAGCAGGATTACGGAGAGGATCGAAGCTGCACAGCGTGTCGCGTCCGTGCCATTACGGTGGCGTTACGCGGTAACGCAAGAAGCACGGCGCGCAGTTACTGTGTCGTTACAGTGTCACCAGCGCAGGAAAGAAATAGCAGCACGCCATGCACTTACTGTGCAGCCACGGAGCCACCTCGACATGCCAGTACGCTGTACCTCTATGATCCCTCTAACTACAGACCAATTTCTCTAACACCAAACATCAGCAAAGTCCTCGAAATAATGATAAGCAATTCCATCCTCAGGCACACACAAACAACTAAAACTATCCCAGACCAACAATTCGGCTTTAGACACAAACATTCCACCACGCACGCCATTAATAAATTAACCAGCGATATTAACACACAACTCCACCAAAACAATATAGTCGGAGCATGGCTCATCGATATTGAAAAAGCCTTTGACTCCGTCTGGTTAGACGGACTAATATACATTCTAAAAAATATCAACTTTCCGAAGCCGCTCCTCTATGTAATCTGGAACATGATGACCGGACGGAAATTCGTAAAGACAGACGGTAAAATCATATCCACAGACACAGTTAACTCTCCTATATTATTCAATATCTTCACTCACAGTATCTTGCGTATCCACAACACCCCCAATAGCGACACACACTCCCTAGCTTTTGCTGACGACCTAACAGTCTATGTAACGGACTATGACCCTGCCTATATACAGCGTAAGCTACAACAAGCTGCCACTAAAATAAACGACCACTACCTCTTGTGGAACCTGCGCATCAGCCCAACGAAATGCGAAACTATCCTATTTCACAAGCCACTGCGATTCTTAGCGCAAAAAAAACGAGATCTCATCAGTAACTTCAGTATTAAAATAGGGGCAACTACCATACCACACAAAACCACCGTTAAATATCTAGGAGTACATCTAGACTACCTATTAAGATTAAATACTCACATACCCAACCAATTAATCAAAGCAAACAACGTATGGAAAGCAAACTGTAGACTTTTCTTTTCAAAAACGCTAGACCACAGAGCTAAAGTAATATGTTACCTCCTGCTAATCCGACCCCTCATTACATACGCAACCCCCATATGGTGGAACACTGCAGCGAGTTTAATGGAAAAACTCAGGAAATTCGAAAGAAGATGCTTACGAGCAGCACTCCATATGTACCGATACACAGAAGAACCGACCTACATGGTTAGCAATAAAACCCTATACCAAACTGCCAACATACCGCGAATTGATAACTTCATATTACGGCTGACGCGCAACTACTTTAAAGAACTCCCAAAAAGCGAAAACGCAATAATCAAATCCCTCGCCGAACCACCTAATACTGACCGTACTGAACAAGCCTCATCTGGATACATCACCCAGCAATCATTCGTGCACTTAGATAAAATAGGAATCATCCAAAATACCAATAATGTACCGATCATCTATCACATCAAAAGAAACCAAGCAAATAAATCCTTACCAACCTCTTATGAGGAAATTAATGAGCGCAACACCACGTACTCCAAAGCCCTTCCGGATAGAGATATTGACGATTTCTCGAGATCCTCAAAAAATTATTGGTGGCTCTCCGACAACGACAAACACCTCGACGAAATCAGATGAAGAAAAAGGCACAAGGAGCAACTACTACGGCAACAGCGTAACGGCCCCGCGCATAACGGCCGCAGATCAGGCCAGCAGCCCCAAACTGCTTCAACCACCCCCTGTACATTTGTAAATACTCCCCTGTAAATGCTCCCCTAGTTTTTTAAGAAGCAAAAACATAATCCTAGCGATAACGGCAAACAGATTTTTTTCACTCCGATAATTTTTCCTGTTATTAATACTCAATACAACGTCAGCATAGAAATTTAGCCCACAAAGATGCAACGAAACTTTTTTGTACCCTAAAAATAAAAATACCGTATACATGTGAGACGCCCGCCGACACGGGACTACCATAGTACTAAGTGTGTAACTCAGAAAATATGACTGGTTTTTTTTATCTAGATTGTTTTAAACCACCATGTAATGAAACTTATACGATGAATAAAAACAACACTTATTTAAAAAAAAAAGCATCCAATTCATGTTTGCCAGACATCAATCAAAACATAGTCCGGCTGAATTAACCTTGGCCCTAAAACTCAAAGTTAATTTCAAAGTCAATTCACCTCGTTGAGAGGCATCTAATTCTCGTAGAAACGACGAGTTAGGAATGAACCTTTCAATATCAAGCCGTTGGAACATTTCAAAAATGTGCATTTTTTTTTTAGTTCGGAGGGATAAAATTCGGAACTGAAGCATAGTGAAAAAGCCAATCGATATAACTAGAAACACTTCATTCTGGCACACAGCACGTCTGCCGTTCTATGAAAACCAGGCTTTAGATGGCCATGTTTGCGATAAATGATTTTGATCTTAACAATAGTTGTTGTCACCTACACATTTCAAAGTCATATCGGGCTTGTGTAACTGTGCCCGAATTGCTTGAACATATTCATTAGCGACAGACTATTAGCGTTACATAAAATACACCACATAGAAGTTATCAAAAAAATCAACAAAAAAATCTGGGTTTTGTTGTCGCAGTCTCGGTTATCTCTACCATCGTCGAAGTCTTTGTCGTCGCAGTCCCGTTGATCTCTATCATCGTGGAGGTCTTTATCGCCGCCGTCTCGGTCATCCCTAGTATCATTGAAAGGGTCTAGCCGGATAAGTATGGTGAATCGGCCTCCACTGAATTTTGACTCACCGATTTTTTCCTAAGTTTCTAATATAAAAAAACAATTTTGTACAAAATTACAGTTTTCTACATCGATGTCGAGGGGTCTTCCTGCTGAAAAAACGTGTTTTTTCGATTTTTGCAAGTTTTAAATACTAAGAGGCAACCAAAAAATCTGAAAAAATTCTGAAAAATCAGAAACATATCAATGTTAATGGGGAAATTATTTTCATTTTTTTAAATGCTAAACTCTACTTTAAATCGTCGAATCTTTTTTTATAACCATTATTTTATAATGAAGAGATTTTTCTACTATTATGACAAAAATTTACATGATTCTACTCTTCATTCCCTACATTAAAAAAAAAAAGTTTTAAAATTCGACATGCAACACATTGAAAAAATATAAAAACGTTAAAATTTCTTATTTTTCATTGAAAAACCATACATGAATCATTCTACGGGTTCAATTAATGGGTGATTATGGCTAGAGTGGTTGTGAGGTATAACGAACAGATGTAAACAATAGGATTTTATTGCTATGTATTTGCTAATTTTAGTTTATTCACCCCTACTATCTATATTATAACGTGTTAATCTTCATCGCTATCGCTGTTGATCACGACATTGACCTCTTCAACATCGAAGAGTCCTGTAAGTATTTTGGCTGGTTTTATGATTTTCGATAGATATCGGGCATTCGATAGATAATAAATGATCGCAGCAATATGTGAGCAGCATCCAACGGTTCGATTGCCATTTGGACAATCACAAACGTAACGGCGAATTCCAGAAAAGCCTTGGCAATTACGAGTGTAATCAATGTAGCATTTATACGTTTTGCTATTGATGTGTCTCGACCTCACGAGGACTTGAATGATTGCGTGATTCGCATCTTCTAATCTCTTCAAATAATTGAGTGCAATATTTCCATCCTCGTCCATCATTTCAGCAAGGTAAGATACTGCTTGGGATAGCTGGTACGAACCAGTAAAGAGTATCTTTAATTCCTTTTCGGTCAGTTCCGGGAAATCAAATAAATCAGCTGATGTTAATTGTTGAAAATGCGTTTTTCGTCGATTCCAACGCTCCAACTCCGCCTCTTTTGCAAGTGAATTATCAGTGTTACGTCTGGACTTCATCTGCTTAATAATCTCATCGCTAATACCAGCATCGGAGTTCAATCTCTTTCCAAAGGTATTATTCAGATAGCAAGCAATCCTGAAGAGCGATCGAACATTTGGGAGGAGTTTATTATCCAATGAGTGATGAAGTAACTTATATTTCTGGCCAAGGATGCCATGAACTGCTTCGACCACCCAACGAACTTTTGTGACCCATCGAGAGTTATTTGACTCTTCAGTTGTGAGCTGAGCGCGTTGTCCTTTTAATGCGGGCATAAATACTCTATAATTTCGCTCTTTCAATTTGGGCACCACATCTCTGAATCCTCGATCAACTACGCAAATGTCACCTGGTTTCATTATTCGTTGGAGTCCATTCGGATTGTCGAGCAATATTTTCATTATTTCAGCATCGTTTTGAGTGGCATAAAAAGGTCCCTCCATCTCAACAACATACCCATTCGTCGTGCAAATAGTAAAAGGTTTACATAATGGTACTTTTTTTTGGCCAGAATAAGATTTCCGTTGGTAGATGTTGTTCGTACTCTTTTGATGCCGAATGTAAGTTCCATCGAATATCAGCACTAATTGGTCGTCGAGCTCATACAGGTTCTTAACTGTATCTGAAGTCTGGTGTTCTACAAGATCGTCTCTTGATTTGCTAAAATATCCGAAACCCTCTGGTAAAATATCTTTCTCAAAAGAGTTCACGACTTCTGCAAAATAATCTGAAACTTGCTGTTCACGATCAAGCCCAAGTACAGATGCAATAATACGATTCGAATTCCCAGTCCTCATTTTGAAGAGGAAAACTACCAATGCTTGAAACTTGTTACGGATTTTGGAATTCCTCATTGATTTCATTTTCCCACACAGCTCATACAGATTTTCGTAATTGAAACCAGTCAATGCTTTCAAACGTTGATCAGATAGAGTACCATTCCCAATTTGTTGCTTCAATTCATGGCCATTTGCCAAATCATTAAGGAAAAACGTCAAGTCTGATACTTCAATCATACTGTTACCAGCATGTATTTGCAGTGCTGCTAGATCATCTGCATAGAACTTATCCTTTATCAGATGAGTATAGCAACAACGATTTCCCTTGGGAATGAAGATTTTTCTTTCTTAGAATGCTTGCAATCGAGCTTGAGATGGGACAGTGAGCATTGATGATGATGAGCAACAAAGAAAGCAGTATTTGTGAGTTGAAACCACACGTGGAATCGGCATTTCTATCAATTCAACATTGACAGACTCCTGCGCAACAAAAGATGGGTCGTCAGTAGACAATTGTGAAGAAGCGATTGTGGAACTTTGTGAAGATGTCACTGTAGCGGATTGTTGTGAAAAATTCCCTTGAGATGAGTGCAAAGGAAGTGAAGATGTCTGCGTTTGTAACTCATAGAGGACATCATCATCACCTTGTGGCTCAAAACTTTGGCCTTGATTGATCGATCCGGATTGTTGTGATCCTGATTGCTTTGATGATTTCGTACTACTTTCATTTACTTTTCCATTTCTGCTATATGGAATCAATCTGCAATTATTGCAGAGAATATCACCGAGTTTTAGGATCTTGCCTATTCTTGCAGAGTATTCTAAACATTCCGTATTATCCTTCATTCTCTTTCGCTGTCCCTTCAATGCTCTAAGCACACGAAAACAGTATGCACATTTCGTCGGATAGGTCGTCGAATCCGAGCTTGCTTGCGGCGTTGACATGATATGTCCCTGATAGTAGTGTATCGTCAATGAGTTATATTCTAAAACCGAAAACTTGAAAATAACATGCTGTTACTGTGAAATCTAGCATGGTGAAAAGAACATTGATAAAATTCTTACCAGTAGCACTACTATTTTTGCTCAATTCTTTGTCTCTAATATCGTATGGAATGGATGAAAATTCACCCATTCGATTATAGCATGTCGATTTAGTTAGATGGGATGTCCACAACTGTCACGAAAGAGAAATAAACAAACAAGAAGGAAACTAGGCCTGCGATCTGTAGTATCTAGATCGATTGCGTAGTTCGATGCATCCACACTAGTGGCGCCACTTGAACGGTGCGATTTTACCGACAGCTATGTTGAGATAGGTATGTTTAATGAAAAAACTCGCGTGAACGCTATCTGTTCGTTGTTCATATTACTATGTATGCGTGTTTTACCGTTTACGTGACCAGAATATTTTCGCGCAATATGAGCAAATGTCCGCGTAAACATTCTCAATAATTCTCTAATCGACATGTTTATTAAATGACGTCGGAAATTCAAAAGTATCCAAAATCAACCTAAAATCCTATTGTATACATCTGTTTGTTACACCTCACAACTACTCCAGCCATAATCACCCATTAATTGAACTCAAAGAATGATTTATGTATGGATTTCCAATGAAAAATAAAAAATTGTATCGTTTTTATTTTTTTTCAATGTGTTGCAGGTCGAATTTTTAAACTTTTTTTTTTTTAAATGTAGGTAATAAAGAGCAGAATCATGTAAATTTTTATCATAATAGTAGAAAAATCTCTTCACTACAAAATAATGGTTATAAAAGAAGATTCGACGATTAAAAATAGAGTTTAGCATTTTATAAAAATGAAAATAATTCCCCCATTAACATGTATATGTTTCTGATTTTTCAGAATTTTTTCAGATTTTTAGGTTGCCTCTTAGTATTTAAAACTTGAAAAAATCGAAAAAACACGTTTTTTCAGCAGGAAGACCCCTCGACATCGATGTAGAAAGCTGTAATTTTGCACAAAATTGTTTTTTTATATTAGAAACTTAGGAAAAAATCGGTGAGTCAAAATTCAGTGGGGGCCGATTCACCATACTTATCCGGCTAGACCCTTTATGTCGTCGCAGTTTCGGTCAGCTCTATCATCGTCGAAGTTTTTGTCGTCGCAATCCCGGTCATCTCCATCATAGTCAAAGTCTTTTTCGTCGAGTTGATCGAGGCTGTGACGAGAGACTTCGACGATGATTTTCGATTTTTTTTTTTAATGACGTAGTCGTTTCGGGTTGAAGGACGCATCTCCGACCTATGGTTCCTCGCAAACTTTTATTTCTCTTGATGAGTAGAATTTTTTAAACCAATACAAAAATTTGATCTTGAGTTTCAGTGTCAAGGTCAATTTTGCGGGTCCATATTTTGATAGATCTTCACTGAACATAAACTGGAGATTCACTCTGCGAAGTGGCGACACATCATTTTTATACACCCTGAACAGCCAGGTATGCAATGAAAATGGCGTGTATGTGCAAATCGGCTGGATTTCACTTACTCGCACTAGAGCGATAACAGCCAGCTTTTATCGCACTAGTGCGAGAAGTAAAATCGGGCTGATTGCGCATGCGCAGCATTTTTATTGCATCCCTGGCTGTAAAGCGCCATTCCTGCCACTCCCTGCATGCACAAAAAGTAGCCCTTTTCACGCATGTGTTGCATACAAAAATTAACACAATGGTGATGCTTCCAAAAAAGGTATTTATTTTGAGAGATGCAAACTAAATTTTATAACGAAATGAAGCACCGTATTTATTTCATTTAAATAGTTATATTTATTAATAAATGCATAAAAAAAGCTGTCAAAATGGAAAAATTTATAAACTTGACATAGAAAAAGGTATTTTTAACATTATTTCGTACACCCACAATCCCTTATCATAGATCGTAGGGCATCTATACGAAAGCAAAAGACTTTATAATAATGTATAAAAAAAAAGATCATTCACTTTATATGATATATGTATTTACGTTAAAAATTAAACAAAAATCAATGATATTTCAAGAAAGAAATTAGCTCCTAGATCACTTTTTCATACAAAAACTGCACACTGGGTGTTTAACATCCACCGGTTTTCGACCGTCAACTTCGAACCACTGTTGAATGTTTACTGACCCTTGAGTCAATATACCAACTTACTGTAACTACTTGTTGGTCCTCTATGAATCGCCAAATGTCGACGCATATACAATTCTTTCGAATTTAATACAGTTTATTAGCGCGCAAAGTAGATACAGGATGTCTGATGACCATCGTGCTCTTCAAGGGATACATTTTTTTTTAATTGTGCGCAGGTAATTTCGTCGTGATCAGTTAACTTCTTAAAAAATTATTCTGGTTTCTGGCAAACGGACTGACGGATGAAACGAAATTGATGTTTGATTTCCAACGCAAGAAAAAAATGTTTATTAGTTCATCCCCCTTAAGAAACCCCGGCAAAGTGACCTTAGGCAAGAAACCTTCAAATATTATTTTGATTTCTTTTTTTAAGAACTTGAGGCTTTGAATCTGCAAAAAGTTCCAACATTTGGGAACTAAAGAGCGGCGCAAAGACGCGATGATTTCTCGTTGCTTGAAACCGTTTTTTTTTTACATTTCCCGTCGTGTGTTTACAAAATTATGAGTGATATGCGTGTCGTGATCGCTAAAAGTACGTGAATCATTGTGATTTCACTTGTTCCCGAGAGTCAGCGAAAATCTTGTTCATATGACATAGAAATTTGGTGAAAAAGGGAACATGGATCAACGGAAAGCGATATAATAGCAAGCAATATAATATGATATAATATAATATAATATAATATAATATAATATAATATAATATAATATAATATAATATAATATAATATAATATAATATAATATAATATAATATAATATAATATAATATAATATAATATAATATAATATATTAATTGAATCAAATTCAATTAATATATTAATATTTGGAATAGTCTCGCTGATGTGCCACAAAATCACAAAAACCACACTTGCAGACAAGTACGTACATGACAATACAGTATCTCCTTGATATAAGAGCGATCTACAACGGTCTAGGGGACGTAAATTCCGAGAAATTCGTCGCCGGAGCATTTCCCCACTACAACCTGCAGAATTCAAGAATCGCTTCAACACTAGAACTCGATAGTAGAGCTCGGACGGCGTTCATAGGTAGAGTGGAGGAAGCAATAAAACTCGCTCGGGCGGAATAGAGGGGAAATGCTCTTCTATCGAGGAAGCTTACATCAAGGAGCTATTGTACAATATAAGACAATACGTATACATGATAATACAAAATATGTACAACATATTGAGCACAATTACGTCTTAACAGATATTTTTACATAAATACATTTTATGGATATATATTTAATTACCCTCTTTCGATTTTACGTGTCTCTTATTTCTTTTCTCCCCTCTCCTGTGCTGCTACGGACCGACTTCTATCTTCCCATTTACTATATCGCAATTGCTGCGGGAAAAATCTCCGCCGAAACAGTCGGTATCTACCCAATCCCTTGGTATTGAAATGAGTGGAATCAAACGTCAACACCAAAACCAGAGTCTTACATACAGGTCTGGAAACTCTCTTAAAATTCGGTAATGGGGGTATGAACGTTGAGTGAGGTGGAATTTAGTTCCCAGCGCAGATGTAACTCGTCGCCATCCGTGAGTTCGCGCTTAAACGTATCCTAGAAATTCGTTCTCTATTTTGCTCAATTTATCGTTGCGACAGAAAAAAATAGCTAATAAGTTTTTCGGACCGTGGTTTTTCGTTAAAAGAAAAAAACAAAGCTCTTAGTTTTGCGTAGCAATTTAAAAAAAATGACAATGTGGTGTGCGGTGCCGAATTGGGGGAGGGAACTAAAATCAACCCCGCAAAACGTCATACCCTCTCCACTGGAGTTGCCAGACCTGTATGGACGACGGTGACCAAGGCCTCAGGCAAGTTACACTCCGCCCAACAGGTGGTGCGTTAGCCCATGTGTAACTAAGCGGTCACCCATCCAAGTAGTGATTGTAGAAAATGCTGCCTAACTGGGAAAGTCACAAGAGCTGCACACCGAACGCGCATCCACTGATATCGATTTATAAATAACTTACATATTATAGATGTTACATATAAAAAAAAGACGCTCGAAAAACTGCGCGGTATACTCGTTCAATTGATGAAAAGTTACTGTCAGTGGCAACATATTACGCAGAGATTTGAGTAAAAAATCCTGAGGTTTGAAGAAATTGGGCTGTACAAGAAAAGAGATCAACGTCGAACTAAGCGATCAATAAGAAAAAACAAAGGGTGAGAAGACTGAGGCTGAAGCATCCAGACTCACACCTCCCAGGATTGAAGCATTCGATGAAACTCAGAGAAAAAAGATCGAAACACATTTATCGCAATGACAAGACAAAGAAATTCAGGTTACCCGCGGTGAAAATATGTGTATGCATCTATCACCTGTAATTCGAGACTGACGTTCCTTTGTCCAACTGAAAAATGAACTTTCAGTTTCTTTACAAATTCTCTTGATGTTATTGTGTAGTTACGAATAATTCTTACCACAACACTCCCGTAGAGGTTCATAGACTATTTTTGAGAGATGCTACATAATTTCTTATTTGACCGTAACAAATATGGCTGAGGACGCATTTGCATTCATTGAATTCTCACCGGCGTTATTTGTAAAATATACCGGGCTGTGCCTCCCAGCTTTACAAATTAAATTTAATACACCAAGTGTACCAAGTTAATACAGAGAACAGAACGAGCTTCCAAAATTAATCGATAAATAGATTCTATAGCGACGGAAACCAGACGGAAAGTTGATCTGTCGAGTGGTGGCAGAAAGTTACTCTTTGTACGCATGCTTTATATCAAAGCTGAATATGCGCAGAGCCTTAATAAATTTTTCTCGTAATAAATGTTCTTGTTCTTCTGACAAAATACTCCTCGTCGCATCCTGAAAACGAATTTGTATAGCGCTAATGATTTTTTTAATGGAACTTCCTGGTTCTCTTTCAAAGACATCTTTTGCGGTCCACTCCATGCACATTTAGTGTCCGTATACGAGGTTGTTCTTAACTGTTCGCCGCTACTTCCGAAAATAAGAACGATGCGAACAGTATGATGGTACTATTCGCACTTCAAAGATCACAATAAAAAATCAAGATCAGTATTTTAAGTTCTTTATAATCATTTACATAGCGTATAATCATACATTGGTAAAATGTCATTAGATTATTGATTCGATGACGCGTTTGCCCATACAATCGGATTGAGATTCAAATGAACGGTATTTTATGGCATTCTGGCATATAGGCAACGTTCGCTCTAGCTTTTAAATACGTGGCGTCGAGACGCTGCCGCATCTCTAAATATTTTCGCAATAAATGTGTATATTTATGAAATATAATGTTAAACTGTTTCAATAAAGTAAGATGGCAAAAATGTGTTTGCACCTCTCGCTTAAGGCGACCTTCCGGGAGCATTGCGTTTGAATCACCTTCCTCATTTAGTCTGTGAGCCCACGACACTAGGTATACCTCGAACGGAAGGCCATTTGAAAAAAATATAACGTGATTCGGAGTGACCCACACAACGTAGAATCGACGCTGTGCTGGGTCGAATCCTGACACTAATATCCGTAATTAATTAAAACTTGTGCTTTGTTTTTGTAATATCTACCACTAAAAGGCGGCCACAAAATACCTTTTTCAGATTATTGTTTACATCGAAAACTGTCGGGAATAATCACTGTGCCACCCCCAAAGCTGTCACTAACCCCGACACAGTTAATTCGAAGGGAAGCGAAAAAAAAAGTTTTACTACCTTTTCGCGGAGATCAAAAAAATCTTTACAAAAGTTAAAGATTGAGATCAGCTTTCAACAAAAAAACAACTATGCCAGTTTTCCTGTTGACTCTAACCCGAAAGAAACCTACTCCTAGCTCCGACTGTTTTTCTGTCGCGCCGCTCGTGTCAAGACGAAACCAGCGCTTTTTTTTTTAGCAAAAAATCATTGGATTTTGAACATAGCGTTGTTATAAAATGTAGCACTGCCAGCAATGTCCGTACATGAATTTCGAGCCGTTTCTTTCTATAAAAATGTTTTTTCAAATTCCACTTCCAACACTTTCAATGAGAAAAAAAACGTAATTTAGGAAATGGCTCGTCTTTTTATTACTCAAACCTGCTATATTTTATTGGGGATAAGCATATACACGAGGAAATCCACGCCATTTCGATCAACATCTTGCCTTGATGATTACTATTTTCTTCTAAATTTTTTATATAAAAAAAACCTTGAAATACATTATCCCAATTTTTTTCAGAATTTGTTGGCCACGCGTTTTTTGGATTTTATTTTTTTTCGAAAAAAGGACCACTCTGTAAAATCTGAAAAAATGCAGAAAAATCTAATAAAACATAACAACATTTTGGGACGAAGCCCAAAAATTTTGTTATGTTTTATTAGATTTTTTTGAATTTTGTCAGATTTTACAAAGTGGTCCTTTTTTCGAAAAATTCTGAAAAAATTTGGGATAATGTATTTTAATGTGTTTTTTTATATACAAAATTTAGCAGCATTTCCTAAATAAATTTTTTTTCTCGTTGAAAGTGTTGGAAGTGAAATTTAAAAAAACCTTTTTATAGAAGCAAGCCGCTCGCAATTCATGTACGGACATTGCTGGCAGTGCTACATTTAATAATAATGCTATGTTCAAAATCGAATGATTTTTTGCTAAAAAAAACGCTGGATTCGTCTTGTTACGAGCGGCGCGACAGAAAAACACTCGGAGCTAGGGGTAGGTTTCTTTCGCTGTACCGAGGATTAGGGTCAACAGGAAAACTAGCATAGTCGTTTTTTTGTTGAAAGCTAATCTCAATCTTCAACTTTTGTCAAGATTTTCTTAGTCTCCGCGAAAATGTAGTAAAACTTGTTCTTTCGCTTCCCTTCAAATTAACTGTGCCGGGGTTAATGACAGCTTTGGGGGTGGCAAAGTGATGATTCCTGATAGGTTTCGATGCAAACAATAATCTGAAAAAGGTTCTTGTGGCCGCCTTTTAGGGGTAGATATTACTAAAATAAAGCACGAGTTTTAATTAATTACGGATATTAGTGTAAGGATTTGACCCGGCACAGCGACGATTCTACGTTGTATGGGTCACTCCGAATCACGGTACATTTTTTCCAAATGGCCTCTCGTTTGAGGTATACCTAATGTCATAGGCTCTTGCATTAATTGAACTTATTTCTTCTTTTATGTGAAGCATTTCGAAAATTCTTAACAAAATTTTTTTTTCAAAATGCTACAGTGCAAAATACTTTTGGCTAAAGTAACGGAGAGAAGCATTATTCCATTCGCTTTAGCGCGTTAGGAAAAGGTGATTACCGTGAATGGCCGCAAAAACGATGGCAGCCAACAGCGAGTAATAGCCAAAGAGTGAGAGAACAGAGGAGAGAAAGAAATGCAGAGCTTGCCGGATAGATAAGTGGAAAAGTGGCTACGAAAATATATAACCTCCGCCAAACCCGCGTTTATCACACGAACAGTTTTCATGCTCGAGAAAGGGAGTGAAGAATTTCCAAGCTCGAGGTTAATCCCAGACGCAATCAGTCTCCCCTTATGCTCGTGTTTATCCCTCGGCTATCTGTTCATGCCCCCATTATTCAAAAATTTTACACGAATTTAGACAAACGGTTAAAACAGTGCAATTGTGCGAATTGTACAACGCCAAGAGATTAACTAAATTTCCGCTGTAACTATACATTTTCGAATGATGACTGTAGAAAAAGTTTCATTCAGGGCAGACTATTGTTATCAAATGTTCCATCGAATTATTCCCTACAACGAAACTTGTATGCCCCAAACTTTTTATTGACAATCGGTCGCTTTGAATCCCAAATCAATT
Organism: Alloplasta piceator; assembly: GCA_946863875.1. Lineage (NCBI taxonomy): Eukaryota > Metazoa > Arthropoda > Insecta > Hymenoptera > Ichneumonidae > Alloplasta > Alloplasta piceator. The sequence goes on from OX333078.1 coordinate 16,678,727, forward strand.
AACTCTCAGTCATCAATTTATCCTATCAGCATCAATGCCATCGCAAACAATGGATGCGCGGCTGTCTGTTGCTGAATAAAATAGAGATAAAACAGTTATCCGCTTGGCAAAAACGAGGTTTTCACAGCGTACAGTGGTTTGTTCATGCTTATATGTATGGGTCATCGCATGTCAAATCGAGCAAGAGTTGGAATCGACGCCTTTCAATTTCGATGAAATTTGGTGAGAAGTTTTTTTTCACCATAAAACGAAGTTCTACCAAATGAAAAAAAAATTTACATTTTCACAATTTGTTCAATTTGTGAAGTTTATTTTTTAAATATCTCGAAAACTATTATAGTTACGAAAAAATCGTATCGGGTTCGTCTTAAAGAGTATACTTGGGGCTATGAAAAAGAAATATTCTGAAAAGAATGTCAGAAAAACGATGAATTTGGCGAATTTTGAATTTTCGAAAATCGTGCAAGTCCATGATCAACATTCAATTTTTGGTCCAATTTTTTTTTATATAATACCTTGTACTGATCTTAAAAGATCCTACAATTTTCACAATGGTGTTTTTTTTCGGGGTCGATTCCAACTATTGGTCGATTTGACATGAAATGACCCATATATATATGAACAATTATATTTTCCCGGGAATACGCGATTATGAATAATGGATCAGTCTGACAACCAAAAAAGCACATTTTTATGATTTAAAAAAAAATTGTTATCGAAAATTTCTAAGACGGTTTGATATTTAAAAAAGATACATTTAAAAATACAGAAAACAAAATAAAACTGAATAATTTTCATCAGTATATTAGTTTATCCTGTGATTCATGAACGGAATTTCATAAATATTAAATTTAAGAAAAAGGCGGAAATTCAAAATAAAATCTTTATTTTCGCGAAAAAAGTGATATCAATCAAATCGAAAGTATGTCATAAATACATAAAAATTTCAACCGACTACTATAGATTTTTGAATCTAGGAAAAATAGCTTTTTTTTTTATTTTCAGTATTGCTGACACTTTTTTGGAAATATCAATTTCTTGAAAAACTAGGTATTTCATAGAGTAAAAAATAATCTAAAGAACAGAGAAAATCAAATGATACCGAACAATGTTCACGATCCTGTGGTTGATGAACGGATTTCCGTAGATATCTGAACTATAAGAAATTGCGGCGATTTCAAGCGAGTATTTAATGATTGCAAAGCAATTCGCATTAATCGAATCTGATCTATGCAACGGATAATAAAAAATTCATCGATCAAATGCTATAGATTTTCAAATCCAGAAGAAATAGGTTTTCTTTCCTATTTTCAATGTGGCTCACGCTTTTCGTCCGCATTTAGGGCCCCGAGTGCTCAATAACAACCGCAGAAAATGTCTCAATGATTCTCAACTCTCGGGACATATCTGCAAAGATGAATTCTTAACGGAGATGAATTGAAGAAACAAAATATTTTCGTTGCATTTTAACGATGCAGCCTTTAATTTATCTGTTTCTCTTTAATTTGTCGGTAGCAAGTCCAGACGGATTTTGTTATTTGGCGAATCAGAGTAAAGCAAAAAGAGTAGAATATGGACCGAGAAAAAGCCAGAGACGGAGTGAGAAAGGGAAGAGTTTTGATTCGAGAGATGTATCGACGAGAATCAGCCACGTTATACGATCGTGGCGATGCTTGAGCGGCTTTAGGGGTTCATGAATACACATACACACGAGACAAAGTAAAAGCTGGACTTGCATGAAGCACACAGTGCGTTGCATTTACACAACTGTTTGAGGTTAAGAGGTATCGTATTACCAGGGCTCGTGTAATTCGTAACAACCAGTGGCATTTTCATGCTACGTGCACACACCGGACACGGAAGCTCGATGAACTAATCGTCCCATGCAAGGATAGTATCCTTGCATCCTTGGAAAATCCTTCCCCTGAGGATATCGCATGAGTAAGCATTGTTCTACGTGTGCAAGCACGAACCTAACTATTGCAAAATGGACCGTGTACCGTCGCACACATCATCTTACTCCCCGATTGCGCGCTTCGCCATTGCTGATGACCATCGGGACCGCTGGGAATTTCGTGAACGGATGAGAGCGCGTTAAAGAGGCCAAGAAAATGTTGAGAGAAGACAAGAGAAGATCTGTAAAATAGTGCTGTAACGGGTTTCGTGAAAATAGGTGCTGTTGAAAGTTACAAAAAAAGCTTTCACAAATTCTTTATTTCTTCAGTAGTCAATTTTTCCTTGAGCTACTTTCGTCGGTTTTATACTTTTAGATGTCACGTCTCTTGTGATTATTGGTTTATGTATATAGGATCCTGTAGTTTGAAACACGATGTTTATACAAGGATATACATGTCCTCGAGACGATCCGTGCATGAATATAAACACAGAGATTTTCTATCGATTCGTCAAAGGCTTACGGCACATAAGGATGATTCGGCATGCCTTTCCGTTTGTCTGATACATAGATACGATACGAGTGTACGTGTAAGTTTCGTTGCAACATGTATACTCTAACCTACAGTTGCATGCGAAAATTTTCGGCCAAAGATAATGTTATGATTGAGTAACGTTTAAAGGATGCAAAATAGAAACACAAATATATTATCGTCAAGTTCTTTTATTATCAAAATATGCAATGCAAAAATTGTTCATAACGATTAAAAATTATTTGTGAGAAAAATAACACGTTTTGCTCCTTCATAAATGACCGGCGAAATTCCAAGAAGATATATGTAATTCGCTTCGCTTTGTTTACGTTACCAGTCGCGAAATCATGTAAACGTTGAGTGCTCTGTTCCTTGTGCATTGTAGTATCAGTAACACTCAGCCAAGATGCCGAAACGCACGACTTCAGATATACGTAAAGTGGTTATCAAGTTACACAACGAAGGAAAAGTTTCATGTGAAATAACACAAATTTTGGCGATTGGAAAATCGACTGTTAACGATATGATAAATAAATTCAAGACTTCAGGTACTCTAGAAGATAATAACTATCCTAAAAACTTCCTTTCCTGGAAACCTAGGAAAACAACTAATCGTATCGATAAAGTGACCAAAAGAAAGGCTGTCTCTGACGGAAAAAAGAATGCTGCAATCATCGCACGTGAATTACGCGAAGAAAAATTGGCTGACATTAGCCAAAGTACTGTTTCACGTAGACTGACAGAAGTGGGATTTTTTGGACGTGTTGAAGTTTAAAAAACCGCTCATCAGTAAAGAAATAAATACATAAATAAGAAGGCCAGATTAAAATTCGCGAAAAAATACCAGTGTTGGACTGTCGGAGATTGGAAAAAAGTGCTGTTCTCAGACGAAGCTAAAATTAATTTATTTGAAATGAAGAGAGAAGGTACGTTCTACGACCAAAATAAACTAGAAATGATTCGTGATATCAAACACCAACAGTGAAACACGGTGGAGGTAGCATTATGCTATGGGGTGCATTCTCTTGGAAAGGCGTCGGTCCAATCTTTAAAATTGAAGGCATCATGGACTCTGCTATGTATAAAGATTGGAACTTTTTTTATTTATTTGAAGGAGGGGGGAAGGGGAATTATCGTGTTCTGGCTCTACGATGGTTTGAGTGGGATTTTTATTCTTTTTGTGGTTGAAAGTGGCCTCAGAAAAAGACTCTTGTATGAGGCTTAGCTAGAAGCCTCGGGTATGCATTTTCATCACTTGGCCGGGACAAGGAATTATGTTTGATGGGTGGATTTTTTTCCTTATCCAAATATTTTTTAATTATTGCAAAAGACATAATCGACGACTCTGCGATTGCTCGTGTCTGCGAACGACGAATTCCAGCTGAAACCATAATGGGTGGTCACGTTTTTTCCCCTGTGTTTTGGCTTTCGGAGGGCGCGATGCTGTGAGATATTCGTACAGGGCTTTTCATGGGACGTTGTACCGTATTAGACGGACGCGATGCCGTGATATGCAGGCACAAGGATCTTTATGGGGCTCTATACTGTATCAGGGAGCCGTGATATTGTGATGTTCATGTGCCAGGGTTTTAATGGGATTCTGTACTGTATTAGACGGGCGCAATGCCGTGATAACTCGTACAGGGATCTGATGGGACTTTGTACTGTGTTAGACGGGCGCCATGTCGTAATATACTTAAACAAGAATCTTATGGGACTTGGTACTGTATTAGACGGACGCCATACCGTGATATACTGTGCCGAAGTGGTTTTTAGGGTTAGTGAGTGAGCTCTCCAAGATTTGCAATAGGCAGGCGCAATGCTGTGATTTGCAGAAGAATTGTGAGTAGGCTCTCCAGGATATTGCAATGGGCCGACGCTATGCTGTGATTTGCAAAGGAATTGTGAGTGGGCTCTCCAGAATTTTACTAGCGACAGTGCGATACTGTTGCTAGTGGTTTGGATTGCGTGGATCGTGTTAAAGGTGAAGAATAAGAGGTAACTCAGAGCTTTGGAGAGCGGCTTTTATAAGCCCGCTTGGGCTCCCCCACGACGCTGCCGTCGATGTAGGGCGGCTATCATTATCACATGATGTCGTTCGTGGTGGGGAACGTCGAGGTGGGGTCGTCCCGTTACAAGATACTATATTAAGAAAACAGCTGCTTTATGCTCTTGAGACTATACCACGAGGATGGATTTTTCAGCAAGATAATGATTCAAAACATCAATCACAGCTCCTTCAGCAGGTTTTTAGCAAGACAAATATTCACGTTTTAGAGTGGCTGAGTCAATGTCCGGACTTGAATCGCATAGAACATCTGTAATGTTCTATAACTCTTTACTAGGAGTAGGAACTGAAAATTGCACCAATAAAGCTCCTTTGCGGGGAAAATTTCAAGAAGAGTGGAAAAATATCTCTCAAGATAGAATCATCAAAGTTATTGAATCAATGTCTGACCGATGTGCTGCCATGATAGCTTCGGAGGGTATGGCTACCAAGTATTGATGAAAATCTTATATTTATTACCGTTTTCAATTTTTTTTTGAGTTGCTATATTTTTTCTTTGTATATAGTGCGTAATTCGTGCTAGGTTGGATAGTTCTGAAAAAACAAAAATTGTTATTTTTGTTATAAATAATTATGGATAGTTATATATAATTTCAAATAACACACTTCAATTTCATAATAAAAGAACTTAATGATGATATACTTGTGTTTTCATTTTGCATCCTTTAAACTCATAAAATCACTCATAAAATTATCTTTGGTCGGACACTTTTGCATGTAACTGTAGGTGCAATTTTGCTGCCTTACTGGTCGGGTGAAAAAGGGCTGGAGAGAGTTTCGAGGCAACGGGAGGACGTGAGAAAACCAGTAAATCTCTTATATGTAACACGGCAGATCCGATGTCACATGTATTGCGCCTCAACCTTCTCGAAACATTTTGCTATGGGGATTATCTTTTCAGCTGGTCATACGGGTGAGATGTGGGGAAACGTTTTTCTTCGTCCAGACGACATAAGAATCGTAAAATACCGAAGGAAACCATCGATAAGATAGAAACAGCAAGCCCGATAAATTTGCATTATCCTTTCTTTCGTTGAAATAGCGTGACACTCGAAATTTGTGAAGGAAAAATTACACAAAATATTGTAACCACAAAATTGAAGTAAATTCAAATGCTCAACACGACAGGATGATTTGGCTCACGATTTTCGACTAGTCGCAGGCATGGACGTTTTGAAAATTCTTCATGTGATGATTTCACGAGGATTATTGAATTGAAGCTTCGTGAAAGGGCCTGTTTCAGTGGACCTTGCGGTACAACAGGATTCGGCCCATCCAATCATCAAATAAGCGGGGAGTTTATGTACGGTGAGACATGGGAATTGACTTAGGGTCTCAATTAATTAACATTTAACGACCTATTATGACCCGAGTTCATTGGCCGTTGAAAGGACACCCGTTTAGCATTATACCAATTTCAAATGAGAAATATAATCAAACCAAACCATCTTTGAAGTTTATACTGAAGTGGGTCATCAAAGACCAAAGAAGGTTGAGGATAAATTAATATTTTGAAAAACTGGATACCAACTTCGATTTCTTTCTTCAATAAATCGCTAGTAACAATCAGAAAGAGTAATGCAGCATATTCAAAGCTCCCGATATGATGACAAACCCAAAGAGCCACGAGACTGCAAATGCCGTAGATTCCGAGGTCACCGCAACCGCAATTTCATGCGCCAACCGCAGATGGAACCCCGCAGGAATTCGAATGGGTTTGCCAATACAAATGATATTTGGTTTCTCGATCTTGCATCGATTACCCGGTTCCCCGTATAATGTGCTTACCACACAGTGACGATTATCTAGTAATACGGTAAATCTCAGGACATCCGTTGCCGGTGGCTCTTCTCAAAAGAAATAGAACCTTCAGCTAATGAGAGTTACCTATGTAAACTGTGCTCAAAAGTCAAAATAATGATTGGCCGCATTTTTAAATTCAATAATGGTCTTAAGGGATCATCACAGTGTGAAATTTGCAAAAGATCGTTTTTTTTGCATTATCGGATAGTATACACTATTATAAATATTCACTAAAAATTTTTAATCGAAATTCGAATTATAGTGACCGAAATTATTTCGGTCACTACAGCATTTCTTATAGAAACGGAACGGAGCGTGACATCTGCCGCGTCTGCCTTCCCGTTGAGCCGTCATTCCTTTTGCCTTGTTCCTACCTGCACGCGTACCTTCCTGCCCTAGGTTTTGAAGCCAATTTGCGAAGATTTGACCACAGACAATTTGTTAGAGAGATATACCTGCGCAAACACTTAAAACAACAATGAGAGTTTTAATCATTGCGTATGGCAATTCGCTCCCAAACATATATTCTGTGGGAAACAAACTGTGGAAATTGCGACGTATTGTGCAGCTTGTACGTTCAATGAAGGGTACGATCCAATACTGAAAATCCTTGAGACAATAGGGTGCACCATACGGCCGGTAGCCGCAGACTTTGCTGCTAAGTACAGGGCGCAGGGGGCATCACAACTGCGGAACGTCAAAGCTCTCTGGACAACAAAGAAGCCAGGACAGCTCGTCGAAATGAAATACCTGCAGAAAATGGACAATTTGAGGAAGCAGGAGGAATATTGTATGGACCTGGCATCGCCGATTGATCGTAAGTAAATGATTTATCTGGAAATGTCTCACTCCAAACTTTAAACGCGTTTTTCTCGGAATGGTGTTTTTCAAAACGGTATTCACTCTCAAAGGAAGAGTTTTCAAGCTATCCATTTCAAATGTTGACAGAACATTCTTCACGTCATTCTCCATCGTGCTATGAAAGCTTTTTTTTTTACGAAAAACTGTCGAGAAAAGGCTAAATTCGATACGTTTTGTTCCAACCGCCGCCATTTTGTCAAATTTCAAAAAAAGCCTCCATAGCACGATTGCGGCTTTTCTACAGATTGATAATCTTTTTAAAAATTTTGTTCCAGATCAGGATTAAGGCTGCAATCCTGGACACCATGTAGGACCTTTTTTTTAACCGGACTTTTCAATAATTTATACCAATATTAAACAATAAATTGATCAACTTACAACAAATCATTTTGTATTCTTCATCACTGCCTTGATTTGTAAAAAAAACCAGACCGATTAGCTTGTCCTAACCATTGAACAAAATCGCGAAAATCAGTGATTTTTCGGAGGATCACACTGTGATGATCCCTTAAGCCTTGCATGAGCCTCAAGACGAATAGAAATCATGCATCAAAGAATATCAAATAGAAAAATAAATATGACTTATGCATATTGATCAAATTATTATGAAACGTGTGGAGATCACTAGTACCAGGATCTCGGAAAATAATCTATTTGCTCGGCCGAGAAATGATGAAGCCTGCCGTACCAACAATGCCGCAAACTATTCTCACCCCTTCGTTATTTGTATGGTCGCAGTATGTGGTATGTTAGCTTGTAGGATAACGTGCACATCAAGATGGAAGGAGGAACAGGGAAGAAGAGAGAGAGAGAGAGAGAGAGAGAGAGAGATCGAATCGCATAACACCAAGATTGCCCAAAATACAGGACACAGAATAGTCTCGTATCACAGTGAAGCAGCCAACGGTCGAATTACCCAGTGAAGGCTGCATAGAAACTAGAGCGAGAGAGACAGAGAGAGAGAGAGAGAGAGAGCCAAAGCCAAGTACGATAATCTCGAATCGACATCTGGGTTATCCCACATCAATTCAATCCTCAGCACGTAGCTTGATATCTCGTGAGGATATCCTGTCTAGAATAGGATGGTGTTATACGATTTAGGCGAATTCCTCATGTTCTCCATGCTATTCACAGCTTCACAAGATCCCAAACCTATTGATATCACTACCTCGTATCTGTGCCCTAACTACATCGATATTCCGTACAACGCCAACATACCTACAGTCTTCAATTCATACTGCAAACGGACATGCATTCACGTTATGTAACCAACACTTGTACGCCATTTGGGCTACGTAGCAACTGTCCCGGTAGGTATGCTCGTCAAATTTCATCTTTCACGGAGTATCTCTGCAACAAGGTGTCCGTTGAATAGGTACGTCGGAGAATTTTCAAGTCGCCAAACGGCGTATGTGGAACACTCGAAGTTGTTCGCTCGACGGAGAAGCCCAAAATCGAAATTGTTGGAGTGAATGTGACAGGATATAAGGATGGCTCAGAGAGATGGACACGAAAGACTCGCCGGTTTCGATCTTGGAAGGATGACAAACAGGAATTGAATGGCGACATAGCGTCAACCATAAGTGGATACCGGCGCGAGTTGAAGGACAACCAAGCAATCGTGGTTAAAGCTTGTTACGCCAATGACTTAACTGTAAAACTTCAACTGTACTTGCGACCATATACTTTGCTCGCAATGTCACACGTTTTCACGTGGAACTTGTAGCTCCGTTGTGCCTTGTGCCCGAAGCAGCAATAAGCGGCAAGCCGAAGTGCATTTCCTCCGCTTGTTTCTCACTCACCGCGAACAAGCTAAACGCACGTAGCACGTAGGACACAACTGACAGATGCAATTTCGATTCAAAGCAACGTCTGTTAAAGGCAATTTAAGGACAGCACTTCCACGCAACGTTGAGGACGAGAATATATCGACACTATACACGAGTGAAGTGTTAACCACAGACGCAATACATTTTGGGTTTCACACCTGAGAGTGGTTCAATGAAGAAATGGACATCATTTTAATCAAACTTTTAAGAAAAGTAGGGTCCAACACCCTCGCAGGTAGTTTGTAGTATGAAATGTCCAGAAATGGCCAAACATCTCTACTCAACTCGCAGAGGATTTGGAGCGTGTATAGGTACCTTAAGGTAGTTACTATAATAAGTGAATTAAGCTCGCAATATTGATTCGATGACGCTCATCATTTTTTATCGCGAAAACTGGACAGACAATTTTGAAATTAATTATGCTGCATCAATATACGGCCATCTTTCGATTACAAAGAATGAATCATTTTTTATCGCAAAAACTGGACCGACAATTTTAAAATTAATTGTGCTTCATCAATATACGGCCATCTTTCGGTTGTAAATAATGAATCATTTTTTATAGCGAAAACTGGACAGACAATTTTGAAATTATTTGTGCTGTATCAATATACGTATCAAAAAATGTATCGAATTAGTAAAAGGGGTCCGGCTATTTTTTAACACGAAAATAATTCTACAGTTCTCCACAAATTCGTCTGGATCTTTCTGAGCAATTACAGATTTTTCATTTTAAGTCATTTGACAGATTCTCGAATTCAAAATGCGTTTATGAATTAATAACCGAAAAACAATACGGTTGGCTCAAAAAGAATTTTTTATCTATCATTTATTTAAGGGCAAGTAACTAAGCCATTTTATTCACGAGCGGAACGCGTACCGCGAGTTTCCAAAATTACAAAATTATGATTCCCATAGACAATGCAGCGGATTATCAATGCAAAATGTTATTTGTAATTTCTCGTGTGAAAATGAGAGAAATATCGAGTTCACTAAACGGCAGTTAACATCCCCAGGAGAGCATCGCGGGAGTTCTGGAATGGTATGCAACGTGAGCTCTCGACGATTCTGCTCACTAAGGATGTACAAATCCTCGTAAATGACTCTGTGCGCTTTGCCTCATTTGGAGCACAGGCGATTCGGATATTTTATGGACAATGGTAGAGCTGAATAGAGTGGGACGATCTTCGGGGTTGTTCTATCCGGGTTTATACACTGTAAAAAGGGACCGTACTCGAAGAGGCGAATTGAGAAGGTGGAGAGTGAGAATTAGAAGATAGAAATTGGAGAAAGCGAACCGAGAATAAACGACTTGAGAAACTCCTCGACAGTTTCTGATTGGTGGCAGTCAGCAGTCTCAGAGTGAGGCTGCGAAATAATCGCTTTGTAATTAGATTCCGTTCACCATTCTGCGCTACTGTAATAATAGTTTCAATTCGATCGAATCAAAATGAAAAATTGTTACTCAAGTAATGAGAAAGGGAATTCAATTTTCTAACCCAATAATGAAGACTCGTGTGGTAATTGGACGGTTCCTGCGATTAATATAAAAGTCAGGAAAAAGTGTAATACGATTAAGAATAAACATCACTAGTATTCGATTGATTCGATGATTTTGATATTCTCATCGATCGGCACGTTAAATCCAATTCAGCGATGAAAGAAGATTTAAATTGTATTCCGCTCCTATCGCTAAAGGCTCCTTTTAGGGTTTTTATGTGCGAAATTGTATTTTACCAGCCTATGAAAGGGCCTGTGGGCCTGTGACAGGACCAGAACCCAGGGCTCGATATGCAACGTTTACACTGAACGTTTACGACCGCGTAACGGAGGTCCTTTTTCTCTTTTTTCCCCATTAACGCAACTTTAGCTCTCCAGAAAGTCTCAGAAATCCACTTGAGGATGCGACAAGCAGAAAACCGAAAGAAGCTGGGTTTTTTAAAAAGGAATTTGATTATTAATCCACAATATTCAAGCCCATAAATTATTCCACTACGTTCCCACAGGATAACGGCGATATTATCCTGCAAAAGTACACCCAGTGAACAAGTTTTATGGCGGAAATAAGTATAACATGCAAGTTACATGTAATGTCACAGTGTCATTTTTGTAATATATAGCTGGAATTATAACGTGGATGTAACATGTTATGTACTACCATCTATTATATGCAGGTTACATAACTGGTATATAACGTTTTAACATTACAGTAATGTAAAGAAGTTTTCTAGCCGTTACGTAACATGCTTGTAACGATGTGAGTTTACCTTTGGTTATATTTATGTAAGGTTAATAGGGTGTAACGTAGTCACATTTTCAAAATCTGTTTTTATATTCAGATTTGAGTATTTCAAAAACCTATTTACATGAAAATACACTGAACTCTTGGTATAACGGCTCTCAGTATAACAAATGAATCCTGCGGCCAGACCTCGGTGCGTTCCGTTCCGAAGAAAACTCTTATAAACTTAACTTTTAAAACTGTTATATATTTTTTTTGCGCACAATTGAACATGCATCAATAAATATTTTCATAAAATATGAATGGATGTTTTTTAAAGTTTGTTTACTCACCTATTCTGCGGAATCATGTTATCTTATATTGCTTTCAGGGTATTATTATTTTTTCTCATTGTCAAATCTTCCTGTTACAGTACTAATAAATTAAAAGTTAAGTTAAAAACCCATAACGACCTCGATAAAAAATGATAGTAACAATACAATACAACACTAGCGCAGTAAGCAGTATTGTATCCGCACTATTTTCTCGATATTTACAGCACTTCAGATTATATTTAATATATAATGGTCTGATGCCACAGAGATCCCACTGTGGAAAAAGGTTTTTTTCGTGTAAAAAACCCATATATATAATATTTAAGTAGTCGATAGCGTAGTGGATCGTGCGTCAGTATTAAGTCATTAGTCCGGCTATCTAGCCGTTTGGAATATGAAACATCCCCTTTATCTAGATAGGAGGTTTCATGTTCCAAACTAGGCCCTTAAATATTCTTCGGTCCGCGTCTGTACAACGAATCTGAAGTAGATAGAAAATTGTTTAATTTTGAACTGATCTAATTTTTTTAAATTCGATTCTTGTTCGATTCAAAAATATGTTAAAAATAGAGCATCGCGGGTTCGAAACCCCAGTGCCGGAACATTTTTTTCTGTAAATTTTGTGTTTTAATGTTACTTGGCCTTTACAAACTACGAAAAACCAATGAAAAACTGATTTTTATCGTAACTTATATAACTGCAATAAGACAGATACATTAACTGTAACAATACATTCCAATATTGGAGTTATAGAACGTTATGATTTTGTTACATTACCTTGCAATACAACTGTTATATACCAGGCACATAACATGTTTTATAGTATATGTTATATTGCTGAGTAGGGAATTGTAACTTACATGTAACGTCTAGGCAATATTACCGGTTACTATCGGTAACATTGCCGTTACGTTGCTGCAACATTACCCTACTGGACAACTTTTATTTTATACTCGACATTCACGCGCTATTACATTAACGTCTCTATAAATCCTTAACCTTTATGTGCGCCCCCGGGTCACCCACCTCGTCACATGTTTTCTTGTAACTCTTTGAATTTTTTTTTCCGATCTGAGCCTCTGGATCTAGGAAGTTTAACTTTTCACGAAGAGATTCCCATAGCTACGTTTCGGAAACAACATTGTTTTGCAATAGAAAAATGTGAACTTGAAGTGAGGTTAGTCCCAGGGGGCACCCAGGGTACCCGGATACCCACTAGAGAAAAATTCGATATATTTATCTGTAAATCGATGTTAATGTTAATAAATATTATACCACTAGAACATTTATTAACCATAACATTGATTTTTTTATTAACATTAACATTGAATTTTTCATCATTTTTCTACTGCAAAAACATTTGGTTTTCGAAACATAGCAATGGGAATCTCTTCGTGAAGAGTTAAACTTCCTACATCCAGAGGCTCAGATCGAAAAAAAAATATTTCAAAGAGTCACAAGCAAAAATGTAACGAGGTACCCGGGTACCCGAGTGCGCACACATAAGGGTTAACATTCGATGGAATTAATCCGTTTTGGCTGGCATACAGATAAAGAATGAATTTTTAAACTCAACTGCAACAGAATGAGAATGGGAAAAGTTTAATAGGAATTCCCATTTTTTATCTCTGTGAGAAAAAAAATTGACAAAGTATCGGAGTACATAATTCTCAGAACCTTTTTTTCTTTTGCTCTTCTTGTCTCTTAATTTTTGCGCTTCTTTCTCACTTCGACATACTCTACACGTTCCCTCACAACTGACAATGGCAATTCATATTACGATCGAAAGGACAAGGGAGTCGTGCTTTATTGTTCGCCCCGAGAAGAGGAGAAAAAACAAGACGAATGTTCGATGCTTCTTATGTGTGCCCGAGATGAAAGATTGAAAGCAAAAAAACTTGATTGAATTCCGAGCTGCCTATTCCTGTCCACAGCCCTAGCAGCGAGCATTGAGCCAAATTTCTCTCGTCAATCTGCCAGATATATTCAAAGCGCGTTTTCATTCATGCCACGAGACACACATAAAGTGTGAGAAAGTTCCCTGGATTTTTTAATTTTTTTCAACTTCCTCGTAAAGAACGTACCAGTCCCTAATAGCAAACTTGGATAAGGCCAGCACGGATGAGTCGCGGCCCACCACGATGGCTAAAAATTTCAAAACACACAAAATTCTCATGCAAAAAACTCTGAACGATTTCACTGATGTGTCACGATCGGACTAAATTGAAAAATTCGTACAACCCTTTCGTGAGATATTATTTGAAGGGAAGAACTCAAGGTTCGATCCATGTTACTCTTGTCAAGAAATGATAAGAGTTGTAATGATCTTTGTTTTTGTATTTCTACCGTACTCTAAAATTCCGTTATTTTATTTAATTAGACTTTTTAGCTCATTATTTAAAAAATATACTACAAGACAAATGTACGGAAAACGAAGACAACGTAGAATTTATGATGAAAATGATGCAATTAACGGTGCCGAACGTTCATCTCAAATATTATGGTTGATTGATAAAAAATCGAATGTGCAAAATACCAAACACCAAAAATGATAGTGACAAAAGCTAGAGGGACCGGTAGAAGAATAAGCAGAATTTCATACATGATTAGATTGCACGAGTATTACAATTTACATACGCACATAAACCTCTAAACATTAGTATGTAAAACCACTCGAGATAACGAGAACCACCATCTAGATAATCTCGCAGTCCGAAATATTGTCTCCTGCAAAAACACTAAGCCCTTGTGATCTGTAATTATATCGAATTGTCGACCGATCAAATATACCCTAAATTTTTCAATAGAATATATTATCGCCAATAATTCCTTTTCCGTAGTGGTATAATGCGACTAAACTGCCGGTAGTAATTACACAATCCAAGAAATTTTTGGAGTTGCAATTTACTATTCGGATCTTCAAATTTAAGTATGTCATCAAGCTTAGCTGGATCCGGGAGAATATCCGTCGGTGACAAAATAAAGCCCAAGAATGGAACAGAGGTACGACACAGCTGGAGTTTGCCTAATTTAAGGGTGAAGTTATGCGACTGCAATTTTTCAAATAATTGATCTAAATGCTTCATGTGTTCTTCGAAACTTCGTGATGTTATAAGCAGATCGTCAATATATGAAATCACACAGTGATCAAATTCACGTCCCAATGCCATGCTCAATGCTCGAATAGACCCACTCCCGGCGGTTTTGAGACCGAATGGCACGCGACGAAATTGATAAAGAGTCGAATTATGTAGGAATGCCGTAAAATGTCTTGAATCGGCAGCCAGAGGTATCTGCCAATACCCACACGTTAAATCAACGATTGACATAATTTGCGTCCCACGACACTTTTGCATTAACTCATCGATACGTGGTGGGGACTCGTTGTCACCCTGTATCGCATCATTCAGATACCTGGCGTCTAAGCATAGTCGAATCTTGTTGTCCTTTTTCTTTACTATCCTCAAAGGATTGCAATAAGGGCTCACAGACCTCTCAATAATTCCAGCCCTCAACATCTCAGCTATCTCGTTATCTACGGCTTCTCGAAAAGCTAATGGCACCGGATATGAATGGCGAATGAATGGCTTTGGTTTTATTGGGATAATACGATGTTCATATATCGAAGTGCATCCGGGTTTATCGGAAAACAAAGATTCGTATTTTATTATCAATCTTAGAACCTCGTCAGACCGATTCGGAGACAACGTCATTAGCTTACGCGCGATTGACTCCAACCTGCTACCGAAAGCCTGCGCGTCCATGGTCACATGATCAAGTTTCATGTAATCTTGTGAAAGATGATTTTCACCGCATGTATTATCATTTTTATCGACTTCACGATCGATACTTTTCACTGACAACGCCTTGTTTTTACCACAATTCGGTTTTAATTCAAATAATTTCGCAATATCCATCGTATTCGACGATGAATTTTTATTTTGAGTCACATTATCCACGAAAAATAAATTATCCGCGATCTTTTCAGTGACATCTTGTTTATTAATATCAACAAATTTATGTTTCTGCGAATTGACGACGCTTATCATTTCAGTATCGTCTATCGATTGAGTAGAATCACTTACAGTTAGTTGATTATTTTTGACTATCAAATTTTCACGGGATTCACAGTCGACCAAATCAGATATTTCCGCGATACCAACATTATTAGAATCACCGTTATAAATAACAGCGTCCATTGACAAAATCATAATATTGATCACGTTATTGTGCGCCACTGACACGAGCCTCTCCAACGGGCCGGGCCCAAACAACGCTGTCTCTCGACTCAGTCTTTTTCCCGATATATAAATTGATTTCTCATCATAAAAAATGTTAACCGCATTTTTATTCAACCAATCATTACCCAAGATAACATCTGAAGTGAGGTAGGGAATTACTAACAAGGAAAGGTCACGAGGTGTCCCCTTCCGATTTCGATAAACTTTTGGTATGTTGTTGTCCATCGAAAAATAAGAGACACGTATTTTTTTTATCGGCGGTCACGGCGTTTTAAGAGGTAGAATCAACCCCTAAAGTTGGGCATGTTAGGGGGTCGGTCAGCTGTTTCACATAGAAAGAGTGTACCAATCGGAAGAAAACCAGTTCCATGACATTGCTTATGTCGAATAATGAAAAACACATGTTTGCCTTTTTCCGGAACCTTGTCTTAAGGGGGTGAACTACCCCGTGACCGTTGTACTTTTAATGTATAAAGAAAAATTATTGACCGATTTTGATAAAACAAAAACCAAGTTAGAGAGCAGCAAAAAATAAAGTTTACGTGTTTTTGGATTTTTCAAAAAAAAAAGCTTAAGGTGGCCTTTAGCTGTAGGCCTTCGGTGAGGTGTTTCACATGGAAAGAGTGTACCAATCGGAAGAAAACTAATTCCATGACATTGCTCATGTCGAGTAATGGAAAACACATGTTCGCCTTTTTCCGCAACCTTGTCTTAAGGGGGTGAACCACCCCGTGACCGCTTTACTTTTCATATGTAAAGAAAAGTTATTGACCGATTTTGATAAAACTCAAACCGAATTCAATAGCGGTAAAAAATAAAGTTTACGTATTTTTGGGATTTACAAAAAAAAATTCAGGGGGTTTTCAACTTCGGGGGTTCGGTGAGCTGTTTGACATGGAAAGAGTGTACCGATCGGAATAAAACCAATTCCATGATATTCCTCATGTCAAGTAATGAGAAACATATGTTCACCTTTTCACGCAACCTCGTCTCAAGGGGGCGAACCACCCCGTTACCGTTTTGATTTTCATGTATAAAAAAAAGTTAATGACCGATTTTGATAAAACAAAAACCAAATGAAGAGCTGCAAAAAATAAAGTTTACGTGTTTCGGATTTTTCAAAAAAAGAAGCTTAAGTGGGTTTCATCCCAGGAAGATTACTTTTTTGTATGAAAAACATTTCTTTTGATATCTACTATCTCATTACTTTTATGAACTTATTTTCACGTCTGTAATCATATTTCTACATGAAGATTCATTATTATTAGCAGTTGACAGAATAATTACTAATTATTGTTACCTTGATCTCACATGTAATACTTTATTTCATTACACTGTCGGTTATTGGCTATATTTCAATTTGCTTGCATTTCAGACATAATATGAAACAAATTAAAATTTTTATATATCGGAGTTTTGGTTTGGAATACAAATTTCAAGCATAGCACATACAATCGAATCTTAATACATATATAAATTTGGTTTATTTGTACTTTACTTGATTAGTTGTAAATTCAATGGTTATATGTAGAACAGTAGTGGTATTCCTCGAAAAAATGTTTAAAACAAAGTGATTTTTTGCACCAAGAGCATCTCACTACAGCTACATTTGTACAGCCTTCAATTTCACATTGGGATTGCGATAACGTCCCATAAGCGAATTTGACGGGATTTTCAAAAGAATTAGGTCGTTCTTTTATGTAACCACTTTTGAACCAAGCATATCGAAACAAATTTTCGTACCTTGGAGGAGATAATTGATTATGTACAAGGGATTGTAATTTTATAATATTGTTTCTTAAATGCAAATCTAAATCATAGTCCATCAACATGATACTGTCCGAAAAGTGTTTAACATAATTTTTCCAGATTCTGAATCCGTGGACGTCGAGTGGTTGAATTTTTCCTGTTGTGCCTTTTGGTATAATCATTGTGATGACTTGCTTATCAAGTGGTGTGGCTTCCCTAACAGCTTCGGGGCAATGTCCACTCCAAGAATCGATCAAAAGAATACTCTTCTCACCAACGTTCGGAAAGAAAACTTCATTAACGTAAGCCATGCTTTGAAGTGTTCTGCAAGGGAATATGAATTCAATATATCATAGTCACAATATCTCCATATTCACGATCCCTTTGGATATCTCAATAATACAAAATTGCAATATACCTGATGTGAGTTTGCCAGATTTAGAAGCACTTATGAAGACATTCGCTGGTCGAAAAATATTTTTTTCTACTATTGGCCCCAATCGTCCAGATGGTTCTTTCAAGACTATCAAAAGCGGGGATAGAAGTTTTCCATCTCCTGATATTGTTGGCTGAATCGTGTAACTATGTGTTGTCGCCGAAACGGATTGTACAAGGCATTCTATTTGTTTCGTACCTTCTTCCGCTAATGTTCGTCCTGAATGTATTTCCAATTGGAATCCACTTTGGTCGGAATTATAAATATTTTTTAAACCGTACTGTCTGATTTTTAATTGAACTTCAGAAATAAATTTATCTGCGTCTTTTTGCAATGTTTCTTTTGATTCAAGGGTCCTCCTTGAAATAAATTTATTTATTTTCCTGCTAGTTATACGATGAATTTTTTTGAATTTCTGAATCCATCCATGTGAAGCCCGAAAACGAATATCCTCATTTCCAATCAATTGTTGTGCTCGTAAAGCCCATCTTCGAATATCAACATCGTGAACAATTAGACCTGATTCTATAGCATATTTTAGATTATTGAGAGTATATTCTGAAATGCGTGATAATTTCTCCATGTACGTTCCTCCTTGATTTATTTGGTGAGCCCAACGTCGCAACTGGCGCACTGATTTAACTTTTTTGAATTTATTTTGAACCGTCTCTATTTTCAGATTTTTTTTTGTTTTAGCACTTCTCCAATATTCAACGGCTCTATATTTGTAGTCATAGCTCAAATCTTCTTCGTCGTCGGAACAAGTCATGGGATCAAGTCGAGCTACTCCAGAACTCCATTCGTTATTGTCTTCCACAGCTTCGACTACTATATCCTTGAACGGTTCTTGAAAGTCTAATGTAGTATCTTCAATCATTTCCAGATGATTAAACTCGTTCATGGCGTCCTTTAACATCTTTTCTATATTTTCTTTCAACTCTACTTCATCGTTGTTAACCGGACTATCAGGAAGATCCAATGCTTGAAAGGTGATGAGTAAAAGTCTTATTACATTCATTGGATTGATATACATTTTATCAACTTCACTCTCTACGGCTAATATGATAATAAGAGCTCAACAGACGAAACGGAACTGAAACTATTGCTCAACATTCTTTTTATAAATAGATGAGCTAGAGTTTCTTTATCTCAAGTGGGCGCAGGTAACGTCATATTTATTTGGACAAGGGCCAAAGTAAAAATAACATTGAACATTTTTTGGAGAGTGATGCGTAAATTCGTCCCTATAAGATAATAATTAGTTCTGTTTATTGTATTTGCGCGACGTGAAGATACCAAATACATAATACTCTCGCACTGTCCATACGCTTTGAGCAAACATCCAGCTTGAAACGTAAGCAAATTTGAATATAGCCAATAACTGACAGTGTAATGAAGTAAAGTATTACATGAGAGATTAGGGTAACAATAATTAATCTCTCAACTGCTAATAATAATGAATCTTCATGTAAAAATATTGTCATAGACGTGACAATGAGTGCATAAAATAATGAGATCGTTGTCGAGATCGAAAAAAATGGTTTCCATACAAAAAATAAAGACATCTTTTTTGGGGGGAAATCCCCTTAAACTTTTTTTAAAATCTGAAAATACGTGAAATTTATTTTTTGTTGCTCTTCAATTTGGTTTTTGTTTTATCAAAATCAATCAATAACTTTAAATTGAAACAATCACGGAGTGGTTCACCCCCTTAAGACACGGTTGCGTAAAAAGGTGAATATGTGTTTTTCATTACTCGATATGAGCAATGTCATGGAATTGATTTTATTCCGATCAGTACACTCAAACAACTGACCGACCCCCTACAGCTAAAAACCACCTTAAGCTTTTTTTTTTGAAAAATCCAAAAACACGTAAACTTTATTTTTTGCTGCTCGTCAACTTGGTTTTTGTTTTATCAAAATCGGTCAATAACTTTTTTTTATACATTAAAATTAAAACGGTCACGGGGTAGTTCAGCCCCTTAAAACAAGGTTGCGTGAAAAAATAGACATGTGTTTTTCATTACTGGACATAAGCAATATCATGGAATTGGTTTCATTCCGATCGGTACACTCTTTCTATGTGAAACAGCTGACCGACCCCCTAACATCCCCAACTTTAGGGGTTGATTTCACCCCTCACAACGCCGTGACCGCCGATAAAAAAAATACGTGTATCTTATTTTTTGATGGACAACAACATATCAAAAGTTTATCGAAATCGGAGGGGGACACCTCGTGACCTTCCCTTGTAAGAAGACGTAAGCCGTCTTTAACCCCTGAATCGTAACATCTACTAGTATCTGTTGTTTTATTGATGGTTTCTTACTATCAACAGCTACAGTGACGTACATATTTGCGACTGGCATCTCGTACAATACTCCACAATTCAACAATGTTTTGTAGAAATTTTCCGATATACATGTTATCTGCAACCCAGTATTGACGAGAGCTATAATTTCATTATCCAAAATGCGCATTTTCAAACGAAGAGATGGAGCTATGACCTGCCGCGGTAAGTATGGTTGAACAGCGTCAGGATTCACGTCAATTTTCAGGTCCTCAACAAAATCAAAAAACTTCCGACACAATACCGGACCGTTTTGCATCGTATCACGTTTTAGTTTAAATGATTTTGCTGGTTTGCAGTGTCATGATAACCACGATTTTGCATTTCCATATCCCCCTGATTTAAGTGGAAATTCGGGGGAGGGAAACGCATATCGGGCAATTGATATGAATGACCTGAATAATATTGATTATTTGCTCCCTGGTTATTATGCGAGCGGTTTTTCTGCGGATATTTTCTACCGCCACCCGAATTATTCTTCTCGACCATTTGAATGTTATTGATTCGATTGACTTGACCTTGATTATTGAACCCATTCGAGTACCCATAATTTCTCGCTTCTTTCGTTTTGTCTTTAGGGTTATCCGAATTTTCAGTATCGCTATTGGTGTTGTCCAGCTTCGACAACGTTTGCGCTATACGATCTGAATCAGAAAAGTCAAGTGTGGACAAAACCGTCTGGATTCGAAGAGGCATTTGCCGAACTATTTGATAATTGATCTCATATCTAGAAAGCGGGGGATCGAAATACTTTGCCTCGTATACTTGTTTGAAATAGTATGATTGGAAGCTTCCATCTTTGCCTTTGAAACGACGAACCTGCCATTGATTTTCAATTCGGCATTGGACTGGGATAGAATAAAACTCGTTGCGAAAAGCAATCTTAAAAGCCTCGAAAGTCGTCAAATCGGCCCTATTCGCGTCATACCAGAATTTAACGCGACCCTCAGGCAAGCTTTCGATCACCAACATCTTATGCTCAACGTTAACATTTTTGAATTTTAAATAACGTTCGACATCTTCGAGAAACTCTATTGGATTTACGTCGTCTTGAAATTTAGGCGTCTTTATGTTGATATGTAAATACTGCAGGTGGTTTACTAACCCATCGACGATTTGACCACCGACGTTCTCAGGAGCTCGAGGAACGTTGTTCACATATAATTGTGGTTGTTGTTGTTGTTGTTGCTGTTGTTGTACGGCAAGCAACCGTGCGTTGTCGGCACGAATTCGTTCGAGCTCGATTTGCTGCTCGTGTAATTGCTCACGAATTTCTCGCAACCTCGCATCTTCCTGAGATTCTTGACTATCTGCCTATTTGTTGTTTGTACGACGCTTAAATCCGGATCGTTCCTGCTAATATTTCGTTCAGAATAAGTATTCTCGTCTATCTCATTCGACACGTCTAATCCATTTTTTGATTCTATTAACGTTTGCTCCTGACGCGCGAGGGGGTAGACGACGCGCTGATCCCAGATTTACCTCACGATCGCGTGACTCGATTCGTAGGCATATATTATATTAAATAATCACGGTCGTGATTCGTGCTACTAGTCGGGCGCCAAAATGTAATGATCTTTGTTATTGTATTTCTACCGTATTCCAAAATTCCGTTATTTTATTTAATTAGAGTTTTTAGCTCATTATTTAAAAAATATACTGCAAGGCAAATGTACGGACAACGAAGACAACGTAGAATTTATGATGATAATGATGCAATTAACGGTGCCGAACGTTCATCTCAAATATTATGGTTGATTGATAAAAAATCGAATGTGCAAAATACCAAACACAAAAAATGATAGTGACAAAAGCTAGAGCGACCAATAGAAGAATAAGGAGAATTTAATACATGATTAGATTGCACGAGTATTACAATTTATTTATGATAATAATAATATCGATGTACATAGAATAAACGTGAAGTGATAATATAACGGTATATCGTGGTGTATATGGCCACGTATACTACACATACGCACATAGACCTCTAAACATTAGTATGTAAAACCACTCGAGATCATATGATTGAATATAGAGTTATACGTTAGGAATTATCCAAAACGCACATTATATAAAAATGATAATTTCCTCAATATTTAATCTTGAATAGTTTGGATATGAATTACTCATCTGAAATCGAAGAATATCGATGACATCCGCGACGTACGTAAAAATATACGACCAGTCCTGGCTTTACGATGAGGTCGAGGATGCACGTAATATATTCAGAGAGCACAAGAAACGACAAACTGAGGAACATTAAAATCTACGAGTGTACAGCTCGAGCGACGAAAGACGAGTGTCAATTTAGACGGATTTCGGTGGCTCCGTGATAATCCCGTAAACCGGTTTTCAACGTGATGCTCTGATTATTAGCAAAATTCAAAATTCTCCAACGACTATTACACTATCCCCCTTCATTTTGAGTATCAAACTTTATCATGCGCAAAATGACGTTGCATCATAACTTTCCCTATACGATACAATAATATATACGATGTGACTCGATCCCAATAAGGATCTCGTCCTACCATACACTATCTTAAAAATACTATACTATACAGTCCAATTATCGAATATTCATCACGAAATCGCATGAGCAACGTCAATCAGATCAAAATTCTTCAACGACTATTACAGAGTGAAGGGTAACAAAAGTGGTTACACGACTAAACATCTACGACGAAATATCCATGAGTCATTATATCCAAAACCAAAATATTCACGCGTCACAATATCTAGAAATTACCATCCACGCCTATAGTTTTTTTTCAAATCTAAATCGCGACAGAATCTCCAGTTTTGTGTGTGACCATATAGTGTAAAACTAGCCTAAGGTTATTTTTCACAAACCCCTCGGAATCTCTATAGTTTTGAGGATAACCATATAATGTAAGGCTCCGCATGCAGAAATTTTGTAGGAAATCCGACGTGCAATCTAGTCCCGGCCCAGGGGGCTGATACTGGGATACATTCCTTGACAATATCGTGTCCCCGTTACTGACGCCGCGTATACTAATCCACCATGCGGCACTAGTAGTCACCTGCAAAACCCTTACAACGCTGCTCTATATTATTTCGTCATCTTTTTCGTCGCGTGGCGTGCGCGTGGTGGACCAGGTGGATATTTTTGTTTGTTTTCTTGATCTGTCGTTAATAAGAAAATCGTAATGTGGTGTCACAAAGTGACGAAATAATAAACAATTTGAGTGTAGCGATAAAATAAACGCAGAACAACAAAAAAACAATCTCGACAAGGAAAACATTGCCAAGCATTGTACGACGTGACTAGTCCATTATTGAAACAAACAAAAATGTGATCTGCTTATGTGTTTCAATAAATATGTGCATAATACATCATATTTCAACAAGTGTAAATATTTTTTTTCTTCCCATATACGCATATGCTTTTAAATTCTAATATTACAAACGAATTACCCGAACGCGTCGAATGTAGACGAATTGAGCAGACGATGCCGACGCTGCACGACTGGAGTGGGGGAAGTAGGGGTTTTGCAGGTGACGACTAGCGCTGCATGGCTTACGCGGGGTCACTAACGGGGTCACGAAAATCCGGGAGTGACAGCCCCCTGTCCCGGCCGGCATTCGCCACGGATTCCCCAAAATCGAGGTCCCTATTGGAATCCAGATTATGATGATATCAGAATATGCGTGGTGACTGTGAGAAAAATTCAAAATCATGGGGCTACTTGCATGCGTGATATCCCCATCCGATCGCTCTTGGAATCAAGTGCGATGTTTGCAGGTCGCAGATGGCGGTGTGTACGTGCTCGTGAGACGTAGGATTCGATAGGGTTATAGATCCGATGCCAGTCATGTTCTCCCAGGATATCCCTTTCCATTTGTTCTTTTGTTTTTGTGACGGGTTATATATGAATATGAGTTTAAAATGGAAAAAGATATTTTAAATTAAAGGAATTATCTCAAAAAATAAGAATATATTAATAAATGTATAGATGTTATCCCTACATCAACGATACTAAGTATTACGACTACTCATGCAGAAATTTGTTGGGGTATACCAGTTTCTACAGAAAATCCCGATCGGGATTTTTTAGAGATGTCCTAAAAGAGGAGTCCTTGCTGGATCCCTGGTGGATTTCCGGTAGTGTCCTTATTAACACTAACCAGCAATCTAAAATTCATATTTTGATTAAATCTCAATCATGATTGGTTGAGGCAACCGCGAAATGAGTATTCCTGTGCAAACATTTGCTGGGATCTTCCAGTTTCCTGTGAAATCTCGATCGGGATTTCTAAGGAATACTCTAATTATGGAGTCCTTGCTGGATCCTCAGTTAGCCCCAGGTTGATTTATTATTATAATGCTGAAATCATATATTTATGTTTTCATAGTTTTTGTGATTACATTAACCCTAATCGATCACACTGGGTGAAATTCCCCCATGCCGTTTTTCGAGCTACTCGTAGACCCTCATAATTTTCAAAATGGGGCTCGTGACGTCATCTACGAATTAACTCATAATTTTCCGTGAAAGGCATTTCTGTCGTTACCTCAACTTTCCCGATGTTTTTTTTAAATAATTTAACAGTAAATTTTGGTTAAAAAAAACTTGAAGAATTTTTTTCGCGATCCTACAACAGTACCTAGATATTTTTATTTTTATTTTTAGAACGCATTGTTGAAACAAGATATCACTTTTTCGGAGCCTGGGTGAAATTCACCCAGTGTGACCATGATACGATTCTACGGAAGTGTGATCTATCAGGGTTAATTGCGACTAATTATAGGGCGCGCTTCGGCAAGTTATTTGGGCAACACACGTTCATATAATGTTTTAGTAATTAACATAGACAATATGTGTAGCTCAGGTGCCTTCCTGACAAGTGCTCATTGCAAGTGACATCACGCCAATTATCCCGTAATGGTAATGGGATGGTCCCATGGGATTCCTTTGGGCTCTACAGTGTCTGAAATTGTCCACAGTGATAACCGGAATGGGATCATCCCATTGCCGTCCCAGGATATCTTCGAGACGTCTCTTGGACTGCAAACACAGCAGAGTGGAGATATCGATAAGATATTATCGAGACTTCTTAAAGACGTCACCAAGATATTCCAGAATTATCAGACACAGCAATAATACGTCCCAAGTACGTATTTCGGACATCACGTCGATTGTCCCGTGATGGTAATGGGATGGTCCCATGAGATTCCCATGGGCTCTGAAATGTCCGCAGTGATTACCGCAATAGGATGGTCCCACTGCCGTCCCAGGATGTCCTTGGGATGTCTTGGGACGTCTATTGGACTGCCAACACAGCGATAAATAATGATTTTAATTTCGATTTGATGTTAATTGATTTTAATTAATTAATTCAATTTCAATAAAATGGGTACAGTACAGAGGAAGACAGCAAGTACTCCTTGTAATATAGCCTCTTTTGAGGTCTGACTCCTTTCAGTGTCAAATGTTCGTGTTCACGCTCGGCCTTATAAGCATTCTATTTGCATGATCCGTATGTGAGAGCGTTTGCCATCTCGCGGCGAGTCTGGAACTAACGCTGTACAATGGCTGACCTCCTACAAACATCTTTAAGAGAGCCCGCTGGGATCATCTACACATGGTCACGGCAGGATATCCTCAAGACATCCCATATTAATCTCGCGTAGAACAATGTTTTACCAGTACCTCCGAGAGACATCTCTAAGAGAATACGCTGGGATCGTCAAAACACGGTTACAATAGGATATCCTCAAGACATCCTATATTAATCTCCAGTAGACCAATATTCTACTAGTACCTCCTACAGACATCTAAAAGACAGTGCGGTACGATCGTCTACATACGGTGACAACAGGATATCCTCAAGACATCCTATATTAACCTCCAGTAGACCAATATCCTACTAGTACCTCCTACAGACATCTAAAAGACAGTGCGGTACGATCGTCTACATACGGTGACAACAGGATATCCTCAAGACATCCTATATTCATCTCGGGTGGAACAATGTCCTACCAGTACCTTTCACAGACGTCTATAAGAGAGTGCGCTGAGATCGTCAAATTACGGTTGTGACAGGATATCCTCAAGATATCCTATATTAACTTCAGGTGGAACAAAATCCCACCGGTACCTCTCAGAGACGTCTCTAAGAAAGTACGCTGGGATCGTCTAAACACGGTTGCAGCAGAATATCCTCAAGACATCCTATATTCATCTCGAGTAGACCGATGTCCTACTAGTACCTCCCACAGACATCTACAAGACAGTGCGGTACGATCGTCTAAACACAGTGATGGCAGAATATCCACAAGACATCCCATATTTATCTCGGGTAGAACAATGCCCTACCAGTACCTCCCAGAGACATCTATAAGAGAGTGCACTGGGATAGTCTAAACACGGTTGCGACAGGATATCCTCAAGACATCCCATATTAATCTCGAGTAGACCAATGTTCTACTACTACCTCTCACAGACGTCTATAGGAGAGTGCGTTGGGATCGTCTAATTACGGTTGCGACAGGATATCCTCAAGACATCCAATATTAATCCCGGATAGAACAATATCTTACTGGTTCCTCCCATCGACGTTCATAAGACGTACTATCTTGGCAGGATACGAATGGGACTACCTCGGGATGGTCCCGGGATCAATTTTGCTGTGTGGGAATGTATATTGAGTGCTGCAAGTATAGTCCTATCACCAAGAAAAATGAAAACAGGACAATTTTTTTAAAGAGTTCTATCAGCTTTTTTAGTACTTAAAAAAAACGGTGGTTTATTTCCGTTATTGCATTACTGACGATGAATGTCGGAAACAATATGTGTTCCGTGCCCGCACGAAATACGAGACAAAACGAAAATTCTTGGATATGCCAACGACAGACTTTGAATGTTCACCAGGTATTTTTCACCCCGCCTTACAATCACACATTTCCAATTTAGTCTCTTAAGGATGTAGGTATGAGTGCTACGTGGTAGTCAATACACATGATCTCATTGAAATTTTGCAGAAAGGGAACAGTAGGTAGTAATATTTAGCAATATATTAGTGAAAAGTACATAGATGATTTTCAGAGAGCATATAATATCAAATTAATTTCGTTTTAAGAATTATTTCGTCCCGAGTAACTGACTGACTCCGGTGGTGTATCGTATGCTCCCCAGCTTTAACCTCCCAATAAAAGTGATGAAGGCCGTGTTTACCTCGATATATCTAGTTCGAATGTTCGTTGATCCCTGTTTTTCAATGTATCATCATAATCCCTGACATTCAATGGATATACTCGATGTTTTTCATCTACGGTATCTTATATACAAACGGTCGAACTGTGGAAAACAAAGAGTTGCAAAGTCAACCTTGCCGTAAGCTCTGTGTACAACCATGAATAATGCTTCATTTTCAATTGATAATATCTTACTTATATAGTTGTTAAGTGGTCTTTAAATTTTCGGAGTACTGAATATTGAACCTCGACAATATCATATAAAAAACCCAGTGTTTAATCTTATACTAAGCCAAGCGCTCATACATCCTTAAGCAACAATACTTTCTTTCGTTCTCATTTAAAATCCTTTTCTTCCAAAATTTCACAAGCAAGAATCGCCCGTGCAGCTCCATACGTCTACCGTATACACAGAAAATTACGTGACGAATCCGTAAATACACTATATATACCCTCGAATCTGCAAAGCCAAAAAAAAACAAGACAATCAACCCTTACAAATATTAGACAATTTTTTTTTAAATATGAGGCATCATCTGAAATACTCCAATTTCAACATTTTTTTGAATGTGAACCTCGCATTCAGATCGAAAAATTCAGGTAATTTTTTTATTCAACGGAAATCTTCTAAGAGCTATAAAACCGGCAGCCTATGCATATTAAAGTACGTTGCAGTCGATACATTTTTTTAAAATAAATGTTTATGAAGAAAGCATGATCGGCCTTCGAGGCCATGATCAAAAAGCTCTAGCGGCCTGATCAAGACCCGCTAGGGCCGGATTATATCATTCCATCATAGTGGCCTGCTCATGAGTCATAACTGCCGGGTCCGAAAATGGCTAGCCGGGCGGATTATTTCCCTACATTAGTTCGGGGGGGGGGGGGGGGGGGGGCAGCAAGTCAGAGGCAGAAGTTTTTCCGTACCGAAATTTCCACACGGGCACTCGCCCTGATTCCGCGCCGCACAACAAATTTCACTGTTCTTTTAGAATGAAGATATTTCAATTCAACAAGTGGCATTTCAAAAGGGCATATTCAGCTTCATTTTCTTTTTACCAACATTTTTTTCGATTTTTTTTAACCCCCGGTACGCCCTTTAAATCATGATCATTTTCGGCTTTTTTGTGGCAGTGAAATATTGGCCCATGACCCATGAATATTTTTTGTTTTTGTTTTTCGCATTAAAAACTTATGGGGGGGAGTATAAGCCTTAATTCCGTTCTTAAAAAAGTTTTGTACGATTTTTTTCCCCAAAAATATTCAATTTTTTGCCATATTTATAAAATGTCGCGTAACTCTAAAATTACTACTGGGTTTTCGTGAAATCAATAGGAGGGCAAAAAGTTGCATAGCTACAATTGTTCTGTATTCAATGAAATTTTTTCTGCCAACGAGATATTTGTTTGTCTTAAGAAATCGGGTCTCTTACCTCATCTACACGGGTTTTGCGATGAAAAGGTCATGTAGATGAAGTTTTTCAATGAAAAAGCCGTATAGATTAGGTTTTTCAACGAAAAAGCCGTGTAGATGAGATTTTTCAATAAAAAAGCCGGGTAGATGAGATTGTTGAAGATCAAAAAATATCTCGTTGGCAGGAAAATTTTTCGAAACAAAAATTTTGAAAAAAAATTCTGAAAAAATTGCATTGAATCCAGAATGATTGCATGCAACTTTTAAAACACAGTAGCTTTTAAAGTTAGGCTACATTTTATAAATACGGTCGTTTTATGCGAAAAATTGAATATTTTTGAGAAAAAAAATCGTACGAAACGTATTAAAAAACGAAGTTGAAGGTTATACTGCCCCCCCCCCCACCAGTTTTTTATGCGGAAAACAGTTGAAAAAAAAAAATTCATGGGTCATGCGCCAGAATCTCAACGCCAAAAAAAGCCAAAAAATGACTGTTTCCAAGAGCGTACTGGGTTAAAAGAAATCGAAAAAAATCTCTAGAAAAAGCGATTGAAGCTGAAGATGTCCCATTTGAAACGCCACTTATTGAATTGAAATATCTTAATTTGTAAAAGAGCAGTGAAACTTTTTGTGCGGCGCGGAATCGGGGCAAGTGTTTCCAAACTTTTGAGCGGTAGTGTATACACTGTAAAAAAAGATATGAAATTTCAAACATTTTTACGATACGACTGTCACGGAAATTCACAAACACGGAATATGAAATGCAAATTCATACACATGTATAGTAAATTTAAAGCAGATATATTAATTGCAATATACTATTTGAAATTTCAATATATTATTTGAAATTTCAGTATGCTGTTTGAAATTAAATATAGATGTATAGTAAATTTCAGAAGAGATATTAAATTCAATATACTATTTGAAATATAAGATACATGCATAGCAAGTTAGAGGAGGCATATTAATTTTAATATACTATTTGAAATTTAATATACATAGTGTAGGAAAATCATCAATTTTGTCTTAAATTCAATACTTGTATATTAAAATTAGAAGAGTGAACATTGAAAATTAATATCCCCGTATATGAAAATGGTTTTTATATACTTTTTCGCAATTTTAAGATACACTATTGGAAATTAATACACTCATGTCTTAAAATTACAATCAGCCAAGGTGGAAAAAGTCTTCAAATTTAATATAAAAAAGAATATTTACGAGAGCGTCACGGTTTTGTTCAAACAGTTTTAAGGATTTACATAACAAATGAAGGGTCAGGGGCTCTGAAATTAAGTTATGAGGGGTCAGTAATCCTGGAATTAAATTTTGCGGCTTCACATAACCTACGAGGGGTCAGAAATGAGGTTATATGGGATTACTCAAGTTGTGAGTATTTACTTAAGTTATGAGGGGTCGGGTATATTCTGGAAAACAGTTTTGAGAGTTCACATAACTTGTGAAGAGTCAAGGGTCCTGAAATGAAGTTATGAAAAGTTACTCAACTTATGAGGGGTCAGGAATCCCGGAATTAATTTTGCGGCTTTACAAAATCTACGGGGGGTCAGGGGGCACGAAATTGAGTTATGAGGGGTAACTTAAGTTGTGAGGGGTCACTCAAGTTATGAGGGGTCAGGTATTTTGGAATAAAGTTTTGAGAGTTCACATAACTTATGAGCGGTCAGGGGCCCCGAAATTAAGTTATGAGAGGTCGCTTAACTTACGAGAGGCCACGGTTTTGTTCAAACATGATTTGAGGGCTTACATAACTTATGAGGGGTTAGGGGCTCTGAAATTGAATTATGAAGGGTCACTTCATTTATGAGAGATCAGATATTCTGGAATAAAGTTTTGAGAGTCCACATAACTTATGAGGCGTTAGGGGGCCCGAAATTAAGTTATGAGAGGTCACGGTTTTATTCAAACCAGTTTTGAGGGTTTATATAATTTATGAGAGGTCAGAAGCCCCGAAATTAAGTTATGAGGGGTCGGGGACCATAGAATTGAGTTTTGCGACTTTACATAATCTACGAGGGATCAGGAATCGCGAAATTAAGTTATGAGGGGTAACGTAAGTTCTGAGGGATAACTTAAGTTATGAGGGTTCACGTATTCTGAAATAAAGTTCACATAACTTATGAGGGGTCAGGGGATTCGAATTCACAAATCAAAAACCATCTTCCATGGTTTATTGCTCATTCAAAAGCATATACTATTATATTATTTCGACACTCCAGCATTCATATATCATACAAGTAGAGGGACTTCACAAGTAGTCGATAGCGTAATAGGTAGCGTGTTAGGTAGATAGGTAGGATGGTAGGCAGGGTCGAGGGTTCGATTCCCGGTCTCAGAGAGAAATTAGATCAGGCTATTCGTGAAGACTTTTGTTTTTTTTCTGTGAAACTCTTTTTGGGGTCGCCAATCTATGAATATTAAATTATTTTGCAAGGGCTATATATTTTTTATAACATGTTTAGCAACAATTAATTTAGCTACGGTAACGTAATTTTCATGAAATGAATATGAAAATTCAGACATGTATTGTGATTTTAAAATAAACGCGTATATTGATTTTAATACAGATTTTTTTAACAGTGTATTCAAAGTATCGTACGCAAACTGTCATAAGCTCTATTTTCAATAGTTTTCTAACAAACATGATAAAATCAAATGTGTTATTCGTGTTAATACAATATCATACTTTTTTGTTTCAATGAAGAAAAAATAATTTCCTATTGCAGTTTAATACCTCGAATAGGAGAGATGATACCGCATCATTAATCGCTATATCATAATTTACAACTTTGGTAGATTCGTGCACGTGTGATGACGAGTCGTATCATCGAAGACACACAGACAATAATATGCGTAAGTATTTCACCACGCACATACGACATAAATTAGTGACTCATGCACTTTGTGAAAGTGCGGGCAAATGGAGAGAGGCTTTTAATCCTCGGTGGTCCACCATCCCATTTGCAAATGGAATTGACATACAGAGTGCGCGATAACACAGAATGAGCCACATTTGCAAAATTGTTGAGTTGACCAGGATCATCTCGCACAGAGATTTAAATCATGAAAGATCAGTCGCGAATATTGCGAAAGCAAGCAATATCGATCATGATCGAATTGCCGATATCAGCGTGTACGAGAATTCAAATAACAAATATGCTCTTTAATAAATAAATAAATAAAACTCTAATGCATTTTCTACGAATCGTATAGAAGTGTAATCGCTTCAGTCAAGAAAAACGCATTGAGAACACATGAATTTAATTAAACTTCATGCATATTCTGTAGATACAAGCTCAGTGTATAACCTGTATGTAAGTATATTATGCAGTATTAGTGTCTTATCGTCTTTGCGACACGTCACATTCATTTGTCGCTTCCTCCGCAAAAATATCAATAAATTTTTTTACAAAGTGCATTCGAACAAGGGTGGAAGATGACGTGTGAGGCAGGTACACGGAAAAAAGGAACAGTTTAAAATACAGGGGTTACCCAGTTCGCATTGGACTCGAGGAATTGCACAGCGATATTTACTGAAATAAACTGCTCAAAATGCAGTGAGCTCAAGGTGAATGATTACAGTTTCTGCACTGTCCTCTTTGAACTGGAGCCACCCTACAGTTTCTTTTACTGGAACGCATAATCCAAAATACAGTGCAGTCGGAAGTAAATTATACAGTTGGACACTGAAATATAAACTTGATAAAATCCGTAAGTTTACAGTGTTAATGTGTATTCTATACTATGAATGCGTTTATTGTATGGACGGTGCCCACGTAAGTGTTTCAATGGTGAAATCCTCTGTTGAAGAGAGTCGGCAGCAACTGATATAGTTTCAGTTTTCAACCGTTGCTTTTTACAGTGTGGACCAAGTAAACCCTCCAGTTTTGTGAACCCTCCAGTGAACCCACCGAATGAGGTATCGCCGAATTGAGCACATTGTCGATAGTTGCCATGTTCAAGATCGTTCAAAGACCTTGACCGATTGACCTCCGATTGACAATGTCAAGCGTGAAATGGAGCCAAGTTGAAATTATAAATCAAGTGAGGATAGTAAAACTCGAGAAGTTATTTGCATGTTCGATTTTGACAAGGATGCTGCTGAATATAACTACGATGGTATTTTTTTTTTATAATTTTTGATAATTCGTGAATCACACATGCGCAAAAATACGCAGAAATGAAAAAAGATAAGCCCAATACACACATGACACGTTTGATCATACGCACATACACATAAAAAGCAAAAACTGTAAAGTACATTAGGTTAAATTAGATTGAACAAGAACAACCTTTTTCTTTCCGTCTCCGATGAACCACTCACTACTAACTGCCACAGCGCTTGACGACACGGTAGCACGCGCGAGACAAGCCCTTTTAACTTGATAAAATTCACAGCGTCACACTGTCATTTTGACTGTCTGAATCCAGTGGCGCGAAAATAAAAAGATATATATAAATATACAAAATGCACGTGCACGCTAGAAATTACTGCGCCACACTGTAAAATTTAATGATTCACTCTGTATTCAATACAGTATACACTGTGTATCTTGCAGTTTGTATACAGGAACAAATTCAGTGATTTCATGTAAATTCTACAGTCAAATTTCTTTACTGGGCACACTGGTTTATCCACAACTCCAGCCTATAAATAAGCCATTGTACACTGTAAAAACCTCAGTGTGCACAGATAATGTCATGAACTGTCGAAAGAAGAGTCAATTTACAGCGTCACACTGTCAAATTTAATGAATCACCTTATGTTCAATACAGTGTACATTGTAACCCTTGCAGTTGCGTGCAGGAAAAAAATCAGTGATCTTATGTAAATTCTACAGTAACATTTTTTTACTGGTGACACTGAATTATTCACATACCAAATTGTAATTAAGCCAGTGTACACTGTCAAAATCTCAATGTGTCATAGGAAAAGTCATCATTTTGGTAGGAGAGAACCTACATTTCTGTTTTCTTCTGTAAAATTAAATGTGTCACCCTATTTTATATCCAGTTCATGCTGTGATTTCTGCTGTTTCTTACCTCCTGAGTCCAATACGAACTGGGCCCCCCTGTAATATTAACTGTTCCTTTTTTTCCATGTATGTTTATTGCAGTATATGATGAATATAAATAATGAAATAGTTCATCGTATTTTTGCGCTATTTGTAAACGTACAACTCGAACGAAGTTTGTCATTCAGCTTTTTTCAATATATTTTTTTAACTGTGCATAATCTGCTGTAAGGTAAAAATGCACCGAGAGGAATAATTTATTCAATTTAAATAAATCTATTGCAATAAATAAAATTTAATTTAAATATCGACCTTGTAGACTATTTATTAGTCCTATATTCAAATAGGGGAGCGGGGGACTTGTTGTAACAGTTTTTGGAAAACGGCCTGTATTGTCTAAAATATGTATAATTTTATGATTGTGAGTAAGAGGGTCTGTAAAGTATATATTCGAGCACCAATTCCAATTAAAAAATAATTTAAAATCTTTACCCATTTTTTACGCCAGACACTTTTTGAAAAAATTGAAGTTGTTACAACTTATCCCATGTTTGGGGCTATAGTTATAACAGGCTCGGGACAAGTAGAAACAATGACAAGACTGGCAAGATTTATAAGAAAGAACACGTTTTTATTGGATATCAGTCTTGTATTATCCATGAATTATCCACATCGTGGTTCATTCTTATGATGATCATAATCTTTAACTATAAATAATCAACATGACACTCATTATAAATATCATAAATACTTTTGTTTTATCACAACACTCACTTAAAAAAATGAATTGACTTTTCTCTTAGCTCAATGAGTCTACATCTGAGTTGCAGTTTGATAAACTCAGATGAAGGTGACTTCAATTTTCTTTTTCTTTTATGTATTTAGAAAGTGAGACATGGCTCAAATTGAAATTCTCGCTGATTTTTATATGCTGACCCTTTTTTCCAAAACTTCAGTTGCTGCCGATTTATATACATCCTGAGTTTTCAATGCTCTCTCGGATTTTCTCTTGTAGTCTCTTATTCTGAAAAAAATACAATACCACATGTTTGCATATTTTTCTGAACGATATTAGGGTAAAGTGGAATAAAAGAATGCACAAAAAACCGCAAATAATTTGTAATACACTACGATCTCGATTTAAGCAAGAGCGGCGGGACTGGCACCGCTAGACACTTGCAAAAATCGAAGTTACGCAAATATCACCCGTGCGTGCAGTGCGCATCTTAATAAATTATCACAGGAAATACGGAAAGTGCGACGAGATCTTTGCGCTGGTTGCGGAGAAGATCCAATATATGTGCGGAATTAAATGTCATGTGAGATTACGTGGAACAGTAGAAATACGACGATATGAGTACCTTTGATCTATTTACGAAACGTGAAAACCGACGAACATTTATAATTTTCATGTTAGCCGCGTTAACAGAAATAGATAAGAATCCGATGAGAGAGTCGAGAAATTATAAAGCCCTTAATCCTCGGGGTTGTAAATGAAATTGATATAGAATATAGAATAAATCACATTCTGGTCACGGTCGAGCTAACTACGAAGCCTCTTTTCATACGTGTCCATTTATGTTTACGGATTCCGCTTCTGGCGTTCGTGGTGGACCTATCAGACTATATACAAAACTGTAATTTCTTCTTAAATTGTAATTTTGTATAGGAATTAATTTAAGAAGAAATGAAAGTTTTGTATATCGTCGGATAGGTCCACCACGAACGCCATTTATTAGAAGTAATCCGAAGTAGCGATAAACAATTTTTAATTTTTCGATTTTTCAGCTAAACTTTAGGATTTTACGATTTTTTTTCTTCTTTTAAACCACTCCTGTATTATAGCGAACAAAACAAAAACAAAATTATTCAAATCGGTCGAGCCGTTATTGAGTTTTAGAGAAACTAACGAACAGCAATTCATTTTCATATGTATAGAAGATATTATATTGTTATAGTAGGATGAAAATTCTCGTATTGTATTAATGATAATAAACGAGTTTCGTTGGAAAAACTGCTTAACAATTTATTTCGAAAAATTATTGTTCAAGAATAACTATCATTGTACATTAATATACATAATAATTATCTATTAGAACACAAATACACATTATGCCATACGCTCTATGTAATTAAGCACAAGAGTCTGTATCCCGAATTCCAAGTTTCGCCGATGTTCGTTCATCATCCCTGCGCGGTTTGTTTGATTAGCAAGTCATATTAAAACAACCCTTCACCTAACCAAGAGTATACAATAACCATAGTCCATTGTTAGATGCTCGGAAATTCATGCGGCCCCAAATTTGTTCGCGATGTAGACAAGAATTCCGCTATTTCCATCCCTCTTCGTCTCTTCACCAAACCACAACTCTCGTGCGTGGATACGAAAGTTTTCACAGTCGAAAATGTTTATAACTAGCGTGTTCGAGAAAAGGCGATTATTAAACGTTTAAGCGCTCGGACTAATTGGAGAAAAATACCCAGTCAACAACCGAACTGACACGTTATAATCGGATACAGCAAGAATGGTTGATTTTCACGAATAAAATAGCAACGCTGCATTCAAGATAAAGTCAATATAACCGGTTAAAAACTTCATATTTATCTTCACATAAATTCGTAAATCAAAAGTGATTTGCTTAATAAGAGAATAAAAATCAGTGCCATTAATTGCATGAAGTTTTACCAAAGCTCATCACAGTGAGTATGCTTAAATCGAATTTACGAATTAAATATGCGAGATACCAATAAACCGACTAATTCGTCGAGAGTTATAATAAAAAGCTTTGTTAAAAACATCAAAGTGCGGAATTCTGACATGAGTGTGCGAGTCCGTGGATCGAATACGAGATCGTGTGTTTGGATAGGATCAGCAGTGGCTATACAAGTAATGATGCGAAACCGTGAGTGAATCAACTGTTTGTGGTTAAGCGAGAGGTTCGCAGATTTAGGTTGTTACAGATAACCTTGCAGCGTAACGTCATCTCATCACAGCCACAAATCAGCACACAAATCTATACATTTTTACAGAATGTATGGATTTGTGTGCTGATTTGTGGCTCCATACATACATTCTGCATGGAATGTATGGATAAGTTATAAATATAAATCGTCGGATCACCGCTATCGTTCAATCTATCATTGAAAGAATTGATTAAATTTAACAAGATGACTATAGATAGTTTGTACTACACGATAAATGTCTTCAACCTAGTCGATAGTGATGACAGCCTTCACAAAGATCGAAGAATAACGTTGAGACAAAGAGGCTAAGAGCTCGCTGGGAATTGTACTAGTTCGCCAGATGGCGGGCGCTGGCACGAGACGCTACCCATTCCATACGTTCTGCATATAAACAACGCGAACTTCGGCTCTTCATTGCACACCACGGTGTTGTGTGTCACTCAGAAGTGGAAAACCGTACAGTACTCG
Source organism: Alloplasta piceator (assembly GCA_946863875.1). Classification (NCBI taxonomy): domain Eukaryota; kingdom Metazoa; phylum Arthropoda; class Insecta; order Hymenoptera; family Ichneumonidae; genus Alloplasta; species Alloplasta piceator. The sequence continues at coordinate 16,716,145 of OX333078.1, forward strand.
GGAGTAAGCTCGAAGGCGAGGAGTTTCAGTGGTACGAATCTCGTTGAAGTAGTACAGAGGTATTTATACTATTCGGGGGCTTGGTACTCGCCGTGTTCCTGCTCGATGTATGTTTATATCGACTGGCTGATGTAGAATATAACAGAGGCCAAAATCTGCAAATACTCGGAAAGATAATACCAGCGTAGATTTCCCATCCGCTTGGAGAAGCAAGACACGGAGGGTGGGGTAAAGAGACGAGAAGTTGAAGGAAGGTGGAAAGACGGGGTAGTGACAAGAAGCAGAGGAAATACACGGGTGCCTAAAGCTTAATTGGAAGCATTAATATGGATAAACTCGAGCGTCTCACCCATCTGCCTCCCTCCCACTCTCCCTTCTGCTTTCTATTTCTCTGAGTCTCTCTCTGTAACTCTCTCTCTACACTAACTCTTTTGGATCTGACTCTATCTTTCGTTCCTTATCCTTCATGTGACTGTCACACTGCTTACGGATGGATTTCCATGTTGGCCAAGAAACGATGGTTCCCTAGACGCCTCTACGTCAGATTTCCACCGAGTTGCACTTGTCGCCTACCACCTCCACTTCCGGCTCCTAACAGACGACTCTCTGAATTATCAGAGCGTTTACTTTCCAAGCGAATGATTCTGCATTTTCGGGTTCGATTCGCTACTCAAGGGGCGATAGACGCGCCAGTCACAAACTATACGGACCAAGATTCCCTCAGGCATCGCAAACCTTCTCTCATGTCTAGCTGGAGTTATTTATGCCAAATTTGTTTGTGATCCGTAGCGATTCATATAGAGCTACTTGTCAAGTCGAGGTTCTCATCTTAGTACTACTAAGACGAGAATCTCGACTTTATCATTTATGTTTTATTATTGTGATTTGTTTTTCAGAAAAATCAATCATTATTAAAAATTATTATTATGTTATCGATGTTTATTATTTGAAAAATGTGAGAAAAATTTGGGAGAGATCAATTTTTAATAATAATTGTTTTCTCGAAAAAAAATCATAATAATAAAACAAAGCATAGCTTTGGAACAACTGATCAAGCCACACTGTGGGCAGAATCACAGAAAAATCGGCAAAACCCAAAAATTGAGTGTTCTCATTTCGTATTTCTATGTATGTCATTTCAAAGACCAGGTATTTGTACGCCCTATTGTAAAAGGACCGGTCCCTACCCTTCGCGGTACTCGACTTACGACAGTCTGAACTCGACCGTTCGAGAGTGAAGAACGTAGCGATTTTGTACGCTGAAATTTTCGATTCGCGCAAAGTGAAATATATTTTGTTCTACGCTACCGATTTCAAATCGGTAAAATGGGAGATAATCTTGAAGGTATGTAGAATATTATCATGTCAAATAGTTTTTTGAAATTTGAAATATTGTATGTATAAAAGAGTGTTCAATGTATGCATTTTAAGCAAGCTTGTAAATTTATTTTTCCAAAAGAAGTATAAAAATAGTTGTGATCCCAGGAGATCCCAGACTTTTGAACATTGTAGCCTATTGATAATGTTATTAAGATTAGAATTTATAAAAAAAATTCTGCAGATTTTTGCATATCTGGCTTTGGGAACCGGAATTCTCATGTCGCGCAACGTTTGGCTTCTTTGTTCAGGCTGGGCGCATAGTCCCCAGCAGGTAAACGTATACCTGCTGGGGACAATAGCCGGTCCTTGTGGAATATAAAATAATTTTCTACCCAGTGATCTATTCGTAAAGAGTCATGATTCATGTAACGGGTGTTCAAAATGTTACAATAATTTATTCTATCATTTACAATTAGATTAAAATTTTTCCCATGAACACATTCATTTTTAGTAAATGTTTATCATACTTGTTTTATTCTAGGTTCACGTGCCATGGATTACACGTGCACTTCTCAGGATATTTTTGGAATGATTAAGGAGAAATTTAAATTGTGCCTGGATGAGCAACTTCAGATTTTTGAGGAAAAAATTACTCTTGAGTCATCCGAATCTTTCACGATTGACAACAATGAAAAGGATTCATTAAAAAAATTACTTTGTAATATCAAAAGTAGATGGCTCGAAGTGCACAGAAGCCACGATGCATTTAAAAAAAAATGAAAAATGGTTGCAAACTTCACTAACTATTTTGGTAATTAATTTTATTGATGTTTCGAAAACTCGAGTTATGGGTCAAGATGTATAGTATAACGCTCGCGCTATTTTTTTCAGAATTGTACGAAACCAATTGAAGAGCCATCAACTTCAGGTGTATCTGGGCGACCTCGAAAATTGAGTTTCGAAGAGTCGAGTGAACGTACCAAGAAAAGAAGGGCTTTAGAAGTCAGTGAAAAGCATTGCGTGGAGGAATTAAGTTTGGCCACCAGGATGAGACTCAGTTCTGCAGGATTAAACGATGCTGCCACTATTTTAAAAAACATCACAACAAAATCTCCCTCAAGAGCTGCGAGATACCGAACAGCATATGAATCGTCGATAGATCCACGGCTAGTTGAGATGTCTGGAGATGAAGCACTGATAGATTTTGTAAATGCAAAACTAACAAAACAGCAATACATAGACATCAGGCGATCTTTGAGAAATAAAAAAGTTGCTATTTATCCATCGTACGCAAAAGTCGTTGCTGCTAAAAACCGTTGTTAGCCTTCAGATATAACGGTAACTGAGACTTTAGCCGAAGTGAAATTACAGTCTTTGATTGATCACACTTGCGACAGAATTCTAAAGTTGCAAACTGACGTGATTAACTCTTTGCGCCCTGAAGAATCGAAGAATTTAAGACTAATTTGTAAATGCGGTTGTGATGGAAGCTCTGGGCACAGTGAATACAAACAAAAGTTTACGAATGCTGAGAGTTCTGATGCGAGTATATTTTTAACGTCTTTAGCTCCATTGCAAATTTTAGGATCGGATATCTCAAAAAAAGAATTCGTCCTTTGGAAAAATCCCAGGCCCTCATCTCCACGGTATTGTCGCCCTATTAGAATTCAATTTTTAAAAGAAACTGTGTCGTCAACGATTCAGGAACGGCAACACGTTGATAATCAGATCGAGTCTCTCACCCCTTTTACGACATTTATTGACGGGAAGGAAGTTACTGTTAAATACGAGCTGTATTTCACTATGATTGACGGCAAAGTTTGCAACTCCGTGACAAATACAAAATCCGCAATGCGTTGCTATATATGCAATCTCACATCATCGCAATTTAATGACATAGAGCTGATGAAAACTGTAGACGTTGACAGAACTCGACTCGAACTTGGATTATCAACGTTGCATGCGTAGATCCGTTTTTTTGAGTGCTTCTTGCACATCGGCTATAAAATCGGTGTTCACAAGTGGCAAACTCGAAAAGATGAAGAAAAAAAAGTAGTTGCTGAGCGAAAACGAGTTATTCAAGCCGCATTCAAGAAAGAGTTGCATCTTGATGTTGATAAACCGAAACAAGGGTTTGGTAGCAGTAACGACGGAAACACTGCGCGACGTTTTTTCGAAAATACTCAAATTTCATCAAGAATTTTGGGTTTGGACGAAAATATTATGAAAAGATTCCACATAATATTGCAAGTTCTTTCAAGTGGCTTTGCCGTAAATGTAACTGCTTTCAAACAATATAGTCTTGAAACCGCCGAAATGTTCGTAACTTTGTATTCTTGGTGCTGCATGCCAACTACGGTTCACAAAGTTTTGATTCACGGTCCTTTGATAATTGAATGGTCCCCGCTTCCTATCGGGCAAATGTCAGAAGACGCACAGGAAGCCCGTAACAAGGATATTAAAAAATATCGCGAGTGTTTTGCTCGAAAACACTCGAGAACAGCGACCATGCAAGACGTTTTCAATCGACTCCTCTTAACTTCAGATCCGTACATATCGAGCATGGGCAAGCAGTATCCGAAAAAAGCAAAAAGTTTATCACCAGAAGCATTGCAACTTTTGCTCTGTACCGATAGTTCTCGCGATAAGTATGGTTTAGGTGAATTAATGGAATACACGAGTGACGAATCAGAATCCACCAATTCCTCTGACGACGGCGATCGCGATTCCGACGCTGACGATTATGATTAATATTGAAATCAGGAATAATTATTAATAATTAATATTATTATTATTATTATTAATTATTAATTATTCTATGTAACGCACGTATTATTTTCGGTAAAATTTAATTCGTTAAGTGTCGATTGCTGTTTCAAATGTATTTAGCAATAAAATTCGTTAAAAATGATTTATAACTAATTTTCCGAAATTATTTGAAAACTTTCCCTCACTTCCAGACAATCGTTTTGTTTTTCCCAAATCTCATTCAAAATTTATAAAAAACAACCTTCAAAACACAAATATTGATTTCTGATAGCAAAAGTTGCTTATGAGTAAGATAAAAATATATTTTCGGTTCGCCATTTTGTTTTTTTTCGAAATTTTGATTCAGGATTTTCAATAAGTGACTTTTAAACCGCAAATTTACCGATCCCTACACAAATCGGATGCTTTTTAGTAATGCAGATAGTCACTTCCGGTCCGCCATTTTGTTTTTTTGAAATTTTGATTAGAGATTTTCAATAAGTGACTTTTAAACCGCAAATTTACTGACCCCTACTCAAATCGGATTCTTTTTAGTAACGCAGATAGTCACTTCCGGTCCGCCATTTTGTTTTTTCGAAATTTTGATTCAAGATTTTCAATAAGTGACTTTCAAACCGCAAATTTACCGATCCCTACTCAAATCGGATGCTTTTTAGTAACGCAGATAGTCACTTCCGGTCTGCCATTTTGTTTTTTCAAAATTTGGATTTGAGATTTTTAATCAGTGACTTTTAAACCGCTAATTTACCGATCCCTTCTCAAATCGGATTCTTTTTAGTAACGCAGATAGTCACTTCCGGTCCGCCATTTTGTTTTTTCGAAATTTTGATTCCAGATTTGAAATCAGCGAGGTTAAAAACTTAAGAATCACCATTGCATTTTTCAGTACGCACATCGGCCTAGTTTTGCCGATTTTTCTGTGAATCTACCCACAGTGAGCCATCTAAAAAAAATCGTTGTGCGTGGAGGCCACGCTCGCTAGAAGTGAAACTTCTTGCTTTTATCCGTGATTAAAAAAAGTATCTGAAAAACTGTAATGCGGAAATGATAAATATATATCCATGGTGCATGCCGTTGAATAATGAATTAATGAATTTGCGTGTGTATTATTATCAAAAATTATTATTATAACAATTCTTTAAATTGATTATAGGGTGAATCGGCTGATCTTATAGCATTATGTCCACTGCAGAATGAAGGGAATTTTGTTCATATAAACGTTTATGATTCTTTCTGTTATCGATGGATGATTTGTTGTCTAAAATATAATTTGTGCAGTCCATCGGACAAGCAAAATTATAAATTTATAATTAGAATAAGAAAATTCTATCCGAATTAAAGTTGATGATTCTTTTTCTTATCGATGGATCATTTGGTGTCTAGAATATAATTTGAGCAGTTCACCGGAGAAGCGAAATTATAAATTTATAATTCGAATAATAATATTCTATCCAAATTAAAGTTTATGATTCTTTCTCTCATTGGTGGATGATTTGGTCTCTATAATATAGCTTGTGCAGTCCGTCAGACAAGCAAAATTATAAATTTATAATTACCCTACTGACAATTCCCGTACGAGCTTCAGTGTGGGAATGTATGGGAAAGCATGGAACAGCCAAGGAAAGTGTGGGATCCCGTACGGTTTCCTGTACAGGATGAACATTCCTGTACAGGAACCTGCATGAGAACCTGTGTAGGGCAACGTGGGAAGCTTAATCCTGTACGGTATCCTGTACAGGAGAACGCAGGAAATAAATTCCTGCACAGAAATCACATGTGAACCTGTGTGGAACAATGTTGGTAGCTGAATCCTGTACAGGATCCTGGATGAGGGAACGACGTCTATGAATTCCTGTATAGGAACCTATACGGAAACCTGTATGGGACAATGTGCGTAGCGGAGTCCTGTACGGAATCCTGTACGGAAGAATGTAGGAAACAAATTCCTGTACAGGAACCTATATGGGGACCTGCATGGGTCAACGTGGGGAGCCGAATGCTGTACGGGACAACGCAGGAAATAAATTCCTGCGCAGGAACATACATGGGAACCTGTGTAGGTGAACGCGGGAAGCCGAATCCTGTACGGGATCCTGTACAGAAGAACGCAGGAAATAGTACAATAGTACCCTGTACAGGAACCTACATGGAACCTGTGTGGGGCAACGTGGGAAGCTGAATCCTGTACAGGATCCTATATGGGAAAATACAGGAAATAAATTCCTGTACACGAACCTACATGGGAACCTGTATAGGTCAACGTGAGGAGCTGAATCCTATACGGGATCAACGCACGAAATAAATTCCTGTACAGGAACGTACATGCAAACCTGTGTAGGTCTATGTGGGAAGCTGAATCCTATACGCGATTCTGTACAGGAGAACGCAGAAAATAAATTCCTATACAGGAACCAACATGGGCACTTTGAGGAGCAATGTGGGAAGCTGAATCCTGTATGGGATCCTGTATGGGTTAACGTAGAGGATTATTATTACTATCACCATGAACTGCGTCAAGTTAGTTCCGAGACTTGGCCCGAGATGTCGCAGGACAGCAACCGCTGAACTCCTATACGGATTATGCGAAGAGTATGCATATATGGACGGGTGGGAGCACAGAATATTAACATAAGTCGGTTTTGAAAGAATCCATACTAAGGAGTTCTTGCACCTTATGTAATTGTACTTGTTCATTTAATTCTCTTAGAGAATTTCCGTTCACTCGGAAATGTTCTCTTCGAGGATTGCCGAAAAAGCGTACCCTAAGAAAGGGTACCCTATATTTTTTTTTTAACGTGGGTCCCGGCCACGCAAAAAGGTGTGAAATATTCAAAATACTGTACGGGTTCCCGTATGGGTCACCACGTGGAATCCCGAATCGGCTCCCACCCAAAAACCCGTACGGGATCCCACGTGGTGTTTTCGGACAGGACACCCGTACGGGTTCTCATGTAGAAACTCGTATGGGTCACCACGTGGGATCCCGTATCGATTCCTATACAAGAACCCGTACGGGATTCCACTTGGTGACCCATAGGAGTTCCCACATGGAAACCCGTACGAGTTCCCTGTCCGAAAACACCACGTGGGATTCCGTAAGTGTTCTTGTATGGGAACCCGTACGGGATCCCACGTCGTGACCCATACGAGTTCCTACATGGGAACCTGTACGGGTTCCCACGCAAAAATCCGTACGGGTCACCTCGTGGGATCCCGTATGGGTTCCCACGCGAAAACCCATACGGGATCCCACGTGGTGTTTTCGGACGGGGAACCCGTACAGAGTCCCATACAACAACCTGTACGGGATCCCACGTGGTGTCTTCAGACAGGGAACCCGTACGGGTTCGCTGTCCGAAAACACCACATGGGATCCCACGTGCGATCCCACGTCGGATCCCGTACAGGTTCCTGCGTGGGAATTTTCAGCAGGGTAGAATAAGAAAATTTCATCTATATTAAAGTTTATGATACTTTCTTTTATCGATGGATGATTTGGTCTCTAAAATATAATTTGTGCAGTCCATTGAATAAGCAAAATTATAGACTTATAATTAGAATAAGAATATACTATCCATCATAAAATTTATGATTTTTTTCTTGACGGTGAATGATTTGGTGTCTAGAATATAATTTGTGCAGTCCATTGGACAAGCAAAATTATAAATTTATAATTAGAATAAAAAAATTCTATCCGTATTTAATTTTTTTTCTCTCATCGATGGAGGATTTGGTGTCTATAATATAGAGTTTGCAGTCATAGTACAAGCAAAATTATAAATCTATAATTAGAATAAGAAAATTCTATCCGTATTCAAGTTTATGATTCTTTCTCTTATTGATGGACGATTTGGTGTCTAAAATATAATTTCTGCAGTCCATCGGACAAGCGAAATTATAAATTTATAATTGAAATAAGAAAATACTATCCATATTAAAGTTCATGATTCCTGTTCTCTTCGATGGATAATTTGGTGTCTAAAATATAATGTGTGCAGTCCATCGGACAAGCATAATTATAAATTTATAATTAGAATAAGAAAATTCTATCCATATTTAGGTTTATTATTTTTTCTCTTATGGATGTATGATTTAGTGTCTAAAATATAATTTATGCAATCTATCAAACAAGCAAAATTACATACTAGATACTATATCATCCATCGATGAGAGAAAGAATCATAAGCTTTAATATGGATAGAATTTCTTTCATTGTGCAGTGGATATAATGCTATTAACTTTTTTCCAGCTACTAACAACACGAATTGGATACTGGATACAAAATCTTCTATCAATGAGTAAAAAATAGTACATTACATCACGAGGACGTAAAAACATTTTCTGACGAGTTCGAGTTTGCAGGAGGAGCCCAAGGCGAGTCCTGCAATCACACTCCTCAGAAAATGTTTTTACACCGAGTGATGTACGATATTTTATATCACGAGGTGCAATATGGACGATTTCACGTCCGCTTGCGGACATAAAAACGTCCATTATTGTACTGAGTGATTTTATATCACTAGGTGCAATATGAACGTTTTCACGTCCGCTTGCAGACGTGAAAGCGTCCATTATTGCACTGACTGATTTTATATCACGAGGTGCAATATTGACGTTTTCACGTCCGCTTGTGGACGTAAGAGCGTCCATTATTGTACTGAGTGATATAAAATCATAAACCTCATTAAGGATAGAATTTTGACCATTGCTGAATTACATAAAATTATAAATAATATTGAATTGTATAATTACGTGAAATAATGGATTATTATGTAAAATTGAAAACCCAATGGAAACACTTTGCAAAAAGTGAACAAATCACCCCCAAAAACACCAAAAATGGTGTACAAAAATTGGAGACAAGTACATTCACTCTAGTTTAGTCTAGTTTAGTGTAGTTTAGTCTAGTTTAGTCTAGTTTAGTCTAGTTTAGTCTAGTTTAGTCTAGTTTAGTCTAGTTTAGTCTAGTTTAGTCTAGTTTAGTCTAGTTTAGTCTAGTTTAGTCTAGTTTAGTCTAGTTTAGTCTAGTTTAGTCTAGTTTAGTCTAGTTTAGTCTCACAAAAAGTTATCAAATAAATAAACATCAAACTCACATCACGCATTGCCAAGCACATACTCTGCTGGCCAAAAGTATGGATACACCTGTCCATATTTCTTACCACACTAAAAGTTGCATAACTCCGTCAAAAAAATGATAATCTAATTTTTGAAATAGGGTTTTGACGGGAAGGAATTCAGCTTTGTTTCCACTATTTCTAATTTTTTTTTACGATTTTTTTTTGACCTGGTATGCATTTTTGAATGTGACCGTTTTTCGGCATTTTTTCGACCATCGCAAATCGGACGCATAGCTTGAGGACATTTTTTTTACGTTTTTCTCTACGGTACATTTAAAAGGGTCCATTTTCCGCTCCATTTTCATTGTTTAAAGATTTTCGTACGATTTGTTCTCGCAAAGTTATTTTACTTTTGGCTAAAAAGACAAATTTTGAAAGATGCAACGTAACTCGAAGACTTATTTCAAAATTTTTCCATGAAATTTTTTTTTTACTATTCTCGCTCCAGCGAAAAATTTCATCTGTTGGAAATTTCCGTACTTCGTGATAAAATAAAAATCTGAAGAAATTCAGCAACATTTGGCATGCTTCAAGCAATAATTATCAATAATAATATTGCCCAAAAGTCATTAATAAATTGTTTAAACAATTGTTTAAGCAACTTATTAAGAAATGATGAACAATGATCAATAATTATTATTGATCATTGTTGTTTATAGCATGCCAAATACTGCTGAATTTTTTCAGATTTTTATTTTATCACGAAGTACGGAAATTTCAAACATGAAATTTTTCAATGGAGCAAAAACAGTAAAAAAAAAATCTCCATGGGCAAATTCTGAAATTATTCCAAGCGATTCTATGTATACCTACGCTACTCTTTTTATACTTGACATTTTCTCTCAAACTCTAGAGTCTTTGAGTTACGTTGCATCTTTTAAAATATGTCTTTTTTAGCCAAAAGTAAAATAACTTTGCGAGAAAAAATCGTACGAAAATCTTTAAAGAATGAAAATGGAGCGGCTTCTAACCCTTTCAAATGTACCGTAGAGAAAAAAGTAAACAAAAAATGTCCTTAAGCTATGCGCCCGATTTGCGATGGTCGAAAAAATGCCGAAAAACGGTCACTTTCAAAAATGCATACCAGGTCGAAAAAAAATCGTAAAAAAAAATTAAAAATAGTGGCAACAAAGCTGAATTCCTTCCCGTCAAAATGCTTTTTAAAAAATTCGATTATCGTTTTTTTTTTTGACGGAGTTATGCAACTTTTAGTGCGGCAAGAAATATGGACAGGTGTATCCATACTTTTGGCCGGCAGAGTATAGTTTTCTAATCTCACATTAGCTTTGCAATCATGATTTTGAAGGGCGGAGCAGAAATAAACAATTCGAAAAAATGTTAACGGTAAAATTTTAAAATATAGTAAAATATAGGGAAAATTGTCATCAAAGAGAAATTATCAATAAAAAAAAGTTTTAAAAAAATAAAAAGTACTTGGCGAGTTTTTTTACTGAGCATACACTGACTTTCTTGTGTTCAATTTTTGACTGAAAAACCGTTTTGACTTATCGTCCGTTAAAAACAAACTCACCAAGTACTTTTTATTTTTTCAATTCTTTTTTTTTATTGATAATTTCTCTTTGTTGACAATTTTCACGTGATTTTACTATATTTAAAAATTTTACCGTTAACATTTCGTCGAATTGTTTATTTCTGCTCTGCCATTGAAAATCATGATTACAAACTCAATGTTAGATTAGAAAACTATATGTGCCTGGCAATGCGTGATGTGAGTTTGATGTGTTTTTATTTGATAACTTGTTGTAAGAAAACTAAACTAGAGATACTTTAGTAAATGTACTTGCGTCCAATTTTTGTACACCATTTTTGATATTTTTGGGGATGTATACCTATCCCCTCTCCCTCAGCTTCCTACCGGCTGCCGTGCCTTTCACTGCTAATATAAACATTGGAGGGGAGATGCCGAGGCACTCTTCTTCATTGCCATTTTCCCCACCACGTATCTTACTGTTCCCCTCAAGCGGTGAGGACATTTCGTGACCGTTCGAAAATTGTTACCCCCTCAGCAAATAAGTGTTTTCTGGAATTTTTTAAGATGAATCGAAAGTGACATACCGACTGAAAAAAATTATGTTCGTATATTTTTGATGAAAATGGTTATTTTTCAAACTCGAAAAATTAACCCTAAGATACTACACTATCTGTATAGGACAAATAGCCTATACTGGGGTTACAGCACCCCAGCACTTTGAATCGATGCGGGTGACTCATTATTTGTCGTATAGAGAGCTTTTTTTTTTAATTTGAACGCTCGAGTTCTGAAAAATAAAATGAAACATTGAGAAAAAGTTTAATATTTATTTTTCACGGTGAAAAATGCATTTAAACAGAATTAAGAACATAATTTTCGAATTTTTGCCTAAAAGTGAAAAAAAATCTTGTACGCGTATTTTGGAAAATTTCGGTATTTCGAGCAAATAGATTTTTAAAAAATAGCATAAATACCTTTATGATGTTATACTTCTATAGATAAAACACCGAATTATAAAGATCAATGACAGAAAAAAGAGTATATAACTCTATACTGGGGTTACACTAACCCCAGGATCTTGAATACGTGCTCTCACTGTCACTGTCAGAACGAATCTGACGATTTACCCGGCATAAATCTATTCAGTATACTCACCTCCTAATACGATAGATAGTGTAGCGTGACTGCTTGAACCGTCGGAATACCAAGGCTGTTAAAATATAGAGGGGTTTGGGGAACCCCTGGGAGGTATCGTAGGGTTAAACAAAAATTTTACAAAGTTTATGGGGCATTCCATGTCAATTCGACCACTTTTGAATCCGACCGCTTTCGATTCGGCTAAAAATTTTCGTTCTTTTTCTACCCCATTAAAAACTTTTTTCAGGAAATTTTCAATTTTTTTGACCCAACCCAAAAAAGTTATGAATTTCTTAAAAAAAGGCTTTTGTTTTTTCAAATAGCTATAAATTCTTCAAAAATTGATTAAGGATGTATGAGCACTAGGCTTAGTATAAGATTAAAGGCTGATTTCTTTATATGATATTGTCGAGGTTCAATATTCAGTATCCCAAAAATTTCACGGCCCCTTAACGACTATTTAAGCAAGATATTATTAATTGAAAATGTAGCATTATTTATGGTTATACATAGAGCTTACGGCAAGGTTGACTTCGCAACTCTTTGTTTTCTACAGTTCCACTGTTTGTATATATGATATCGTAGATGAAACCATCGAGTATATCCATTGAATGTCAGGGATTATGATGATACATTGAAAAACAGGGGTCAACGAACATTCGAATGAGATATATCAAGCTAAACACGGCATTCTTCACTTTCAAGGTTCAAGCTGGGGAGCACACGATACACCACCGGAGTCAGTCAGTTACTCGGAACGAAATAATTCTTAAAACGAAATTAATTTAGTATTATATGCTCTCTGAAAATCATCTATGTACTTTTCACTAATATTTTGCTAGATATTACTACCTAATGTTCCCTTTCTGCAAAATTTTAATGAGATCATGTGTATTGACTACCACGTAGCGCTCATACATCCTTAATCGGGACATTTTTTTTCAAAATTTTCTTCTTTAAATGTACTTTCCGAAAAAAAATCCAAACAATTTTCAAGATTTAAAAATCCATGAAATTTTTCACTTTTTCGAGGAAAATCATCGTTTTCTCGGAGATGCCATTTTTTATTTTATTTTTTTTTTTACTCAAAAAAAACTGATTAATTCCGAAAAGATTGCCGCTCGAACTAGAGTGGGTGAAATTTTCTTTCTATTTTTTTTTATCGATTGGAAAACATAATTTCTCAGCTGGGCTTATTTCACAAAACACCACTCCGGAAATTTTTGAGGTTTTATAAAGGACCTCAGAGTTTGAAAAATTGAGAAGAAAAAAAATCAAAAGCGGTAATCCTCGTAAAAAATTTGATTTTTTTCGATTGGTTTTATTGCAAGACTGATTCGCAAAAACTGAATCAATTACGGGAACTCAGTAATTACATTGTATAATTCCAGACAAAGATGAATGCCTTTACGTCGGAAATTACTCAAATTCTGGAGAATATAGAATATGTAAAATATTTGAACGCCACAGAAAAGGGAAATAAAATAGTCTTTGAATTAGTATTAAATAAATGTTTATTAACTGTATTAACCAGAAAGGCCTGAGTAGAAACTGAGCAAAAACTGAATCAATTACGGGAACTCAGTAATTACATTGTATAATTCCAGACAAAGATGAATGCCTTTACGTCGGAAATTACTCAAATTCTGGAGAATATAGAATATGTAAAATATTTGAACGCCACAGAAAAGGGAAATAAAATAGTCTTTGAATTAGTATTAAATAAATGTTTATTAACTGTATTAACCAGAAAGGCCTGAGTAGAAATCATGAAGCTAGATTATAAGTTAAGTCTTAAACACCGTTAAAACATTTTCTCAGATTTAATTTAGAATTTAAAAAAATTTATCATCAGAAAACGTAAAAAATGTAGAACAAATGATAAATTTTTTTTTCAATCAAAGTAAAAATATAGAAAGCAAAGACGGGCTGAAATTGAAAAATGGCGGATTCAAGATGACAATATGCGTCGGATGTATTCTTCAAAAGCCTGTGGCTTGGTCAAAAATGGGCCCAAATGGCAATTTTTTCATTCTTTTTGTTTTTGAATGTAGTTTTTGAAAAAAATCCAAAAAAATAATTTATAGGTGTCTTCTATTTCTTCTTCCACTTTTTTGAAAAAAATCAAAGTTTTTACGAGGATTACCACTTTCGATTTTTTTCTTCTAAATTTTTCCAACTCTGAGGTCTTTTATAAATCCTCAAAAATTTCCAGAGTGGTGGTTTGTGAAATAAACCCAGCTGGGAAATTTTTTTTTTTCCAATCGAAAAAAAAATAGAAAGAAAATTCCACCCACTCTAGTTCGGGCGGCATTCTTTCCGGAATTGATTAAAGTTTTTTTTTGAGTAAAAAAAAATAGCATCTCCTAGAAAACGATGATTTTCCTCGAAAAAGTAAAAAATTTCATAGATTTGAATATTTAAAAATTTTTTTGTATTTTTTTCGGTAAGTACATTTAAAGACGAACATTTTGAAAAAAAAGTCCCGATTAGTCGATTTTTGAAGAACTTATAGCTATTTGAAAAAACAAAATTTTGTTTGAAAAATTCATAATTATTTTTGGGTTGGGTAAAAAAAAATGAAAATTTCCTGAAAAATGTTTTTAATGGGGTAGAAAAGGAACACAAATTTTCAGCTAAATCGAAAGAGGTCGGGTTCAAAAGTGGTCGATTTGACATGGAATGACCCTTATGTAAAACTGCAACTTTTTTGTCTGAAACAGTTTTCTGTTTTATCGTATGCTTTTAAAATATAACGGTACTTGAAAAATTTTGAAATTTTGAAAAACTCAAAAAAATGAGATCCAAAAATTTTGAACAAATTTACACTACTCTTTTTCAAATAATTAAATAATTTGACAAAATTCCAATTTTTTTGCGAGTGGACACCTTTTTGACCGTCCGAAACCGCATGGAATGCCTCATATATATGATGATTCTGCCATCGTCGAGAATTCTCAACGTTTCCTACGGGTTTGTTAATCTCGATACTGACCACTTGGAACATTTGTAATTCTCATGAGCCGCAGGTATAGTACACACACACCCACATACATCAACACATACACACACAACTATTCTAGTCTTATCATGAATTTTCTTACCAATCACGTCAGACAAATCCCTGTTGCACCTACTTACCATAAAACGGGGTAACTCTTTTAAAGTAGCCTCAACAACTGCCAAAGTTACACTTAAGGATGTTGAGTCCATATCGTCCCTTCCAAAAGTTTGGGACCTCTTCTCATTTTACTGAATTTTATTGGGATTTATAAATAATTAAATTCGTATCGTAACACTGTTGATGTGAAAAGAAGTATCGTATTTGTCCATATTCATGATTGAAAATTCTTATTTATGCATTATATCAAGTTGTAACAATGTTTTTACAAACGGGAATCAACTTTTGGATGTTAGGTGCAAACTGTTTACTCTCAAAATTGTTTTGATTATTTTAATATTAAAAGTAGTCGCTCTATTGGCCTTACATTTGGCAACGTTGAGTGATTGATAAGTTGGCATAACTGAGTGGGACTGTGCGATCGAGAGCAGTCGCGATGGTCACGATTGAATGTTAACATGAACGGAAATAATGTCAAAATTGACAGGAACGGAAAAAGAGTCTTTTATTGGAAAAGCAAACCAGTGACAGAAGCCGTATATAAACAAAGATTAAGTCAACTGAACTCCGGTAAAAAAAGACGAAAGAAAAGTGTCGCAGAATCTGACAGCACACATAACCTCGAAACCCCTTTATGGAGCGAGAAACGGCGTCGTCCGTAAACGAAAATGAATATTTAAATTTCCCGCTACTTTTGGTCTATGCAGCCCTGCCGCTATGTTCTTGTTTCTTGCTGTGAAAACCACGTAATTGGTCTTTATTATTTACCAGCTGATATGTACCCGGCGTTGTCCGGATCAAAATATATCGCAAACTGGAACCACGACAATTTTATTCATACATGCGTTCCATGTGGTGTTAAGAGGAGGCTAAATACCGGCACTACGCTTCGAAATCGCCATCCAAACTTGCTCTCATACGAATGAATGGAATTCAATAAAATTTTAACAGCATAATCGGAATTATGGCACAAATGGAGACTCACTAAAATTTTTTTGAAAAATAAAAAAAAAATTATAAATCCGATTACCATCAGGAATCTGTAATTGAAAATCTCGAATTATGACACTTTTCACTGTATTTCGTCTAAACTAAGAGTGAGGCTCCATGAAGAACGCCAAGACACAAATATCAAGACGTTTTCGACATTATTTTATGGAAAAGACACATCGTAAGTTTGGATGGCGCATATCGATAAAATGTTGTTTTATCGAAACACGAAATGGTAAAATCCAGTTTACAAACGTGCGAGGGAGGGCAGCACCATGGATTCTGACGAGTAACCTAATATTTTTGGGACTCCAATGAATTCGTTGGAGTTAGTTGTGACGCGTTTTAGCCCCTTAATTATCAATTAATTGTTAATTAACTTATCCTCCTCTGAATTTTCAAAATTTAATAAATTTTCATTTACGGTTTTGGGAGAAAGACTGGACGACGGTGATAAGTCGATAATGTAGGGCTTGAACGAAAATGGTATTTAGCCTCCTCTTAAGGTTTGTCGTTGTCCTCCACCAATAACGGAGAAATCTACGTTATCGACTGTTCGGGCCCTTCTTTCAGCACTTATATCTCTCAAACTAACCCTCGCAGCCCTAAAAGAAAAATTTCTTGGTCTGTGGGGGATGAAGAGATATTCTACCATATAAACCCTACGGGGCCATGGAAATTAGT
Organism: Alloplasta piceator; assembly: GCA_946863875.1. NCBI lineage: Eukaryota > Metazoa > Arthropoda > Insecta > Hymenoptera > Ichneumonidae > Alloplasta > Alloplasta piceator. The sequence goes on from OX333078.1 coordinate 16,732,775, forward strand.
GTTGAAGTTTTAGGGGCATTCACATGAAAACCACACTGACTTTTATTATACATAATGATTTTCTGGAACGACGAGCTTCCTAAATGTGTTGAAGAAATTACACAATGCTTCTTAGATGTTTTTCCTCAAGCGTCATTTTTTGGTATTTTTTGCATCATTTTTTATAACAAAATAATAATAATTGCAAAGTTACTACAGTTTCCATAAGGCTGCGTGTAAATCGTTAATTCTAATTTTTCAGAGTAGCCAGCTTCCTAATCGTCATGAAATTTTTAGACAACCTTTCAAATGTTTTACGTGATGACATATAAAATTTTTTATATTTGATTATCATTTTCAATGTTGGACACAACATGCTTCAAGTCAAAGTAGCCCAGTTTTACGGTACTTCGTGCCAACTTTCCGAAACTTTTGGTAACTCTCGTCTCGTTCTTGCAATCAAGTCGCTCGACCGAACGTTTCCGTGACATTTCTTCGATAAATTCGGATTTTAAAAGAAGAGATAGAGTATCGAGTGAAAAATTATTTGTAAACTTTTTTATCGCAGGAATGATATTAATCAATCACCTTGGTAATGGACAATGTCGAAGTTTGCTCTTTTCAAATGCAACGAAAAGCGATTTTTTCATCAGCCCCCAAAGATTCGTTCTAAAAGTAAAAAATTGTGGAATTGATTTTTTGGGATTTTTATTGAGACCTCTCGACTCTCCCTCCCTCCAAAAGTGTTATAAATATATTCTAAAAACCTTGCCAAGTGCGAGTCGAACTCGCACTATAGAAGGGTTCTGTACCATCTAGCCCAGTCGAGTTAGACAAAAAAGAGACAAACATATACATCTATAGTAGTTTAGCCTGCGGGAGAATAAGATAGAATACAGATATACAGTATTTCCTATTCTCTTCGTCTCCTTTTTGTGCGGTGCTTCGTAGCCTCCCCACTCTTGTCGAACCAAGAGAAGAGGCGTCGTGTAGTGAGTATAGTATATATGGGGCATTCCAAGTCAAATCACGTGGTCATCGGCCTGACCCCCTCTGATTTTGATTTCCAATAAATTGTGGGGCTTTGTTTGACCCAAAATATAACCTCAAATTTTTAGAATTTTTTATTTCATTTTTTAAGGGTTGCTCGAGCTAAAAAATCATTCAATTGAGGGAAAACATAAAGAGGGGCCTTTTCTAAATTAATGAAATTTTTTTCACAGAAAGTAGGACCCAAAAGAGATATTTTCGTCATAGCTCGATAATGGGACAAAAATAATTACTATTATTTTGTTCATTTTAATTTTTTTTAAACATAATTTCTCATTTTGATTGTTTCTTGTAGTGAGAATAACAAAAAATAGATATTTCTAGTGAAACTTGATTTTTTATCTTGGTTAAAGAGGAAAAAGACAACATTTTTCGAAAATTTGTTAAGCTCGACGACCTGAAATAAAACGAATGATTCAAACACTGAAAATAAATAAAATTATACCAGTATTGCAGAAAAAACAGTCAACATGGACTGAAAATTTTATTATTGCTGGATCATAAGAGTTGCGTACAATAAATCGTTAATGAACATGTGATTGCAAGTCATTGTTGTATGTATTTTCCGCAATAACTAGTATAATTTTATTTATTTTCAGTGTTTGAATTGTCCGTTTTATTTCAGGTCGTCGAGTTTAATGCATTTTCGAAAAATGTTGTCGTTTGCCTCTTAAACAAAAAAAAAATTCAAGTTTCACTAGAAAAATATATATTTTATTTTAATTCTTACACCAAGAAACAATCAAAATAAGAAATTGTAAAAAAAAAAAAATGAAAAAAAATAGTAATCATTTTTGTCCCATTATCGAACTATGACGAAAACCCAAGAGTTTTCTATCAAAACAAACTTTGCGTAGTCTAGACTATTTTATATCAAGGAAAAACCCAAGTTATACTACTTAGACTGAGATACGTAGCTTCAGAAGGGTACAAATTTTTCATCCTCAGTTATCAGGATTTACAAAAATACCAGTGCGGCGCTTGTTTTCCATTTATATGAATGTCTAATCTATACTAGACATTTTGTTGAAAAATCTTAGACTCTGTGAATCAAAAAATTATCTTGCGAATTGAATATTTGAAGATTTGATTGGGCTACGTAGTTGCCAGAATCCAGTTTGATCCCTGCGGAAATTTCTGCACGGGAAACAGCTATCAGTCAGCCATCTGTCACTTCGGAATATATACGGCAAATCCCGCTGCTAATAATCATAACATTCGAACGATGTCCCGACAAGCATGCCCCAAGCAGCGGAATCGTGTATCCGGTAACTTTGTGCCAAAAGTCTGATCACTTCTGTTCCGTGGAGATTCGTCTCCTTCCCTCTTACTTTCTGGCCGAGGCTCACGAGGAGGCACCAGGGAACTGCTCACGATTTATTAAATGAAACTTGGTAGGATGGTAGTAGGGACTAGTACTAAGAAAACTGTAAAAGATTTTGCTCAGATACGTAGCCGTTTCCGAGATATTGCGGGGGAAAAGTTTCACAGCCGCTTATATCACTTAAGAGGAGGCTAAATACCATTTTTATTCAATCCCTATATTATCGACGTATCATCGTCGTCCAGTCTTTCTCCGACAACCGTGAATGAAAATTAATTACATTTTGACAATTAAGAGGGGGGTAAATTAATTAACAATTAATTGTCAATTGAGAGGTTAAAATGCGTTACAGCTAATGCCAACGAACTCATTCGAGCCCCCTAAATATTATAGGTTACTCGTCAGAATCCATGGTGCTGCCTTCACTCGCACGTCTGTGAACTACATTTCGCCATTTCGTTTTTCAATGAAACTACAATTTATCGATATTTATCTCTTGATGCGCCATCCAAACATATGACGTGTCATTTTAATCAAATAATGTCGAAAACGTTTCGATATTTGTATCGTGGCGTTCTTCATGGAGCCCCACTCTTGGTTTTACCCGAAATGCGGTAAAAGTTTAATAATTTAAGTTTTTCAATTACAGTTTCTTGGTGGTAAATGAATTTGTAATTTTTTTTTGTTTTTCGCAAAAAATTTAGTGAGGCTCTATTCCTGCCATTATTCTGATGATGTTGTTAAAATTTTATTCAATTCCATCCATTTGTATAAGAGCATGTTTGGATGGCAATTTCGAGGTGTTAGTGTCGGTATTTAGCCTCCCCTTAAAGGTAAGGTAAACAACGAGCGGCGTAGTTAAGGGGCAAGTGCTCCAGCCTACATTCCGCTCGTCCGAGATTCGGGTCTCGCTCGGTGACTTTATTTTTTTTTTCTTTTTTTTCCAATTCACTTTTCAGTGAAAATATAATCGATTTTTCTTCCACGAAGGCTAATTTTTTTAATTTACCACTCGCTAGAAATTATAGAAATAAAATATCATAGTGGAATAATATGTATTGTAACACGAAATCGTGCACATATGGACAATTCGGAAATAATGTCGGTAGCGGGTTGGATAGCTCAGTTGGAAGAGCACTCGACCGGCAATCGAGAGGTCTCGGGTTCGAATCCCGGTCCCGTCCCTCCGCATTTTTTCTGAATTGTCCATAACGCAAGAAGCGTTATAAGTGGCGCCCGACAATGGGACACGGCCTTTGAATAACCACGGAAAATTAATTTCGTGGTTGCCGTGTAAAAAGAATCCAAATCCCTGAGATCCATCTCCCACCTTTCTGCTAGCCAAGCTCCCCCACTCCTCCCTCAGGCCGACGCCTGTAGTACCCCTTCCCATACCTCATACCCCCCCTCAGACAATCCCAGTCTGTTGTACCCGTTGCGTTTGAGTTGAGTTTGTAACACGAAATCGTGCACATATGGACAATTCGGAAATAATAATAAATAAAATCGTTGGAAGAGCACTCGACCGGCAATCGAGAGGTCCCGGGTTCGAATCCCGGTCCCATCCCTCCGCATTTTTTTTTCTGAATTGTCCATAACGCAAAAAGCGTTTTAGTATATTGTATAATGTAATTACCCTTTATTATATAAAAATCTTTTTAAAAAATGACATTTGTTTTTAGAATAATAAATGTAAATGTTTTTATTCTGAGAGCCGAGTAGAATCGTTGGGGTCATAATTATTATAAAAACGATCAAAGTATTTGTACTGTCAGCATCAGGAGCATTGAATGAATGTTGCATCAAATCCGGGTACTTGCTGTATATTTAACGTTATTACCAGGTGTGTAAGTATGAAACCGGAATTTTTGTACAGAAAAAACACGTTTATTGTAATGATATGATACAAAGTAACTTATTCAAAGTATTGTCCGTTGCTATCTATACATTTTTCCCATCTTTCTGGCAATTTGTGGATTCCGCGCCAAAAGAACTGTTGCTCTTTTGAGGCAAACCAGTCATCGAGCCATTTTCGTACATCTTCGTAAGAAGTAAAGCGCTGCTCAGCAAGTGCGTGTCCCATCGATGCAAACAAGTAGTAATCGGATGGGGCAAGGTCTGGTGAGTAAGGCGCATGCTGAAGAATCTCCCAACGGAACGACTCCATCGTTTTCCGGACCTGTTTTGCTTTGTGTGCTGGTGCATTGTCATGCAGCAAAATCACCTTGTGTTGTCTTTGTTGGTATTCTGGTCGTTTTTCACGCAAAACTCGATCCAAATCGGTCATTTGTTGTCGGTAGCGTTGAGTATTGACAGTTTCCCCAGGTTTCAGCAGCTCTCAGTAGATTACGCCCTTCTGATCCCACCAAACACGTTCTTCGTTCCTCACGTCAAAATCGCCACTTTTGAACCGTTTAAACCACTCGAAACACTGTGTTTTACCGAGAGCATGCTCACCAAACGCCTCCAGACGCATTCGATGCGATTTGGCTGCGGTTTTCTTCAGATGAAAACAGAAAAGTAGGGCTGACTACAAATCGTAATTTGTTGGCACAAAACTCGACATGTTTATCTCTAATAAACTAATGCTACTGAATGAAACTCGTGTTATTGTGAGTTTGAAATCTTTGTCGGATATCAATACAATAACAAGACACCGCTGACGTGATGTGTCGATAACTGCATCGACATCTAGCGCCACCTATGGGCAAATTCCGGTTTCATACTTACACACCTGGTATACGGAAAATCGGAACGTTAATTTTTCATGGTAGCGGAATGTCGTAGGAAAATTGAAAATTTTGTTCTTTCATTAACATGTGAATGTCACCCCAACGATTCTACTCGGCTCCCAGAATAAAAACATTCACATGTATTCTAAAAACAAATGTCATTTTTTAAATAGATATTTAAATAATAAAGGGTAATTATATTATACGATATACATATTATTCCAATATTATATTTTACTCCAATAATTTCTAGCGAGTAGTTAATTAAAAAAATTAGCCTTCGTGGAAGAAAAATAGATTATATTTTCACTGAAAAGTGAATTGGAAAAAAAAAGAGAAAAAAATAAAGTCACCAAGCGAGACCCGAACCCCGGACGTGCGGATTGTAGGCCGGAGTGTTTGCCCTTGAGCTACGCCGCTCGTTGTTTCCTTGTCTACCTTTAAGGGCGGGGTGAAGCATTCAAATTGAATGCATAATATCTCAAGAATATTGTGTTAAAATTTCAAGTCGATCGGAGTAAAATTGCCGAAGTTATGACTATTTGAGCGTCTATTGCCAAATTGGGTTGCGGGGAAATTTGTTGACTAATTTTTTTTTTTTTCATCATTTTGTTAATAACATTTTGGAATTATTATTATGCAAAATTAATGTTTTGAGTACCTTTAATATGCATGAATTTTCTCAGATTTTTATGCAATCGAGAAGTGTTCTCAAACTTATGTGCAATGAGCGCTAAGCGCTAAGCTAACCCAAACTCTTCTGCGTTTTTCAAACCGTTTTTCTGAGACTTGTCATATTTGAAGTCCGTATGCACGATAACACAAAATCTACCGGACCAATCGCTTTGAAATTTTGCACAGTACTTCTTCACATAATTCACCAGGTATTGTCGAGAGCTTTTTTGTTTGTTTTAATAATTACTAATTTTTCAACAACAAATTGGCCGATTTTTTTTAGCGAAAATCGGGTTTTTGGCTCCCAAGCCCACACAACAATAATACGTCCCAAGTACGTCTTTTGGACATCACACCAATTGTCCCGTGACGGTAATGGGATGGTCCCATTGGCATCCCGGGATATCCTCGGGACGTCTCTGAGACTGCAAACACAGCAGACTGGAGATATCGGTAAGATATTGTCGAGACTCCTATAAGACGTCACCGAGATATTCCAGAATTATTAGTCACAAAATAATACGTCTCAAGTACGTCTTTTGGATGATCCCATAGGATACCCATGGGCTCTAAAGTGTCCGCTGTGTTTACCGGAATAAGACGGTCCCACGGCTATCCCGGGATGTCTTCAGGATATCTTCGGGACGTCTCCTGGACTGCCAATGCAGTAGTCGATTATAATTCTTGTTTCGATTTAATTTTAATCAATTTCAATAAATTAATTGAATGTTAACAAAATGTGTACGGTACAGAGGGAGTCAGCAAGGACTCCTTGTATTTGTAATATAGCCTCTTTCGAGTTCTGACTTCTGTCGGTGTCGAATTGATATCCGTGTTCGCGCTCGCCTATATAAGCATGCTCTTCACATTATCCGCATGTGAGTAGCGTTCGCCATCTCGCGGCAAGGTTGGAACTAATGCTGCGCGATGGCTGACCTCCTACAGACATCCCTAAGAGAGTTGGCTGGGATCGTCCAAACATGGTTACCACGGGATATCCTCAAGACATCCTATATTAATCTCGAGCAGACCAATCTCTTACTAGTACCTCCCACAGACGTCTATAAGAGAGTGTGTTAGGATCGTCTTATCACGGTCACGACAGGATATTCTCAAGACATCCTATATTAATCTCGGGAAGACCAATGTATTACTAATATCTCCCATAGACGTCTATAAGAGAGTGCGTTGGGATCGTCCAATCACGTTCGCGACAGGATATCCTCAAGACGTCCTATATTAATATCGAGCAGACCAATATCTTACTAGGATCTCCCAGAGACTTCCATAAGAGAGTGCTTTGGGATCGTCTCATTACGGTCGCGACAGGATATCCTCAAGACGTCCTATATTAATATCGCGCAGACCAATGTCTTACTAGGATCTCCCAGAGACGTCTATAAGAGAGTGCTTTGGGATCGTCTCATCACGGTCGCGACAGGATATCCTCAAGACGTCCTATATTATATTGAGCAGACCAATGTCTTCCTAGTACCTCCCGTAGACGTCTATAAGAAAGTGCGTTGGGATCATCTAATCACGGTCGCGACAGGATATCCCCAAGACGTTCCATATTAATATCGAGCAGACCAATGTCTTACTAGTACCTCCCACAGACGTCTATAAAAGAGTGCTTTGGGATCGTCTAATCACGGTTGCAACAGGATTTCCTCGAGATATCTTATATTAATCTCGAGTAGACCAATGTCTTACTAGTACCTCCCATAGACGTCTATAAGAGGGACCGTTGTGATCGTCTAATCACGGTTGCGACAGGATATCCTCAAGACATCCTATATTAATCCCGGGTAGAACAATATCTTACTGGTACCTCCCATAGACATTCATAAGACGTACTATCTTGGCAGGACACGAATGGGACTGTCTCAGGATGGTCCCGGGATCAATTTTGCTGTGTGGGAGTGCTACGAAAAATCGAAAAAAAATCCTCCCGTCATTACCTCGAGAAACAACTCCTTTAACAAATGCATTTTGATTTTTTTGTTTCAGATGATTCTGTTGCGAGTTATGGTGTACACCGCAAACCAACTTTTTTTCGAGGCGCCTCCGGGGTTTAATTTTCACTCGCTCAATTTTGAATATTTTGCAATGCAAATTTAGGAGAATGTTGTTCAAATGTTACTTTATCATATGTAAATTTTTCAATAAACGAACACTATCCGTTACGCCAAAAAAAAATCTTAAAAACATGCCTTCTTTCCGCCGAATAAACTTTACCCTGCCCTTAAGAGATATAAGCGGGTGCGTAACTTTCCACCCGCAATATCTCAGGAACGGCTGCGTATCTGAGCAAAATCTTTTACAGTTTTTTTAGTACTAGTCCCTACTACTATCCTACCAAGTTTCATTGAAAAACTCGTGGGCAGTCCCCTGGTACCTCCTCGTTAATAATAGGGTTCCGTTGGCTACTCTGCGGGTACGGAACCCTACAAACTATCCCAGACATAAAAAAAATTGCACGTCAGGGTCCGAGATGGGTCCGAACCATCGTTACTTTTGAAAACGCGTTTTTTTTTAAATTTTCCATATTACTTAGTAATAATCAATCATTTTACAAATAATAACCCATAGTATTTGTACCTGGATATGTTAGCTCTCCAGTTTATATAGTAAATGACCTTTTTTTACTGTCTTTCTGGAAAAAATGATGCAAAAGCAATGTAACGCACAAAAGTAACGCTCCGTTACTTTATCAGTTACTTGTTTCGTTACATTTCTTGTAAATGTTTTTTCTTCAGCAACGCAGTAAAAACAGTAATTTACGATATGAAGTGTAGATTTAACATATGCAGTTACAAATACTGTGGTTTATTTTAGTAAAATAATTATTTATTAGCAAGTAATAGGGAAAATAAAAAAAGAACGCGTTTTCAAAAATAACGAGGGTTGACATCTCTGGTCACAATGTTTTCACCCATTTGACGAAACGTTTCCACAGAAATAAAATTAGAATCCAACTCTGTTGATATTTGATGAGAAGGAAAATGTAAAATATTGGCAGGGTGCGAAGTAGGTAGTGGGGACGACTAAATCGATCGCAGCGCTCGCTACGGACGAAATTTCGTTAAATCATGCTCACTTTCACCAATCACGATTAAATAATTTGGTCACCCAACCTCAATTTATTGGAAAACAATTCTATATTACATGTTTTTTCACTTTTTATAGTTACTTTCTTCATCACGATGGGTTCTATTCACTACTCTCTTTCAGAAATGGTTTTGCACTTCTATTCTCAAGTTCCAACTAATTTTTATTTTTTTTATTTATAAAAATCTTCCATCGTTCCTACGGTAGTAGAGCATGATTTAATGTAGTCGTCAGATGTCGTTGTCGTCGCGCACCCTGCCAATACAGAGAACGATCAGGTTTCCACTAGATCTTTTTTCCTTCTTATTTTTCAATGGAAAGAATGAAAATTGCACTTTTACAATTTCTTTTTTCATTATTTTCCCATCGAACATCGACGAAAAATTAAGTTATTTTTTTATCGAAATACATCACATCGTGTCTTTCACATCGATGCTCCTCGGAGCTTCCATCAATTCTCTTAAGGATCTCGTACCCAATTATGTATCCTTGTGTCTGTGCTGCTTTCAGCCGTGATATTGCGCAACTACACTTTCTACGAAGCTTGTATATATTTATAAAGTATGGCTGGCAGCGTATAATATTTTTCACAGCACTTGTATTGTAATATGTACAATGGGCATTCATGTATAACATGAACATTGTATTAAATTTTTTTAACAATTATCGTTGAAAAAAACAGAACAAAAAATCGAGAAAATGATTAAGGGGGAACGCCACTGAGACGGGTCAAAAAAATCGATTTTTTTCGATTTTCATTAAGTGTATGGGTCAAAATTCCGAAAGGCAGCATGCGTTTGGGCCTCATAGTCGACGATTGTTTTGTAACTTTAGGGACACATAGTACAGTATGAGAGTACACTCAGGAATTTTTTATTTATTTTTAAATTGACCAGTTTCACTGTACCGATAACGTCATTTTTTTCAAATTTCTTGAATGTCATGTTTTGACTCTGCAATTTCTCTAGACCCCTGTAATTAAAAAAAAAAAATCGATATATAGTTTCATCGAAAAAGATCTCAGCTTAAAAAAAAAAAATATTTCCAAATACGTACCAATTCGTATAAGCATAGAAAAATAGGTTTTTTTTCCTCAAAAAGGCGTTTTATCGATGAGCCTACACTCTAATCTGTTTTTTTATATTTTTTTCGGATTTCTGAGGTTTTTTTAGACGAAAAAGCTTACACGAAATATTGTTGAATATTTTTCTTTGCGCAAAATTAAACATGCGTCAATAAACATTTTCATAGAAGATGAATAAATGTTTTTTAAAGTTTGTTTCCACACCCATTCCCCGGAATCGTGTATATTATATTGCTTTCAGGGTATTATTATTTTTTCTCAAAGTCAAATCCTCCTGTTGCAGTACTAAAAAATTGAAAGTTAAGTTAAAAACTCATAACGAACTCGATAAAAAATGATAGTAACAATACAATGCAATACTAGCGCAGTACACTGAGAAAACGAAATGTTTAAATCAACTAAATCTGTTATTCAATACGTCCAAACGAATATTTAGTAGGTACAATTCAACATTTTTTTGCCTGAATAATATTTTGGTTGATCGAAGCGCATAAATATTCAAATGATTTTATTGAATATTTATGCGCTTCGGTTAACCGAAATATTATTCAGGCAAAAAAATATTGAATTGTACCAACTAAATATTCGTTTGGACGTATTGAATAACAGATTTAGTTGATTCAAACATTTTTTTTCTCAGTGTAAGCATTATTGTGTCCGCACTATTTTCTCGACATTCACAGCACCTCAGATTATATTTAATATATAACGGTCTGATGCCGCAGAGATCCCACTCTGAAAAAAGAGTTTTTTCGTGTAAAAAAAACCTCAGAAATCCGAAAAAAATGAAAAAACCGATTGGAGTGTAGGCTCATCGATAAAACGCCTTTTTGAGGAAAAAACCTATTTTTCTATGCTTATACGAATTGGTACGTATTTGGAAATGTTTTTTTTTTTTTTTAAGCTGAGATCTTTTTCGATGTAACTATATGAAGCATTCCAGCTATAAACGAGCGGCCATTGCATCGACATTTTTCTTTCGGGACGCCGATTTTTTTTTCACTTTTCGACGAAAAAAAGTATACGTATGTCTCAAAAAAAATTATTTTTTTGCTTCCGTTTTAACACGTTTCAAAGTACAATTTCTACTTTTTCGATAAGAGTGTATCCTTCGATTTTTTTCAAATAAATTGACAAAAAAAATACATGTAAAACCGCATCTTTTAATCGCTATCCCATCATGGAGAAATCGTTTTTCGATGTTTTCTATGCATTTTTCGATTTTTTCTATGTGTATGAAACTGTAAAAAATGTGTTAGTATTCTTTTGTTATTTATTAAAATGTGTTTTTATTCTTTTTTTACGAATCAAAACACATTTTTTAAAGTATCTACACATAGAAAAAATCGAAAAATGATTTCTGATTCGTAAATCGGAGGATACACTCTCGTAGAAAAAATAAAAATTTTACTTTGAAAGGTGTTAAAACGGAAGAGGATGAAAAATAATTTTTTTAAAGAAATACGTATGTTATTTTGTCGAAAAGTAACTGAAAAAAGTGTTCGTATTTCTCTCCTCTTCTTATTTTTCATCCTCTTCCGTTTTAACACCTTTCAAAGTAAAATTTTTATTTTTTCGACGAGAGTGTATCCTCCGATTTTATCAAATAATTTGACGAAAAAGTACATTTAAAACCGCATCTTTTGATCGATATCCCATCATGGAGAAATCGTTTTTCGATTTTTTCCATGTGTATAAAACTCCTTTTTTACGAATCAGATATCACTTTAAAAAATGTGTTTTGATTCGTAAAAAAAGAATAAAAACACATTTTAATAAATAAAAAAGGAATACGAACACATTTTTTAAAGTTTCATACACATAGAAAAAATCGAAAAATGCATAGAAAAAATCGAAAAACGATTTCTCCATGATGGGATTGTGATCAAAAGATGCGGTTTTACATATACTTTTTTGTCAATTTATTTAAGAAAAATCGAAGGATACACGCTTATCGAAAAAGTTAAAATTGTACTTTGAAACGTGTTAAAACGGAAGCAAGAAAAAATAATTTGTTTTGATACATACATTTGGGGGAAAACGCCTGTTTTTTTCATGGCGTGACCCTGACCCCTTTTGATTTGGCTGAAACTTTGTTTATTTCATCGTCTGATCGCAAAAACAACTCTCAAGTTTTATTAGATTTTTTGGAGTCACCATAGCGGAATACTAGACCATAGAATATTTTGACTTTGGAAAATATTTAATTTTCAATCGACGATATCTCTGTAGCGGTTGATCGTATCGACAAGTATATAGGGGGCTTTTATTTTCGTTTTGAGTCTATCTTCAAATTAAAAAATTGTCTGATTTTTTTAAAGCAAATTTAAGCAGTCAAAATAATTTTCAAAAATTAAAATCACGATACCCAAAAACTGCCCCCTTCGAATTTTAAACAAAAATTCTCAAAAATACTACAATTCATTACCAACATTTAAAAAAAAAATCAGGATGGTATTTTCAGCGGTTCGCGAGATATTATTTTTTTTTGCGATTTATGGTTTTATAATATACGAGCGTCGTCGTCAAGCCGCGTTCGCTAGCGTGCTCAAGGTCGGACTCGACTTCACTCGCTAGCGCTGATGTTGACTACCCCTCCCCCTCTCTACATATCCAGCAGTGAACACAGCACGGACCACGTGCAGTTACAGTTTACATTGCTTCGGAGTAGAAACAAGTTTAACAGATAGAACAGATTTTTTTTAGGAAGGACGAACGATTAATATTTCAAAGCGAGTGCTCCGAAAGAAATATGGTGGGGGTACCAAAAAAACAGCGGTGTTGTAATCCATTTGGTTCAGAAAATCATGTGGTAAGAAAAACATTACATCTATCTGCAAGTGCATTAACAAAGATGTCTTCATTGCACAAGAAAGATTGGATATGCTGCAAGTGTAGACAACAAATCGAAAAAGCTGAAGGTAAGTAATTCAGGTATAAAATAATTTAACTTATCACTAACAACAACGTGCCCTCTCTGCTTGAACTTTTTTTTTGCTCAATTTCATTTTTTATGGTTGTTTGTGTAAAACTTATCATTACTGTTGATTATATTGAGAATATGAAGATAAAGTGATTACGAAATTAACCAATAAAAAATACGAGTTCGTGAATAACTTCGATAATTGAATTTTTGTATCTCTACAGATGTACCTTCCTGTTTTTCTCTGCAATCTTTGAGTCAGGAAACCACCGCGGTCGCGTCACAAATTTCAAATTTGAGTTCAAGTGTAACCCTGCCGGTTATTAACGAGGCCTTGCAATTTCTCGATCAATCTCCTATTCCACGAAAAAAGCTAAAGACTAGGAGTTCGTGGATCGCGGAAAAAGTAGAGACTGTGGCAACGGCTCTATCGAAATCTTTAGGAGCCGATACATCTCGGCGCAATATAGAGACGAAAAAGTATTCGGAAATGTTGACCCAATTAAGGGAAAAATATCACGAGTTCGAAACATCTACTGAACAGAAAATTCAGATACTGACGCTGCTCCCAAAAAGCTTGAGTATTTCCGAAGTAGTCGAGGCCATAGGAGCGACGCGTTACTTTGCGAAGAAAGCTAAAATGCTTGCCGAGGAAAAGGGAATATTATCCATTCCTCGTAAAAAACTGGGTGACTTTTTGGAATTTTTTAATGGAAAAAACGTGCCATTTCTCGTTAAGACTGAATCTAATTTTGTTTTTTTATTCAAAGGCAACCCTTTATCTACTGACACTGTATCACGAGTGATTGAATTTTACGAAGATGATTCGATGAGCACCCTAATGCCTGGAATAAAGGATTTCGTTTCGGTCAAAGACGACGAAGGGAAACGCGTACATCGACAAAAGCGTTTAATCCTTTCGAACTCGAAAGAACTGCATCGATCATTAAAAGACAGAAATCCCGGAATAGCCATTGGCTTCACTAAATTCATTGAAATGAGACCAAAGCATTGCGTGTTGGCAGGAGACACCGCATCGACCCATACCGTTTGTGTGTGTAGCGTACATCAGAACATGAAACTGATGATGATCGGTAAATAGATTTTCTTATAAAATTGCAGTCAAGGTGTCTCGCACACTTCATAAAACTAATGGTGTCCGAACGACAAACTTTATTCCATAATAATTATAAGTACAAAGTAATAAGTTAAAAATGAAAAAATTGGACTCATTGAAGATACGGAGAATATTGATTTTAAAGAAAAAGTTCTAAAAAATGAATGAATAAGATAGTGTGAAGTAATATCTGTACATGAAATATGAGTTCATGAAACTTTGAGAACTTTTTTTCTTTTTGCTATGAAATCCCTGATACGTTAGAATATGTATGTTTGACTGAAAGAATTTGCATTCTATTTTAAAATTTACAATTTTGAGCATCTTTGCATACTGAGCCTTGCGATAATAATATGAAATCTCTCCGTGGAAAGAACATACCAAATTTACGACTTTCTACCAGATTTTTTCTATGTAAATATTAAATATTTACCACTATTTTATTAGGTTGCAATTTGCCATCACTGACGACGAGCCTCGACTTCCCTTTTGGAAATTACGAAGATCTGCTCATGTTCATAACGTGTGACGACATTAAGCCGAAATGCAATCTGGGTATTTGTGGGCGATGCCCTGGAGTGAAAAATTTGAAGGAGCTGCTGCTTCAGATTTTTCTTGATAATGGTATTCACGAGATAAAGTATAAACAGTGGATTGCCAAGCCACGTACGACTCTTGAAACGCGCATCCACTCTACTGCAGTATTCGTCGACAAATTTTGTGAACTATTGCCACACTCGTTCATCGCGAAACAGCAATCGAGTTTCCTACGGTGGAAAAAGAGTAATCTGCAAAAAGGAGAATGTATCGTGACATGCGACTTTGCAGAGAACTACGCTTTTGTCGTTCAAGATGCTGCTCCAGGATTCCATTGGAACAATTGTCAAGCAACAATTTATCCCGTTGTTGTTTATTATAATAATGGCGACGGCTTAGAACACAAGAGTTTAGTTGTGATATCGGACTATTTGCATCATGACGCCATCGCTGTTTACGAACATTCTAAAGTGATAAACGACTTCGTGAAGGATCTCGTAAAAAATTTGTCAAAAATCTTGTACACTTCCGATGGGGCACCACAGTAATTCAAGAATTTTAAAAATTTTGTCAATGTGTATTATCACGAAGAGGATTTTGGAGTTCCTGCCGAATGGCATTTCTTCGCTACCCCACATGGCAAAGGTGCCTGCGACGGAATAGGCGGAACGATAAAAAGACTTGCATCGCGAGCCAGCTTGCAACTTCCAGCAGACAAGCAAATTACAACACCTCGAGAGCTCTACGAATGGGCTTCAAAAAATGTACAGTCGATCAAAATTGTTTACCGTGAGAAGAGTGATTACGAACAATCGAAGGAATTTTTAATGGATGGACGATTCAAAATTGCCCGATCAATAAAAAATACTCAGAAGCATCACTGCATAATTCCGCTACACGACGGCAACATTGTTGTTAAAAGATGGTCGAATTCTGTCGAAAGCGAGATACATAGCATAATTTAAAAAAATTAAATATCCGAGAAAAAAACGAGAATGAAAAACGTGTATACGAATATAAAATACTTTTAACATACTATAAGAAATTGAAATTGATAAAAAAATTAAACGAGTGATTTATACAAGTATTAAATTGAATATGTGAGTAAAATATATTCTACCAAAACATGTGTATGGGTTATTGATTTACATTATTCTGTTTTACTATTTTTTTTACACTATTCGAAGCTCAAATTAATTAACAGATAGACAAAAATTGATAATCAACAAATAAATAAAATACTAAAAAATTAATATCTCACGAACCGCTGAAAATACCATCCTGATTTTTTTTTTAAATGTTGGTAATGAATTTTAGTATTTTTGAGAATTTTTGTTTTAAATTCGAAGGGGGCAGTTTTTGGGTATCGTGATTTTAATTTTTGAAAATTATTCTGACTGCTTAAATTTGCTTTAAAAAAATCAGACAATTTTTTAATTTAAAGATAGACTCAAAACGAAAATAAAAGCCCCCTATATACTTTTCGATACGATCAACCGCTACAGAGATATCGTCGATTGAAAATTAAATATTTTCCAAAGTCAAAATATTCTATGGTCTAGTATTCCGCTATGGTGGCTCCAAAAAATCTAATAAAATTTAAGAGTTGTTTTTGGGATCAGACGATGAAATAAGCAAAGTTTCAGCCAAATCAAAAGGGGTCAGGGTCACGCCATGAAAAAAACAGGCGTTTTCCCCTATATACTTTTTTTTTGTCGAAAAGTAACTGAAAAAAAATCGGCGTCCCGAAAGAAAATGTCGATGAATGGCCGCTCGGTTATAGCTGGAATGCCTCATATGTAAAATTTTTTTTTTTCAAATTGCAGGGGTCTAGAGAAATTGATCAAAACATGACATTCAAGAAATTTGAAAAAAATGACGTCATCGGTACAGTGAAACTGGTCGATTTGAAAATCCAAAAAAAATTCCAGAGTGTACTCTCATACTGTACTGTGTGTCCCTAAGGTTACAAAACAATTGTCAACTATGAGGCCCAAACGCATGCTGCCTTTCGGAATTTAGACCCATATATATGTTCAAAAATATGTAAACAAAGTTTTAACCCAAAATCTCACAAATTGACTGAGATATACCCTAAGGAAGAGCAAGTAGTCTTTTGGGAATACTTGCCATCATTTGGCCCGGGAATAGATAGTTTAATGTAAGTGTAATAAATATTTAAAATATATAAATTACATTCAGAGTAAACGAATATGCAATGAAAACTTTAAACCCTTATATCTCAAAACGACTTTTTTGAACGCGGTGGCACCGATTGCTCGAAGACCAATGAACCGATTTAAATTTTCTTTTTTATTTGAAATGTTTGTAATCGCATTGGTTAAGGTTGTGCCTAGTCGATTTCCAAAATTTTGAAAATTACTATTTTTTAAGACCTTTTAAAAATAAAAATAAACGGTAAAAAAAATATTAAAAAATTCAAATCAGCGCCAATTTATGAGAAAAATTATTTAAAATCAATGGCTACGCGCTTAATGATAGCCACTGTTGTGTACATTTAAAAAAATTGGGTTTTTTTATTTCAGATGATTTTGCATTCAGTTTTTTATAATGTCATTACTTTCATGGTAATAACTTTGTCAATTTTTAATATATTTCAATAAAAATTTGTATGAATATAATTGAATATATACTGTTACGTCCTGACGTAACGGCTATTAAAATTCATTTCTTCAACGTAATTGCTACCAAAGACAAAGATAAAAATTTGAAGGTCTGTAAAAAGAAGGTTTATCGTTTCCAGGGTTATTCCGTTCAATTCAATGATAAAACAGAAATTCACGTTACCGATCGAAAATCTCTGAAAAGATGGCCATCGGTAAAATCGGGCAGTATGGAAGGAAAATCAGGGACAGAGACCCCTACAAAAAGCCACCCGTGTAGAAATGTGATAGGGCAACCATTAGTTGATTCTTGCCCCTGATCCGCCCTGCCTGATCCGATTTTCCTGGCAGGGCCCTGACATGGAACTTAACGACCTGGTCCCTAGTTATTACATTGAAATAATCACTTATTACCAGTGCCCTGCATGATCAGAATATGAACAGTTTCCGACGACGTTATTTTTACACTTTTAAGCAAAAAATATTTTTATTTTATTACCCTGGCAGGGCTCTGATGTGAAAACTATTGGATTGCCCTGAGTATTTATTAAAATAAAATTATTTGTATATCGGCTTTCAGTAGTATAATAATAATAATAATAATAATAATAATAATAATAAATAACAATAATAGTAATAACAATAATAATAAATTAACAATCATTGCCTCGTTTATTATTATTATTATTATTATTATTATTATTATTATTATTTAATTATTATTTACTTTTATCCCGCGAGAATAACAAACAATTGTGCGCCTGTCACAAGTTCGTTACGTAGGCAGAGGATTATTATTATTATCTCGACGAACCGCATCGCGTTAGTTCCGAGACTTGGCGCGAGATGGCGCAGGACAGCAACCGTTGAACTCGCATACGGATGTGTTCAGTATGCTTATATAGACGGGTGCGAGCACGGATGTTAGCAGAAGTCGGTGTCGGAAGAATCCATACAAGGAGTTCCTGCCGTCTTATGTAATTGTACTTATTTATTTAATTCTCGTAGAGAATTTCCGTTCACTCGGAATCTAATATTCTCTTCGAGGATTGCCAAAAGAAAAGTGTACCCTAAGAAAGGGTTGCCTCGAAATAAATAATAAGATGCATACATTGAAAAAGGAGTACCTCGTAAAAACGAATTGTTCAAAAAGCGCTTCGGTGTATGATCGTGACCGTGATCAGGGCCCTTAAGGGCATGATTCTAAAAATCTTAGGGGCCTGATCAGGATCTGCTAGGGCCGGATCATATCGTCATAGGGGCCTGATCATGACCGCCGGATCCGAAAATGGCCAGCCAGGTGTTACATGGCTAAACAGGGCCTGTTAGGATGAGCGGATCATTTCCCTACATTAGTTAGGGAGGGCAAGTCAGGGGCAGAAGTTTTTCCCTACCAAAATTTCTACACGGGCACAAGCTTGTAAATACCATCTTGAGAGCGAGGCACCCGACGTCGCCTTCCTAACTGACATACCCTCCACCGGTCTATCGATTCAAGGGATAGATCGCTGGATCTACCCTTTACCATTGGAAAAGAAAAAATAAAGCATAGAGTATTTCGCTCTGCCGTCAAAACGACGCGAGGCACTGGTTTCACCCTCTCGGAAAAACAAGCTCACAACAGGGGAACGGTCCTCCTTTCTCTTTTCTCAAACAGATATATACGTATACATGTGTTACCTACAATAGACTCATTACAAAACGAACGGAATGGCTCTAAATAACGATGAATTTTCCAACCGCATGCCAATACGGAATTTGAAAATAAATAATTAACTTAATTGGATAACCAACTTTCAGGTTAAATTCGCAATAAAGCGGAGTAGTAAAATGAACAACGAAGTTAAGCAATAATTAAATAAACAATGAAATAGAACAATAATTAAATAAACAGTGAAGCAGACCAAGAATTAATTAAACAACGAAACAGAATAATAATCAAATAAACAAAAGATGATTGAATAAATAAATAGAATCAAATAATGATGTGATAATCGAAAGAAATGGTTGGAAATATATTTATATGTCTTTTAATAACATAGATAATACAAATAGAATTAAAAACGAGATCCAATTAAGTAGGTAGTGAGACGGTTTAAATACAATAAGCATTTGCAAGAGAGAGACCCATGATAAAACGGGAAAGAAACCACTAATCGTCCCCGAAAGGGCAGTAGGCCTCACAAGAATGTAAAGGGCAGTAGGCCCCACAAGAATGCAAAGGGCAATAGGAAAATATTTTAAAGGGACTAAGGCGTTTGCGTGAAGCCACCGTTTCATGACTCTCTCTCTCTCTCTCTCTCTTTCTCTCTCTCTCACTCTCCCGTCGCGTGGGCCAACAATCCCAGGCCCTCTCTTTACAAACTCCATTGTACAGTTCACGAGGAAACAGGTACAGGATTACGCACACATTTATAGAGATATATATGTATATATATATATTGTGACGAAAAGTCCCAATAAAAATAAAATAATATCGCGGCGGTCACGGAATCCGCCACGACACCTGAAAGAAAAGCGAAATACTGTATTATTTAGTTGATAAATTAAAATTAGAATTAATCTCGCGAAACTCGTCCTATGATCCTTGAAAAAAATTCCCGAGTTACTGTTACTATTTCCCAACAAAATCCCTCCCAAAAATTCCCGCGAATATTTCATTATCACCACAGAAATCCACCGCCCTTCAAGAAGCGACCAACGAGCAGAAATCCTCGAATATTGAGCAATCTGCAATATTTTCTCCGTCGTATCGGCAGAGGACACCGTGACCTTATGCGCGTATTTTCTCCAACATCGAGCCGATCGACTTCATTGAAGATCGATCCACCGAGACACAGCACTATTTAATACCCGAATTTTACGGAGATATCGAGACACACTATTACATTTTTCCGGGGTGACGTCCCGATCAAAACGGCGACTGAGCCTCGGGAAAACAAATCTGGAAATACGACATCGAGCAGCGTTGATAGCTGTAATCTCGAGCCACGAGAAACATCGAGAAAGAGAGAGAGAGAGTTGCCGGCGAGCGTGCAGCTTCGACTTCAAGGCGCGAGGCGGCAGCACCGAACGAGAACGACGAGACCCCTCCATTCCCTTCACCCCCCCCCCTCACCTACAAGATAAACGAAGAAGACGAGCTTCGCCATGGATCGAGCATCGACCGAGATCGCGGCCATCTTGGCCTCATTCCCTGACCGCGTGCGAGCGAAGCCACACGTGCTTTTTATTGCGAAAATTATTATTGCGTAGTAGAGAGCATAGAGAAGTAATTTTGAGGCGAAAAGAAAAGAGCGCTTGTTCAATAGAAGACGAGATAGAGACGAGGAGAAAATTTGGAGAGAAAAAGAGTGAGTAGAGTGAATATTTCCCCGTGTAAATTGTATCGAGATTTTGCGGTGTCGTGGCGTAATAGATTCTTCCCCCCACCCCCTTTTTGCGAATGGACTGTTCCATTCTTTTGAGAATTTCCTTTCGTAGTTTCAAGTGACAAATTGTGTATCGCGGTAATTAATAAGAGGTCATAGCGTCGAAGGACCGTGTATTAGCCCTGAGTTAAGAGATTTAAGATTTGCGAAGCCCCCTTGCGATTTAACGTACCTGCCTTTTCTTGTTCCCTTTCCTCCCCTCCCCTTATTGCCCCTATCGCGCGATTTCCTTTGTCGACTCGCGAGACGCGCGTATAGTCGCTGCGTCTCACGTTATTTTGCGCCGAGCAACCTTGAATTTATTTTTGTACTTTTTTTTGCGTTGTACCGGTTGCTGGACCGACAAACCAGCTGGCGCCCGAAAATTTTTATTATCATTATTAATATTTCGATTTTTCTATTTTTGTCATCAAATAAATAATATTTATTTAATTTTTTTTTTGGTGTTTAATTATTTCTTTTGATAAAATTGAGAATTCCCTTACAAATGGCGCCCGACGTGGGGCTCGAAAAACGAGTCTAAAAATTGCGAAAAATTGAGAAAAATTTTTAAAATTCAGAAAATCTCGAAAAACGAGTCTAAAAATTACGAAAAATTGAGGAAAATTTTAAAATTCAAAAAATTTCGAAAAACTTGCGAAAAATTGAGAAAAATTGTGAAAATTCAGAAAATTCCGGAAAAATAGCGAAAAATTTCAAAAAATCAGAAAATTGATAAAATATGGCAAAAAATTGATAAAAATTAATAAATTGCGAACTTTTCGAAAAATATTGCGAAACTTGGAGAAATTTTCGAATAAATTAGAATTTAGAGAACATTTAGAGTTAAGAACGTTGCGAAAAATTAGTATTAAGAAAATATCGAAATAAAATGGCGAAAAATTAGTAGTAAGAAAAATATCGAAATAAAATTGCGAAAATCACTGAAATTGAGAAAATTTTGAAAAAAAAAATTCAGAGACTTGTGAGTAATAGTACCCACCGCGATAAAATAATAATTATTCGAGATATTTAGAATAGAGAAGCCCAAATAACCCAAAACTTTTTCTTGGCGAGCCACGACACTCCGCGTCCGCATTAGTGCTCATATTATTTTGATTTTGTGCTCTGATATATTGTGATTATTGTTGATTTTGGATTTTTTTATTTTTGCTGAACATTGACTATTTCCTTTTGCGAATTATTTTGATTTACGAGGGCTGCTTAAGCGCCTCGTTGTTTATCTTACCCAAATCCCTTTGTTTCATTACTTTTTTCTGTATTATTGCCCAAAATATCGCTCAATATGGATCCCTCGTTAACCACAATTACTACCACTACCACGTGGACCACTGGAGTTACAGTGACTCCTACAATGACCCCTACAATACAACACACTGACGATCGGACTGAAGAACCCATTCCTCCCGAAGTATATGAGGCAATGCGAAATATTAGGGAGGAGTCCCTAAAAATAACGCGCCCCCGAGATTTGGTTAAAATGTGTGACCAAGCGGGACTGGATTGTGACGGCACCATGGAAGAATTGGCTGACCGTTACGCACGATACGAAATCCGCCGACTGTATCCGCAGGTACAGACCTTCTGGAACCCGCGACGAGACGAAAGGGGGCCTCATCCCCCATTTACTTTGATGGTGGCAATAGACGACAGTTTGTACGGACAAGTTTTGAGTTCGAACGAGACACAAGCGACTACCCAACAGTCTCCTAACCCGACTGACCCCTTTTCTCCGCAACCTGCACCCCGTTCCATCCCTTCCCCACAAACTGTTCGCAGACATCCCGTTTTGAATCTCTCCCTCACCAACAGAACTGGGAATGCGTCCCAGTGGGCGGGTGCGACGCATCCGTTCCCTTCTCTTCCAAATCAACCCCGCGGACGAACAGTGACTTTCGCAGAATTTTCACCCCCAAGACGAGTTAGTTCTATCCCCCCTCCTCCTCCATCCTCACAAGCACCTTTTTTCCCAAACATACCCCCTCCTTCCCAAGACAAATGGGGATTTCATCAGACTTACACCATCCCGACAACAGACCCGATATTGAACAGTACGAGAGTGGCACCTCGCCCCCCACCTCTGACAGGTGGAGTACTTCCTCAAGCCACACCATCCCGCTATCGCGCGGAACTCTCGAGTCTCGGAGAATCGAGAATAGACCGAAGTGTCCAGTTTTTGGACCATTGGGGCCGAAACGGACCAGAATTCCACGGCAAGCGAGGCGAAGACGGCGAGGAGTTTCTTCGCCGACTTTACGAGTATGCCTCGGGTCGAGATATGAATGATAACGAGCTACTCAGAGCTCTCCCGGAAGCATTGAAAGGAGACGCTCTGCTCTGGTATCGAGTTGAGCAGGACAGTTGGTCGACCATGGACGAATTCGTATCCTACTTTCGGACCCAATTCGTGTCGGCTGACTTGCAGAAAAAATTGCGACGAGACGCCGAATTGAGAACTCAAGCCAGTAGTGAGACCATTTCTGAGTATTTGGTGAAAATGAGGACTCTCTTTAGTCACCTTACCCCTCCCTTGCCTCTCGCGACTCAATTGGACATTTGTTGCGCGAACGTAAAGCCGGAAATGACGTTGAACGTCCACCGTGATGAGATTGCGAGCTTCCAGGAGTTGCAACGAGTTTGCCAACGATTGGAGGACGCGCAGAATCGAGTTAAAAATTATCGTCCCCCTCCTCCTGCTGATCAGATGGCGTTGCCGTCTACAGGGTACAATCCGCCGGACAAGAGTGCGCGCGGTCGTGCCGCTGCCGCTGCTGAGTCGGATGTACCACACACCCGTCCCGAAAAACCCACTGTTCTCGCTCCTAACCCTCCATCTCAAGTACTTCCCCCAAGATCACAAGACCCACTCGCATCCACCGTCCATGCTACGGCGGATTCAACTCCAACGCCTCAACCTCCCTTCCCTCGACAACCATCACCTCGTTACCCCCAAAATTCCGCTCCCAGACAGTTCCAACCTCGCTCTCCAGCTCCAGCTGGCCCCCGTTACCAACCACCCCGCCCAAACGGGCAATCAACCGCCACAATCCCTCGTCTCATGGATATTCCTGTACAACGACCTTCCGAGATTCCCACCTCCACCTCCCCTGCTAAAAGATGCTACAATTGTAGACAACTCGGGCACATTTATCGAGAGTGCACGGTGCCCCTCGGATTATTCTGCCGCATCTGCGGATATCCGGGTTGCAACGTCAACACATGCACGAATTGCGCGCGTGCCCGGGCGGGAAACGGCCAGCGGGGAGGACAGTAAATCCGTCGCCTCCCCGGCCTGCTAGAAGGATGCTCGATGAATCCCAGGAAGAGAACGAGCCCCTAGCCCCGCTACAGAGACATCCCCTGTTAAAAACTTTTAAGAATTTTCCCCCACTTCCCAAATTGAGAACTTTTGAGTGCCCTTCAGGCTTTGTGGAAATTGATACGATTAGCGAACCCTGCGGGGATAATCGACATTTCTTTTGGGTAAATATCGGAGGTTGCCCACGCCGAGCTCTTATCGACTCTGGTGCTACAGGATCATACCTCGGCTCGGATCTAGCCGAAGCCGAGGGTAGCTCATTACGACCAACCGAAGGAGGAGTACGCGTAGCCAATGGGGCTGTGGTACCCCTTCAGGGAATAAAAACCCTGCAGTTTGAGATAGAAGGAGTAATTCGCCCGATCGATTTAAAGGTAGCCTCGTTGGGATACGATTGCATTCTGGGAAGAGACTTTTTGAAGGCTTTCCAAATGTTGATTGATCACGACGAGGACTTATGGAAAATTAAAAATGGCCCCTGGAGAGAATTTGCGAGCCCAACCGTCCCTATTTGGAGTATCCCCGTCCTACCTCATTGCGATGGGCTAATAGAAGCAACCCCCGTAGATAAAAAGCGTTTAGAACGTCTTTTGGATCGCCTTATCCCTCCCAATCCTCAACACTCCCTCAGTTGCACTCACTTGACGGAACATACCATCGACGTACAAGGACATCCCCCAATTCGACAAAAACCCCGAACAATTTCTCCTTTCCTCCTCCGAATAGCACAAGATGAAGTCGATAAAATGATCGCGGAGGAGGTTATAGAAAGATCCACCAGCCCCTGGCTGAGTAATCCCGTAATAGTCCCAAAACCCAACGGAAAATACCGTTTTTGTATTGATTATCGAGACGTGAATCTAGTCACGCGTAAAGACGCCTATCCCCTTCCCAATATGGACCGTATACTAGACGGATTGAGACGAGCCCGATATATTTCCAAATTAGATTTGAGTTAAGCGTATTTCCAAGTTCCCGTATCCCCTTCCAGTCGCCCTATTACGGCTTTTGCCGTTCCCGGGAGAGGACTGTTCCAGTTTCGACGAATGCCCTTTGGACTGACGAACGCTCCCGCGACTTTCCAACGACTTATGGACCGATTAATTGACCATGGATGGGACCCACACGTATTTGCTTATTTGGATGACGTGATTATTGCGACAGAGACAACGGACGAACACTTTTATTATTTGAGTAAAGTATTGACAGCCCTACGACAGGCGAAATTAGAGATAAATCGAGAAAAAAGTGAGTTTTTCTGTCCTGAAGTGCCGTATCTCGGGTATATTATTGGACCCGACGGACTGAAGGCCGATCCTGACAAAATTGCTCCCATCCTTAATTACCCTGCCCCAAAATCCTTGAAGCAGCTCCGCCGGTTCCTTGGAATGGTCGGTTGGTATGCTCACTTTATTCAAGACTTTTCCCACGATAAAACCCCATTAACAGAACTATTGAAGAACGACATTCCTTGGCATTGGGGACCCCAACAACAAGCTGCGTTTGATACCCTTCGACTAGCCCTTACCAACACCCCTGTCCTAGCTCGTCCAGATTTTACCAAGCCCTTTACGATTCACACCGATGCGAGTGATACCGCCGTCGGTGCAGTTCTGACTCAAGAATTTGATGGGGAAGAACACCCTATTCTATTCGCGAGCCGAACGCTGACACGACCCGAGCGCCAGTACACTACCACAGAGAAGGAGTGTCTCGCCGTGTTGTGGGCAGCTAAAAAGTTGAGACCGTATATTGAGGGGACAGCGTTCACTGTCATTACGGATCATAGCAGTTTGAGATGGCTGCGTAAATTGCGAGACCCCACGGGAAGATTAGCCCGTTGGGCCTTGGCGATGCAGGCCTTAGATATGACGATCCTCCACCGAAAAGGGACACTCAATGTTGTACCCGATGCCTTATCCCGAATGTTCGAGGAATGCGACCATGTATTGGCCGCCCTCGTCGACACTATCGATCCCTGGTACTTAGCGAAAAAGACTAACGTCCAAGAATTCCCATCCAAATACCCAAATTGGAAAATCGAGGATGACCAACTCTATTATCACCGCAGCTAAAAAGTTGAGACCGTATATTGAGGGGACAGCGTTCACTGTCATTACGGATCATAGCAGTTTGAGATGGCTGCGTAAATTGCGAGACCCCACGGGAAGATTAGCCCGTTGGGCCTTGGCGATGCAGGCCTTAGATATGACGATCCTCCACCGAAAAGGGACACTCAATGTTGTACCCGATGCCTTATCCCGAATGTTCGAGGAATGCGACCATGTATTGGCCGCCCTCGTCGACACTATCGATCCCTGGTACTTAGCGAAAAAGACTAACGTCCAAGAATTCCCATCCAAATACCCAAATTGGAAAATCGAGGATGACCAACTCTATTATCACCGCCCCCACCCCATCATTGATCCTACCCTTGAAGATTTAGACGCCTGGAAATTGGTCCTTCCCCGAGAGTCTCGAGAACGAGCTCTCAAAGACGCCCACGATAATCCCCAATCCGGCCACTTCGGAATTGACAAGACGTATCAACGTGTCACCCAAGATTTCTTTTGGCCCGGAATATTCCAAGACGTAGCCCGATACGTGACAAGATGTCAAACCTGCCAACTCCACAAAGTACCCCAGACTCCCCCGACAGGACTTATGAGAGAACGAACGACTGAAGGCCCATGGAGCGTAGTCGCTGCCGACATAATGGCACCTTTCCCCCCTAGTAAGAAACAGAATCGTTATGTAATAGTTTTTCAGGATCTTTTCACGAAATATGTAGAAGCAAAACCCCTACGGACAGCTACAGGACCCAACATTATGACAGCTCTCGAGGTATTAATCCTTAACAAATGGGGATGCCCCCAATATCTCCTGACGGACAACGGAACAGAGTCCGTTAACAACCACGTGACGAGACAGCTTAATGAGTACGGAATTTTACAGACAACCATCCCTCCCTATCATGCTCAAGCCAACCCCGTAGAAAGAGTGAACAGAACCCTTAAAACAATGATCACCTCGTACATAGCCGAGGATCATCGCGAGTGGGACGAGCACCTCCCTGAATTATGTTTCGCGATGAATACTGCAGTTCAATCCTCTACCCAAATGACCCCCTCCTTCTTAAATTTCGGACGTAACCCTCATCCCGTAAAAAGCCTTCGAGATAGAAACCCTTCCCGCTACATCACTCCCGGAGATCCCCACGTATGGTCGGATAGAATGAAGAGACTTCCCCTTATTCATGATTGGGTACACAAAAATTTGGAACAAGCTGCGACGCGGCAGGCCCATTATTATAATCAGAACCGTAGAGACACCCGATTTAAAGTAGGAGACCAAGTGTTGAGAAAATATCGAGTATTGTCATCCGGTGCGCAGAACTTTGCCGCCAAATTAGCGCCCCGATACGTTACTAAAACCGTACGTTATTAAAACGGTACTATCCCCAGTAGTTTATGAATTAGAGGGCCCAGATGGCCGAGTAATAGCAAAATGCCACATTAAAGATTTGAAAGCTTACACTCCCCCGATAAGACCTGAGCACTCTTCACCAGGTACTAATATTTTTCAGGAAAGAGATGCTAATGAAGAAAGGCCCGAGAGGGGCCGGACCACCCGGGCGGGGCCCGTATCGCGCCCCGATGGGGTATCTGGTAGAGGCAGGAGGGCCGCTCGACGAAGTTCAGATGCACCGAGCGAGCAGGAGCGACGAGTCCTTCGCCCTCGACCACCTCGTCCTTAATCGCCCCCGATCCCTTTCCCCCCGAACCGTGTCCCATGGCCGCTGCCTCGCCGCTGCTGGTCATGCACGTCCCTCTTCCACTTCACCCGTAACTGCCCGAACCGAATGGAGAACCGCCCCCACCCCCGCTAAATTCCCTCCACTCTTCCTTCCCTTGCGATCCCCTTACAAATCCCCTTAAAATCCATTTATTCCCCCGAGACCCCAAAACAAACCTTACCCCCGAGACCCCAAAACAAACCTTATCCCCGAGACCCAAAACACTATTCCATCCCCGAGTCCCAAACTTTCTTTATGAAAACTGAACACCCCGATTGTTGAAAATATTAAGTGCCTTACGAAACCTAAAGACTGAATTACAGAAAGACTGACTAAAGTGACCCAAATACCTGATACTTCCTGTGATATTCCTAATGATAAACAACGACGCGTTAAGTCAACCTCTCTGTGAGATATATATATATATATATGTGTGTGTGTGTATTCATCTGTGTGTGCGTATAAGTACAGAAATATGTGCAAAAAGAGTTTCAGGGTAAAAACTACTCATCCAATAATTACTTTCCCTAAATCAAGAAAAGTCAAAGAAATATAAGTCATATGTCGAGCAACTAATCAATAAAAATATATAATTGCAAAATGAAATCTTGTACTGTACTCTGAATTACGAACTCATCCGATAGATAATTTAATGTTAAATCCAATAATCAAATCCGAAGAGAAACAAGTAAAAACTTATATTGTTAAATAGGGATAATTCAGAAATCGAAATAATATTTTCCTATGTTAAAATCTAAAGGAAAGAAAGAAGCCAAACGCTCAGAGGCAAGACCCAGTTACATAAGGCCCCACCCCTCTTTCGACATTCCACGGGGCTTGCGCGGTGAATCGAGAGACTTGGCTCTAGTCGCTACCCAGAGATCGCTCGAATGTCTCCCCACTCCAACCCCTCATTCCAGCCACCCTCCTTTTCACCCACCCCGATATTTCCCCTGCCTCCTCGTTGGAGGAAAAGAGGGCGCGAAGGGGACTTGAGATTTCTTTAGTCATGCGCCGTAGTCATCCACCCTCCCCTCTTTTCTAGTCGACTCATACGAGGAGGCTTATGCGACCACACCCTAAAAAAAATGTAATATGGAAAACCAAGGAAAAACGATCTTTCAGACTCGGGTTCAATTTTTTTAGCGAGAATGTTTAAACATTGTCACCTTAGAAATTATTAAATCGTCTCACCATTTATTTATAATAATATAAATTTAAGTTTAACACGCAAAAATATCGCATAAAAAGACTTATAAATAATTTAAGATCGCTACTTCATTTATTTTATTTTTAAATAAAAATGGCATAATTAAAAATAGTTAACAAACAATAGAACGAAAAGAAAGAACAACCAATTTAACAAAACGCATAAAATATTAACTACAAAGGAAAAGAGACCTTATAAATGATAGAATAAGAGCGGAAAAATATGTATAATGTTAAAATTATTGTTACTATAAGGAATTAATATTGTCTACGAACTAAGAATGTAAAAAGCATGGGGCACATGCATATGCCTGTATATGCGTTCAGGGATACCGACACACGCATAGGACCCACTCAGCGATCTACGCTAGCGCCCTCACCGCGCCCCAATCTCTAAGGGAAGCTCGCGAAAGCGGGGAATAGATTTCAGAGGGGAAAATGCATCTTCTATCTTGCTCACACCATCCTCACCAAAATCGATCGGGGTGGCGTGGATCGCTGGGTATATAAAGCGCGGAAAAAGCGCTCCAGAGAGACTTCTTTGATTGTTTCCGACCTGGAAACTTCTAAATTCATCGTCCACTCCAAAACCATTCTTGAGTTGCACTTGTGAAATTTTCGACAAAGACGTTTTTGGTTCGGGATTTTTCCAAAACAATTCGCTTTTGGACTTAGAATTTTTCACTCGATTTTTCGAAGGAAGTTGGTTTTTTTTTCTGTTTGGAATTTCAAGTCCTGAATTTCTGAATCGAAATAGAATCGACTTTTCATTTTATTCTCGAATTTTCGAATCGACTCTTTGAATGTCGGAAAAGACTTTGGATCTCGTTTTATTTTATTTCATTTTATTTTGTCTAGTTATTATTTTCTGTTTAATAATTTTCATTTATTTTACTCTAACGACCGCAATCCACGAATTGTTGAAAAAAGTACAAATCGCGCTTATTGTTAAATAAATCGCGGAATTTAAGACTGATCTTATTGTGCAAACCATTCTTTTATTCTTTTAATAATTTTAAAGAAAAAATTGGATCTCGAAAAATAAAATCTTTGCATCAACATTTTCTTCGATTTCGTCATCTACCTGTCACGCCCTTGAGCACTCGCCGATTTCTTCATCGTTTCACGTCTGGATCATCACCGGTTACCAATGATATCACCCTTCCCATCAGGAGAGCATCTGACCTTGTAAGTGAAGCTCTATTTATTTTATAAAATCATTTTCGAGATTGTGCAACGTTTTATCTCCGGAAAATTATAATTCAGTGAAACCTCATCTATTCGGACAGAAATTAATTAATTTCAATAAACCTTTTGTCGTTTATTGGAGAAAGGCCCAATTTTACTCAATCGAATCTTTACCTTTTCGATTATTCTCATGGCGTTGGTGACATAATTCTTTCAAAGTTCGATTTTTAGTTTATTGTTAATAACGTGGATCAGGGAAATTTATTTGTGAATATTGGCAAAGTTAAACGTCTCGGGTTTTCCCTCCTTTTATTTTATTAATGCAACCCACTATCTAATATCCACCGGTATCCATTCGCTCTTACTATCGATTCAGTGCGAAAATCGTGGAAAAGAATAAAAAGTCAATATCGTGGGAAAATAAAGTTCAGGAAAGGGTTCAATCACAAATTGACCAATTTGAGATTCTCGCAACCAGTGATTCGTTCGAAACCGCAAATAAATTACATTAAACGTCACGTGAAGTTCTCCCAGCCCCGCAAGCGATAGTTTTCCCAGTGATTTTTTTTTTTTGCAATTGTGACGGACGGGTGCGTCTCAGGGCTACCGTAGCCCTACACCAAAAAGGCATAATTTCCTCCCAATTGTGACGGACGGGTGCGTCTCACTCAGGGCTACCGTAGCCCTACACCAAGAAATCATAATTTTTGCAATTGTGACGGGCGGGTGCGTCTCAGAGCTGCTATAGCCCTACACCATGAAGTCATAATTTCCTCCCAATTGTGACGGAGGGGTGTGTCTCAGGGCTACCGTAGCCCTACACCAAGAAGTCATAATTACCCCTCTCTTGCGGAGGATTGGTGCGTCTCAGGGCTACCGTAGCCCTACACCAAGAATTCACATTTGGGTAATCAATCCAATGAACAACAATTCTTCTCTACCTCGCAAAAAGAAACGATCGCACAGGGCTGGAAGAAGGTATCAAATAAATAAACTTCACGCGATAGCAACAAATCCTTGGCCGAGTAGATTGAAGGGGCGTGCGGGGTCTCAAACGTCAATTCCCGGGCTTGAAACATTTTTCAAACAAATAGAATCAGCGAAGAAACCTCAAAGGCCTAAAATCATTGCTGTCGAAACCATTAAACATCCAGTAATTATTTATAAACTAAGGCCCATCGATTTTCCCCCAATCACTCCATCATTTAATAAAAGTAACGATCAAGATCCTCGTGGTAAGGTTAACAGCAAATTATATCGTAGCGAAAGTTCCGAAAAATCAATAGACATCAACGCGACCCAGAATTAAACAGTGATTCCAAGCTCATTTCACGAGTAATTTTCCGAAAGGTTAGACTCAAAAACAGGGGCAGACGTGTTCGAGATTGATTCCAGGAGTAGTACTGAAGTTTATTTCCACGACTAGAGAGTCTCAATCAAATTCAGCACGTCATACGTCGAAAATTATTAATAGTTCGTGAAAACTCCCATTTTTGACGTAACAATACTTAATAAATTGCTTTTTGTCTGATCCTCAAATAATCATCCCTACTTACACAACACATCCCTACCGTCACAGTGGCGTTCTCCCTTAAACAATACGGAAAATTGTGTCGTCACAGTTAATCCACAGCTACAAGGGATATTTAATTGAATAACTTTTCTTCAAAGATGATAGCACAGCAAAGTTTAAGATTTCTCGAAATACAAAAGAACCATCACGAGATTTTAGCCCTTATTTACGGTTGAAAATTACGTTTATTAACTGCGTCTTCGTTGGGATAAGAAAACGTAGATGGAAAGTCGGAGTTGTTAATTCGCGAAGGAAGGAAACTTTCCTTTGGAGCCTCTGAGGTGTCTCGAGAGAAGCTCGATGGGATTCTTGCATGCACGGTAAGCTAACGAAGTGCCCTGAGGGTTGCTCGTATCATCCACGTACCAAAAGGGTAGTTTATAAGTAGCCCAGAATGCGACATTAACCGGAGGGAATTATTTTAATGCCACGTCATAGAGAACTAAGATGCGGAATAATGTAATTAGGAGTTCTGACTTACGGGACCTAGACACAGAAATGCAGTTCCACACTTTATAAAAGAGAATGAACGAATGGCATTTTTTTGCGACACAGCTCTGGTAATCAAACAAGCGGCTGGGCTCCTTGCTTGAAAAAAAATCAAAAAATTAATCGAAATTTTGTTTGTTCATAATCAGAATTGCTAACACTTTTTTAGGATGTAGGGCCCCAAACCGGGAAGCCTAAAAAACATTCCGACGATATTTTTATTTAAAAAATGGAACCTTGAGGCGGATGAATTTGAAAACGAACTGTTTTTTTGCTTTTATAGGATGCAAAATTCAGAACAATGAATTTTCGATTTCTTAATTGTTCGTAGAACAAAACGAACTTTGTTTTACGAAATAAATATGACGGTTTATGACATTAACCAAACATTGATTGATACTAGGAATTGAGGGTAAACGAAACTGCTTCATGATAAAGTTTTAGATCGTACGTGAATTATGAATAGTAAATTTCAACATATATTATTTGAAATTTAATATACATAGTATTGGACAACAAGTTTATCTTAAATTTGATATTTGTATACTAAAATTAAAAGAGTGAACATTGAAAATTAATATCCCCGTATATGAAAATGGTTGTTATATATTTTTTCGCAATTTTATGATACATTATTGGAAATTAATACACTTATTTCTCAAAATTACAATCAATTACTGTAAAAAATGTCTTCAAATTCAGTATAAAAAAGAATAGTTATGAGAGGGCCACTGTTTTTTTCAAACAGTTTTAAGGGTTTATTGCTCATTCAAAAGCATCTACTATTATTTTTTCGGCACTCCAGCATTCATATATCATACAAGTAGAGAGACTTCAAAAGTAATCGATAGCGTAATAGGTAGCGTGTTAGGTACGATAGGTACACTGTAAAAAAATTTTGTTTGTAAATTAATATACTGGTATAGGAAGTTTATTTGCATATACGGTCTATTAAAAATCAGACATCGGTAGCTTAGAAATTTAAATACCCCATATATTTAAAAAATTAAATATTTTTTAAATATTCATGCAAAGTCTTTTGAAAATACTACAAGAGTATTAGATTTAATATACTTTATTGTACGAGACACGGAGACCAGCAATGTATCCAAATTTTAATATACTATTGTATAATAAAGTCAACTAACTGTGTTTTTAAAAAACAATCTTGTGTCTCATAATTCAACAATGAACATGAAGATTAATATACTCAGTTCTAAGAGATACAAAGCAGCGGGGTGTGAAAATTGATGAACCGGTTCTGGAATTTCAAACGCCCATCCGTAGTAATTTTCAAGTTTTCATTGATTTTTAAGTTCCATCTCATGAAAATGACGTAACCGTAATTGTAATTAATTGTTCCTAAACATTTTATAAAAAATATATAGCTTTTGGAAAATAATTTAATATTCATAGTTTGCCGGCCTCAAAAAGAGATAGATCGAAAAAAAACAAAAACCTGCGCCCATTTTCTCTAATTTAATTTTTCTGTCTGACCGGGATTCGAACCCTCAATCCTGCCTACCATCCTACCTATCTACCTAACACGCTATCTCCTAAACTCGGAAAAATAATGATGTGCTTCTAAATGTGCGATACTTGGTGGAAGTTGTTTTTCGGATTCGCGAATTCGAATCTCAATTCGAAATAGCTAATTTCATACCATTCAAAATGGCGGATCAAAATGCAACAATGATTTATTTTCAATTAAACTTGGCGATCGAGAGTTTTGGAGATCGTTGATCATCAACCTAAACTGAAAATTCTAAAATTGAAAATGGCGCCTCCAATATGACGGTTCAAAATGCAAAAATTATTTAATCCCGATGAGACTTAGTCTGCCTATTAATTATTTCTGTGTATACATATTCAAAACGGGGTATTAAAATTCCAAATTTGTCTACTATTAATCGAATTAACACCTAAGAGTAGTAAATTTTAGTTGCCAAGTTGAATTAGACGATGACTGATCATAAAGTAAATTGGAAAACTCGGAATATTCCAACGCTCATGTATAAATTCTAAATCGGAAATAGTTTATTCTTCATACTGCTGTGCAATTTTCAGTTACCGATATACAAGAAATAAGAGTAGGATATATATTGGATTTTTCAGATACTGGTTATATGAATTTATTACACTTTGCGATTGTACTTTTCATACAATTTCAGAAAACCTGCATAATAATTTTTATTTTTATGCATGGATATTCAAGAAAGTGTATTAAAATTCCAAATGTGGGTAGTACTTATTGAATTAATACATCGGTGTATTAGTATATAATAATTATAATAATAATATTAATAATTTTAAGTCATAAAATGGGAAATTACGGTGAGAAATTTTATAAATCCTAGGTAGATATATTAATATCAATATAAATATATTAATTTTGATGTACGACGTTAAATTATTCAAATACTAGTGCATTAATTTCGATTTCATATACCAAGATTTGTAAATTCAATATTACTTTGTATAGTAAATTCACAAATAATTTTTGCAATGTTTTTTAGACACTGGTCATACAAATTTACGAGACCTTGCGAATGGATTTTTCACACAATTTTACGAAACCTGCATATTAATTTCAATTTTCGTGCATGGATATTCCATACGGCGTATTAAAATTCCAACTCGAGTATACCACTGATTGAATTAATATACCAGTGTAGTAATTTTACCTGAAAAAAGGTAGAATTACGCTAAATATTTTCAAAAATCATACGTCGATGTATTGATATTAATACAAATAGATTAGTTGTAATATACCACTATTGATTTTACAATGTCGGTGCATTAATCCCACACAACAAAAATACGTCCCAAGTACGTCTTTCGGACATCACGTCAATTGTCCCGTGATGGTAATGGGATGGTCCCATGGGATTCCCATGGGCTCTAAAGTGTCCGCAGTGATTACCGGAATGGGATTGTCCCATTGTCGTCCCGGGATGTCTTCGGGACGTCTCTTGGACTGTAAATACAGCAGAGTGGAGATATCAATGAGATATTATCGAGACTCCTTAAAGACGTCACCAAGGTATTCCAGAATTATCAGACACAGCAATGATATGTCCCAAGTACGTCTTTTGGACATCACGTCAATTGACTCAATTGTCCCGTGATGGTAAAAGGATGGTCCCATGGGATTACCATGGGCTCTGAAATGTCCGCAGTGATTACCGCAATAGGACGGTCCCACTGCCGTCCCGGGATGTCTTTGGAATGTCTTCGGGACGTCTCTTGGACTGCCAACACAGCAGTGGATAATTATTTTTATTTCGATTTAATGTTAATTGATTTCAATTAATTAATTAAATTTCATTAAAATGAGTACCGTACAGAGGGAGACAGCAAGTACTCTTTGTAATATGGCCTCTTATGAGGTCTGACTCCTTTCGGTGTCAAATGTCCGTGTTCCCGCTCGGCCATATAAGCATTCTATTTGCATGATCCGTATGTGAGAGCCTTTCCCATCTCGCGGCGTGTCTGGAACTAACGCCGTGGAATGGCTGCCCTCCTATAGACATCTCTAAGAGAGTCTGCTGGGATCGTCTACACACGGTTACGGCAGGATATCCTGAAGACATCCCATATTAATCTCGCGTAGAACAATGTCTTACCGGCACCTCCCAGAGACATTTCTAAGAGAATACGCTGGGATCGTCAAAACACGGTTACGATAGGATATCCTCAAGGCATCCTATATTAATCTCCAGTAGACCAATGTCCTACTAGTACCTCCCACAGACATCTACAAGATAGTGCGGTACGATCGTCTACACGCAGTCACGGCAGGATATCCTAGAAACATCCTATATTAATCTTAGGGAGAACAATGTCCTACCAGTACCTTCCACAGACGTCTATAATAGAGTGCGTTGGGATCGTCCAATTACGGTTGCGACAGGATATCCTCAAGATCTCCTATATTAATCTCGGGTAGAACGGAATCCTACCGGTACCTCTCAGAGATATCTCTAATAGAGTGCGCTGGGATCGTCTAAATACGGTTGCAACAGGATATCCTCAAGACATCCTATATTAATCTCGAGTAGACCAATGTCCTACTAGTACCTCCTATAGACATCTACAAGACAGTGCGGTACGATCGTCCACACACGGTGATGGCAGGATATCCTCAAGACATCCTATATTAATC
Source organism: Alloplasta piceator (assembly GCA_946863875.1). NCBI lineage: Eukaryota > Metazoa > Arthropoda > Insecta > Hymenoptera > Ichneumonidae > Alloplasta > Alloplasta piceator. The sequence goes on from OX333078.1 coordinate 16,769,101, forward strand.
TCGGGTGGAACAATGTCCTACCACTACCTCCCACAGACGTCCATAAGAGAGTGCGTTGGGATCGTCTAATTACGGTTGCGACAGGATATCCTCAAGACATCTAATATCAATCCCGGGTAGAACAATATCTCACTGGTTCCTCCCATAGACGTTCATAAGACGTACTATCTTGGTAGGACACGAATGGGACTATCTCGGGATGGTCCCGGGATCAATTTTGCTGTGTGGGATTTCGATTTAATATACCAAGTTTTGTTAATTTAATATGCCTCTGTATAGTCAATTTACAAATAATTCTAATAGTGTAGGATGGTAGATAGGGTCGACGGTTAGAATCCCCTGGTCTCACAGAGAAATTAGATCGTACAATTCGTGCATATTTTTTTTCTATGAATCTCTTTTCGGGGCCGGTAACGTTTAATCTTGATTTTTTTAACAGTGTGCGTTTCAGTAAAAGAAACAGTTGGGTGGCTTGAGCCCAGAGAGGACAGTGTAGAAACTGTAAAAATTTACTTTGAGCTCACTGCATTTTAAGCAGTGTATTTCAGTGAATACCGCTGTGAAATTACTTGAGTTCAATGCGAACTGTTTAACCCCTGTATTTTTTAATGTTTTTGTTTCGTGCATAATACGAACGCTCTCAATTTCACGTCAAATTATGAATATCAATTATTCCCGATGGAGTTGACGGAAAGTGGACTCCAAGCTGCGTAAAAAGAACGACGAAATTGATGTTGAAGTAGTAACGACAGAATTCTCCGATAAATTCGCATGAAAGTTTATGTAAGTGTTGTTGTGGAATCGGCTTCGATTCGGCCAATGAAAATTTTCAGGTCTCGATGGAAAGAGAGGTTTTTTTGTTTTTACGTTTCGATCCTTGGTCCGGATCCTCTTCAGAATTTTATTTACTCTATAAATTTTGATCGTTTTACAAATTTTTTTTAATATAAATAAAGTAGAGTTGAAATAAATTATTTTGTACATGTGTTTTGTGTCATACTCAAGTTATAATGATTTGTATAAGTTTCATGTCATGGATGTTGTAATTATAATGATTATAGTTTTGTATGAGAAGAATCATGTATTATTGTAATATGTTAATTAAATTATAATTCTGTGATATAAATGATAATATGTGATAGTGCGATTTATTAATTGTAAATTTGTAGGTTATGTAACGTATCACATAGCTAACCTGGGTTTTGTTGATATTTCTAGTTTCATGATTGTGCTTTGAAGAACGATTGACATAGTTATTGATGAAAATGTACAGAAAACCAACTTGGTCAGGCAGATTCATAAATTTCTTCTCACACCATCCAGTTCACCAAAAAAAAGCCATAATCTATATGTTAGTTGACAGGGCACTAAAACTATCGCATCCATCCTTTCACAGAAAAAAACCTAGAACTTATAAAAAACACGATGACACAATTATGTAGATACATGAATCAGTGGAGCAAAGGACTGCGGAAGCTTTTTGCCACACATTTCACTTCAGAGGCTGTTTCCCAAAACCTGGATCTTCGAACACGCTGCGCGCAGTCCTGGCCAAACCACTTGATGGATTTTATCCTGGGACGTCTCATTTTCTTTGTAAAACTTTTCCGGACCGCTTGTATGCGACACATTTTCATTAAAATCAAAAGTGTATTGTGTGCGATGCTCTAAAAACCAAAAATGGTTCAAATATTCAAAAAGTAGCCTGTAACTCTATAATGAGAACCTAAAAAAAAATGTGTCACATACAAGCGGTCCGGAAAAGTGTTACAAAGAACATGAGACGTCGCAGGATAAGATCCATCAAGCGGTTTGGTCAGGATTGCGCGCAGGGTGTGAAACTCAAAAAATTATTTCTGAGAGAACCACTGCATCTCAAGGGTTCTAATTAGGGCCAAAAATTTCTACAATTGATACGTCAAATGATAGATCATTGATGAAGTTTACACCAATCCTACGAACATTTATATTTATGTTCGGAAATCGGTGTTTTGACGCTGACTGGGTACCCTTAATAAAAATATGTAGTCTTTAGTCCATAGGACTGCGCGACTACACAGCGCGAGTAAATGGTCCAACAATTGATTGTTAATTGAGGACTCCGATGCTGGTAATACACCGGACTTTATCGGTGCTCCGCGGCTCTCTCGCTAGCGCGAGAGCGCGCATCGACGGATGCCACCTAACGGATCTCAGACGAAGTGTCGAGATCTTGGCAAGCCCCCCCCCCCCCCCCCAGGTCGTCCTGTTACAGTACACTCTGCTTTTATGCAGTTTAATTTGGGATTCTTCATACGATCATTATGAAGTTGAATCATGTATCTATGAATGGTATTTATCGTATAAAGATTTCATGAAAACAAATATTTTCTAATGTAATACGTCTCATTGTAGTTCAACCTGTATTATTTATTACTAGTAGCATTTCATTGCGAATATATGTACGTAATAAAGAATCCAGTAAAGTATACTGATGAGTATTTCTTAATGTAATACGTATCATTGCAGTTCAGCCTGTATTATTCATTATCAGCAGCATTTCATTGCGAATGTATGTACTACGTCAGAAAGATGTACTCTTTCGAAGAATACATATACGGCGATGATGGTGAGTTTTTCATGATCAAACATACAATCTATTGTAATGTGAAGTTCGTCATTGCTACTTTATGAATTTGAAAAGATTTCTATGCGATACCTTGAACTCTATCAGATTAATATCGTAGCCATGTTTGAGTTTTATATGATTTTTTTGTTATTTCGAGAGTACCAATGGAATCCTTTCGTCTTTGTCTCATTGCAGGGCCTGATTCTATCGTTTTTGTATCATTGGATTTTTTTTCTTTTTCTCAATAAAAGAGATATGATTATGGTGCTAAAATTTCCTATGCACCGTGGATATACCAAATTGAATCTTATCCGGCATTTAAAACTCGAATTATATTCTATATGAAAAATGCGGTTTCATAAAAACGATGTGATAAGAACGATATTTACTTGTATAATTCATTTTCCTTACATCATGAAAATGCTATTCTTTCATTTGTGTCTCATTACCAGCCTGATCTTATCAGTATACTGATGAGTATTTCTTAATGTAATACGTATCATTGCAGTTCAGCCTGCATTATTCATTATCAGTAGCATTTCATTGCGAATGTATGTATTACATCATAAAGAGTACAGTGAAACGTACTGTTGCAAATGAATCATTTTGAATGTCATGAGTATCATTGCAGTCGAAGTATGCGTATTTTCATATTTAAAAACCACATTAATCCTTGTTTGACACACGTGGGTGGATTGAGAATCGGGTTGGGGTACAATAGTAGAACTGGAATGATACGTATTACATTAAGAGATTCTCATCAGTATACTTATAAGATCAGGCTATGTAATGAGACACAAACGAAAGAATAGTATTCTCATGATGTATGGAAAACGAATTATACAAATAAATATCGTTCTTATCACATTGTTTTTATGAAACCGCATTTTTAATATAGATAGAATATGATTCGAGTTTTAAGTGCCGGATAAGTTTCAATTTCTTATATCCACCAGTGCATAGGAAATTTTAGCACCATAATCGTATTTCTATCATTCAGAAAAAGAAAAAATCAATAATGATACAAAAACGATTGAATCATGCGCTGCAATGAGACGAAGACCAAAGGATTCCATTGGTACTCTCGCAATAACAAAGAAATCATATGAAACTAAATCGTGGCTACGATATTCATCTGATGGAGTTCAAGGTATCGCATACGAATCAATTCAAATTTATAAAGTAGCAATGACGAACTTCACATTACAACAGATTGTATGTTTTATCATGAAAAACTCACCATCATCGCCGTATATGTATTCTTTCAAATCATTTCCGCATCGTTTATAGTATAAATGTTATAATATCAGGCTGTGCAATGAGCCACAAACGGAAGAATAGTACCTATTCTCATGACGTATGGAAAACGAATTATACAAACAAATGTCATTCTTTTTAAATCGTTCTTATGGAACCTCATTTTTCGTATAGAACATGATTCGAGTTTTAAGTGCCGGATAAGATTCAATTTGATTTATCCACATTGCATAGGAAATGTTAGCATTATAATCGCATCTCTATTATTCGGAAAAATAAAAAAATCTAATGATACAAAAACGATGGAATCATGCCCTGTAATGATACGGAGGCGAAAGAATTCCATTGGTACTCGCAATAAAAAAGAAATCATATAAACCTAAACGGTGGCAATGATATGCATTTGATAGAGATCAACTTATCGCATAGAAATCTATCCAAATGCATAAAGTAGTTATATAAGTTATATCAGGCTGTGCAATGGGGCACAAACGAAAGAATAGTATTCTCATGACGTATGGAAATCGAATTATACAAATAAATGTCGTTCTTTTCAAATCGTTCTTATGGAACCTCATTTTTCGTATAGAACATGATTCTGGAGTTTTAAGTGTCGAGTAAGATTCAATTTGATTTATCCACAGTGCATAGGAAATGTTAGCATTATAATCGTATCTCTATTATTCGGAAAAATCAAAAAATTCGAATGATACAGAAACGATAGAATCATGCCGTGCAATGATACGAAGACGAAAGAATTCCATCGGTACTCGCAATCACAAAGAAATCATATCCGCCCCTAAAAGATCCGTGTTACATTTTATCGAAGTTCGATATATTATCGAGGTCGTTTTATTCGTTCGCTGATTGGCTGCTGCATGAGACTGAAGCTGTCGCTGTTGTGAGTAGCTTCAGTTTGTTCTGTCAGCGGCTGTGCGTTTGACAGTTGACGTATATATTCTAACACGTCGATAGGTCGTTGCTTATTGCTCAAAAAATAAAAAATATCATTTATTCGGATCTTTCTTCCTACCGAACCATTTACTTCTAACAAGTTCTCGATAGCCAAGATGCCGGTTAATATAAATTCGTGGAAATAAATATTCATGGCCGTTACGAGTTTGCTTGACAAATTGACTGGGGAGTGTATCGATAAAACTGCACAAAGCTGAATAAAAATTACGGATTAGTGACAAATATCATCACGGAAATTCAAAGAAACTGTGGTAAGTACCAAAAAATTCAATCACGTTCACAATTCGGTTCCTTAAGGTATCATTCTGGTTGAGATGTTCAAAAAAAGTGATATTTTTGTAAATTTTTTACGGACGTATTGTTTTAGATACTGATATAAAATTCGTCGAGCTTAATAAATACACTGTTACGTCCCGCGACTTTCGGGATTTCTCATCGTCCACGGGTTTACCTATATCGGGTAATTCTAGAGGAAAAATGCGCATGAGAGGGAAACACGGTCGAGGCGAGGATCTATCCTTACGGTGGTCATATTCCCACCAATTCTCGAATTGCAGGCCATAGCGACAGCGTTGACGCCTCACGCATCAACGCATACCATCGAGGAGAATTTCGAGCGAAGTAATTATAATGCCGAAAGAAAAGATGGTATATCAAATATATTAAACATCCGCGGAGATACGGACTCCGAGAAAATAGCGATAGGGCCTCTGTCGGGCCAAGCGACGCGGGCATTAAAATCTTTGAAAGCGCGTGGCACACACACTAAATTCGAGATACTCACGTACACTAGCGTGTGTCCACACCGACGCCATCATGAATGATACGTCGAGTAATGATATTAATACGTACGATCAATGGTTCTTCCCTTTCATTTTTGGTAACGAAATAATTTTGAAATCCCGAAAGTCCGAAAAATAGGACAATAAAGTCAAGTCAAGTCTAAATTCAAGAATGGAAATTATTGCCTGGGTCAGGTCGGTCGAATCAGAAAATAGATTTATTTTTTTTTTTGAAAAAAAAAAACGCAAGCATAAAAAGCGCAGAGGAAAAATTCCTCTTGAGAATATTGAATTTTGCTGCTTGAAAGTTTCAAGATGGTTGGGTTTTGCGATGATTTATTGAAGTAGAAGAAAAAAAAAGGGAAAGGAACATGCGGAAAAAAATGACGAAAGAAAAGAACACCACTGCGTCGTGAAAAGAGCACACGTGGCTCTTCAAGAATTAGTCACCCTGCGGGGAAAGAGAAAGGAAATCGCTTGGAGATAGAGAGCACTTCAGTGCAACCCGATATCTATTTATTTTCAACGTTTATAGTTGAGATTTTCAAGCAGAGGAACATATCGAATATATTAAACATCCGGGCGTAATTAAATTTATCAACTCTCGAAGGAAAATAAGTCCGCGCGAGAGAGAATTAGCGAGGCAGGCGTGAGTGTTTGTCCAAGGGTCCGAGGAAATCTCCTCGCGCCCCGCGGACGACACGAGGCCCACTGCCCCCTTGAATCGCGTCGTTCTCTCTCGCACAACGGGCTGCTACAGAGGATACACGCCATATATGGGCACAAGTAATATTCAGAAGCATTTCTTTTTTGTATGAAAAGACAAATTAAAAATCTCAAGGGAAATTTCGCCTCAAAGACTACGTGCGAATTATTATTAACTATGAATGCATGTATGAATGAATTGTTCCAGGCTAATACAAAAATTTATTTATTTCAAATGATAGAATTCACATAAAAATTTTATTAAAAATTATGAAATTCCAATAATACAGATTTTATTTGAAAATGATGATTTCAAGTAGAAAAATTCAAATAAGAATTTTTGTATCTTTTCTAATAATTTGTCAATTGAATCTTTGGACCCTTTAATCTTTATTGACAGAAGTAATTGAAATGTTAAAAAATTCATTATAATAATTTTATCAGTGCATTTTTTTTCCCTCCATAGAAAATCAGTTCAATAAATATGGAAAAATTTACAATTTTGAGATTGTAAAATCATCGAATTTTTTGGAAATTATAAAACAGTTTATTGAAAGAAATTATTGGAATCATCAAAAAATAAAATAATTCATTTAACTAAAAGTAAAATTTATTAATTTAAAGACTCTCCCTCTCTTGCAAGCAAACGATGGGAGGAGTCGAAGGGAAAAGAGGAAATGCAGAGCAGTAGAGCAAAGAAAGAGAAAGAAATATGAATTTGTCATAGGAAAGAGAGTGAGAGAGTCATAGCCGAAAATTAAGCCAATTGGAAGTATCGATGAGTGAGAGAGTCCGAGCGCGCGTGCGAGAGCGAAAGAGAAGAGAGGGATGGTCAGAGCCTCCGTGGCGGGGCCTAGAGCGCGGCGAGAGCCCAAGCGAGGGCGGAGTAAGAGAGAGGGAGAGCGAAAAAGAGACCCCTCGACTCCCTGTACGCGCGAAAATTTACATAAAAATTGAAAATTGAAAATTGTCCTCAAACATGCGAATTATAAAAGTATGGAAGAATGAAAGTAATTCGGTATAAAAAATTAAGTTTAATTATAGTTTAATTATTGTAAAAACTAGGATGACCAGCGAGGTGGAAGGGAGAACCAAGGCGTGAACCCCTTGGAGACAAGGGACGAATTACCCCTTCCCGAAGCTAAGCGGGTCATGATTATAAAAACGCGTGTCAAGAAGCACACGTACCCTTAATCATCTTCGGACTTTGCGCGCTTTAAGTATTCCACGACACTCGTCTCAATATTCATTAAATATTCAGTTCTGGAAAAGTTTTGTCGAGATTTTGAGTGTGGTTTTATTCAACGTAATTGTTAAAGCATTTTTTTTTCCTCCGACTATATTTCTTTCTTTCCGTCAAATCTTTATGCGCAACTCTGATAATCATAATTTCAAACATTTTTATTCTAACTTTACTATTGACGCGATCATAAATATTGTACGGGATCATCGAGTGAATTGTGTGGAAAAAAAAAGAGAAATAGATCTGTGAATCCTTGTGTTGAGCTGTGAAAAATATAGGCAACAAAAATTTCGCAAACAGTGCATGTTTAGTATCTTCAAATCGCCTCTCCCTTCGTTGCATCGAGCTATCCTGCGTTTCATCGTTTTGGGATTCGTTTTCATTACCGGATTCATCGGTTTTCTCGGGATTCATCCCCGTTGTTTGAGCTCTCATTCCTGGATTCATCTCCGTCGCTCAACCCCTTGTTACTGGACTCATCGACGTCGTTCGATTCATCGTCATTGCAGCTCGTCTGCCATTTCTCACCCCTCAAAGAGAACAACACCAGGTAAGAAAGGAAAAATTAAAAAATTGTCTTTCGCATGAGAATTTCGCAATCCAGGGGAACATGGTCTCGACGTCCCGCGAGGATCTCTCCCGGTGGGTTGACCGATTTCCCTCACCGATTTTTCGCGACATTTTTGTCGGAAAAACTAGCAAGTTATGAATAAACTAAATTTTCCTCATGTACCTCTGATTTCAAGGAAATAATTTTCCTTCGAATTTTAATAATTTTGAAAATTAATTTCATTTTAAATATTCATTTCCGGAAAATTAAATTTATTTCTAAATTTTAATAATTTTGGAAATTAATTTCATTTTAAATATTCATTACCGAAAAATTGATTTTATTTCTAAATTCTAATAACTTGAAAAATAATTTCATCTTAAATATTCCTTTCCGAAAAATTTATTTTATTTCTAAATTTTAATAACTTGGAAAATAATTTCATTTTAAAGAATTGACTTTGTTTCTGAATAATAATAATTTGAAAAATAATTTTGTTTTAAATATTCATTCCTGAAAATTAGTTTTGTTTCAAAACTTTGAGAAATAATTTCACTCTAAAGTATTCATTTCCGAAAATTAATTTTGTTTAAGTTTTAATAACTTTTGAAAAATGATTCATTTTAAATATCCACTTTCGGAAATTGATTTTATTTCCGGAAGGTTATTGTATTCCGGAGCCTTGCAACCAGTCGATATTGAAACTTTTACCCTCGATTAGTCCTAAATTTCTACCCTCTTTCCTACCATCATTAGAATTCGCCTCTAAAAATCAATTTCGTTTCCCCTCTCCATCCTGATACATTCACAAACGCTAGGCCCCCGGCGAATCAGTTGTTGGTACAGGCTCCCATACCGGCCAATAGCTGATATCAAAAGGCCCCTGGTGTTACACGAAAAACACACACAAACAAATTCGAAGATTCTGGCGGGTTAGATCGGCTGACCCAGGCAACCTTGCCAGTCAGTGACTAACCACGAAGGTGATTCCCTAGGATTACACATAGGCTCAGAGACCCGGATCGCACAGTCGTTGGTACAGGCTCCCATACCGGCCAGCGGCTGCTGACGTGAAACCTCTCAGAGCAACACTTACATCCGTCAATCCAAAAATCACCTTTAAACATCCCTTATTTATTTCCTTAAGGATAATTATCTGCAGGAAGATAATTTTCTACTTGCGGATGGTTTTGGTTGGCTGCAGAAAAATAATTGTCCGGTTCAAGTGGATTTTTGAATAAAAAAATCATTTTCCACTCCAAGTAAACTTTCAATGATTTATATTTTCCCACTTTTAATAATTCTAAATGAATATTTTCGGTCTCTTGTATTAGTTCTGAACGTTTGGAGAAAGTAAATCTTCATCGGTGATAGTTTCTTTTGTTGGATATTTCCAAAAAAATAATTCCTGCACGGAAAGTCGTTGCGCTACCGATCAGAAAAAAAATCGCTTAACGATGAATCCTATCGTCGAATTACGAATCGCGACCCTGTTAATGATCTTTTGTTTACTCATCCTGGTTGCTTTAACGTGCTGGGTTTATTTTAAAAATCGACAACTCGTCATCCCCATTAAAATAGAATCGCGGATAAGATTCTCCCCGGCCGAAATGACTCGCCCCGTTCATCCTCAGGAAATCGACACAACCGTCTAAACGAGATTTAATCTAAAAAGGTCGAAATTAATTATTTTTACCCGAATAAATAAACACATTCTCACGGCCATCCTGAGCAATTTCCTGCAAGGTTAGGCTCGAAAAGGCCACTTGTCCAGCAGAACGCTGCTATTTCGAAAAACGTGTAAAGGAAGGGTTTTATCTCTTCTTGACCGAGATGAAAAGCTAGCCGGCTGAGACGTAACACACTCTCGAAATACATAAAACAATTTAAATTTTTTATTTTAAACACTTTTATATATAAAAATATCAGGCGAACGGAACTCCTCGAACAGTAGATATATCGTTGGCGACTCTGATATCTATATAACGGCTCATTAAAACGAAAAACTAATAAAAATTCAGATCCAGTATGGCTGTGGTTCTCGCGCATTCTACGGATATTAATATTTATTGACAAATAATAAAATAGCGGAGATTTTACAAATAAAACAACGAATGTTCAACGGATGGTCAACGAATGGTGAAAATGCCAAAAAATATTTTTTTAAGTTTATAAATCTTAACTGAATAAATAATTGTTGGTTTTTTTTGCGTTACAGATACAGTGCTACCCGGTCAGAAGAAATGTCCCCAAATTTGAAGAAATTAGTGAGACCCTGAGGAAATTTTGATAATTTGCAGAAATTACATAAAAATCTGTGGAAATTTGGAAGATTTGAAGAAATCGCATACAAATCTGAGGAAATTTTGAAGATTTGAAAAAATGACATTAAAATCTGAGGAAATTTTGAAGATTTGAAGAAATTACATAAAAATCTGAGGAAATTTCGAAGATTCGAAGAAATTACATAAAAATCTGAGAAAATTTTGGAGATTTTAAGAAATTACATAAAAATCTAAAGAAATTTTCAAGATTTCTGAAGAAATTATATAAAGATCTGAGGAAATTTTGAAGATTTGAAGAAATTTCATAAAAGTCTGAGGGAATTTTAAAGATTAGAAGAAATTACATAAAAATCTGAGGAAATTCTGAAGATTTGAAGAAATTACATAAAAATCTGAGGAAAGTTTGGAGATTTAAAGAAATTACATGAAAATCTGAAAAAACGTTGAAGATTTGAAGAAATTGCAAAAAAAAAATGAAGAAATTTGAAGATTTCTGAAGAAATAACATCAAAATCTGAGGAAGTTTTGAAGATTTACAGAAATTACATAAAAATATAAAGAAATTTTGGAGATTTGAAGAAATTGCATACAAATCTGAGGAAATTTTGAAGATTTGAAGTAATTGATAATCTGAGGAAATTTTAAAAATTTGAAGAAATAAGAAATCCGAAGAAATTTTGAAGATTTGAAGAAATTACCCAAAAATCTGAGGATATTTTGAAGATTTGAAGAAATTACCCAAAACCTGAGGAAATTTTGAAGATTTGAAAAAATTACATTAAAATCTGAGGAAATTTTAAAGATTTGAAGGAATTACATAAAAATCAGAGGGAATTCTAAAGATTTAAAGAAATTACATGAAAATCTGAGGAAATGTTGAAGATTTGAAGAAATTACATGAAAATTTGAAGAAATGATGAAAATTTGAAGAAATTGCATTAAACACTGAAGAAATTTTGAGGATTTTTGAAGAAATTACATAAAAATCTGAGGAAATTTTGAAGATTCGAAGAAATTGCATAGAAATTCAAGAATATTTTCAAGATTTGAAGAAATTACATAAAAATTTAAGAAATTAAAAATGTAAGGAAATTTTGAAGATTTGTAGAAAGTAAAAATCTGAGTAACTTCTGAAGATTTGAAGAAATTACATAAAAATCCGAGGAAACTTTGAAGATTTGAAGAAATTACATAAAAATCTGGAGAAATTTTGAAGATTTCTGAAGAAATTACTTAAAAATGTGAGGAAATTTTGAAGATTTGCAGACAGTACATGAAAATCTGAGGAAATTTGGTAGATTTGACGAAATTGCATATAAATCTGGGGAAATTTTGAAGATTTGAAGAAATTGAAAAACTGAGGAAATTTTGAAGGTTTGAAGAAATTATATTAAAATCTAAGTAAATTTTGGAGATTTTAAGAAATTACATGAAAATCTGAAAAAATGTTGAAGATTTTAAGAAATGACATTAAAATCTGAGGAAGTTTTGAAGATTTGAAGAAATTGCATACAAATCTGAGGATATTTTCAAGATTTGAAGACATTACATAAAAATCGGAGGAAATTTTGAATATTTAAAGAAATTACATGGAAATTAGAGGAAATTTTAAAGATTTGAAGAAATTGAATAAAAATCTAAGAAGATATTAAAGATTTGAAGAAATGACCTAAAAATTTAAGAAATAAAAAATCTGAGGAAATTTTAAAGATGTGTAGAAATTAAAAATCTGAGTAACTTCTGAAGATTTGAAATAATTGCATAAAAATCTGAGGAAACTTTGACGATGTGAAGCAATTACATAAAAATCTGAGGAAATTTAGAAAATTTGAAGTAATCACCCAAAAATCTGAGGAAATTTTGAAGATTTGAAGAAATTACCCAAAAATCTGAGGACATTTTGAAGATTTGAAAAAATTACATAAAAATCTGAAGAAATGTTGAACATTTGAAGAAATTACATGAAAATCCGAAGAAATTTTGAAGATTTCTGAAGAAATCACATAAAAATCTGAGGAAATTTTGAAGATTTAAAGAAACTACATAAAAATTTGAGGAAATTACGAAGATTAGAAGCAATTACATAAGATCTGAGGAAATTCTGAAGATTTGTAGATATTACTTAAAAATCTGAGGAAATTTTGGAGATTTGAAGAAATTACATAAAAATCTGAAGAATTGTTGAAGATTTCTGAAGAAATTACATAAAAATCGAAGGAAATTTCGAAGATTTAAAGAAATTACATGAAAATCAAGGGGAATTTTAAAGATTGGAAGAAATTGAATAAAAATTTGAGAAAATATTGAACACTTTCACACTTTTTTGAAATACATTTTTTTTCTTTGAAATACCATTTGTTTTTCATTGAATCTATTAATGTGTCAAAGCATAATGTGTTAACAAATAGAGTACCAAACATTAGTCTTGAACATTGAGCATTAAGAAAGAAACTGAAAATATTTTGGAGCAATTTGAGGAATTCTTGCAAATGAAATTGAGCATTTTTATTTCGCCTAATTTTCACATAACCTTAAATTCACTATAATCTTTTTTAACACTAGATATCTGACAAGCTGGCGTGCGCGAAGCGCGCGCGTGAGCTAGTAAAACTAAACCGTGGCTATGATATGCATCTGATAAAGATCAACGTATCGCATAGAAATCTATTCAAATGCATAAAGTAGCTATCCCGTTCTTCACATTTATAACAGGTAGCATTGGTTTATATTTGAAACGAACCAATATTTATGCACCATCAAAGAAAAGCGCGATAGGTCCGAAAGGATATCATAAGAATTATGCATTACTCCTATGTTGGTTGATAATATTCAAACGGACATTTTAAGCAGGGCCATCATAACTTATTTATGACTCCTCATAACTCAATTCCAGGGTGTCTGACCTTTCATAAGTTATGTGACTTCCCATAACTTAATTCCCGAGTTTCTGACACTTCATAAGTTATGTGACTCTCCATAACTTAATTCCGGGGTTTTTGACCCCTCAGAAGTTATGTAAACCCTCAAAACTTGTTTTCAAGGTCCGTACTGACTTGGTTTTTCCGTGTACGTATAAGTTTTTCTGGCCTGTTTCTTAAATTTGATATACACATCAAAATATTATAAGAGGTCGATGGCGTAGTGGTTAGCGTTTATTCAAAGACAAGCGTAGAAAAGAGGGTCGCGGGTTCAAAACCCCAGTGGTGACACAATTTTTTTTCTTCAAATTTTGTTTTTCAATTTTACTTGATCTTTACCAATCAGCAACCACGAATAAAAAACTGCTTTTTATCGTAATTACTAATGAAGGGCATAGCCGGATAAGCATGCTGAATCTGCCCCCACGGCATTTTCTAGCGACACTTCGGGTATCATTTTCTTGCAAAATAATACTAATTCACCCCAAATTTCAGCTCTTAATGTTCAGCAGCTTTCGAGTTATTCACAAAAAACGCTTTTTTGGATTTTATTTTTTTTTCAATAGTAAAAATCTAAATTAGCGAATGACGATTTTTTTCCATATACTTGAGAATAAGGGATATACAAAAATATTTTTGATATGATTTCCAAAGTTGAAACCAATTGTTAAAAAAATAAATAAAACTTAAGTAATTTTTTGACTACGTTTTTGAAAACATGCAATCACCAAATTTTAACAGAAAACGTCTTTCATACTCCTCTATACTCAGGAATTTTTTCATTTTTTTGAATTGGTGCAACTTCATGAAAAAAATTAAAAACTGTTTTTTTTCGGTTCAAGAGACAACACCACTGTAATTAAGCGTCTGAAAAACCGTTTTTTTTTTAATAATTTTTTTCGGGCGGAAAAAAAGGTGATGAAATAATAAGACTTGGGGTAATTATTGAGCATATATTTAAATATATTATATAAAAATTGCAAAGGAAAATATTACAAAATGGTGACACTGCAGCAATTCTCTCGCGGCATGTCGAATCAAACGGTACGCGGCATAACTTCAACAATTTTCAATCTTTCTATTTGAAAATTTAATCAAGACTTAGAAATAACATTTCGAAGTGAACCACGTCAGGGATTTCCGATAAGTTAATTCAAACAATATTTATTAACAAACAATTGTCCTTATTTGGTGAAAATTGGACAAGTTTAATTAGATACTTGCCAATTAGACAAAGATCAATATCTCTAAAGTGTCCGACGTGGTTCATTTTGAAATGTTATTCCAAAGTTGTAGTTCAATTTTTAAAGAGAAAAATTAAAAACTGTTGTTTGTAATATTTTCCTATGATATTTTTTATAATATATTTAAATATATGCTCAATAATTACCCCAACTTTTGATTTTTCATCGTCTTTTTTCCGCCTGAAAAAAATTGTCAAAAAAAAACGCTTGTTTAGAGCGCTTACAGTGGTGTTGTCTCTTAAACCGAAAGAAAAAACAGTTTTTAATTTTTTCCATAATGTTGCACCAACTCAAAAAAATTAAAAAAATTCCTGAGTATAGAGGAGTATAAAAGACGTTTTTTGTTAAAATTTGGTGATTGCATGTTTTCAAAAACGTGGTCAAACAAATTATTTTAGTTTTATTTATTTTTGTTTAAAATCGCTTTCAACTTTGGAGATCATATAAAAAATATTTTTGTATGTCTCTTATTCTCAAGTATTTGGAAAAAAATCATCATTCGTTAATTTGGATTTTTACTATTGAAAAAAAAAGTAAAAACGAAAAAAGCGTTTTTTGTGAATCACTCGAAAACTGCTGAAAATTGAGAGCTGAAATTTGGGGTGAATTATTTTTATTTGGTGAGAAAATGATACCCGAAGTGCCGATAGAAAACGCCGTGGGGGCAGATTCAGCATGCTTATCCGGCTATGCCCTTTATGGAATATGATGCTTTATGGTATGATATTTTGTATTTTAAATATATTTTATGCATATTTAATTTTATATTTCGAATACATTTTTCGTACATTTCGAATATATAAAATTTCATATATGGTATGTAATAAAAGTATATCTCAGGTACATTTTATTTTATATGTAAAATGTATGCGTAAGTATACTTTGCATATATAATATTTTATATCTGGTATTCATCCGTAACTACACTTCATATACATATAAAATGTATCTAACGTACATTTTGCATACATCCCACACAACAATAATACGTCCCAAGTACGTCTTTTGGACATCACGTCAATTGTCCCGTGATGGTAATGGGATGGTCGTATGGGATTCCCATGGGCTCTGACATACCCGGAGTGATTACCGCAATAGGATGGTCCCACTGCCGTCCCGGGATGTATTTGGGATGTCTTCGGGACGTCTCTTGGACTGCCAACACAGCAATGGATAATTATTTTTTATTTATATTTAATGTTAATTAATTTTAATTAATTAATTGAATTTCAATAAAATGGGTACAGTACAGAGGGAGACAGCAAGTACTCCTTGTAATATGGCCTCTTTTGAGGTCCGACGCCTTTCAGTGTCAAATATCCGTGTTCACGCTCGGCTATATAAGCATTCTATTTGTATGAGCCGTATATGAGTGAGCGTTCGCCATCTCGCGGCGAGTCTGGAACTAACGCCGCGCAATGGCTGACCTCCTACAGACATCTCTGAGAGAGTGCGCTGGGATCGTCTACACACGGTTACGGCAGGATATCCTCAGGACATCCTATATTAATCTCACATAGAACAATGTCTTACTGGTACCTCCCAGAGACATCTCTAAGAGAGTGCGCTGGGATCGTCAAAACACGGTTACGATTGGATATCCTCAAGACATCCTATATTAATCTCGAGTGGACCAGTGTCCAACTAGTATCTCCCACAGACATCTACAAGACAGTGCGGTACGATCGTTTACACACGGTGACGGCAGGATATCCTCAAGACATCCTATATCAATCTCGGGTAGAACGATATCCTACCAGTACCTCTCAGAGACATCTCTAAGAGAATGCGCTGGGATCGTCCAAACACGATTGCAACAGGATATCCTCAAGACATCTTATATTAATCTCGAGTAGACCAATGTCCTCCTAGCACCTCCCACAGACATCTTCAAGACAGTGTGATGCGATCGTCTACACACGGTGACGGCAGGATATCCACGAGACATCCCATATTAATCTCGGGTAGAACAATGTCCTACCAGTACCTCCCAGAGACATCTATAAGAGAGTGCACTGGGATCGTCTAAACACGGTTGCGACAGGATATCCTCAAGACATCTTATATTAATCTCGAGTAGACTAATGTCTCACTAGTACCTCCCACAGACATCTACAAGAAGTGCCTTACGATCGTCTACACACGGTGACGGCAGGATATCCACAAGATATCCCATATTAATCTCGGGTAGAACAATGTCCCACTGGTACCTCCCAGAGACATCTATAAGAGAGTGCACTGGGATCGTCTAATTACGGTTGCGACAGGATATCCTCCAGACATCCCATATTAATCCTGGGTAGAACAATATCTTACTGACACCTCCCATAGACGTTCATAAGACGTACTATCTGAGCAGGACACGAATGGGACTGTCTCGGGATGGTCCCGGGCTCAATTTTGCTGTGTGGGATTCTCGAATTATACTTTTGTTCCAAGAAGTTGGATTTTTCAAAATATATTTCTCGTATATGTCATATATCTTATATACATTTATTTTATATTTGCCATGCATCGAAAATTATATTTTTAAATATACTTTATTTCCATGCGGGTATATTCGGTAGTGTTGGAAAAATTTCATCGCAATAAGATCTAGATATATATTCGCTTTAAGATTGTATTTTGTAAATACTTTTTTCAATCACAGATAAAAGCAAGAAGTTTCACTTCTAGCGAGCGTGGCCTCCACGCACAACGATTTGTTATGTTACTGTAATGCAATAAAGTTATATACGAGTTATGTAATCTGCATCTAACAAATGTTACATAACACGTTACTTGCACGGTGTATAAAAGCTATGTTACACAGGCATAACATTGTAACATGACATGTAACTTCCATGTTATATTGCTGCAACATAACGTGTTCACCGGGTTACACTCTTTTCAAAAAATCTTTTTCTTTACCTAGTAACAGCCGGGATATTAAAATTTTCAAAGACTTACTGATATAATTTTGACTTATTCGTAGCACGTGGTGTTAAATACCAAACTCCTATTGGTTGAAAATCGAGTTAAAAAAAAATCATCGATAAATATAGTGCGAAATTAGTTCGACTGTAAAAAGTGTAGCCTTTTTTTATTATGCGGCGAGAGAATTTTTTTTTATTAACTTTGACTCGTATCCCTAGCAGATTCGTCGACCCTAAATTTAGGGTCGTAAACAGTTTTTGTCGAAAGTGGTCGTTTTGTCGACCGTAATTTTTTGGTCGTATGAAGGATCATCGCAGTCCGCTCGTGGGTCGTTATGACTAAGAATTATTAGTCGTAACGACCCATTCCGAGGGCCAGTTGGCTGGTCGTTACGACTGAGAATTATTAGTCGTAACGACCCATTCCAGGGGCCAGTTGGCTGGTCGTTACGACTGAGAATTATTAGTCGTAACGACCCATTCCGGGGGCCAGCTAGCTGGTGGTTACGACTGAGAATTATTATTCGTAACGACCCATTCTGGGGCCCTTTGCTGGTCGTTACGACCCGACATCCTTAGTCGAATATTTTTTTCCCAGCGCAAATTAATACAAAAATTTGTATGGTTAATTCCAAAATAGCGTCCATGCAATCGAAACTAATAAAATTGTACGCCCGAGATATCCACATTAGGGATATCCGTAAGGGTCAGCTCGACCGAAAGTGCCATGGAAGAGCTTCGCCCTAGAGGAACCGCCTTAATCATCACGGTAACCTCTGCGTTAGGTAAGTACTTAACTTGGCACGCTGGCTGTCCGGTATATAACACCGTTGCACTTTCGGTCGAGCTGACCCTTGCGAATATCCCTAAGTATTGTGGATATCTCGGGCGTACAATTTTATTAGTTCCGATTGCATGGGCGCTATTTCAGAATAAACTATACAAATTTTTGTATTAATTTGCGCTGGGAAAAAAATATTCGACTAAGGATTTCGGGTCGTAACGACCAGCAAACGGGCCCCGGAATAGGTCGTCACGACTAGTAATTCTCAGTCGTAACGACCAGCCACCTGGCCCCCAGAATGGGTCGTTACAACTAATAATTCTCAGTCGTAACGACCAGCAAACGGACCCAGAAACGGGTTGTTACGACTAATAATTTTTGGTCGTAACGACCCACAAGCAAAATGCGATGCTTTTTCTGACGACCACAAAATTACAGTCGACAAAACGACCATTTCCGACCGTATGTCCGGTCGTCGAATCCGCTAGGGATATTTAATAAGATTTTCAGTGCGATTTAAATGTAGTTCGTACGCAGGGAAATGGAGAAAAATTGCAATGTAAAACCGGATGAATACAAGATGAAAATATAATGAGAAAAAGAACTGAAAGTGAGGAGAAAAAAAAATAAAACTGCAGGAATTTTATCCTCGTCAGAGTATCTGTATAGAAGAAAATCTAGGACAGCCGATAGTGAGTAGACTGGCTGATGTACAAAATAAAAAATCAGGGCACGTTCCCCGTGGAAACAAAGGAATCGAGAATGACCTGTTCGCTCGTACATCCCAGGCTTTACAAATATTCTTTCTTAACGACGAAAAAATAGACAATTCCTCAACAAAAAAGTGCAACGTTCTTTTTTCTAACTTACGTGCCACTCATTTTCAATTACAGTTTTCTTCAATTACTTTTGTATCGAAGTGGACAATGTTATTTAGAGGGAAAAAAGTCGATGGACAAGTTTGGATTTGTAGGATTCTTTTTTATAATTTTTTAAACAAATTCATATTTCTGCTAAGCTTTTTCTTTTGTAATTAAGCACATAAGTGCTCTATCTCACATACCATGGTCGTCGTCTATCTATGTAAAGAAATTTAGCACGATATTTCGGAAATGTCTCAAATTACTCGCTTAACAGACATTTTGCAAAATTCAAAATGTTTTGCAATTAGAAGCCTTTGTTAAATCTTGACCAGATTTGATCACCATCCATTCGGATGATATTATTTCCAAACGTCTTTTTTTGTCTTTTCAGACACATCAAGCTACTTACACGCAATGAAAACTCAAAATTCGTATTTTCTCACATTTCAAGAGAGAGAGAGATAAAAGAGATAAAAAACATAAATAGATTTTGCTGAGAAAAAACGAGGATAAAGTTGGAATGTTGCAATTTTATTTTCCTTCGTGAAAAAAACCGTACGATAGGCAGTAAATCGAGAGTTCGGGACGAGATTGTACACACGAGATCATGGTTTCGATACACGAAGAATCAGGGCGAAATTCGATCGGTTGTGCAGGCATACGAGAAAAGGAGATCAAGCGGGAGAAATAGAGAAAGGAGAGTGTACGAGAGAAAGAGGGTTGGACAAAAATACTCCGCGTTACTTGTACATATTCCTGATATATAGCGTAGACTGATTCAATAAAGCGACTATTTTTTTTATTTTTCGAAATCCCCTATTAAATACTTTCGAAAAGGTGAAAAAGGATGCCTGTTAAAAGCAGAGCTCTTAATATAAATATTTAGATACGGCTCATCGCGAATTTCCATTTTCCATTTAAATAACACAGGAAAACAAATTTCAAAGTTTGAAATTTTTATCTCGGCTCCAAGTCAATGTATCAAAATATACGTAACGTCTTCTTGTAGAGAATTGAACGCTCTACAAAAAAGATCGCTCATGATTTTTCGATTAACTCACTCCTTCAAAAGTTATTCATGGTCCAATATATATGTATATTAGACTGTGAATATGGGTGAACTATTGTGGTAATTTCTTTAAAAATTAGGTAAATTATATTAATGCAATTTAAACTTTTGTTTCAAGAAATATTTTACAGTTTTAAGTTTTACAGTTTTACAGTTTCAACATTTTGCTGTAAACTAAAAAAAAGTAAAATTTACTGTAAATTTAACTTTAAGGGGAGGTTAAATAGCGACATTATTACTGGAGCCCTACATTATCGACTTAAAATTGCTGTCCAAACTTTCTCCAATACCGATCGATGAATATCAATTAAATTTATTAATAAATGATGAATGAAGTGCAAAATGCAAATGCGAGACATAAATCAATGTTTTTGTTTATTGCCACTCACAGCTCATACAGTTTGGATAAAAGTCTGATGAGAATAATATTTACTTCATATGAATTCCATAGTGCTGCCCTCTTTCGCATTTCTGTGAACTTGATTCCGCCATTTTGTTTTTCGATAAAACACTAAATTCATCAACATTTATCTCGTGATTTGGATTCCAAACTTACGTCGCAGTTTGTTCATAAAATAATGTCGAAGACGTATCGATATTCGTACTTTCGTGTTCATCATGGAGCCTCTCTCTTGGGTTTAACCGAAATGCCGTAAAAACATTATAATTTAATATTTTACAATTAAAGATTCCTGATGATAATCGGATCTGTAGTTTTTTTTTGGTTTTCGAAAAAATTTTAGTGGGGCTCCATTTGTGCCATAATTCCGATGATACTATCAAAATTTTATTTATTTCCATCCATTCATGCCAGAGAGCAAGTTTGGATTCCAATTTCGAGGTGCTAATGTCGGTATTTGGCTTCCCCTTAACCTTGAATAACTTTTGACGGAGTGAGTTTATCGAAAAACAATAGAAGACCTTTTTTGTAGAATGTTCGATTCCCTGCAAGGATATGTATCGTTAATTCATTTCGGTACATTGACTTGAACCTGAGGTATAAAATTTCAAAGTTTGAACATTTTTTTTCTCGTGTTATTTAAATGAGAAATAGAAATTCACGATGAGTCGTATCTAAATATTCATATTAAGAGCTCTGCTTTTAACAGGCATATTTTTTCACCCCCCCCCCCCCCCCCCAAGGGTATTTAATAGGGGATTTCGAAAATAAAAAATAGTCGCTTTTTTTGAATCAGTCTAGTATAGCGGTATATATGTACATCTTTGTGCATCAGTATCGTTCGTGAAAAACGAAACGTGGCTCGTGTGTACGCCTGGGAGTTTCCGCTTTTCGTGGCAGGTCGCAAGGGAGGCGGCGAACATAGGATAGATTTTTTGGAAAAAAGGCGAAGGAGGAACAGAGAGAGAAACGGTACACGGTTGCTGTGGGCTTTTCGCGAAACGGAAAAGCCGAGAGACACGTTCGCGGATAACGAACTGACGGGCCCAGAATTTAATTCCAACTGGCGAAGATCGCGGACTTTTCCGAAGAGCTCGCATTAGCCTTGTGCAAGGAAAATCCACCGAAGGGAACCTTATTCAAGCGTAAAAAGTATATCTATACTTATACGTGTTATCTATATACTACGAGATATATATATATATATATACACACAGGGTGTCTCATTGAACACTATTTGCTCAGTACATACGGCTTACTTATTTACGACTTACTCACTTTATTATCGAGTGGAAGTTTTTGATGTGATACAGAGGCCAACATTTTTTTTTATGGAAACTTATATTCGTCAAGTCGAAAAACACTTCGGGTAAAAGTTGTGCTTTTTTTGCCTACAAAAAAGGACTGCTATATACTATGAGTTTCCATGAATAAGGGTGACCTTGATATCACCTTGAAAACGTGGGATCAATAAGGCAGTAAGAGCGCTATTTAATTCTTCATTTAAATTGACTCTATAGGTCTCCCGGGATTTCTTGATTTATCGCATTGATATCGAGTTATTTTATTGGTGTCGTGCGTTGAATGGAACACCCTATATATGGCACCGAATGGACGAACTACGACGATACTTTCTCCGGAAGCTTTTCCTCCTACTTTCTCGACAGAGGAACTTTTTTCGCTTTTCCGTAAACTGATGACTACACACGAGGAAGTGTAGAATTTCAAGGCGTACAAGCTCGTTTAAAAGACGAAGCTTTGAAGACGAATGAAGGAGAATGCCGGTAAGCTTCTTCATGAATAATGGATGTGAGAAAAAGGACCGAGCTAAACGTAATATGAACAAGAATGAAAGAAACTAGTTAGTCTTTTAAAGCTCGATTAGTGTAGCAAACAGATAACAAATTCGTGTATCAAGTTTTGGGAAACGATATTACGGAAAAATCGAGTTTATTACGAAACCATCGAATTTACTCTCCTCGCTGGAAAAAGGATTCGGTTGGGAAAAAGCTATGGTTGGGAAAGAAACCCGAGCATGTAATGAGATTTTAAATTGGCAGGGTTCATTTACTTGATTTGTGAAAAACTCTGCAAATTTAAAATTTACACATTCTTTTGTTTCATAATTTATGGAGCTTCGTTTGTGGTCTTGCAAACTATTTCTATCAAAAAATAAAATTAGAAAAATGTACTTTAAGGTATTACTACGGTAAACTCAGAACCACGTAATCGAGCTAAAAAATTTTTTTTTCGTTTAATTTGCATAGCAGTACATCTCTCTACAAATTTTCAACACGATTCACTCATCCATTTTCGAGAAAATCACGTTTAAAGTCAGGACTCGTAACACGTATTTCCTAGCTGTACCTGGCCAATATGACGCGCATGGTTTTTTTTCATTGCATTTGACTCGTCCACGTAAATCCGATAAAAAACCAATATATGGCAAAGGAAAAAATTAAGAACTTTTTAGATTTTTAGTTAGAACTATTTACTCATCGGATTTATTGATAGACATGGAAGGTGTTCGATATTTGTTACGAAATCTCTCGTACGACGGCTGAGAAGAGAGCGATACGGCAATATTACGTTTGAGACTGTATTCGGTGTATATACGTGTAGACACATCCACTCTGAGACATAACCGCACTTATCTTTTGACAGAAATCACAGGATGGCTGCATTCGTCTTGGATGCTTACACGCTTACGGCATATATGTACATTGTACAGATATACATCAACATACAAAATGCTACATGGGTTCGTGTCCAAGCTAAGCAAAAAATTACCTGGTTCCACAGAGACCACAAAAACACATGGTTCGCCAATCTTAGGGCAGAATATCACAATTTTGGCCTTCGCATAGCTATGAATATTATAATTATTGATCTTTGCATAGCTCAATATCATAATTTAGCCTCTGCATAGCTAAATATTATAATTTGGCCTCTGCGTAGCAGAATATCATAATTTTAGCCTTAGCGTAGCTAAATATCATAATTTTGGCCTCCACATAGCAGAATATCACAATATTGGCCTTCGCATAGCTAAATATCATAATATTCGTCTTCGCATAGCTCAATGTCATAATTTGGCCTCTGCATAGCTAAATATTGTAATAATTTTAGCCTTAGTGTAGCTAAATATCATAATTTTGGTCTTCGCATAGCAGAATACAATAATTTTGGCCTACGAGTGAATAAATATCACAATTTCGACTTTCGCACAGCTCAATATCATAATATTGGCCTTCGCATAGCTAAAAATCACAATTTTGGCTGTTGCATCGCTAAATATCATAATTTGGCCTTCGTATAGCTCAATATCATAATATTAGCCCTTGCATAACTACTCACACGGCAATATAACATCTGAAAGAATCGCTGTAGATTTCTTATGTAAGATTTGGACATCCGAATACATTTTCCGAAAGACATCTTAATGAGTTCCGAGAGTAGTCGAATGCGCCACTTTGAGGGATGATTTTGATATCTGTGAAAAGTTGTCTTGAAGATAACTTTTTCCGACTTCTCAAAAAGAATATCGTAATGATTACTATTTCGAGATTTCTTCACAAGACATCGTCAAGATAACTTTTTAAGGGTTCCTTTGAAATTATCAAAAATTAATTTTTTTCTTATTTCTATCGTTTGCAAAATTTTTTAATACGTATTTTTATTTATTTACATCGTTACTGGACCGACTGTGTTAAAAAAAAAATTGAAAAAAACTCGATTTCATCATTTCAATTTCATCTGCCTCCACGGGGATTCGAACCTGCGACCTGCCTATCTATCCTACTTGCGAACCTATCACGCTACCTATTACGCTACCGACTACTTATGAATTCTCTTTACTTATATGATATATCAGTGGTGAAATCCCAGAATTTAAACGGTTCCGATATGTATCCGAACAAATATTATCACGTAGTTCATCTGAATATGCGATTTCTAATAACTTTTTAATATTCATTCCGAAGATCTCTTAAGGGAGGGTTCAACCCCCTCCCCCGCCTTTTCGCTCTCGTGAGTGCGAGAGAGATAGAGCTAAAACGTTTAACACATTTTTCGCGGAGATGACTTGATGGAATAAAAAAAGAATATAGTGGGGCCATGACCTGTACACATTAATTACGCAGGCGACCCCACTAATCTTTTTTCATTTCATCAAGCCATCTCCGACAAAAATGCGCCAAGAAATTTTTGAGGTTATGTTGAGCTTTTTACACTCTTCTTAAGTAATTCTTATTTCAGACTTCTTCGGACTAACGTCTGCGAGATATCATACGTGTTGCTCTAGAAGTAGTCTTGAAAAAGAATTCGCGAGGAAGTATTTCTGGCTTTGTATTGGATGTCTTTTACGGAATATCTTGAAGATATCTTCTAAGGATATCTGACAGTTGATTTCATTCCGAAGATCTCTTAAGTTATTCTTATTTCAGACTTCTTCAGACTAACGTCTGCGAGATATCATACGTGTTGCTCTAGAAGTAGTCTTAAAAAAGAGTTCGCGAGGAAGTATTTCTGACTTTTGTGCTGTGTGGGTAAATATCACAATTTTGGCATTCGTGTAGCTAATTATCATAATTTCGCCTCTGCGTAGCAGAATATCATAATTTTGGCCTTAGCGTTGCAGAATATCATAAATTTGGCCTCTGCATAGCTAAATATCACAATTTTGGCCTAATCGTAGCTGAATATCATAATTTTGGCCTTCACATAGGAGAATATTATAATTGTGGCCTTCGAGTAGCAGAATATGATAATTTTGCATTGCAGTGTAGCATTTTATATGTCGATGTATCCAGAGCGTGGTGGCGACTCGAGAAAAGTACATTTCCGACCTTACCGACATGTCGAGAGTCGCACCAAGATTCTCTTACGCCAACAACCGTGCTTATACATGATAGTATATCTATAGCGAAAAATTTATTTTTCCTAATAGCTCATTATACGGAGTTTTTGAGAAAATTTGAGATGTACGTTATCTCTTTTTTCTCTTTTGATTGGTACCTGAAAGAAAGCTATAGCTGGTCGCGTATGGGCGATACGTATTTTTATAGGTTAATTTTTCTCAATGAATATTTCATTTTCGACCATTTTCGTCGCATATTTTTCGGCCCATATTTTTTGCACACACCATGAAGTTAGCGATAAAACGTCACGTAGTATGTTTTCAGATGTTGGATGAGTGCGAGAGAGATAACACTATAGGGATAGTGTCAGAGCGAGTGCAGCCATAAAATGCTACAGGATGTGGCACTCAAAGACGCATAAGTGTCCAAGACGAATGCAGCCTATGATACATTTGACAATCGTCTTGGATGCCTTGAACGCTGTGAGCGCCACATACTGTAATATTTTATATGTCGATGTATACGTACGTGCAGCCGATAGCCGCATTCGTTTGGACGCTTTCACGCTTTCAGCACGAATGTATAGATATACATCGACATATAACATGCTACAGGATGTGGCGCTAACAAGCACGTAAGCTTCCAAAACGAATGCAGGGTATATGTTTGGTGCCGGTACTACGAGATATAACCTCGAAAAATTAAAAATTCACTTGAAAGTATATTTTTAAAAAATTTTAAAAAACAAAAATGACATATGTTCGCTAATAAAATTCAAAAAGAATATTTACAGTTTGTATAGACAAAATTGGTGTAGTGTTTTGTGGTGCTGATGGAATATCATAATTTTGAATTTATTGTGATCCGTCAGAAAAATTTATTTTGAATTTATTGTAATCTGTCAGAAAAATTCTATTCATAATGAGGCTTATGATTTTTTTATTGATCATTGTAGAAGAAAAAAGTGATGAACCTCATTATTAAAAGCATTTTGTCCACTGCATAATGAAGAAATTTCGATCTATATTGAGGTTTATGATTCTTTCTCTCATCGATGGATGAATTGGTGTCTAAAATATAATTTGTGCAGTCCATCGGACAAGCGAAATTATCAATTACATAAAAACTATATAATTACATGAAATTATAAATAATATTAAATTATGTAGTTATTTGGGTTTATGAATTATGTAAAGTTGCAAAAAACGAATGGAAATCTTTGCAAAAAGTGGACAAATCACCCCCAAAAACACCAAAAATGGTGTACAAAAACTGGAGACAAGTACGTTTCAAGAGTATCCCTAGTTTAGTCTCCCTACAAAAAGTTGTGAAATCATTAGATTGTAACCCTGAATACGTATTTCCAAGCACATGTAGTATCCTAGTTCGACTTTTATTTACAAGCATATAGGGATTATTACAGTATGCGGAAGTGAAATTTATAAAATGTGAAAACATCTTAACGTTTAAAAATAAAAAATAAATCCATTATCAATAATAAATAATAAATCGATGAAACAAAATTAAACCCAAAAATAAAAAGTACTTGGCGAGTTTTTTCACCTGAAGCAACCTCAGCTGTATTACTGAAACATTTTTTGCAAATATATTACCTAACTCACCAAGTACTTTTTATTTTTGGGATTAATTTTGTTTCATCGATTTATTATTTATTATTGGTAATGGATTTATTTTTTATTTTTGAACGTAAAGATGTTTTCACATTTTATAAATTTCACTTCCGCATACTGTAATAATCCCTATATGCTTGTAAATAAAAGTCGAACGAGGATACTACATGTGTTTGGAAATACGTATTCAGGGTTACTATCTAATGATTTCACAACTTTTTGTAGGTAGTATCTATATACATAAGTGCTGAAAGCGTGTAAGCGTCTATGGCGAATGCAGCCGGTATATACTCCCGTAACAGCTGACGCTGCAACGTTGCCGCCATCTTCTCCGCGCTATGTACGTTAGTGTGCGCCTATCGATGTAGGGAAGGGCGTGTATGAGTGAACTGTACCAGTTCAAAAGTTGACGCTGGATTGGTCAAATCTTACATTAAAAAAATTACTTTTCCCATTCTTAAAATATAATATCAGTCATTTTTAATAATCATACACACATGAACAATAATGTTGAATCAATTGAGACTACAACTGAATTGATTTTAGAATGGTAATGGGTTAAAAATAAGAAGAGTGGGTCAACTTTTGGAACTTTTCGGTCCGTAGTAATACCTTAAGAGGAGGCTAAATACCGACAATAAAACCTCGAAATTGCCATCCAAACTTGCTCTTATACAAATGGATGGAATTGAATAAAATTTTAACAACATCATCGGAACAATGGCAGGAATGGAGCCTCACTCAAATTTTTGCGAAGAACAAAAAAAAATTTACAGATTCATTTACCACCAAGAAACTGTAATTGAAAAACTTAAATTATTAAACTTTTACTGAATTTCGGGTAAAACCAAGAGTGAGGCTCAATGAAGAACGCCACGATACAAATCTCGAGACGTTTTCGACATTATTTTACCAAAATGACACGCCATAAGTTTGGATGGCGCATCAAGAGATAAATATCGATAAATTGTAGTTTTATTGAAAAACGAAATGGCGAAAAGTAGGTCACAGACGTGCGAGTGAGGGCAGCACCATGGCTTCTGACGAGTAACCTATAATATTTAGGGGGCTCGAATGAGTTCGCTGGCATTAGCTGTAACGCATTTTAGCCTCTCAATTGACAATTAATTGTTAATTAATTTATCCCCCTCTTAATTGTCAAAATGTAATTAATTTTCATCCACGGTTGTCGGAAGAAGACTGGACGACGATGATATGTCGATAATGTAGGGATTGAATAAAAATGGTATTACCCTTGTCTAAAATTGGAAATATGTAAAAAAATTATATTGAATATTCATTAAGGAGGTTCATCTGGTACACGATTTACAATACAGATGTTGTCATAAAAAAAATCAGAAAATAGTTATTAATATCTAAAAAGTCATCTGTTAAAAATGTTAAAATTTTAAGACCTGGCGGTAAGTTGTTCGTGTGAAATAAATAAGAATGTAAATCCTAAATAACATGGGCTCTTATGAGATACCGTCTATAAATATTAAATGCACAATCATTACAATACAGATTTTGACGAAAATTTAAGAATTAATGAAAAAGTATCTAGGGAACATTTTTAGAGCTTCATAAAATCGATCAGGTACTTGTGAGATTCATAATAAATTAATTAGTCTCGAAAATGATAATTATTTTGAGGTTAAGCATTGTCAATGACTACGCTAGTCACCGCTTATTTTGAGGTTAATCATTGACATTTTTCTTTTGACTCACTCGGTACCAGATGAATCTCCTTAAGTAAATATATTGAATTTGTAGGATCGATATTGTTTGGACAAAATAATGATGAATGGATGTCAATATTTCATATGACAAGTAGCAAAGATTTCGAAGTTTAAGCTTATGCACTTCTGGTGGCAGAACTTGAATTTAGGAAAAAAGTTTTTCCACCGCTCTGCACTTCGCGGAGCTTTTCCACAACGCCAACTCCCGTTTATCTTTCTTTAACCTTCCAGTGTCTCCGTCTCTGTTATTCTCACGTTTACCGACAGCCGACATCTTGAGCAGCACAAAATGCACTTGTACTTAGAGAAATCCTCCCGTAGACGTAACGTGAAGACAATGGAGGTTGAACATCGAGTTTTACGTTTCGCAAAACCTGCCACTGTTATGGAGATGAGATATTCGCATTTTTCTCTATCTCCAATAAATTTACCCCCCCCCCCCCCCCCCCCAACCTCTGAGATAGATATATCTGGATTCTGGCGACTCTGCTTTTCATTCGCTTCAAGAAAGCGTCACGTTGAAACCTCATTCTCATGTGTGACACAGAAAAAAGCTCTTTACCGAAAGGTTATATAGGAAAATGCAATTTTTTCTGTCAAAAAAAAGCAAGTTTATTTTAATTTCATTTTTAGAATTCAGACTGAAGGAAAACGCTGAAATAAAATTAATTTCTATGCATTCGATAAAACGCTCAACTCTGCATTTAAAACATCGGCTTAATTGTTAATTCGTAAGAATTCCTACACGATTCATCAATTCTTAACCGAAAGTTTGAAGACAGCATTTTTATTTTTGTCTCATTTTAATATTTCGCTGTTCTCGTCTCCCCATAGTTTGACCTGCATACGTGTTTTCCGTGACATTTTTCACCAAGCAAATGATTTTTATTTATCTTTTTCATCGCTCAGTTGGAAAAGAACGTTTATTTATTTTTCGTATTCGTGCGGTCGCCGAGGCCCGACTATGCTGGCCTGTTGGACGAAAAAGAAGTGGACTCGGATATATAGAATGATTATATGAATGAAAAATAAAAAAACAAAAATGAAAAACCGAGAAACAAAAGCCTGTGCGGTGGAGGAAGAGAGTATAAGCGGGCAATGCTGGCCAACCGATTGCCGGCGGGGAATCTCCGCGGTCGGACCGGATTTCGGAGGTTTGGACCATTGCCAAAAATTCTGAATTGCCTTGAAAATACTGCTGCACATCACGTTCTAATTTTCCTTTAGGTTTATCTTTACAAGGAAAAGGAAAAAATTGGACCAATTTCCGTATCTGTAAAGAGGTCGATCATCCTTGTTCACACTTCTTTCTCCTTGCGCCGTTCCAGGAAAATGAAAAATGCGCGGAAAAATTCTTTCCCTACTGAAATTTCTCTCGACAACGGAGCAACAATAAAAGAAGAAGAAAGCGGGTGGAAATTTGAATGCGCCAATATTTCCAGAGGAAAACGTTTTCAAACCATTTTTTTCTCATAAAATATCGCCTCATCTACACGCCCGGTCAAAAGTTTGGAAACACCAGTCGATATTTCTTGCCGCACAAGAAGTTGCATAACTCCGTCACCAAAAAGATAATCAAATTTTAAAAAAAGTATTTTACGGGAAGGAATTTAGCTTTGTTTTGTTTTTTTCAAAATATTATTTATGATTTTTTTTCGATACGGTTCGCATTGTTGTACGTGACCGTTTTTTGGCCTTTTTTCGACCCTCATATGAATTGGGCGCCATAGCTTGAGGCCATTTTTTTGTTGACTATTTTATCTACGGTACATTTGAAAGGGCTAGCAGACCCTCTATTTTTATTTTTTCGAAATTTTCGTACTATTTTTTCTTACGAAGCTATTTCGGTTTTGTTAAAGGCAAACTTTGAAAGATGCAACGTAACTCAAAAACTATAGAGTTTAAGAAAAAATGTCAAACATGAGAAAAGTAGCGTACGTATACGCGGAATCACCTGCAATCATTTCAAAATTTTCCTATGAATTATTTTGTTCTATTATCGCTCGAAACCCTGATGGTGACGTCACAGCGAAAAATTGTATCTGATTGAAATTTCCGTACTCCGCGATACAATAAAAACCTGAAAAAATTCAGCAACATTTAACATGCTATAAACAACAATTATCAATAATAATTATTGATAATTGTTCATCAATAATAATATTGCCCAAAAATCATCAACAGATGGTTCAAACAATTTAGTAATGACTTTTGGGCAATAATATTATTGATAATGGTTGTTCATAACAAGCCAAATGTTGCTGGATTTTTCAGATTTTCATTGTACCACGAAGTATACGGAAATTACTATTGGATACAATTTTTCGCTGGGACGTCATCATCGGAGTTTCGAACGAAAATAGTAAAATAAAAAAATATTTCATAGAAAAATTCCGAAATAATTCCTGGCGATTCCGTGTGTACGTACGCTATTTTTTTTATACATGACATTTTCTCTTAATTTCTATAGTTTCTGAGTTACGTTGCATCTTTGAAAATTTGTCTATTTTAGCCAAAATAAATAAAATAATTTTGCGAGAAAAAAATCGTACATAAATTTAAAAAAAAATAAAAATTGAGCATCTACAAACCCTCTCAAATGTACCGTAGAGATAAAAAAGACAAAAAAAATGTCCTCAAGCTGCTCCCAATTCGCGATGGTCGAAAAAAGACCAAAAAACGGTCACATACAAAAATAGGTACTGGGTCAAAAAAAAAATCATAAAAAATATTTTTAAAAAGCAAAATAAAGCTGAATTCCTCCCCGTCAAAACGATTTTTTAAAAATTCGATTATCTTTTTTTTGACAGAGTTATACTACTTCTAGTGCGGTAAGAAATATTGACTGGTGTTCCCAAAGTTTTGAACGGGAGTGTAAGTCGATAATCGATCAACCTTCACGAACGTTAAAATACGCGATGTTCAGTAGACGTTTTTTTTATATCGCAGAAAACCTATAAAACGCGACTCACAAGCCACTCGACTCGTCGGCGTTAATATCTTTCGCACGAGTATTAATCAAGAGACGCGCCGAGTATATAATCGAACCAGAAGCTCTCTCGTAAGACAACTTTGCGCTCGAGTCTGATGCTCTATTTGCTCAACGCAGATTTTTCCGCTTATTGCACACGATAAATTCTCATTAATAAAGTTATAATGACACGCCCCGAGGTTACGAAAATAGATATCATCACGGATTTGTCGAGCACATTCGGTCTCGTTCTCAATCTTCAATGAAACTCATTCCCCCGTCATCGGGGAATCAAAACAAAACGATTTAGCAAAATTGTTGTCGCACTCGTTTCGTTGTTGTTAATATTTTTTGTCATGAATCGCCTTCGTACATTTTCTCCTTGAAGGACTCGAGTAAATTGAATCACTTGGAAGGATCAAAAGTCGTCGCTTCGTTATTACCTCGATGCTTTTGTCACATTTTTCAATCAATCTGAATCGTTTCGTCTCTCAGTGTAATTTGCAATTCTCGTACCATCCATTTAAATCATAAATCGTGAAAAATATGAAAAAAAAAGGCCGCGGTATTCAATTTTTAAGAAGATTTTTGTTTGGACGTACAAAGTTTTTAATTAACGATAAATACTATAGATATGAATCGTCTCCGAATTTGAACAGCTTTTTCAAAAAACAACGGAAAATTTACAAATAATATTTATGGAAAATACTCAGCACATAGATATAACTGTTATGTAACAAACTCAGTCCAAAGATGTAACACACTCAGCTCAAATAGAAGTAACACACTCAGCATATTGACGTAACAAATTCATCTTATAGCCATAAAGGTCAACATAACCTCAAAAATTTGTTAAAACATTTTTCTCGAAGATAGCTTGATAGAATAAAAAAAAGAAGAGTTGGGCCACTTGCGTAATGAATTTGTACAGGTGGCCTCATTATTCTTTTTTCATTCTATTAAGGGGAGGCTAAATATCAACATTATTTCTGAAGCCCTATATTATCGACTCAAAATCGCTGTACAAACTTTTTCCGATACCGGTGGATGAATATCAATGAAATTTATGAATGAATGATAAATGGATTTTAGACAATACGGGCTTTTTTCCAAAAACTGTTACAACTAGCCCCACGCTCCCCTATACGTGAGTGTTTTGTAAATTATCCAAGTGTGTTTGCTGGGTATAATCTACTTTGATATCGATTGAGAAACGATCGATTAATCTTCCTTGTTTAAGGGGTTTTTTACATTTTTAACACCATTAATTAATTGGTCTTTAAGGATCAATCAACGTGTTCCATCGATTTTTCTAAAAGTTTGATGACTCACAAAAAACGGCTCGACCGATTGTTTTGGAAATTGGCATAGTTTTTAGGTAGGTATTGAGCTAAAAAAGAACCTTAAGACATTGGTATTTTTCGCAATATCTGCAAAGTAGTGGTAATTTTTCTAAAATAAGAGAAAAACCTATATTTGGACTTTCTCAAGTCAAAATTAAGCATGGGAACAATTTTTTTTCGTTTATAACAGTAACGGGCACTTATAAAGGGTAGATTTAAGTTTTTAAAACCCACCGCTTACTCGCTGTACGACCATCAGTTCCAGAGATATCGAAGATTTAAAAAGAAAGACGAATTTTTGTTCAATCACCGATATCTCCGCAAAAAATGGCCGTGAAACAAAATTAGAAAAGCTAATTGCAGCCAAGGAATCCAGGTCAACGATCCATAGATTGACTAAGCTCGAAAAAAAATTTTGGAGCCCATCGACTGTTTCGAAAAAAAAAAAAAAATTCGAGAAAATTTTTACCGTGATATTTCTTTCGACTGCGTCGAGGGTGATGCCCACAACATTTTTTTTACTCAAGATTCCAAGACTAGAAAATTCAAGCATCGAAATGCTTTTTTTTAAATTTTTACGACCAAAATTCACAAAGTTACACCCTTTGGAAAATCACTGGAAAATCTCGAAAATTATGCTGTTCCTTTAATTTTTGAACTGAGTGTATTTCGTAAGAATTCCATGGTGCTGCCCTCTTTTTCATTTCTGTGAACTTGATTTCGTTATTTCGGTTTTCAATGAAACACTAAATTTATCAACATTTATCTTGTGACTTGGATTCCAAACTTACGTTGCGGTTTTTTGATAAAATAATGTCCAAGATGTATCGATATTCGTACTTTGGTGTTCGTCATGTAGCCCCACTCTTGGTTTTAGCCGAAATGCAGTAGAGAAATTATAATTTTATATTTTCAATTACAGATTCCTGATGATAATCGGATCTGTAATTTTTTTTTGTTCTTTGAAAATTTTTTAGTGTGCCATAATTCCGATGATACGAACGAACATCTATATTCATGTTCAAAAATCGGCGTTTTGACGCGGACCTCCTTTAAAACGAAAAAAGAGAACGAGAGGGAATAAAAACGAATACGATCATATACATTTTCTTTGGCCACGATAACGATTTTTCTTCCTTTTCGTTTCTACGTGCTTTCATTCTAAAGAACAAGAAGGTCCTCGTCATTGTGTAACGTGGTCGTCATTTAATATTCGCGGCTCTCGTCGTGGTGAGCGTTTCGGTGGTCGTCGTCTAGAATTTAGTAGACCTAATTAGCGAAAGGCCACGAGAGAGAAGGAAGAAAGAAGAGCGTGGATGGTGGAAAATGGAAGGAGGTGACTTTCCTTACAGCTTCTCCCAGAGGTACTTTTCCCCAAACGGCGTATGACATTTACGTTTCATCGTTGTCAAAGTACCCAACCCCCCCTCCCTTTTCGAATTTTGAATAAAAATTCTCAAAAATACAAGAATTCATTACCAACATTTTCGAGAAAAAAACGATGGGACCTCTGGTGGTTCGCGAGATATTGATTTTTTATTATTTAATTTACTTGTTATTCATTAAA
The DNA here is from genome assembly GCA_946863875.1 of Alloplasta piceator. Taxonomy (NCBI): domain Eukaryota; kingdom Metazoa; phylum Arthropoda; class Insecta; order Hymenoptera; family Ichneumonidae; genus Alloplasta; species Alloplasta piceator. The sequence continues at coordinate 16,803,809 of OX333078.1, forward strand.
TTCGGTCTATCTGTTAATTAATTTGAGCTTCAAATAGTGTAAAAAAATAGTAGTAATGACGCCATCGCTGTTTACAAATATTCCACAGTGATAAACGACTCCGTTATTACGAATGATCAAAAGAATTTTTAATGAATGGGCTATTCAAAATAGCCTAATCAATGAAAAATACTCAGAAGCATCACTGCATGATTTTTTTTTCACAACGGTAAAGTTGTTTCTGAAAGATATATGGTGGAATTTCGTTGAGAGCGCGATGCATACAATAATTTAAAAAATTCAATATCTGAGAAAAAAACAAGATTCAAATACGAGTATAAAATACTTGGACTTAAAATTGAAAAAAACATTAAACGAGTGTTTTATACAAGTACCCATGTACGTATGCCGGAGTGCTGCCAGACCTACCGATACGGCACAAAATTGACACAATCTCGGCTGCCAAATGTCGTTTGGTAGTACTGGCACAATACAGATGAATTATGTCACCACTACTGGGCGAACGCTGATGGCTAGTACTGGCAGGTAAAGATAAATGGGTCTTAGCCGAGAGTCAGTTCGGCATTGGCGATGTATTTGGCCAAATGTCGTTTGGTAGTACTGGCACAATACAGATGAATTATGTCACCACTACTGGGCGAATGCTGATGACTAGTACTGACAGGTAAAGATAAATGGATCTTAGCCGAGAGTCGGTTCGGTATTGGCAATATATTGGGCCAATGTTGTATTTTATACTAGTTGCAGATTATTTCGTGAGACACCCGACAATCATCTCAGTATTGGTTATGTGTTGGGCTGACTTTCAACGGAACACACAAGTGCAAATTAATTCTGCATGAGCCCAAAAGTTGACTCAGGACTGGGCATACAGTGGGGTGACATTTGCGTTTTGTGTGTCGATCGCGCATTGCCAATACGATATCATGAGTTGTCCGAATGCTGGGCGAGTATTGGGCTGATGTATATTTTATTATTGGCATACCGACTATCTCGATATACACCCGACAGTCAGCTCATCACTGGGGACGCCCTGGAAGCAAGAGAGCAGCAAACTGTCAAGAGCCAGTACTTATACAATTCAAAATCAATATTGGGACAATGTCGGTTTGTTAATACTGGCCCAAATTATGGTGCCGTGAATCGGCTCATTACTGTTCACAAGTATTGACTTAGAACAAGTACCCAGTTTTGGGCCAGACATTATTGCCAGCCATTATTAGTTCTCCACTCGGCCGATAGATGGCGAGCGCGGAGCTGGCGTTCTCGCAAGCGAATACTCCGCGTGGAGGGTATATCCTGAAGCGCGTGATCGGTGAAAATTAGACATTCTCTCGATTCTCGACCCGAAAGGTCGAGATAAAACTTTATTCGGGCCTGGTGACTACCTGTGTAGATTACTATAGGCATTTTACCTATCTCACTAAGCTGAGTCGAGTTTCCAGTCCATGTATGGAATGTACCGGCAAAGTATTGATTTATAGCTTGTCTCAGAACTGGCAATAATGTCTGGCCCAAAACTGGGTACTTGTTCTGAACCAACACTTGTAAACAATGGAAAGCCGATTCACGGCAACATAAGTTGGACCGGTGTTAACAAACCGAGATTGTCCCAATATTGATTTTGACTTGTATCAGTACTGGCTCAGGACAGTTTGCGTGTATTAGCAGCTACAGTACTGAGCCAAGACTAAGCCAATTTTCCGGTCTATGTATGGGCATGTACTGGCAAAGTATTGATTAAGGGTTTGTCTCAGGACTGGCAATAATATCTGGCCCAAAATTGGACACTTCTTCTGAGCCAATACCCATAAACAATGTCGGGCCGATTCCTGGCACCATAACTAAGACAGGTGTTAACAAACCAGAGTTGTCCCAGCATTTATTTTGACTTGGGTAAGGGTTGGCCCTTGGTAGTCTGCCAGTATTGGCAGTTCTGGCATCAGTACAGTGCCAATGCCAAGCCTGTCTGCGAAACGTACATGGGTATAAAATTGAAAATACGCGTAGAATATTCTTCCAAAGCATGAAAACGTATCATTGATTTACATGATTCTTTTTTACTATTTTTTTACACCATTTGAAGCTCAAATTAATTAACACATAGACAGAAATTAATGAACAACAAGTAAATTAAATACTAAAAATCCAATATCTCGAAAACCACCAGAGGTCCCACCGTTTTTTTTCGAAAATGTTAGTAATGAATTCTAGTATTTTTGAGAATTTTTATTCAAGATTCGAAGGGGGGGTTGGGTATTGCAATTTTAATTTTTATAAAATATTTTGACTGCTCAAATTTGCTTTAAAAAAATTGGACAATTTTTTTATTTAAAGATGGACTCAAGATCAAAAAAACCACCTTATATATTTTTCGATACGATTAACCGCTACAGAGATATCGTCGATTGAAAATTAAACATTTTAAAAAGTCGAAACTATTCGATGGTCTTGTATTCTGCCATGGTGGCTCCAAAAAATCTAATAAAACTTCAGAGTGGTTTTTGGGATCATACGATGCGGAGCGGAGTTTCGACCAAATCAAAAATGGTCAGGTTATCCCTTTTGCACTTTTGTTCTCTTTTTATCCTGTCGCTCGTCGTTTCGCGCGAGCCCCGCGAATCGACAGCGACGACCAAAGCTCTCGGCACATTTCATCGTACAACAGGATCCATAACGTTCCTGAAAGGAAATACGAAAGGGAGAAAAGGTATGAGAGAGGAAAAAAGAGAGAAGACGATTGTTGGTTTCCCGGATATGATGCTAGCATCATAAGAGCTGGCGTCACCGGAAGAGAGAGAGAGAGAGAGAGAGAGAGAGAGAGAGAGAGAGAGTGGGGTTTGGAAAATGGGTAATGTCTGTCTTATCGTCGAGCGAAAAAACCTTCATGTACCCTTACATATTTCTGTCGAAGCTCCAGATATGTAAATGTGAATGTATCGAGGATCTCACGCGAAGACCAATTTTTTTTTAGCATCAAAAATATGTTTCTACATTAGTAGTAAAAAAATAATAGGCAACAAAAATGGTTTTTCAATACATCACCTGAAACCTACATTTTTTCATACTTCCTATAAATTTTCAACAGAACAGTTTGTATCTATCGGAGAAATAGATTTTTCAGACAAAAATTGAATACTTCATTTTTAATAAGAAGCCAGAAGGCTGAAAATGCAAAGGAAAAACGACATATTCCTATAAAGAATTTTAAGATAAAACATTCGGCATACACTGGGGAAAAAATGTTAAAAACTCTTTTTTATTATTTTACGTTGATCCCGGAATCGTCTGGATCCATTCGGAATAATTCATATACGACCGCTATTTAACTTTGACAATTTCTCGTTCTATTCTTTTCGCGTCGGGTTCTTCAGGGGAGGCTAAATACCGACATTATTTCCGAAGCCCTAAATTATCGACTCGAAATCGCTGTCCAAACTTTTTCCGATACCGGTGGATGAATATCAATGAAATTTATGAAATAATGATGAATGGATTGAAAATATAAGTGCGAAACATAAATTAACATTTTCGTTCATTGCCACTCACAGCTCAGACAGTTTGGATAGAAGTCTCATGATAATAATAGCGTTTTCAACTGGCTGCACTATGTGCACTAAGTGTCCACCGAGTGTATGCTATACCTATATTTTTATGGACGAGCGACAGCGATAGAGATACACTAAGTGTACACTCGTGGTGCCAATTGAAAACGCTATAATATTTATATTTCATAAAAATTTGACGCTTTGAGAGCGTCGAACGCACGAAATTCAAACGCGCAATGGACCACGCGGGAGTGCGGCTACCAACGTCGTCCGTGGGATTCGTGTCCGGATTAAAGAGATGGAACTCACCTCGTCCGACTAAAACTCTTACTGAAAATATCGCGAAAGATAACGAAATCAAATACGAAAAATTACCGGGTTAAACTATAGTTTTTTATTGTTATAATACAATCTGACTTTAATCTCAAAAAACAAACAAATAAGATAGATATGATAAAAGAATTCTCAGTTTGCGATTATAAAAAAGAAGACTCGTCAAGAGTCGACTCGTTCGTTTCGCGGCTCGAATAATTCCGCCTACTCCGCTGGCTGCTGCAAAGTCTCTAAGTCCTGAATACTCCCACTACTCCGCCCCCTAGGCCCAGCGCGTCCACCAATCATCCCCAAGCTAACACGAAGTCCGCGCGGACTCTTTCTCTACGCAAAGGTGGTCCGTGCCCGCTTATCCCTTCCAGTTCACGCTCGAAAACTACACATTTTACAACTTTCTCTCTTGGTCTCAAGTTTTATGACTTTTCAAGAGCACTCTGGCCCCAACGCGTCCCCCAGCTCTCTTCAAATGATAGAGGCAAAAAAGGGTCGATAGAACAAATTAAAGGAAAGCAGACGCGTTTCTGCTAGAATTCGATAAATCTTTCTCGTGATTTCCGAGCTCGCACACGTCGAGTTTCTTCGTATTTGTTCGTCATATGCTGACCACTCGACTTGTAAGTTTATGGGAAAGTTCGTTTTGCAGCCAGCAGCTAGAGTACTCATAGATTCTCGTCTTGCATTTCTATTTACAAAACGATCCTTGGCAAACTCGTATTTCTTGAAACATTTACATATACAACAAAGCGTCGATTGTCGTATTTCGACCAAATACTAAATATAGTTATGAGTTACAAATATACGTTTACATTTGCATGCCCTGCTTAAAATTTCCGATTGAATATTATCAACTAAAATAGGAGTAATGCATAATTCTTATGATATCCTTTCGGACCTATCGTGCGTTTTCTTGGTGGCGCATAAATATTGGTTCGTTTTGAATATAAACCAATGCTACCGACTAAAAACTATCCAACCGATTTGACTAAAAATTTTACCCATTATTTTAGACACACATAGCTAAATATTTAACCTTTGAAACATTCAATTTTTTAATAATAAATGAATTTTTTTGAACAATTTATTTAAAAGAAAATTCGATTTCGAAGACCTTTTTATTCATAAGTCCGCCATTTCGTTTTTTTCTCAAAATTTGCAAATTGTAGGTTAGAGCACTAGAATTAAGCCTACAAAACAATAATCTCTTTGGATTTTTTATTTCAGATGACTACGGAAGGCTTTCCCGAAACAAGTCATCTTTTTTTCGAGGACTCCACTTCGACGTACAAAATCATCAATAAAATCATGTAAAATTAAGTAAACAAGAAAATTTGTTGTACTCTTCAAGATACAAACAACAACATGTAAAATTTTTAAAACGATTGATTTTTTTTGTTACTTGAGAAAATTAATGAAAAAACGTCGAAATTTCGGTCGTCACAGTGAAAAAAAGTAAAACAGTCAAAAAAAGCTTATGCAACAAAAATTATAAAAGTTAATTAACCAGGTGGACATTTCGCGTCATATTGTCGGCAACAGTACATCACGCGAGAGCAAGCCGTGGCGTCAATGAGCATCTTTGTACTACCGCATTAAGCCGCGCATTATAACGACACGATATTATGTAATAATGTTGATATAATGCTGCAAATGTGCCGTCATTTTCGTGCCAGGGCGTGCTGCACATTTGCAGTATATTTGTGACACAATGTGCTGCATATTTGCAGTATATTTGCAGCACGTTGTGCTCTTAAACCGTATTTTGATGCAAATGTGCCGTCATATTAAATTGTATCAATGTGTGCTGTTGAAAAAAAATTTGACATCTATCGTACTTCTTGTAAATGCCCTTGGCGTGGCTTCATCGCATGAGAGAATAATGCGAGAGGGTGTGCGGCACGTTGCGGTGGCTAGTTGAACTACTACATAAACATCACGACGTGCTGCAATTAAGACGCAAATATGCAGCACAGCGTGCTGTTATTTTGCTATCATTTTGATCCATTGTAACATTAGACCTCAAAATAGTTATAACGCAAATCTGATAGTACGTGACGTCAAAATGCTGCTTGAATCGGAAGTAGAATGCTCCTTATTTGCGACACGCTCATCTTTGAGTCATATTTGCATCATATGATGATTGATAATAACACATCATAAGGGGCTCATATGGCAGTCACGGCGCACGTGGTTCAGAACGGCCGAATCCCTGGCCAAAAGTTGAAAAATTAAGGTTGAAAAATCGATGTTTTTGAGATGGATTCTTCTAGAGGGGTGTTTGAGGCATTCAGATCGCACAAGCAGAGGTCACAATATTGTATACCTGTTTTCCTGCGACAGTCGTAAGTTGCCTCTCGAAGGAACACGCGCGCGACGCTTCAGTGACCAGTTTTACAGTGCTCCAGAAAATCATACATAACTTTACAAAGACGTGTCCGATTCCAATTTTCCAAAGTAAAAAATGTTTATGAAGGTATGTAGAAACATTTTATGTACTTCAATGTGCGAACATGTTTGTTGTTATTTATGAAACGTTATGCTGAAGGTAGTCGTGATTTTCATATTTGCTCGCTTTTTTTAAAATACATTTGTGTCGATACAAATTTTTTTTTACACATTTTAAGGCTGGCATTCACAGGGATATGTTTGTTGAACTATCTATTAATGAAATTTCCAAGAACTAGCTGCTTGAAAGTTGCCCTTTTTGAATAATATCGATTTTAGTTTTACCGTGCACCGCGCTGTCGATACTCTCCACTTAACTATCTACACCTGCAACGGTATTGCATTGTGAATAAAGATTTTTAATAAAATTCCAACCGTAATGACCATTTTTACAAACATATCGAAAATGTTTACAAATATTATCTCAAACATTGTTCATGACTGTAAGATTGCTCATAACATTTCGACGTTACGTACAATATATGTACATAGGACAAACAAATAGATATCTAAAAACCAGAATCAACGAATACAAAAATAGTCTAAAACACACTAACACACAGAATACAGCGTTAGCTAAACACGGAATCGAATTAAATCACAATTTTAAATTTGACGATGTCAAAATTCTAAATAATGAAAAATGGCTAAAAAAAGCGATTAATTCTTGAAATGATACAGATTAAAGCGCATTCCAAAGCGATTAATTTTAGAACCAACATTGACAAACTAAGCAGCATATATAATTCAATAATTTAACAAAACTTTAAATAATAACTGAAAAATCTTAAATTGCCAACCATCTGTTTAAAACTCATTACCAAATCTAACAGTTGTCAATTCAAAACCGGTTCAAGACTCGTTACCACAATTCGTCCGGCATGTAAAAATAATTAACGGCAACTTCCTCAACCGTAACAAATACCCCCCACTCTTCAATACTCGATCCTACTGCCCCAACCTCCTCACTCGTCTCTAATACTCAGTCGCTACTAAGCTCTCGAAACATCTTGACCGTTTAACATCATGTGATGGAAATTGTCAATTTTGATCAAAAATGAATCTTGGAAAATATCAAAAAAGAAAATAATAGGTAAATAACATATACACACCTTCTCACAAAGAACATTAACTAAGCACTAAATAATAACCCTCGCTCTCGCAGACATCAAAGATCGTAAAAAAACGACCCGTCTTGATACAGTAAATTCATAACGAATATCATCCAAGATTCATCAAATGATCAAAAATTACCCATACAAATTCAGATCAGTCATGACACACAACACATAAACTTATAATGTAAACCATATCAAAACATATCAAAATCTATTATACAAAATAAGACTAAGATGAATGTAATTTTTAGAAATAATAAATCTGAAGAGGATCCGAATAAGGATCGAAACGTTATACAAAAATAGTCCAATTTTATTTGGCACCACTGGCTGAATCGCAGCCGATTCCTCCCTTCACTAGTTACGTACAATATATATACCATATATATACAATATATACCATATATATACAATATATACCATATATATGTGTCATTCCCTATCAATTATAAAATTCTACGTAAAAAACAAAATTTTTGAGATTTTACCGAAAAAGGGATTCAAATAACTTTTTATTAAACAATTTTTTTTTTCCATTCTTATGGTTTCGTCATATTGATCTTTTTTTCTTCTATCGCCACAATAGTTGATTTCAATGATGTTTAAATAAATAATTTAAATTCTTGCACAAATTTCCTTAGTAAATTAGAATTCTAACATTAAGAATTACAATTTTTATGTAAAAGAATTGAATAAAGTGCAAAACGTACCTGAATTGTAATTCTTAATGTTAATTATTATTATTTACAAAGGTAATACGAGAGAGAACTTGAATTATGTATTTTAACGTCATTGAAATCGACTATTGTAGTCATAGAAGGAAAAAAGATCAAAATTACGAAAAAAATCGATGTTTTTTTTAATAAGAAGTTATTTGAATCCCTTCTTCGGTAAAATCTCAAAAATTTTGTTTTTCTATGTAGAATTTTATAAATTTTTTTTCAAATAAATCAAAGTGTCGCATTAAAAGAAAATCCAATTTTTTAGCTTAATTAAGCTTAAAATAGCTAAAAAAACATTTTTTTCAATTTTCTTAATTGACATTATTTTTCTCGAAAAGTATATTGAAAACCAAAAAAAATGATCTCTTAACAAATTAGAATATTTTGATTATTGTAGAAGTTATGATAATTGTAAGAATGTTGTTTCAAAAATCAATAACTTTGGTATGGTTTAAGATACTATACTTCTTTTTGCATGAATAATAAAATATTAAAAAATAACGTATAAAAAAAAATCGAAGGGGCCACCGACAAAAAGTCGTTGAATTGATAGGAAATGACACATATACAATATATATACAATATATATCTAACTTTTTTAATTTTAATAGGACAAACATGCAAAGAAATCATTTGTACGCGCAGACAAATATTCTTGGCCCTACTTAATGAATGGAGCTCGAAATTTGACAAACAAGTAGAAGTTCTAGCAAAATATTTTACCGAATCGGAAGCATGTCCTTTCGCAATTTCAATTGATGAAAGGAAAATTGTAAGGAATCTCCTATTTACAATGAAGAAAACATTGCAGGATAGCTACAGAATTCTGGAGCGCTTTTACGCCAATCATGAAGAATGGCTTGACCAGGACGTAGCTATTACGGTTTGTGTATTTTCCTATTTCTTACATCATTAAAATTTTTCATTTGAACATTTTTTTTACTTTCGAGCTGACGTTAATCCGATTTGTTGTAGAATGCGGATTTCAATAACAGGGACGTACCCACTCCTAATTCTGATACATCAGGATCAGATGAGAGCTACAAATTTGGAATTAATCTAATGGGATGTATTGTATGGTATTATGTACATGAGATAAAAAAAACATTTAGATATTCTACAAAATTGTTCTTCATTTTGGAATTTCAAATGTCATTAATCTAATATCAAATTCGTAATCAGCGATCCCGAAAACCCAATGGTGTTAATTTTCGGACCGATAAAGTGATTATTTGCTCAAAATGTCCGCCATTTTTGGTCCGTCATTTTGAATTTCATAATTTTGATATCAAATTCGTAATCAGCGACTCCGAAAACCTAATGGTGCAAATTTTCGAACCGATAAAGTGATTATTTTTCCAAAATGTCCGCCATTTTTGGACCACCATTTTGAATTTTATAATTTTGATATAAAATTCGTAATCAGCGACCCCGAAAACTTAATGGTGCAAACTTTCGAACCGATAAAGTGATCATTTTGCCAAAATGTCCGCCATTTTTATTCCGCCATTTTGAATTTCATAATTTTGATTCCAAATTCGTAATCAGCGATCCCAAAAATCTAAAATTGGAAATTGTGAAATTCTTATTTTCACTTTTCGACTTTTCGCCAGGGAAAAGGCCGTTCTGAACCACTGCGGCGTGACGAAATTGTGGTGCTCATATGAAGCTCATATTGACGTCATACTGTGGTGAAATTGGTTGCGCTCATATGAAGCTCATATGACTGTCGAGATGTGAGGTATTATTGTAATTCTTGTAATTTTCATACGATTTTTTTTTAATTTCTATTGCTTGCAAAAATTTGTATTGTGTATTTTTTTTTTTATTGACATAGCTTCTGAACCGGTTACATAAAAAAAAAATATTAAAACACCCAATTTCATTAGTTCAATTTCATCTGTCTTCAGCGGGATTCGAACCTGCGAGCTGCCTATATATCTATCCTACCTAACGTGGTGATATGCCAGGGAAAACGAGCCGCATTTGAATATTATATATATACAGTTAAAAATGTATATATATTAATTAATTAATAAATAATTAATTAATTAATTAATTAATTAATAATTAATAATAATTAATTAAATAATTAATTAATTATTAATTAATAATAATTAATTAAATAATTAATTAATTAATAAACAGTAATTAATAAATTAAGAATGAAAAAAATAGACGATTCAATATGGCATCCAAAATTTCAAAAAGAAATGGGATGTTCGTGAAAGTCAATTTCTTAGTATTTTTTACAGTTTCGTGAATTCGAATATCTCAATCGAAGCTATAGGGAAATTTGTAGAATTCAAAATGGGGGTTCTATTTGATAACAAAAATTTATGAAAAATAGTGCAACTTTTGTAAAAGTTTGTTTGTTTATATCGAACTGAAATATAAAACAAACAAAAATTAAAACATAAAAAAAAAAATAGTTAAAATATTTTGTTTTTAATAAATAAAAACAATTTAAAAAAATTGAATATAGCAGCCGTGATTTGCAAAATTTCTCAAATGTTTGTAAACATTATTAACTTTAATGAATTTTTTGGACTTGCAAGTTGAGATGCTTGTCACAACATGCTGTCATTTTGCAGTGATTTTGTAGCCGTCATGTTGCCCTCATCGAATGTATAACTGAGAAACACGCATATCGCCATCATATTACATGCATGGCATATATACTTCCAATGCTAACATAGTGAAAACACCAAAAAAATCATTGAATGGCTTTCATATGATAATCATCTGCAAATATTCATTGCAGAATTTAAATTTGGCGGCTAATGAGTTCATCTTGTAGTCAACAGATGATGCATTTGTAAACGACATGATGAGATCGAAATGTTTTGTAAATTCATCATACTAAATGAACTCATGGGCATGCATCACAACATCTAGCCACTATACTGGAAAATTTGCTTCATAAAATGTATACACTGCGTGATAATCATGGCTGTCCATCTGGGTATCTGGGTAATTATTACATCCTTAATTTGTATATGCGATTTTCGAGAATGTCTCGTACGTCTGCTAGATTTTATTTGCGATTTCTAATAACAATCATAAAACAAGAAATAACAACGATAATCATTGTTATTATGTTATTATACCTAAATTGTTAATATACATAAATTGTCATTGTAATTACAGCGACAATTTATGTGTACGATTTTCACCAACATTGTTCGTCGAATGATTATCGAGCATTTTACGTCAGTTTGTATCGTACAAGGGAATATGCGAAGGTGATAAAGAGGGATGACAGGTTAAAGAATGCGTTTTCATGGAGCCAACAAGCCCTTCACTTTGCTCGACGAAACTGACGTGGAATTCCTTGGCGGAACAGAGACGTGTGAAAAAGAGAGACGAGTTTCAAGTGCAAAGTTGAAACGTGAAAGTACACGGAAGTATATGGACCATTTCCAGGCAAAACCGTTCAATCTTTAACCTCCAACCCTTACAATTTTATCCTCAGACTGCCAAATTGAAGCAAGCACTTTCCCAGCAAAAAATGTTCAATTTATGTGCAAAAAATAGGGGAGGACTCTATTCTACACATTTTCATTCTACTCATGACATTTTCTACACAAATTATTCTACACAAGAGAAATGGCAAGAAATATTATTCTACACAAGAGAAGTTGCAAGAAATATTATTTCTACATAAAATTATTCTACACCAGTTTCTACACATGACATTTTCTGCGCGAAGATTTTGTGCAAAATAATATTCCTCGCCACTTCTTTTGTGTAGAATAATGTGTGTAGAAAGCGGCGTAGAATAATTTTGTGTAGGATAATATTCCCTGCAACTTCTCTTGTGTAGAATAACACTCCTTGTCACTTCTCTCATGTACAAACTTTTGTGTAGAAAATGTCATGTGTAGAATAAAAATGTGTAGAATAGGGTCCTCCTCGCAAAAGAAAATCCGAGTCATTTGGGAAGAGTTGTGAGAATACAGCAGAGTCCCAGTATAACGGTCGCCAGCATAACGAACAAATCTTGCAGCCGGCGAGATTTGTTCGTTATACTGGCGCCGTTATGTCGTATGGCACAGTATAGCAAATGGGGGTTTATGACCATGGGCAATAAACCCCTATTCTATTCGTTATACTGGGACTCTACTGTATATGAAAAATCATTGGTGAAATCGGATGAGCCAGGGCTGAAAATCGGTCGCCTTTGCCTGGAATACTTCGTGCATAACGTGTAGGACGGAGGGTGAAAGGTCTGAGTGGAAAAGAAGGGTGGAAAAAATGCCGCGGTATAAAAAAGTAACGTGTATGAAGGGAAAAAAGCTCGTGGGTGAGCGTCGGTGGGAAATGGCTTTAAATAAGACAACCCCTGCTTTTACGGCACTCTGTGCGAACGTCAAGAACATTTCATCGTGCAATACACACGCACACAAATGTTATTCCAATGCTGACAAGCAAAAGGACGTGACTCTGGCTATTTCACACGAAGGATAATGAAAGTTGTGGCATTTTTTTTATCAACGCTCAATGTGTACTCGTATGCGCAGGTTGTCGCATCGAGACCGTAAAGTGACAAATTTACGATGCTCGAATGACGCTCTATCGCCTCGACGTCATTCATTCGCATACTCTTTTTTTCTCGTGCATATACATTTTTTTTATTCACAGGTATATACCGAGCAATTCCAGGATAGACGAGGGATCAGAGTTTTGCATCTCTATGAGAAGTAAAATGATTGATTGGGACAAATTGAAAATGAAACATTGTAAGATTGCAATTATTCATTTCATTTTGCATTCAGCAGAATATGGAAATACAATGTATGCGACGTATGTAGAAAATATATCTTGAATAGATTGCAAATATATTTATTTTCAAAAGTTAAATATTTTGTATAATGTTGCGCAATGAATCTTAAATATTTGTAGGAGCAAAATACGTTTGAAATACACCCCCGCTCAAAAGTTTGGATACACCTGTCGATATTTTTTGCCGCACTAAAAGTTGCATAACTCCGCCAAAAAAAAAGATAATCAAATTTTTAAAAAAGCGTTTTGAAGGGAAGGAAATCAGCTTCATTTCCCTTTTTTAAAAGATTTCCTACGATTTTTTTTCGACCCAGTATGAATTTTTGAACGTGACCGTTTTTTGGCTTTTTTTCGACCATCGCGAAATGGGCGCACAGCTTAAGGGCATTTTTTTCGGCTTTTTCATCTGCGGAACATTTAAAAGGGTACGCAAACACTCCATTCTTGTCCGTAAAATATTTTTGTACGATTTTTTCTTTCAAAGTTATTTCACTTTTGGCTAAAAAAGACAAATTTTGAAAGATGCAACGTAACTCGAAAACTATAGAGTTTGAAAGAAAATGTCAAGTACAAAAAAAGTAGCGTAGATATACGCGGAAACGTCTGGGATTATTTCAGAATTCTCCTATAAATTTTTTTTTTCTACTATTTTTGCTCGAAACTCGAAATCGTGTCTGACTGAAATTTCCGTACTTGGTGATACAATAAAAATCTGAAAAAATTCAGCAATATTTGGTATGCTATGGCCAACAATTATTAATAATAATACTGCCCAAAAGTTATTGATAAATTGTTTAAACAATTTCTTAATGACTTTTGGCCAATATTATTATATTGATGAACAATAATCAATAATTAATATTGATCATTATCGTTCATAGCATGCCAAATGTTGCTAAATTTTTCAGATTGTTTTCAACATGTTGTTATAGGTCTTCGAGCTTTTTCTAAAAAACATGTTGAAAAAATGTTGAAAAAAATCTGAAAAAATTCAGCAACTTTTGACATGCTATGAACGATAATGATCAATATTAGTTATTGATTATTGTTGATCAATATAATAATATTGGCCAAAAGTCATTAAGAAATTGTTTAAACAATTTATCAATAACTTTCGGGCAGTATTATTATTAATAATTGTTGTCTATAGCATACCAAATATTGCTGAATTTTTTCAGATTTTTATTGTATTACCAAGTACGGAAATTTCAATCAGACACGATTTCGAGTTTCGAGCAAAAATAGTAGAAAAAAAAAATTTTATAGGAGAATTCTGAAATAATCCCAGACGTTTCCGCGTATATCTACGCTACTTTTTTTGTACTTGACATTTTCTTTCAAACTCTATAGTTTTCGAGTTATGTTGCATCTTTCAAAATTTGTCTTTTTTAGCCAAAAGTGAAATAACTTTGCAAGAAAAAATCGTACGAAAATATTTTAAGGACAAAAATGAAGTGTTTGCCTATCCTTTTAAATGTCCCGCAGATGAAAAAGCCGGAAAAAATGCCCTTAAGCTGTGCGCCCATTTCGCGATGGTCGAAAAAAAGCCAAAAAACGGTCACGTTCAAAAATTCATACCGGGTCGAAAAAAAATCGTAAAAAATCTTTTAAAAAGGGGAAATGAAGCTGATTTCCTCCCCTTCAAAACGCTTTTTTAAAAATTTGATTATCTTTTTTTTTGGCGGAGTTATGCAACTTTTAGTGCGGCAAAAAATATCGACAGGTGTATCCAAACTTTTGAGCGGGGGTGTACATTCAATGGATACTGGAAATAAATTCATCAAATACATCGTGCAAATAATTGAATGTGCGAACTGTATTTGAGTAGGTATTGTATTTTAATATAAGACGATAAAATAAAGCTCCTATCAACTGATTGTAAAAAAAAAAAGTGTCTCGTCTTCACTGGAATTTGCTTGTACACGAAAAATCGATTGTTGCTTATCTTTTCACGCACCTGCACGTACTCACAGGATCAAAGTGATTCATCGTCCCTACAGCGTTCCCTTCTCGCATCCCATAACAACCACGTAAAACTCTATGAATAAGAAATATATCGTGAGACATTTTTTATCTCATTTGTCCACACTATAGCTAAAATATATTTTCTTAGATATATACAGATATATACCATACGGATATATATTCAATACATCTCAAATATACTCCAGGATATATTAGGAGTTGGAATTAATCTGTTGCTACCAACAACAATATATCCATCGTGAAACATCAGCTATCATCAGGCGCCATTTTCATTACATATTCCTTTTTTAAAGCGTAAATAGCAACGCTTTGTAATTTATTGAATATGTCGAAGTTTGTGCCGAATAAAGTGTTTATGCGGAGAATTCTATTTCATTATTTTCATATGAACAAAAGTGTTACTGAAAGTCATCATATTTTAGTACGAATTTATAATGAACTTGCTTTAAGGCCGTGTTCTAGTGTAGAATTTTGAAAAAATCGATTTTTTTTGCATATTTTCAGTGTTTGATGTCTCAAGAATGTACCCTCCAAAGGAAATTTAGAAATTCCAAATATTAACGGAGTTATATCAGTAATTAGTGAGGTGGAAGTAACCAACGTATTTTTCCCACCCCCACTTCATCAGCCGGTATCTGTCAAGATATTGGATTTGTTTTCGCCAATTTTTTTGTAGAATATTGAAGAATGAATAAATATGTGGTGAAAAAATGAATGCAAAAACATGTTTAGTTTTTTTTCATAGCATGTTGAAAAATCCCTAAATTTTGGGTTTCTACCCTCGAACACGGCCAAACGCGTTTTTCTCGAAACTACTTTTTTCGAAACGGTTGACATGATATGTTGACAACCGATTTAGTTGAAATTTATTGTGGACATTCTTTATACACCCCTCTATCGCCCCTACCAGATTTATCCCGAAATTTTGTTTCCAACTATTTTAAAAAAATTCACAATTATGGGAAATAACGGCAAAAAATGATTTTTTTTTCAAATAGCCGATCTTTTCGCATTTTTTTTAACTAAAAGTCCTCATTGAAAAACACATTCCCAAATTTTTTCAGATTTTTTCCCCTCTAACTTTCACATTACATGGGGTCTAGTTTTACCATTTTCGGTTTATTCATTACGACTTGCCACGAACTTGCCATCTTCCACCACAATATAAAAAATTTCAAAAAATAGGTTTTTTGCGTAAAAAAGTCTCAGCTTCACAAAAAAAATATTGTTTCTTTGTTTATGCGCTTGGAAAGCTCTTAAAATTGAGCTTAAAGTCTAAAAAGCTGTGTTTTAGCTGTGTTTAGCTGTGTTAGCTGTGAATATGTATTTTCCGAGATGGGTTCTCCATAAACATACGAGAAATGAATAAATGAACAAAAATTGATTTTATTAATTTTTCTTTGCCATCTTCCGTTACGGTCAATTATTTTTGAAAAAATACGTTTTTTGAGTAAAAAAATCTCAGCTTTCCAAAAAAATTATTGCTTTTCCGATAATGCCTGTGAAAAGCTCTCAAAATTTCGTTTTAAATCTAAAAAGCTGTTTTTTAACCATGGCCCATATTTTGAAATTTTTTTCCATGATTTTTTCGATAAGCTGAGAAAATTTTACATATCATATGTCATTTTCAAGGCGGGTTCTAAATAAACACACGAGAAATAAATTAATAAACACTTTTTAATTAATTTTCTCGTATGTTTCTCGTATGTTTATTTAGGACCGACCTTGTAAATGACATCTGTTATGTAAAATTTTCTCAGCTTTCCGAAAAAAACATGGAAAAAAATTTCAAAATACGGGCAATGGCTATAAAACAGCTTTTTAGAATTAAAACTCGATTTTGAGAGTTTTTCACAGGCATTATCGGAAAAGCAATATTTTTTTTTTAAAGCTGAGACTTTTTTACTCAAAAAGCATATTTTTGAAAAAAAAAATTATTATAACGGAAGAAGGCAAAAAAAATTACTAAAATCAATTTTTGTTCATTCATTCATTTCTCGTATGTTTATGGAGAACCCATCTCGGAGAATAAATATTCTATGTAAAATTGTCTCAGCTTTTTGAAAAAAATATTGAATTTTTTTTCAAAATTTGGGCAATGGTCAAAACGCAGCTTTTTAGACTTTAAGCTCAATTTTAAGAGCTTTCCGAGTGCATAAACAAGAAAACAATATTTTTTTTGAAAAGCTGAGACTGTTTCACGCATAAAACCTATTTTTTCGAATTTTTTTCATTGCAGTGGAAGATGGCAAGTCATAATGAATAAAACGAAAATGGTTAAACGAGAGTGAATACCTCATGTAATAACTGCGAAAGTTAGAGGGGAAAAAATCTGAAAAAATTTGGGAATGTGTTTTTCAATGAGGACTTACAGCTAAAAAAAATGCGAAAAGATCTGAGGGGGTGAGGCCGGATCCGACGTCCATAATTGGCGTTTTGACCCATATATATATTTTTTCTGATGCATAGAACGCCCGCAATCACGTCAACACGCAGAGGCCGTTTTTTTCCCACCCCCACTTCATCAGCCGGTATCTGTCAAGATATTGGATTTTTTTTTCGCCAATTGCTTCCTCATAAAGAAAGCTTTGTTTTCGTGAAAAAAAAATTTATCGCGTTTTTTATGCCAATAATCATATTTAGAAAAAATGTCCGGATGGATGTGTGTGTATGTGTGCGTGTGCGTGTGCGTGTGCGTGTGCGTGTGCGTGTGCGTGCGCGTGCGTGTGCGTGTGTGTGTGTGTGTGTGTGTGTGTGTGTGTGTGTGTGTGTGTGTGTGTGTGTGCGTGCGTGTGTGTGTGTGTGTGTGTGTGTGTGTGTGTGTGTGTGTGTGTGTGTGTGTGTGTGTGTACGCGCGCGCGCGCGCGTATGTATCCTGAGTTTCAGATGTAAGTAATTAATAACTCGAAAACGCTTCGAGATATCAAGCTAAAATTTGGCACACTTGTCGAGCACGAATTGCTCTTCGTTATGAATTTTTTTTTTTTCAATTATAACGGGTGTTCAGATTTTATCGGCTTTTTTCGTTTTTGCCAGAATGGCGTAAACGCTCTAGCCTCTGCAATTTTCGAGATATTGCACTCAAACTTTGTACAGAATTAGTATAGCTATTAAGGTTGTTTGGTATTGAATTTGGCGAAAATCCATCGAGGGATTAAAATTTTATGAAATTTTGAATTTTTTGAAAAATCGCCTAAACGCTCTAACTTGCGCAATTTTTAAGATATCGTACTGAAACTTAGCATAGAGGTAATATAGCTGTGAAGGTTGTTCGCTATTAAATTTGGCAAAAATCTATGGAGGGATTGGAAATTTTATGAAATTTTGATTTTTTTGAAAAATAGCGCAAGCGCTCTAACTTACACAATTTTCAATATATTTCACTGAAACTTTGTACAGAACTTGTATAGCTATCAAGGTTGTTCGCTATTAAATTCGAAAAAAATCCATCGAGGGATTAAGATTTTATGAAATGTTGAATTTTTTGAAAAATAGCGCAAGCACTCTAACTTACACAATTTTCAATATATTTCACAGAAACTTTGTACAATACTTGTATAGCTATCAAGGTTTGTTCGCGATCAAATTTTTTTTGTAGAATATTGAAGAATGAATAAATATGTGGTGAAAAAATGAATGCAAAAACATGTTTAGTTTTTTTTCATAGAATGTTGAAAAATCCCGAAATTTTGGCTTTCGACACTAAAACACGGCCTTAACTGAGCAAACGTGTCGGAAGTGGTTTGCACGTTTTAAAAGTGGTGATTTCGATTTGAAAGACAAGGAACGACCTGAACAGCCGCAAATTGTTGAAGATGAACAACTGGCGGCATTGCTCAATGAAGCATGTCAAAGACTTGAAGAATTATCTACATCGTTGGGAGTTGCCTAGTCAACGGTAGGAAAACACCTTCAATCTTTGGGAATGATCCACAACGATACACGGAGAGAAGGATCCGGTAAAAATTACCAGGGACTATAGTAAAAATTTATATATCCGTGTGGGTAGTTGGGGTCTCACACAACATTTTGAAAGAAACTACCGGAAAATCGGAATTTTTACTATGTAATATATTAAATTCTCTCAATGATAAATTTTACCATACTGTCTAATAAATTTTATCATAATGTCTGATAAATTTTACCATGCCATCTGGTAATTTTTTCTATTGTACGTAGTAATTTCTCCGTGCGAGTGCTTGCTAGTGAGACGGCGGCAAATCCCGCATGGTAGTCTCTTGTCGTTGACGTATTATGTTATTGTGTCGTGTCGAAAAAATGTCGAGTTGTCCTTTTTATAAAACGTGAATCTTATTGAGGTGTATAATTTCAAAAAAGAATACTCTCAAAAAGAATTTTCTAATCAAGCTGCATTACCACTCTTAAGAGGAGGCTAAATACCGACACTAACACCTCGAAATTGCCATCCAAACTTGCTCTTATACAAATGGATGGAATTGAATAAAATTTTAACAACATCATCAGAACAATGGCAGGAATGGAGCCTCACTGAAATTTTTGCGAAAAACAAAAAAAAAATTTCAGATTCATTTACTACCAAGAAACTGTGATTGAAAAACTTAAATTATTAAACTTTTACTGCATTTCGGGTAAAACCAAGAGTGAGGCTCCATGAAGAACGCCACGATACAAATATCGAGGCGTTTTCTACATTATTTTATCAAAATGTCACGCCGTAAGTTTGGATGGCGCATCAAGAGATAAATATCGATAAGTTGTAGTTTTATTGAAAAACAAAATGGCGAAATGTAGTTTACAGACGTGCGAGTGAGGGCAGCACCATGGATTCTGACGAGTAACCTATAATATTTAGGAGGCTCGAATGAGTTTGTTGGCATTAGCTGTAACGCATTTTAGCCTCTCAATTGACAATTAATTGTTAATTAATTTATCTCCCTCTTAATTGTTAAAATGTAATTAATTTTCATCCACGGTTGTCGGAGAAAGACTGGGCGACGATGATACGTCGATAATGTAGGGATTGAATAAAAATGGTATTTAGCCTCCTCTTAAGGCCCCTGCCAGATTTAATAAGCGGCTCTAACCTCTGTTGAGCAAAACGAAGGTAGGGGTGGATACTTCGATCTGTGGGGGGAAAATTAACATAGTGCTTTGCAAACATTTCTGTGTCTGTTGACGGTGGCTCCCTATTTCCATTTCGGCAAGTAATTTTTACCATAGTCTTTGGTAATTGTTACCGGATCCTTCTGACCGTGTATTGGGTCCCATATGAATTAAAACCGAGGGATGTTGCGAGGCGTTTCTTGACTTGTGAACTGCTGCTTCAAGGGGAGAAAAGAAAAGTATTTTTGCATCGGATTGTCACTGGTGATGAAAAATGGATTCATTACGACAATCCCAAGTACAGAAAGTCATGGGTTAAGCCCAGCCAATCATCAACACCAGTGGCGAAACGGAATAGCAATAAGTCTAAGTAAAGCTCATGCTGTGTGTTTGGTGGGATCAGAGAGGTCCGATTTATTATGAGCTGCTAAAACTGAATGAAACCATAACTGGGGACCGCTACCGACTACAATTGATGTGCTTGAGCTGTACATTGGAGGAAAAACGGCTGGAATACTACGAAAGACACTATAAAGTCATTTTGCAGTAGCAACGTCCGCACGTGGAAAAATCGGTAAAAAATAGAAACACTTAAATGGGGAGTCCTACCCCGCCCCCCCCCCCGCTATGATCTCGAAATGTTGCTCCTTCTGATCACCACTTGTTTCGATCGATAACTCATAGTCTGTCTGAGCAGAAGTTCACTTCGTATGAAGATTTCCAAAAATGGGTCAATTCGTGGATTGCATCGAAAGACAAGGCGTTCTTCCGACGCAGTATTCGTCTTCTACCCGAAAGATGGAAAAACGTAATAGATAGCAATGGACAATATTTAACCCAAACCCAAACCGATATGAACCGATAGAATTCTGAAAATCCTCATAAATCTCTATTGGAATTTCGTGTTGTCCCTGATTCTAACAGATTTTAACAGATTCTAACAATGCTATCGGTCTTTTTTAACAGGAAATATTCTTTTTAATTTCCATTTTAAATGAACAATTTCTTTTTTATAAAAACGTTATGAATTAATTTCAACTCCTAATAGATAAATAGTATTTAAGACCTCACATAAGCCCAGAATTTTCGAAAAAATCGATTTTCTTTACACAAATCATTATTCTCTATAATTTTGGGCTCATTTTAGTGAAAGCAGATTTAAAAAACTCCCTGTATTTTCGACGTTACAATACAAAACGTGAGGGCACAAGTGCCCTCGTTTGTTTCAGCCGACCAGCCCTTATTTTTGGTGAATTGGAAAAAATATATATAAAATAGTACATTGCCTCACGAATATCGCGTACTATTTTTTGTAAGAAGTATATCTAATATGCAGAAATAAAGAAAAGGAAACCGCAATGGGGTCCAGGGGCGAAGCCCCGGTGGTGTCAAGGGGCAAAGCTCTTGCGGGGGGAGCCGCCCGAAATAAAAAAAAAACAATCATTTAAATGCATAATAGTATTTTTCTCTCCTATCAACACTTACAATTAACACTTTTTCTTCCATAATTTGTAATGAAGAATGAAAAACAAACTTGAACTCCCAAATCATTTATAAGCAATCGGACATTTTGAGGTTTTATTGCGATGTTTCGCTATCGTCGTAATTTGACAGTTTGACACGTTACTCGGCAGATTCACGTCGCGCTCGTTGCAGGGCTCAGGTGGCGCCTCGCTACGGTTGTTATCGACAGTAGAGTACGTGAAGTACTAATGGTATGAATGAAAGTGTGTGTAAAATAAAACCGAATGAATGAAAGTGTGTGTAAAATACTATCAGTGCGTAAAATACGCTCCGACTTACATTATTTCACGCCTTGCTGCAATGCTCTGTTTTACGCATATTTTCAAGGCACGTAAAGAAGCACATTATATACACGTATTACATAATAGTATATTACGATACTAGTGCGATGAAACTTTTTCTGACGAGTGTGAGTTTGCAGCATGAGCCGAAGGCGAATGTTGCAATCACACGAGTTGAGAAAAAGTTTCTCGCACTAGTATCGTACGAAATTTTATTGTACGAGTGCAATAAATATAATTATAGAAAAAAAGGAATACAGTACGGAGCTGGACTAGGGGAATGAACGTAAGTTCACAGAAAATTGAAGATATTCCCGCAGTCCGTGCTTGCATTGTGTGCAACAATTTGTGCAAACAATTTTAGCTCGATACTTCTAAAAATGCGAATGCAGGAGTGTTAATAAAATTTGTTGTATCGTCACAAAAAAATTTAGCCCGATAGATGCAAAATTACAAAAGTGAGAGAACGTACACATTTTTTGCGAAAAATTAATTTTTTTTTTTAACCGAACCTCTTGAGCGATTTTTCTCAAATTTATTCTTAACCAACCTTATTATAAAGTGTATCTGCACATTGAATTTCAGGGTGATAACTGCAAAATAACGAAACTTAGACGACCCCAAACATTTTACAAAAAATTCAAAGTCCCGCTGAATTTCCAATTATTTTGCAATTTCAAAAAAAAATTTACTGAGTACAGAGACATACCCCTCACGGAAATTTATATATTTAAAATATATGCAAAATTGTGTACGAAATTCATTCAAAATATAATTACCGTATATAAATGAATGTATTCAAAATATATATTTTGTGTCATTCTAGCCCAAGTGTGTAAACTCGTGATCCTGACCCTCTCGGATTTATTTGATTTTTTTTCATATGATCGCATTGAGTCTAAAATACACCCTTATAATTTTTTCAGATTTTTCCAAACAGCCTCTTTTTCATTTTTTTTTTTGAACGCCATTTTTTCAAAATCTTAAAAAATTCTGAAAAAACCGTGACAATATATAAAAATTTTCAAGCTATCACCCGTAGTAGGCAGATTTTTTTTCTGTATTTTACGTGATGGATTTAAAAATGAAATTTTTTTTTATTAATGCAATTTTTAAAAAATCTAGAAAAATTCTGAAAAAACCGTGATAATATATAAAAAATTTCAAGCTATCACCCGTAGTAAGCAGTTTTTTTTCTGTGTTTTACAAGCTATTAACGTTCTCAAAATTCCAAAAAAATCTCAAATAGCTCATCTTGAGCAGATATGCAATTTGAGTACCGAAATAATTCAGTATCTGCTCAAGGTGAGCTATTTGAATTTTTTTTTGAATTGTGAGAACGTTAATGGCTTGTAAAACACAGAAAAAAAATCTACGCATTATGGGTGATAGCTTGAAAATTTTTATATATTATCACGGTTTTTTCAGAATTTTTGTAGATTTTTAAAAAATAGCGTTTAAAAAAAATTTCTTTTCAAATACATCACGTAAAACACAAAAAAAAATCTGCCCACTACGGGTGATAGCTTGAAAATTGTTGTACATTGTCACGGTTTTTTCAGAATTTTTTTAGATTTTTGAAAAATGTTGTTTGTTTCAAAAAAAAAAATTGAAATAAGGGATGTTTGGAAAAATCTGAAAAAATTATGAGGGTGTATTTTAGACTCAAAGCGATCATATGAAAAAAAATCACATAAACCCGAGAGGGTCAGGGTCACGGGTTTACACACTTGGGCTGGAATGACACACATATACACTCAGTCAAAAAATTAAAGGAACAGCAAAATTTTCGAGATTTTTCAGCGATTTTCCAAAGGCTGTAACTTTGTTAATTTTGGTCGTAACAAAATTTCAAAAAAGCATTTTGAACACTACGGGTGATAGCTTGAAAATTGTTGTACATTGTCACGGTTTTTTCAGAATTTTTTTAGATTTTTGAAAAATGTTGTTTGTTTCAAAAAAAAAAATTGAAATAAGGGATGTTTGGAAAAATCTGAAAAAATTATGAGGGTGTATTTTAGACTCAAAGCGATCATATGAAAAAAAATCACATAAACCCGAGAGGGTCAGGGTCACGGGTTTACACACTTGGGCTGGAATGACACACATATACACTCAGTCAAAAAATTAAAGGAACAGCAAAATTTTCGAGATTTTTCAGCGATTTTCCAAAGGCTGTAACTTTGTTAATTTTGGTCGTAACAAAATTTCAAAAAAGCATTTTGAAGCTTGAATCTTCTACTTTTGGAATCTTAAGTCCAAAATTGTTGATGAGCATCACCCTCGACGCAGTCGAAAGAAATATCGCGGTAAAAATTTTCTTGAAATTTGTGCTTTTTTCAGAACAGACGATGGGCTCCAAAAAACTAATTATCAAACGTACTTTCGGGCTGGGAGAAGGAAAAATAGTATACGACCCACGGCCCGAATGCTGGATGCCCTGGCATGTGTGATATAAAGGCCTCGGCTTCGCCTCGGCCTTTATATCATACACGCCAGGAAATCCAACTTTCGGGCCTAGGATCGTAATATACTATTTCGAAATATGGATTTTTTTTTAGTTTTCACGCTCATTAAATGCAAATTTGAGCGAAAAAAAAGAAAAACTTTTTAATTTATTTTTAACAACATTAATTAATTGGTCATTAAGGATCAATAAACGTGTTCCTTCAATTTTTCTAAAAGTTTGATGACTCGGTCACAAAAAACGGTTCGACCGATTGGTTTGAAAATTGGCATGGTTTTTAGGTATATGTTTTGAGCTAAAAAAGGACCTTAAATCATTGGTATTTTTCGCGATATCCGCAAAGTTGTGGTAGATTTTCCAAAAAAAAGAAAAAAACCTAATTTTTTTTGGATTTTTTCAAGTCAAAATTAACTATGGAAACAATTTTTTTTCGTTTATGACAATAACAGGCACTTATAGAGAGTAGATTCAAGTTTTCGAAACTCACCGCTTACTCGCTGTACGATTGTTAGTTCTAGAGATATCAAAGATTTAAAAAAAAACACAAATTTTTGTTCAATCACCCGCGATATCTCAGCGAAAAATAGTCGTAGAACAAAAACAAAAAAAGCAAATTGAAGCCAAAGAATTCAGCTAAACGATTCATAGATTGGTTAAGTTGGGAAAAATTTTTGGAGCTCATAGACGGTTTTTCAAAAAGCAAAAATTTCGAGAACATTTTTACTGTGATATTTCTTTCGACTGCGTCGAGGGTGATGCCCATAAGAAAATGTTGACTTGAGATTTCAAAAGTAGAAGATTCAAGCTTCAAAACGCTTTTTTTGAAAATTTTTTACGACCAAAATTAACAAAGTTACAGCCTTTGGAAAATCGCTGAAAAATCTCGAAAATTTTGCTGTTCCTTTAATTTTTTGACTGAGTGTATGTGTAATATATCTATTTGGATAGATTTTACCGCTTTTCGCATATGTACGTATGTCTTAAATGTATTTAAAATATATTTTACATACATGTTAAATGTATTCAAAATATAATCAAGATATATTTAAAATGTACGACACATACACCCCCGCTCAAAAGTTTGGATACACCTGTCGATATTTCTTGCCGCACTAAAAGTTGCATAACTCCGTCAAAAAAAATGATAATCGAATTTTTTAAAAAGCGTTTTGACGGGAAGCAATTCGGCTTTGTTTCCCTTATTTTTAATTTTTATTTTATTTTTTTTTCGACCTGGTATGCATTTTTGAAAGTGACCGTTTTTCGAAATTTTTTAGACCATCGCAAATCGGGCGCATAACTTAAGGACATTTTTTTTAAACTTTTCGATCTACGGTACATTTGAAAGGGTTAGAAATCGCTCCATTTTCACTGTCTAAAGATTTTCGTACGATTTTTTCTCGCAAAGTTATTTCACTTTTAGCTAAAAAAAGCAAATTTTGAAAGATGCAACGTAACTCAAAGACTATAGAGTTCAAGAGAAAATATTAAGTACAAAAAAAGTAGCGTAGATATCTACGGAATCGCCTGGAATTATTTCAGCATTTTCCCATGACTTTTTTTTTTTACTATTTTCGCTCCAGCGAAAAATTTCACCTTTTTGAAATTTCCGTGCTTTGTGATAAAATAAAAATCTGAAAAAATTCAGCAACATTTAGCATACTCTAAGCAACAATTATCAATAACAATATTACCCAAAAGTCATTAACAAATTGTTTAAACAATTTATTAAACAATGAAGAACAATTATCAAAATTATTATTGATCATTGTTGTTTGTAGCATGCCAAATATTGCTGAATTTCTTCAGATGTTTATTTCATCATGCAGTACGGAAATTTCAAACAGATGAAATTTTTCACTGGAGCAAAAATAGTAAAAAAGAAAAAATTTATGGGAAAATTCTAAAATAATTCCAGGCGATTCCGTGTATACCTGCGCTACTTTTTTCATATTTGACATTTTTTCTCAAACTCTATAGTCTTTGAGTTACGTTGCGTCTTTCAAAAGTTGTCTTCTTTAGCCAAAAGTAAAATAACTTGACGAGAAAAAATCGTACGGAAATCTTTAAGGAATGAAATTGGAGCGGCTTCTAATCCTTTCACATGTACTATCGATATAAAAGACGAACAAAAATGTCCTTAAGTTATACGCCCGATTTGCGTTGGTCGAAAAAATTCCGAAAAACGGTCACTTTCAAAAAAGCATACCAGGTCAAAAAAAATCATTAAAAAAAATTTAAAAAAAAGTGAAACAAAGCTGAATTCCTTCTCGTCAAAACGCTTTTTAAAAAATTCGATAATCATTTTTGTTGACGGAGTTATGCAACTTTTAGCGCGGCAAGAAATATCGACAGGTGTATCCAAACTTTTGAGGGGGCCGTACATACAATATATATTTTATATATATGAGCATACATTTGAAATATAGTTGAAATATGGGCTGCATACATCCCGAATATGGGTTGAATGTGTGATACCCGTGTAGAAATTTCTGAAACATCGGAAATTCTCTAGGAGAATCAAATATAAAAGTACGAGTGCATGAGAAGCTAACAAGAACTCCTGATATGGCTTCATTTGCGATGGACTTCTGTTAATATTCCGTACTCGCGCCCGCCTTTATAAGCATACTCCTCGCATCCTCCGTATGGGGGTTCAGCGGTTGCCGTTCTGCGAAATCTCACGGCGAGTCTGGAAACTAACGCGACGCTACCGGCGTTACGAACATGTGGCAGGCGCCCGTTTTAATTTTGCAGCAATAAAAAAAAGGTTTCGAGGGATATCAGGCAAGTGATGCCGCACTTCTTGTACGTGAATATACATATTAAAAGAGACATGTATAAGTTTCATAAATTTTTTTTAGCTTTTCGAAAAAAAACATGAAAAAAAATTTCAAAATTTGGGCGTCGGCTAAAAAACAGCTTTTTAGATTAAAAACTCAATTTTAAGAGCTTTTCAAAAGCATTATCGGAAAAGCAATATTTTTTTTTTTTGCAAAGCTGAGAATTTTGTACTCAAAAAATCTATTTTTTCGAAACATTTTTTTATGGCGGCAGACCGCAAAAAAAATCGAATAAAATCAGTTTTTGTTTATTTATTCATTTCTCGTATGGTTATGGAGGACCCATCTTGAAAATTACACATTCCGAGTAAAATTCTCTCAGCTTTTCGAAAAAAAGATTGAAAAAATTTCAAAAATTTGGGCAATGGTCAAAAAACAGCTTTTAAGATTTAAAACTCCATTTTAAGAGCTTTTCAAGTGCATGAACAAAAAAAACAAATTTTTTTTCGGAAAACTGAGACTTTTTCACGCCAAAAACTTAAAAAAAATTTTTTTTATTGCCGGCTAAACAAAATGAATAAAACAAAAATCGTAAAACGAACTGAAGTACCCCATACAATAAGTGCGAAAGTTAGCGGGGAAAAAAAACGGAAAAAAATTTGAGATTCTGTTTTCCGATTCTGCTTTCAGCTAAAAACATTGAGAAAAGATCTGATGGGGTATAAGGCCGGTTGCGACGTCCTTAATTGGTGGAATATGGTTCATATATTTTATGCATAATTATATAGTATACACCGTTTAATTTATGTGAACAATTCTAAAAAATACGATTTTTATACGTTCTGCTCATTTTCTGGCCATGTGGTGTGGAACTTCAAATTTGAAAAGATGACGCTATGATCGGAAAACGTATATATGGCTACATATATCTACTTATATGTAGCGTACGCAATTTATGTGTGCGTGAAATAAATTCAGAAGATGTATTAATAAGCTTATGATGAAATATACTTCGCATACATCTGATATATGTTGCTAGAGAGAATAAAATCATGGTCTACTTGTATACCAAATTTCAAGTCAATCGTCTAAACCTTTCGCCAGATATACCCATTTTAAGAAAAGCACACAGCATATACACACATACACACTAGGTTGTCCGTTATTTCCCAAGTTGGCGTTTTTTTAATCCCCCCCCCCCCCCCCCCTAGATCAATTGTACATCACCTAGAACGCATTTAAAAAAAAAACCGTTTTGGAAGTGATTTGACCTTGCCTTTTAGACGGTCTTTTCCCCATTTAAGATACATGGGAGTTTTGCGTTTTTTGCATTGTATTTTTCTCGAAACGAAATAAATTGATGAAATAAAAAACGAATAGAGGCGTCCACGTAATTAATATTGCAAATAGCTCCACTCTCATTTCTTCACACCCCAGAATGGTTTCCGAGAATAATGTGTTAGAAATTGTATCTCCATCTCTCTTACACTCACAAGACGAGCAGGGTCTTCCCTCGAATTGCCCAATGCCCAAGCTAAGCACAAATCTCAGCACATGTACAGCTCTACCACTTACTTCTATACCAGAAATACATCTTTTCCACAATAAAACACTACCATAACACTACCAATTCACAAATCCACGGATAACATCCTCTCTTAACAGAAGCGTTTCAATAATAACCCTACCAAATGACACAAGCTTACCAGAATAAATCTCCACCAAATAATAATTCTCTCTCTTTCTTTATCTCAAAAGTCCTCAGGTCTTTGATCCTGCAATACCCTACAACATAGCGATTATCGAGTGCAGAGCGACTGTTTCAGCATTTGGGCAGGTTTCAACTCCGATAAGTGTCCGGCCGAATTGATAAACCGGAGACTCGTAATCTGGTAGACTTGTAAAATGGGAGAGCTGTCAAGTAATTTTGTGGTAGAGATTTTATCACAGAGCTTTTTATGGGGAGACTTTTTTTGTGGTAAAGATATTATTTGAGCGTTATTATTTGGCGGAGATTTATTCTAACAGGCTTATTACCCACACAGCAAAATTGATCCCGGGACCATCCTGAGACAGTCCCATTCGTGTCCTGCCAAGATAGTACGTTTTATGAATGTCTATGGGAGGTACCAGTAAGATATTGTTCTACCCGGGATTAATATAGGATGTCTTGAGGATATCCTGTCGCAACCGTGATTAGACGATCCCAACGGTCCCTCTTATAGACGTCTATGGGAGGTACTAGTAAGACATTGGTCTACTCGAGATTAATATAAGATATCTCGAGGATATCCTGTTGCAACCGTGATTAGACGATCCCAAAGCACTCTCTTATAGACGTCTCTGGGAGGTACTAGTAAGACATTGGTCTGCTCGATATTAATATGGAACGTCTTGGGGATATCCTGTCGCGACCGTGATTAGATGATCCCAACGCACTTTCTTATAGACGTCTGCGGGCGGTACTAGGAAGACATTGGTCTGCTCGATATAATATAGGATGTCTTGAGGATATCCTGTCGCGACCGTGATGAGACGATCCCAAAGCACTCTCTTATAGACGTCTCTGGGAGATCCTAGTAAGACATTGGTATGTGCGATATTAATATAGGACGTCTTGAGGATATCCTGTCGCGACCGTGATGAGACGATCCGAAAGCACTCTCTTATGGACGTCTCTGGGAGATCCTAGTAAGATATTGGTCTGCTCGATATTAATATAGGACGTCTTGAGAATATCCTGTCACGACCGTGATTGGACGATCCCAACGCACTCTCTTATAGGCGTCTATGGGAGATATTAGTAATACATTGGTCTTCCCGGGATTAATATAGGATGTCTTGAGGATATCCTGTCGTGACCGTGATAAGACGATCCTAACGCACTCTCTTATAGACGTCTGTGGGAGGTACTAGTAAGACATTGGTCTGCTCGAGATTAATATAGGATTTCTTGAGGATATCCCGTGGTAACCATGTTTGGACGGTCCCAGCCAACTCTCTTAGGGATGTCTGCAGCAGGTCAGCCATCGCGCAGCATTAGTTCCAACCTTGCCGCGAGATGGCGAACGCTACTCACATGCGGATAATGTGAAGAGCATGCTTATATAGGCGAGCGCGAACACGGATATCAATTCGACACCGACAGAAGTCAGTACTCGAAAGAGGCTATATTACAAATACAAGGAGTCCTTGCTGACTCCCTCTGTACCGTACACATTTGGTTAACATTTAATTAATTAATTGAAATTAATTAAAATTAAATCGAAACAAGAATTATTATCGACTACTGCATTGGCAGTCCAGGAGACGTCCCGAAGATATCCTGAAGACATCCCGGGATGGCCGTGGGACCGTCCCATTCCGGTAAACACAGCGGACACTTTAGAGCCCATGGGTATCCCATGGGACCATCCCATTACCGTCACGGGACAATTGGTGTGATGTCCAAAAGACGTACTTGGGACGTATTATTGTTGTGTGGGTAGTTAATAAAGTTATTGAAACGCTTCTGTTTGGCAGACATGTTTTACGGTAGACTTGTTAATTGGTAGCGGTATTACGGTGGTGTTTTATTGTGGTAAAGATATAAATACTTGGCGTCGAGTCGCTGCCGCGACTCTTGATTAAAGGCAGAGAAATAAATGGTAGATCTGGAAATGTGCCCATATCTCGCTACAAATGAATTTATAAAACTCATTTTCGTTGCGTTCCAATGATGCTGAAGAGAGAAAAATGTATGGTAGAAAAAGTAACAACAATATATTTATAGTCCTTGCAACATTCATGTATGGTTATACGAACAATAATTTAACAATTCGGACCTTATGAGAGGTCAACTGAACAATAATTTAGCAATTCGGACCTTATGAGGGGTCAACTGAACAATAATTTAGCAATTCGGACCTTGCGAAGGGTCAACTGAACTATTCAAATTATTCTGAATGCCATAAAACATTGTTGTTGCGTTATTTAAACATACACATAGTAGAACATTTTTCTCAGTGTAGCTTCAACATCATATTAATTCACTACTCTCATCTCTAAGTCAGAAACGTCATTGTCTTTTGTGCAAGTCGGTGTGTGTGTACGCGCGCGCGTGTGCATGCGTGCGTAGGTGTGATATAATCTATACAGTTGCGTACAGAATGAGCGAGACAGAGACAGTTGGCCCCCAAAGACTTTGATCGAATCGGGAGACGATTAATTGCAGTTGCAATCGGATTCCCCGTCTGTGATTAATGGTTGTGGGTCTCTTGTGTTATAGGCGTTGCTCGACACAGGTCAGGCGAGCTTTCGGTCCCCACCGACTAGTGAAATATATGGGGCGTTCCACACCAAACCGGACACCATTTAGCTTTTAGATCTCCAATTTTTTTCAATTTTTTTTGTGTTTTAGTATTGGTTGAAAGAGGTCTTCATGATTTTTTTCAATTTTTTTTGTCGAGCCGTTTTCAAGATATCGATTTTTCAAAAATTAGGCTACTTTTTTTTTCAAACACCCATAACTTTGCGAAAAATGGGCCAAGTGGCACGATTTTTTTTTTAAATTTGTATTTTTAAACGTACTTTTGATAAAAAATATCGAAAAAATTTCAAACCATATTTCTATGAGATTTTCAAGTTTTTAAAATAATTTGTTGATTTACAAAAAACACGTACTGATCGATTTTTTTAAAAAAATTTTGTGAAAAACTGTGACTTATTTTGCAACTTTTATGCCTAAGTATAGGTAATGGGATAACGATGGGAAAAACACGTACGGATCGATTTTCTTTAAAAAAATTTGTGAAAAACTGTCACTTATGTTACAACTTTTATGCCTAAGTAGGTAATGGGATAACGATGGGATCTATTTTTTTCGATTTTTAAATTTCCATATTTTTGTTATCCGTGTTGGAAATAAATATTAATCTTTTTACATAAAATAGATATATCTTAATCATTAAATGAACGATGACCGATAATTTTTATTTGAATATACCACAATATATGATTACCACATTAATTGCTATTTTATTATTTTTGAAATACGGTTTGAAAATTTTTACCAATATTTTTTATAAAAAGTACGTTCAAAAACAAAAATTTTGAAAAAAAACGTCTTATTTGGCCCATTTTTCGTCAAGTTATGGACGGTTACAAAAAAAAAGAAACATATTTTTTGAAAAATCTATATCTTAAAAACGGATCAACAAAAAAAATTTGAAAAAAATCGGAGATACAAAAACTAAATGGTGCTAAATTTACAATCGAAAAAAAATAGATCCCAGTGTTTACCCATTATTTCGTTGGGCTTAAAAGTTGTGGAATGGATGTTTCTTGTAAATCAACAATTTATTTTTAAGACTTGAAAATCTCATAGAAATACGGTTCGAAATTTGTTTTCAATATTTTTAATCAAAAGTACGTTTAAAAACAAAAATTTTGAAAAAAAAACGTCCCATTTGGCTTATTTTTCGCAAAGTTATGGGCGTTTGAAAAAGAAAGTAGCCTAATTTTTGAAAAATCGATATCTTGAAAACAGCTTGACAAAAAAAATTGAAAAACATCATGAAGTCCTCTTTCAACCAATACTGAAACATAAAAAATTTTGAAAAAAATCGGAGATGAAAAAGCTAAATGGTGTCCGGTTTGGTGTGGAACGCCCCTTATATATATTATATTGAGTAATTCTTATCCGATCGAATTTTCGAAACGAGAGATGCGTTGTCCGTATACGCTTGACAATCCCATTTTGGCCCGTTTGGGAATGAATCACGCGCACGAAACTCAATGTACCGCATCTGGGTACCCTCTGTATATACTGTCCGTTATAATCACCATTCAACATTCTCGTATCTCCTATCGTAATCGTCAGTGGCAAGTTACTCCAATCCAAGTCCCTCTACGTAACAGGAATCCTAGCAATTATTACAGTCAGAGAAATTATAACATTTCCGAAAATAAGTTTACTTCATGAGACATCCGTTTTGCTAACAGGCGCGGCTACGGTCAATTTCTAATCGCATAAAAAATAACAGTATCGATTTGACAATATACACTCCCGAAATGGTTTTTGACGTTCTCAAACATGAGCTGCCCGTGTGTGAAAATTCTAGGGAAGCCCTGTCTTAAGTCGGGGCCTTGTAGCCTAAAGCAACCCATTAAGGACCTAGTAAGACTTTGATCGGGCAACCCATATTTACAGAAGTCGATCTAATTACAACATCATCAAATCAGGCCCGAATAGGGCGAAAGAATTGGAGCCCTAATTATTTCAAACAAGGCACTGTCGAGGCAACCTTTTGAGGACCTAATCGGGCTTCACTGGGGCAGCCCACATTTAAAGGAATTGGAAAATTATAACAAAACAAAGTCAGGCCCGAATAGGGCGAAAGTATCGGAGTCTTAATTATTTCAAACATGGCACTGTTGAAACAACACTTTGAGGACCTAATCAGGCTTCGCTGTCACTTCGGACTTCGTGACAAATAATATGCTTATCGAAATGAGCGGTAGCAAGGGATGTAAGTTGTATTCGTTACCACAGAGTCAGCTAGGCCTCTCAAGAATCATGCCACGAGGATAATTTCAATTTCATTCTTGTATATCGTAGTAAATATATTATCCAACAGAAAAAAAATGTAAAGGCGAATCAACACCAAAATATAAACGTTGTGAAAATAGTTCGATTCTACAATCTACACGCATAGCGATACTACGTACATACTTGGACCCTGATAGGGCTCGACCATGGGCTTGTCTTGGATCCGACATCACAGACGTGAGGCGGTTGCAAAGGCCCTCATTTTGCAACCTTCTAAGGCCTTTGTTCGAAAAGCGTGACCACCCATTCAGGGGCACTATTGGGCTTCCAGAGAAGGATCCGAACTAAGTTAGGGAAAACCGATCGGATCTAGTCGGGGCCTCAATCAAATTCACGCATAGGTATAGGAAAATTTAGTATCGCAAATAGCACATCCGTGTTTACTGGACCATTTCCGATTCCAAAATCGCCGGATGAACCCCAAAAGGCCAGAAAAAAAATCCTGTCAACGGGGCACGAATCAACAAAAATTGATTTGAGCGTAGAGACCTCCCTGATAAGCGAAAAAGGAAAAAAACTAAACATTCGTTCTGCTAATTCTCGGGCTGCAGATAATTTCTAATTGCAATACAAATTGGTAAATAGATATGAAAATTATGATAATTTTCAGTAGTTGGATATGTGATGGTTCAAAAGTTGGATATGTGATCACTGAACGGTTTCGAAATTTAAATTTCGTATGCGAATTTTTCGCATACCAGTTTTTCACTTTTCACTGAATTATGAAAAAATTCGATATGTTATAACCTTTACGAAAAAGTCAAGATGAAGAAAAGCGCGGTGTCTTGTGAAAAAGAAAAGAATAAAGGTAGTGTGATACAACTGAGATGACTGCGAAAGATGGAGAATTCTTTAGAACCGTATTTCGACACGGAACCGCACTTTGCAAGAGATCCTGACGTTCTGGCGTTAAAGGCAAGTGTCTTGCTTTATTTCGTTTGAAACGCTATGGGAATGGGGAAGACGGTGAAAATTCAAGGCAAACCGTTGCAGCTGCCACGATATAAAGGATACAGAACCACGAGGGTGTACGTGGTGAAAAGTAAAAAATAAATAAAAAATAAACGGAAAATTTTCCAACGGGTTGAAATACTTGCGAAATAGTTAATAATATTTCTTTCGGAACGATGAACCGAAAATATCTCGTGACTGCTAACAATTTTAAGAACAGAACATATCCTATTATTTTTTAAATATGACTTTTTCATTATTTAATCAAATATTTTTCATTATTCCATTTTTGCGAAGCCATTTTAATACTTTTTCAATTTTTAATGAGATTTCGAGGGCAGATTTAACTGAAATTAACTGACGGGGAATTTTGATTTATCCAAATTTTTAAACTTTGCTGATCAAAAAATGTAAAATCGTATCGTTTTCATCCTTATTTACCCACACAGTAAAATTGATCCCGGGACCATCCCGAGATAGTCCCATTCGTGTCCTGCCAAGATAGTACGTCTTATGAACGGCTATGGGAGGAACCAGTAAGATATTGTTCTACCCGGGATTAATATTGGATGTCTTGAGGATATCCTGTCACAACCGTAATTAGACGATCCCAACGCACTCTCTTATAGACGTCTGTGGGAGGTAGTAGTAGGACATTGTTCTACCCGAGATTAATATAGGATGTCTTGAGGATATCCTGCCATCACCGTGTGTAGGCGATCGTACCGCACTCTCTTGTAGATTTCTGTGGGAGGTACTAGTAAGACATTGATCGACTCGAGATTAATATAGGATGTCTTGAGGATATCCTGTCGCAACCGTGTTTAGACGATCCCAGTACACTCTCTTATAGATGTCTCTGGGAGGTACCGGTAGGACATTGTTCTACCCAAGATTAATATGGGATGTCTCGTGGATATCCTGCCGTCACCGTGTGTAGACGATCGTACCGCACTGTCTTGTAGATGTCTATAGAAACGGCCATACTACAAGGAGTACTTGGTGTCCCCCTCTGTACTGTACCAGTTTCATTGAAATTTTATTAATTATTTGAAATTAATTAATACTAAATCGAAATAAAAATAATTATCCACTGCTGTGTTGGCAGTCCAAAAGACGTCCCGAAGACATCCCAAAGACATCCCGGAACGGCAGTGGGACCATCCTATTGCGGTAATCACTGCGGACATTTCAGAGCCCATGGGAATCCCATGGAACCATCCCATTACCATCACGGGACAATTGAGTCAATTGACGTGATGTCCAAAAGACGTACTTGGGACGTATAATTGCTGTGTCTGATAATTTTGGAATATCTTGGTGACGTCTTTAAGAAGTCTCGATAATATCTTATCGATATCTCCACTCTGCTGTATTTGCAGTCCAAGAGACGTCCCGAAGACATCCCGAGACGACAATGGGACGATCCCATACCGGTAATCACTGCGGACACTTTAGAGCCCATGGGAATCCCATGGGACCATCCCATTACCATCACGGGACAATTGACGTGATGTCCGAAAGATGTACTTGGGACGTATTGTTGTTGTGTGGGTAATAAATTAAGCTCTTTTTAATGGCGTATATGATTCGAAGAGATCGGTCAGTTAATCGAAGATAGGACAAGGTAGAATCTATTGTATAAATATAATTTTTTTTTCTAATTCAAACAAAAACTTATTTTTCATCGATTAAATTTCAATAAATTTATTTGTTTAATGAATGATGTCCACGTTTTTAATTTACTTTTTAACAATTGTATGTCAGTTAAAGGGATTGACTATTACTGGAAAACTGAAATTTAAAATAACATTTTTTAAAAATTAATAAACGTTTTATTTCATGAAGGAAATTCGTTGCTCATCAAAAATCTCATGTATCTAATTTCACTTGTCATATCCAATTGAAATTCTTCAATTGTGGAATGGAAAAAAAAACTTTTACGCACCGAGGATCCGGATTTATTATTTCAGGGTGGCGTATATATCGCGAGTGTTGTGAAACAAAACGTAAAATTGATAAGAAGGAAGAGCTCGAGGCAATGTCAAAATTGCAGTGGTACGAGCCTCGGCTTGTATTTGGCACCGAAACGAGGGTAATCCCGAGCGGAGTGAGCAATAACTTTTCGCAGTCAGTCGGGGGAAAATGCTCGTACAAGGGGTGAGAAAAAGCGAGAGAGAAAGAGCGGAAAGGATAGAGAAACGTTTAACGCGAGTGTGCATGTATAAAAACTGCACGTTGGCTTATATCGAAGAAGCGAAGCTTCGAAATTTCACCAAATACCTCCTGATAAAGTAAATGGCTCGGGAGAATCACCATTAGCAAAATCCCCCCTTGCATTCAAATAGAATGAAGGAGAAGAAGCTAAGGAAATTTTTCAAGGACTGCAAAAGATGGTGGTACAAATACACACGGTTTTCGTCTGATTGCAATAATTATCGAGATTTTGCTTCCTCATTAAGGAAGCTTTGTTTCCGTGAAGAATTTTTTTTATAGATTTTTATGCCAATGCGTTCAAAATGTCCCAAAACATCGAGAAATCATATTTAGAAAAAATGTCCGGATGGATGTGTGTGCGTGCGTGTGTGTGTGTGTCCTGAGTTTCTGATGTAAATAATTAATAACTCGAAAGCGCTCCGAGATATCGAGCCGAAATTTGACATACTTGTCCAGCACAAATTGCCCTCTATTATGAAATTTTTTTGTTTTAATTCTAACGGGTGTTCAGATTTTATCGACTTTTTTCATTTTTGCAAAACTTGCGTAAACGCTCCGACTTTTGCAATTTTCACGATATTGCACTCAAACTTTGTGCAGAATTAGAATAGCTATCAAGGTTCGCTATTGAATTTGGCGAAAATCCATAGAGGAATTGAAATATTATAAAAATTTTAATTTTTTGAAAAATAGCGTAAGCACACTGGGAGAAGTAATTATTGAATTTGAGAACATGAATTTATTTATTAAATGAAAGTTTTAATTCGATTATTTATTTGTTGAACCAAGAAAATCACTCTTTATTTAAAAAAATATTTTCACGGATCTATTACTCCACTATATTAAACTCTTATTTAATAGTAACAATTAAATGCATGATGGATTTGATTAAATTTGTATCCATTGGATTAATTACATTGATCGCATCATAAACATGAGATTATTTGGATCTAAAACACGAATTCAATACGAAATTATTTTTTTCGAAAAAAACATTTTCTTGCTATAAAGTCATTATTATTTTACTTCAGAAAATATTTTTATTTAAATAGATTTGATTGAATTTGTATTCATTAGATTAATTACATTTATCGCATCACAGACATTAGATTATTTGAATCTAAAAAACGACTTCAATACGAAATTATTTTTTTTGAAGAAAATTATTTATGGCATCATAAACATGAGCTTATTCGGATCTAAAAAATTACTTCAATACGAAATTATTTTTTTCGAACAAAATTATTTCTTTGCAATAAATTCATCATTATTTTACTTCTAAAAATATTTCTGTAGTATTTTCAATATTTATTAGACATAAAATTGATTGTGATTATTTTAAAAGAAGCTGTAGTAAAATAATTCGTAAGTAACACATTATTTTACTCCAATAAAATATTTGTTTAGAATGATTAAATTTTTATTTCCTTCAAGCAAAGAACTATCATTTCTATAGTATACTTTAATAGTATACATAAATTGTTAAAAATTAAAAAACTGGTTTTTTAAATGTTTTCTTATATTCGAATCTTCATAACTCCTAACTTTTTTCAAGTGCATAGTAGTAGTCGATAGCGTAATAGGTAGCGTGTTTGGTAGTTTGGTAAGATAGGTATGATGGTAGGTAGGGTCGAGGGTTCGAATCTCGGTCGGACAGAGAAATTAGATCGGAGAATTGGCGCAGACTTGTCTTTTTTTTCTATTTACCTATCTCTTTTTGGGGTCACTAAACTATGCATGTTAAATTATTTGGCAAGGGCTATATATTTTTTTTAAAATGTTTAGCAACAATTAATAAACACGCATTTGATTGAATCAATCATTTTTCCTGTTGATTAGACTAATTAATTTATTGATTCAAGAAATAATTGATAACATATTGTTAGATTCAAGTAAATTCGTTTATTGAAACAAAAATTTATGGAATTGACTGGAAAAAATGAACCAAGTAAATATATAAGGGAACCAATCTAATATGTTTTGGCAAATAATGAAAAAAATGATTTTTTGCCTTCAAAACTTTATTTTATTGGTCCTAGTAATTTTTTCTCTCAGTGCACTCCAATTTGTGCAATTTTTAAGATATTGCAGTGAAACTTTGCTCAGAGCTAATATAGATATCGAGGTTGTCCGTTATTAGATTTGGCGAAAATCGATCAAAGGATTAAAATTTTATCAATTATTATTATTATTTTTTTTTTCAAATAGTGTACTCTAACTTCGGCTATTTGCGAGATTTTGTACTGAAATTTTGTACACATTCAAAATAGTGATCACGGCTGTTCGCTATTGAATTTGGCAAGAAGTAGATTTGAAAGAATTTGGCAAATTTGCACATTGATTACTCATGTTTCGAATAGCATATTGGCTTCCTCACTAAGGAAGCCAAATTTGATTGCCATACTTTGTGATAAAGGACGCTGTGTTAACTACGGATAAAGATGAGGAAGCAATGTGCAAATGTCCAATTTCACAGTGGGGGCAAATCGGAAAAACCCCGACAAAAGTCCAAAAAATGAAATTGTCTGGTAGGGATTTTTAGACCTAGGGTTGGCTACAGTAGCCCCTAGTGACTATCAATCTACTCATAATAGGCCCCCAACTTGACTACAGCTGCGCACGCGTCAGTTGAAACATAAAGTTCGTGCGAGCAGTCAAGTGGTACGTTTATAGCAGAGAAAAGCAGACGTGTGTTTGAATACTCGTGAATCTTTTGAAATATCATCAATTCCACTGAAACCAAATGGAATCAACTAATATAAGTAATGAAAATATTATAACCATTTATTGAATTGTATTGTCTTAAGCAAAAAATGTTGAGAAGGAGAGCAGTGCATGTGATTTTCAATCTAAAAAATTTTAAAAATCGGTTTTTCCAAAGTGAAATAGTAAAATCTTCCGCATTGTCCCGTCTTAAAAACTATTAGAGGTTGTAGTTAATAATAATTTATTATTGATTAAAACTTTCGTTTTAATCAATAATAAATTATTCAAACAAATACACAATAACAAATTGTTTAAACAAATAAACAATTACAAGTTGGTTAAACGAATAAACAATTTTTGGAGAGCAAAATGTTTAAATAAAATAAGAAAAAAATCAAAAATTTTTAATAAAAAAACGATACATTTGAACAATGGTTATAATTTCACCAATTCTTTGTAGTTTTAGTAATTTGTTATTGATTAAAAAATTGTTTAAAAAATAATTTCAAAAAATTGTTAAAAAAACAATAACAAATTGTTTAAAAAACAAGCAATAACAAATCGTTTAAGCAAATAAGCAATAACAAATTGTTTAAACAAATGGAAC
This sequence comes from Alloplasta piceator, assembly GCA_946863875.1. NCBI lineage: Eukaryota > Metazoa > Arthropoda > Insecta > Hymenoptera > Ichneumonidae > Alloplasta > Alloplasta piceator. The sequence continues at coordinate 16,843,953 of OX333078.1, forward strand.
GAAAACAGATTGTTTAAACAAATAAACATTTGTTAGAAAGAAAAATGTTAAAATAAAATGACAAAAAAATAAAAAAAACGAAAAGTATAAATTGATTAATTTTAGTCGTTAACGCATTTTTCGAAAAAATGGACGTAACCCGTTCTGCGCGGAAGCCACAGAAGAATCATCTTTATTTTCGATTTTAGAATACCGTGTCATAATATAACATAATTTTTTCTTGTACCGGAAAAATACACGGTAAGATGAAAAACTTAAATTACTTGCGTCAAAAAGTTTTGGTTAATTCACTCACAAATTTTCCATATACACAGCTAATAACTTGAATTTGTGTTAAATGAATAAAATATGATGCTCACATAAAATAATCATTTCAGATAAATAATATTGATATTAAAAAGGAAAAAATCCCATTTTAGTATTAAATAATTTTTATTTGGCTTGATAAAACAGAATGTTCCGATGGATCATCCGAAGTAGTTGAATCAAGTAATTTATTTTTGTTATCCCAGGATACCAGGTCTTTGCATCTGGGTATATTTTCTTGTACCAAAGAAAAACACAATTGATGTAAAAAATGTAAATTACTTGCTTACAGTATTTTTGGCTTATCCAATTGAAAATATGACATATACGCAACTAATAACTCCGTTTGGTGTTGATCAAATAAAGTATTTCGATAAGAAATATTAATTATTTCCATCTAATATTTGTGGCTTGCTGTTCGTAGAAAACCTGCATTTGAATAAAATAACTGTAACTAGTGTCAATGAATTAGATTGATTTGACCAAACAACTGCTACCAAGAAAATGACTTACTGAGCGCAACTTCTGTTTTTATTTAATGCAAAGAAAAAATGATTTGTCTCAAGTAAATGTCACTCAAGTAATTTGGTTTATTTGGATCAAATAAATTTTTTTAACAGTGTAGTGGTGCCAGTCCCGTCGTTCTTGCTTAAATCGAGATCGTAGTGTATGTGAATTTTTAATGAACGCAAAACTCATGATTAATTTTGTTTTTAAAACCAAAAAATAGTTGGAAATAGTCGATTGAAATATATTTCTAGTGTTTTTTCCAATCAACACGTTTTTAGTTAACTCATCAAGAAAAAATTTTTCAGTAAATTTGACCATCAAAATTAATATATTGACATTTTGCCCGATTTAGATCTGATTCGCTTGTACTGCTGTCATCCATTTGCAGTTTCTCAGCAATGTTTATATTCAACGGAATTTTGAGCAGTTTACTATATCACAGCTACGCATACATTTCTACAAATGTTTGATTAAAATTTGGCAGGCAAATATGGGCAGCTGATATTTAGATATTTTGTTTTGAACATATTAATCTACAACCTCTAATGGTTTTTAAGACGGAAAAATGCGGTAGATTTTACTATTTCACTTTAAAAAGATCGATTTTGTTAATTTTTTAGATAAAAAATCACATGCACTACTCTTCTTCTCAAAGTTTTTGCAAGACAATACAATTGAATAAATGGTTATAATGTACAATCAATGGTTATAAACGTACTACGACTGCTTGCACGAACGCGTTTAAAATCGTGTCCGCCATATTGGATCCACCTTCTTGAAATTTGCAATTCTGAGTTCAGATTCGTAATCAGCGATCCCAAAAACCCCTGTATACCAATCTAGAACAGAATCTATATACATTTCTAAAACCGTGTCCGCCATATTGGATCCGCCATCTTAAATTTTGCAATTCTGAGTTCAGATTCGTAATCAGTGACCCCAAAAATCCCTATATACCAATCCGGGACGGAATCTATATACATTTTTAAAACCGTGTCCGCCATATTGGATCCACCTTCTTGAAATTTGCAATTCTGAGTTCAGATTCGTAATCAGCGACCCCAAAAACCCTGTTATACCAATCTAGGACAGAATCTATATACATTTCTAAAACCGTGTCCGCCATATTGGATCCGCCATCTTAAATTTTGCAATTCTGAGTTCAGATTCGTAATCAGTGACCCCAAAAATTCCTATATACCAATCCGGGACAGAATCTATATACATTTTTAAAATCGTGTCCGCCATATTGAACTTCGCAATTCTGAGTCTAGATTCATAATCAGCGACCCCGAAAACCCTCGAGTCATTAATTTGAAGATGACTGAAGTTGATGATTTGACTTTTAGGAGTTTTGTCCGGGTTTTTTCGATTTGGCCTCACTGTGAATTTGCAGGGTTTTTGAGCATATTTGTACAAGTTCTGAAAAAGAAAGATATCGCATAAACGGAGGCATCTATGATTTTTCACCACTGCCACATAGGAGTTGAAATTTGATGTACGGAAAAAAAATCAGTATTAATTCATGGACCACACAAGTGACTGAAGTGTCCGGTAATACTGCAATATATACTGGAACTGGACTGGTTACAGTACTTTCCACTGCTGCGCGCATAAGAATTAAGCCCAGTGAAAATTACTGTAGCGATAAAGTAGTTATTACTATCCAGTCCAGTGATATGATGAATTGTAGTGATTATTTTTCCGACCCAAATGTCGGCCAATAGAATTGCACCATTCGACGTCACGTGGTACAACCTACATGGTATTATACTGATAATTTTTTGATTATTTTCTCTGGTAGTTGCTATATATAAAAAACAAAACATGATCCAGTCAAATTAACCACACGTCAAACTGACAGGTTGAATTCAATTGTGAAAATTGGAGATTTTGCATGAAAATGAGTCGATTTGGAGTTTGTTCTCTGTCCACCATTGATAAAAAAGTCAAAGGAAATGTTCCCATTAATACGGAGAAGGCAAAAAAAACAGTTTGGAACCAATTTACTACTGTTAACTCTTCATTTCATCTCATGGTGCAATTCTATTGGCCGACATTTGGGACGGAAAAATAATCCCCCGAATACCACACGAGCTTCAAAATTATCTGGCATTTCCCTCAAGGTTCCCTGCAAACAAATAAAGTCGTCAAGTTTTTCAGGAAAAATCACTCGCGCTTCGCGCTCGTGATTTTTTAACCTGAAAAACTTGACTCCTTCATTTGTTTGCAACGAACCTATCGGGAAATACCCGATAATTTTGAAGCTCTTGTGGTATTATAAGTGATTATCCGGTCACGGGTCATTTCCAGCTTGAAATTCATGGAGTTACTCGAGTAATTTTTACTGGTAGCTCAGCATGAAAAATCACTGGATTTGCAGTTTGAAATGCCGTAGTACTGGACTAATCCATGAACAACCACTGGACTTTTTCTTCCGCGTAAATATTGAATTTTTGAGAACTTTAAAAAATCACATATTGCAAATTGTTCGTGATGAAACGAAAAACGACAACTTTTTTGTTAGTAATTTAAATTATCAATGATTTCAATAGTGAAATGGAATCGTAAATGATGTGATTTAATTTTCATCGCCAATATTTACCATTTGAAAGATGGTCAAAAAATAGCAATTTTTTAAATTAATTATCGAAATCTTCATAATCGAAATATTTTAATATAAATGTAAAAGATCTGATCTAATTTTCATCATCGAAAATGTCGTTTTGAAAAATAATCGAAAATTTTTATTCAAGCTCGGGGATTTTTTTCTTACTCTGCAGTATTTCACTTGTTCCTGCGAGGTTCGAAATTCTGAGTTTTTTCAACGTCGGTATATTTTTATGTGTTTATTCAACGCGATGTCTGGCATTTACGTCGTTACGACGATGACGACGTTTACGTTTGCATTTACGGTTACGAGTAGAAAAGACAAACAAACAAGTTTGGCCTACGTCGAGAGCGAAGTTCATATGGGCACCGAGCCCACAGAGAGAACATTCCAGGCGCGCGAGCAGCTCATTTCGGGGTTCCATATGCCTCGTGTGTAATACTCGTTACATTTTCCCGTACCAACAGGACGAAATTTACCATCAAACGTACAAGAAAATTCCCGAAATGTTTCTCTCTCGTTCGACTATTTCAGCGCCGTATGAATTGAACTTCTTCGATCAATTACCAGACGTTTTCTTTTTTATTTTTACAAAAGGAAATTTGCAAAGTTTATGCCACAAATATCCCTACAATGTTATGCTCTTCTCCGTGGCGTAGTTATGCCAATGCAACCAATGCGGTCGCGAGGAGGCCTCTGACTCAAAGGGTCCTCAGCTGGACACAAAAAAAAAGATTTTTCAAAACTTTTTTTCAACGTGGGCCCTCAACAAAAAGTAGTTCCACAATACCGCAAGAAAAATCAAGTACGCTTCGCGTACTTGTTGGGGAGCTCCCCCCCTCCCCCTCGCGCTTTGCGTTCCGTATTCTTGATCATTGTCTTGATTCAACCCGTACCCGAGCAGAAATTTGATCCGGCTAGCCTAATAACGGATAAGGTCCTAATCAGGCATTGGTAAGGATAACCTGATCAGGATAGCCTGATCACGCACAGATCCCAGCCGGATCATATTTTGGTATGACATAGATTGCCAGGCTAACCTTACATTATCCATTTCAGGGACAGATCAGGTGGTGCTAAGGACCGGCAAAAAAACCCGGGCGGAAATTTGATTTGGCTAGCCTATAATAACGAATAAGGGCCTGATCAGGCATCAGTAAGGATAGCCTGCTCACGCACAGATCCCAGCCGGATCATATTTCGGTATGATATTGGTCAGGCTAGCCTTACATTATCCATGTCAGGGACAGATCAGGTGATGCTAAAGACCGGCAAAAAAAACTTCGGTCTGAATAATGTGGTGAACCTGATCTTTCCCTTATCCGGGACAGAGCAGGAGTGTTAGTACCGAGACTCGTCGCGAGATGTCGCAGTACAGCGGACGCTCGCTCTCATACGGATGATGTGAATAGTATGCTCATATATGCGACCGCGAGCATGAAAATTTACTTCTCTACCGCGAGGAATAAAACCTTGCGAGAAGGCCTATTACGAAAAGTCCTTTGCTGACTTCCTCGTACTATACCTATACTCTATAACCACATAAAATGTTTGTGGAATAAAATAAAAAAGCGATAAGGCGCCTGATCAGGCTAGGAACCGTGCGCGATCAGGACCGGATAAGGAGCCTGATCCCAGCCTGTCCGGTAATAGCGTTATTCCCCTAACATGTAGCCTGATATGTAACCTAATCAGAGCCGGATGTTGTTGTAAGGCCAGCCTGAGGTGGTCCTGATCCCAGCTGGAATCAAATTTCCGCTCGGGTATGAAAATACTATATTGTTTTCATGTTATTCTACATTGTTTTTGATAATATTGAGTCACATGTGTTATTCTTAATAGGGGCAACTGTTCATAAAGTTGGTGATCGAATTTTAAGGTTTTTATGCAAAAGTTATTTACTTAGCAGTGTCTAATTGGATTAAAACTGCATGGGACATTTTTTCACAATCATATACAGAAATTCTGTAAGTTAGAAAAAAATTCGTTCATAAACTTCCGAGTTCAAAGTGCATATGGACAGAAATAGCTGTTTTTTTGTTAAAAATGGTATTTTCTTTGCAAAAATTGCAAACTTAATGGTGTGTGAATGGATTAATACTTCGTGGGACATTTGTTCACAATCATAATATACAGACATTGTGTAAATTAGAAAGAAATTTGTTCGTGAATTTCCGAGTTTCAAGTGGATATGTGGACAGAAATAGCCTTTTTTGGTCAAAAATGGTGTTTTTTTTTGCAAAAATTGCAAACTTAGTGGTGTCTGATTGGTTTGATACTTCCTGGTATATTTGTTTATAATCATATACAGAGATTATGAGTAAGTTAGAAAAAAATTCGTTCGTAAACTTCCGAGATCCAAGTGCATATGGACGAAAATGACGTTTTTTGGTTAAAAATTGAGTTTTCTTTGCAAAAATTGCAAACTTAATGGTGTCTAATTGAATTGAATCTTCATGGGACATTTGTTTATAATCATATTATACAGACTTTCTGCAAGTTAGAAAAACATCCGTTCGTAAACTTTCAAGTTTTAACTACATTATATTGTCATAAAAAGTCGTTTTTTGCTTGAAAACGATTATTTTTTTCAAAAATATTCGTTTCGCAGTATCCGTTTGGATTTCAACTTCTTGGACATGGAGATTACAACCATATGCAAATACCCTACAAAGGATATTGAATCCCGTGCACAGGTTTCTGAGATCTGGGTCTGGACGGACATCCGACGCACAATTCGAGGCAATTTTAATAAGCGCTTTCTGTCATAACATGAGTGAGTGCCTAAAAATGTATCTTGAATTGAGCGCACGCGACTCCAACTATAAGACTTTCTACGTTGAATATGAAATGAACAATATTTTATATTGGAATTAATCGAATTTTATCACCCTTTTGGTCAGTAAATGTCTCATTTTTTATATATCGTTTTTTTTTGTCGTCTCGCGATGTTCAGTTGTTCACTCGCTGTACGTCCTATCCTCGGTCTGGGGTTAAATCTAAAGTCACACTACGATTCGTATACAATATGCGTCCTAGCCTTTGCTACGTAGAATCCTCGAATCGAAAGATCGGAAAGTTGCCTCATGACTTTGCGAGCGCTAAATCTCGAAAGAAGACCTCCTAAAAAGTGCCGCACAATTTTATTTATGTATTGAAGTGTGTGTTTACAAAATTAGCCTAATTGCAGGTTTAGTTTTTATTCGTTTACAATGAGACCCAGTTTTGATATGTCTACTGCCGATTTATAGGCCTTTTCCTCATGTGACGAGCACAAGGGCAGCCACCATGCTAAAAGGGCGGTAATAGAAAAGTTTCGTACAGTTTTGCTTGTTAATGGCTGGGAGAGCAATAATAATATCTACCGTGCGGAAAAAATCGATATTTTTTTTCGGCTGCATCCACCAAAAAAAAGTGAATTAAGGTAGAAAATGAAAAATCCCCGAAGGAGAGCTCAAAAAAAAATGATTTCGAACGGCGCATTGCATTTGAAAATTTTCCATAAGAATAACACAGGAAAATATTGGCACTTCTGAACGTCGTAGTAGCACTCTTCAGAAAAAAATCTCACAAAAATGTTATTACAATATTCCAATGGAAAATTAAATTCCCTACAAAAAAAGTCCTTACGAACAATTAGCTTAGAACAACCGTTCAAGTGGTATCGCTGTCTGAAATTGAATTGATAGAAAAAAATTCAAAAGGCTATAAAAATCGAATTTTTCGCTTTACGAAAAAACTTTTTAGGGTTTTTTTTTGTAGAGAATGTTCTCCTTGAACATACAATTTGCACAGGGTCGTTCTGAAAATATTTCTTTAATACAAAAAAGAATCAAGTACAACAAGAAATATAAAATTGTTACTTCGTCGTTTTTCGACAATGCTGTGCCGATAAACGTGAAGGCAAAAATGGTACAAGTTCTGCAATCTCAAGAAAAATCCAAAAATCCTTCCAAGCGAGTAATTGTTAAAAAAAAAAATGATTGGGAAATGTTGCTGAAAAAAGACATAAGCAATTTCGTTACTCAAGAATCCTTATTTCTTTTTCAGCAATTCAATTAACCTCATGATTTTTATAGAGTAAATATTGAATTATGGCCTGAAAATGCCAGTTATTTGAGTTGCTTAGATTTTTTTTAAATCTAAAAGTCGTTAATGACGTAGTCGAACATGGCGTCACTATGATAGAAGCATATGACGGTTCATCAAACGAAGAGCAGCTACAATATTTATTGGACATAGTGCAAAATCATCGACAGAAATACCCCAATTGCAACAAACAGACTCTTAAGAAAAGGAACGATGATTATTAAGCATTATAATGTAAAAACAAATTATTGTATTACGCGCCTATTCCTCGAGATCAAACGTGTAGTGCTCCTTAATTGCACGATGTCGCCACATATTTGAAGTCTATATAAAACCTTTCTGTTTTATCCGTCCGCTTCGCAGCCTTCATTTATTATGTCATTCTTCTTCGTTGTGTCGATCAAGCCACAAGCGATTAAATAAAAAATCCGTAACTAGGAAGAAACATGGGAAAACGAAAATATTCTGAAGATTCAGAAGATTCATCGAGGGACAATGAAGATTTGAGAATGTTGATTAAACGTTTGGAAAAAAGATTACGTGAAAACGGCCGGCACAAGCATGCGAAGGGCCGTAGTAAGTGAACCTAAATGAGAATGATCTTGATAGTGTGCTGTCTCTTACGATCGTATAACATGTCAATCTGACTACATACAAAAATTTGGATAAATTGAAAAATTGATTAAATAAAAAAAAAAGTAAAAAGGAAAGCGTTATAACCTTTCGTGTCGGTCTAACCGGCGGAAAGAGTTGAAAAACGATCACAAGCGAGATTCAAGCGGAATTTCAGATGCGATATAATTCCTCGTATCGGTCCAACCGGCGGAGAGATATGATGAGGGATCGCAGTCGAATTTTACGTGAAGTTTAAGATGCAATGTTATTCCTCGAGTCGGTCCAACCGGCCGAGGGGGTTTTTTCATGCGTTATCACAAAGATCTTCAACCACATGTCAAATATATAACACAGCCTCTCGTGTCGGTCCAACCAGCCGAGAGGATTTTATGCGTTATCACATGTCAAATAGATAACACAGCCTCTCGTGTCGGTTCAACCGGCGGAGAGAATACAAAAATTATTACAAAACGTTTTGTAATTAAGCAAGGGATTCTGACATAGCCAGTGATCACCAGCGGGTCGTATGAAAAAGCTCATCAAGATCAGCAGATCGAGAATCTCTCAAGAGCTTATATGAATCGTAAAATCTAGTAAAAGATCCATCTCCATCGACTTGAGCCGATAAGGATGTTGTTCTAGAACCAAAGGTCATTGGTCTCATCGGAAAACGTCTTATACAAGTAAGAATATTAGCGCTGCCAATTCACAAAGATCTCGCGAGTAGATCGGAAGACGTGGTTAGAAAAGGTCTCCCGGAGGAAGAGAGTGTATCGACTTTACAAAAATATCCTCCACCAAAAAATTGTGTGTTTATCGATCCTCTTAAATTAAATTTGGAGGTTAAAGCATCCATGCATATTAATTTCATAAAAAGAGCCGAATGCATCATAAGGACTCAGTCAAAGATTGCTGCAGAATTGGCTGCATGGGGAAAGGCGCTGAATATAGTACTAAAAGAAGATGTTTCAGAAAAATTGGTATTACTTGATTTTCTCGGCAGCACGGCAAATCTTGTCGCAGATCTCCAACACTATGTAATATCCAATCGTAAAAGCTTGATTTTCAAAAAATATCAGTCCTTTGACTAGAGAAACTCTTAAAGATACCGTCACCAGTGGATGGTTGTTTGGGGGAAATCTCGAGGAAAATGTTGAAGCATCAAAAGCTCTACAACGATCTGCTCAATAATTTGAACATAGATACTAGCGGGCAGCAGGCTGGACCGCTAAGTTCAGTACGTTTGCAAGATTTTACAATCGCAATATTCTTTCTAACAGATACGTTTGCGACAGCTATCCTTGATGTAAAGAAATGAGCTGTTGATTGTTCTTCCTTTTTGTCTTGTTTATGTTCATAACATATAATAATTAATCACGGATTTTTTACTGGAATTTAGTTGCCGTAACAGCTGTGAACATCTACACGTTTGATCTCGAGGAAGAGGCGCGTAATACAATGAATCGATTAAACGAACTTACTTGTAAGTGAAGTTCTATCGCAATTGTATGAAGCGCCTCTCCCGAAGAGATCACTCCCACCCAATAGATACCCATATTCAGGATTAAACATTAATCTCTGAATTCCCCATTAGTTACGATAACGCTTTAAAAAATGACTTAATAAATTAAGGCTACGAAGCGGACGGATAAAACGAAAAAGTTTTATATAGACTTTAAATATCTGGCGCCATCGTGCAATTAAGGGGCACTATACATTTGATCTCTTCGGAAAAGGTGCTTCATACAATTACGATAGAACTTCACTTACAAGTAAGTTTGTTTAATCGATTAATTTTATCTTATTACATAAACCAAATTCATTGAATAAAACTTTCCGAAACACGATCAATGATGGACGTCGTTTCTTTTATATTACTTGGTGTTCTTGATTCTTTTGTGTATTAGAGAAAAATTTGAAAAACCCAAAAAGGTTTTTCGTAAAGCGAAAAATTCGATTTTTCAGCCTTTTGAATTTTTTTTCTATCAATTCAATTTCAGACAGCGATACCACTTGAACGGTTGTTCTAAGTTAATTATTCGTAAGGACTTTTTTGTAGGGAATTCAATTCTCTATCAGGATATCGTAATGACATTTTTGTGAGCCAATATTTTCCTGTGTTATTCTTATAGAAAATATTAAAATGCAATGCGCCGTTTGAAATAATTTTTTTTTGAGCTCTCCTTTGGGGATTCTTCATTTTTTACCTTAATTTACCTTTTTTTGGTGGATGCAACCGAAAAAAAAATATCGATTTTTTCCGCATGGTCTAATATACACAAAAAAAAAAATAATTATTGCAATAAATTGTTGATGGTGCTTTACTAGTTCACAATTCAGTGGAAGCACATAATTGTGGACAATTAAAAAGATGGCTAAAGTGTCGTAGACGTCCACAAAAAGGGAAAAAATGAACTGATTGAGCATAACCTCTGTCACTTCGATCACATTTTTCACGCACAATTCACATTTTGCATATTTTTGACATGTTTGAATATGTGTTACTTTATTTAATATTTGTTAATTTTAATTATTTGTACTCGGGTATTTTAACCTGCTTGTTTACAAAAAATGTGTATGAAAAAGATGCATGAAACTGACGCATGCGCATAAAAAAAATTTGTGATGAAAAGGCCTATTGTCCGAAGGTCGACAGTCGACGTATGTTTTCATAGGCAATGGCATAGGCAATGGCAATTCAATTTTTTCGCATTGGGGCCCGTAAAGTCAAGTTACGGCACTGGCTCTTCTCCTTTTTTCCTTTTGTATTAATTAAAGCCTTTTAATAATTTATTGAACCTCTTCCTTTTTATCTTTAAAGGACGTAATTTGCAAAATTTACATTCGCTCGGGAGAAATTTTTTTTTTTTTATTCTTCAAATTATTATCCACCATTGATTTTATAGAAGAAATTGATTCATAATCACGCATTCATTAGAATCATTACCAACCACGCAATTCAATGAAAATTGAAAAAAATTGTACGTAATTGAAAAATTGAAAATGACATTTCCAAAGCTTATATTAATCCGAAAGAACAAATATAGTTTTTTTTTTATGCCTCGAATAAATTATTCTGGAAAATTATTTATAATCGCGCGTTCATTCGAATAATTACCATCTGTGCAATTTGAACGAAAATCGGAAAAACTCGCGCGATATCCGGGAACGGCAGATAGAAAAGAAAGGGGTAGGGTAGTTAGGAGAGAAAAAGTTTAAGAACCGAGAACAATTTTCCTCGGCAATACTTATCGATTCTATCGCAAAAACATTTGTATGGCGAAAGAAACAACTGGGTTCAATGTAAAGATGAAAATTCCAACCACGTTTATGTTCCAATAACGCTATTCGGTATATCGAACGTCGTTTCGATAATCCTGTCATGCTGGTGTTTTATTTTTTTTTGTGTTTTTTTCTCCTCTTTCATCGGGGTCGATACTTCTTCTATGCTGTTTCTCTCTCTCGAACTGAAGATTGCCCGGGACAACGGAGCCTCGTATAAATATTTATAGTTTTTCAATATTGATATGAAACATAAAATCCCAATTAAAAATTACAGTTCAACGAAGTTAAATGGAAAATGTTTCTATACGGAAGATAAGAAGTTTGCAAATTAGAAACTTGCATAATGAATCATGCATAGAGTCTCCGTTATGCATGATTCATTGCGAAGATCAATTTTGGCTTCCTCATTGAGGAACTTTTGTGAAATATGGAAATAAATTAAACTTCCGATCTGCAGGCAATCGGCCTTTGAAGCCCAATAAATATTTTTAAAAAACACGTAAAAGAAAAAAGTAGATCTATTTTGAATTATTTTTCATGAATTCATTATAGACATCAATTTTGACTTCTTTATTGAGGGAGTTTCATAAAATTCTATAATAAATTGGAAAGATTTGTAGTTGGCAGGCTTCTGTACTTTAAGGCTCCATAAATATTTCAAAAAACTTGCGAATTCGAAACTTGCACATCGCTTCCTCATCATTTTTACGTTTTAGCAAATCCTCCTATGAGCAAGGAGATATAAGTCTGACTGCCCCAAAGAGAAAGCTTTGTAAATACAAAAAAATTATAAGAAAATGATGTGCAAATTTCGAATTAGCAAGTTTAAAATTTTTTTTCTAAATTTAAACTGCAGCTTTATTCGTGAAAATCCCTCACAATAAGAGATATTGATTTTTTAATATTTTATTAATTTGTTATTTATCAATTTCTGTCTATCTGATGATTAATTTGAGCTTCGAATAGTGTAAAAAAAATAGTAAAAAAGAATCATGTAAGTCAATAATACGTTCACATACTTTGGCAGAATATTTTATACTGAATTTTATACTTGTATAAAATACTCGTTCAATTTTTTTTCAATCTCAATATCGCGGTCAAGTATTTTATACTCGATTTGATTTTCATTTAATCTCGGATATTCAATTTTTTGAATTATGTTATGTATCTCGCTTGCGACGAAATTCGACCATCTTTTAGCAACAACTTTGCCATTGTGAAGCAGAATTATGCAATGATGCTTCTGAGTATTTTTTATGGATTGGGCTATTTTGATCGTCGATTCATTCAAAATTCCTTCGATCGTTCGTAATTAGTCTTCTCACGGTAAACAACTTCAATCGACGATTTATTTTTTGAAGCCCATTGGCAGAGGTCTCGGTACGACGGTACAAGTTTTTTGACAAATCTTTTATGAGATCCTTCACAAAGTCGTTTATCACTTTAGAATGTTCGTAAACAGCAATAGCCTCATTACTACTATTTTTTTACACAATTGGAAGCTCAATCTAATTAACAGATAGACAGAAATTAATGCACAACAAGTAAATTAAATACTAAAAAATCAATATCTCGTCAACCGCTGGAGGTCCCATCGTTCTTTGCTTAATGTTGGTAATGAATAGCTACTAGTATTTCTGAGAATTGTCATTTAAGGTTCGAAGGGAGAGGTCATCGTGATTTTAATTTTGGAAAATAATTTTGACTGCATAAAGTTGCTTAAAAAAATTTGAACAATTTTCGTTTACAAGATGGAATCAAAAAAATTAACCATTTTATAAATCACAAACCTCGTAAACAATTTTTCCAAAATTCAATACCAACAATCTTCATCAATCAAACTATCGGTATACATTTTTTTAATGTGATTTATCGTTACGTTTCAGGACATTTTTAACATACTGACATGAAAATTTTTAATAAGAATTATTCACGAGAAAAAAGCCTCCTCTATAAGGATTCCTTCTATCAGGGCCTTATGTGAGGATTATGAAGCTTCTTCTATAAAGCAAAAACATGAAGAAAAAGTGTAGCCTTTTTAGATCCTTTTTTATTGAAATCCGATTCCCCGATCTCCATAATGCCGTATTTCATTTTCCGTGTATATTGAAGATATAATAATATAGTGGAATTCCAAGCATCTGGAAGAAAAGTCATTATTTCGCGCTTGGATCTTGTTTCATATGTGCAGCTGGGAGGAATAAAAAATGAGAAACTTGACTGCACACGATCGCAGAACGCGCGCACGGATGGATTGTGGTTCTAACACGTGCGAAACGAATCCTTCGAATGCCTGAACATTTTTCTGCCCCATATGCTGGTAGGGAAAATGGCCAAGGAGCGAGGAAGCTTGCAGACGCGAAAAACTTATATACGGTCACATAAGTTACGCGTTGGTTAAATTCTTCCTTCGGCACACTATAGTTATATCACAAGACTTGTTTTTCCGGTAACAGTCGGAAATGACGTACTTGCGGAATTTTTTTCATCGTTTTCTGTTCTTTTACAAGCGATGAGGTTTTCTTCAAACAGCGATAAATTCAATTGGAAGGAAAATATGTATTCTACATATTAATACATATTCGGGAAACGCAATTGTGTGTCCCCAATTCATGACTGAAATTTTTTAATGGAGATTCCTATTTTTTTTAATTGTTTTAAATTATGAAATTTTTGAACTTCAATATTTTGAGGTTTCGGAAAATAAAATAAAAAATAGGTTAATTTTTTTTATTTTTGTAATTTTTGAATTACTATTCATTGGCAAAGCACTCATTTTACATCATGCAGTTCTTGGCAGAAGGAACATTTATTCGCAGAAAATTATTGACAAACCGTAGGCTAATCGAATATTTCATTGAAAATTTATTTGTGCGGAAAAGCAAGAAAAAACTTTATGAAAAAACATTTGATGAAAATTTATAAAAATTGCATCTTCGGGGGTATCGTTAGTAGATTTGTGTTCAGGGAGAAAAAGTTGTTTGCATTTCGGCTCAAATTGAATCTATTGTTACATCCCGACATTTTCCAAATAATAGCGACATTTTTCAATTCATCCATTTCAATTCAATTCATTTTAATATTTTTGGTAGACCTGGAATAGCATTTTTAATTAATATCGCGTTGCACTCTCACGATGCGCTCACGCTTGATTTCGAAGAACGGAATATCCGTTACAATAGTCATGATATAAACTCGCGAATCGCGAGCTGTCGCCTCGTTCGAGTTACTCGGCGATGCTGCAGTTCGCGATCGTGAGGGCGGCAGAGCCCCTGAATTCACAAGCGTGCAAGGCAGCCAAGTCAGGAGTTTCGCACGTGGAATTGAAATTTGAGGTCTGGGAAAAAACCCAAGAACTGATTCCTCGATCGCCGGAGGGAGAAAAAATCCTTCTCTCAAGGCGAGAAAGAAATCAGTCTTAGACGAAACTTAAAAGGGTTAACACCCAAAGGCTGAGGCTCCGGGTCGCTCTACTTTCTCCTTCGCGCCGCATTGTAAACCTGATCCGCGTGTAGGCGGGATCAGTATTTGCACAGTGGGTCCTTGTGTCGGGAGCACCCATAAAATTATATCAATGATTCGTACTGTTTTTGACTGTTATATAAATTAAAAGTGTGAATCCGGGTCGCTCTGCTTCCTCCTTCGCGCCGCATTGTAAACCTTATCTGCGTGTAGACGGTATCAGTATTTGCACAGTGGGTTCTCGTGTCGGGAGCACCCGTAATTTCATATAACTATTCGAACTGTCTTTGGCTGGTTTTTACCTGATATTGTGTAAATTGTTCAAACTGAGTGTACCTGCGAAAATTGTGATTGTGTCTGTAAACCAATATTGGCATACGAGGAAATTTCAACGTCCTGCTAATCCATCCAAGGAACTTGGAAATATATCAATAAGGGTGAGCGAATCTGTGAATGCGTGTGTGTGGAAAAATTAGGTTACTGATAAGATAGTCGCGTGCGGAATTTATATTTGCACTTTGTTTTTATATCCCATTTCATTTTTCAACGAGTTTGCTACGATTAATAAAGTTGGAGATATGTTAATTGATTTTCTTTATATTTTATTTGACATAAAAGTCACAATACAACGATCACCCATCTCGCGACGGGAACGGGCCTGTACAGGACGAGGTAAGGTAACCCGAAAATTCAGCGACGGTAAGTCGTGTGGGAAAATTATAATCTCGCGTTACGTTCGTACGTAACACTATTCACTAAAATGGCTGTAATTTTTATTTTACTTAAAACTTTGGCTTCGACATTTTATTTTAACCATTTTTTAGTTCCCTACAGATTTTTGAAATTGGACTATTGATTTTTGCAAATGCATAAAAAAAAACGGAGCAAGATCAATCGTCGGTCTTCCATATTAGGTTATCCGAAAATTAGGTTAATCAATCACAAAAGAACGTGGGAAGTGTAGAAGTTTGTTCCGAGCTTGTTCGCGAAAAAAATATTTTTTCCCCCTCTATCATTAATCGACTAAACGCGAGGAAGAAAAAAGAAAGGGGGGAAAATACTTCGTCGAGATCATCACCGAAAGTAACAGCTCAATTAGCCACAACAACAAAGTTAGCTAGAAAAAAAAACTTCAAACTTTATGAATAATTGCATCATCAATTTTCCGTCCCTCTATCGATTAATCATTTTCCAATTTCCACCGAAACATCGCAATAATCTCCTAATTTATAATATTTTCTCTGCAATTAAATAAAAATATTTGCGTGGCAATTTCAACGTGATTATTGTTAAAATAAAACTGAAAAAATTCTCACCGAAGATCGCGGCATTCCCAAAAATTCACATATTTTTCTCGCTCCGCTATATTTTCCGCGAATTTTCTGCCGGAAAAATCGATTCCTTCACTTCATCACTTTTCAACGTCAATGTGCAAAAAAGCGCGGGAAAATATTGACAAATCGTAAGTCTATCAAATATTTTACCGATAATTACGAGCTACGGCTTTTCGTCCTCGTCGAATGTGGCGAAAAATTTAATCCAGTTTTTTTCCACTGCCCTGAATCACAGTTTTATATTAAAAAATCAGACTCTCTCGTTGTCCCGAAAAATTCACTCTATTCTCGTTCCCGCGCTGACCAAAATATATATATAACACACGTAAACACGCACCGAGCGCGCTCAAAGTCGCTCAAACTTTTCTTCACTTTTCGAAATATGAAAAACAACACTTCACCAAAGTATTTGCATATATAGGTATATCATCAAAACATTAAACGCGTCCTTTTTTTCGCTACGAAGAATCAACGTCGTTTATTTTCAACTTCCCTCAAAAAATATAAAGCTACGATTCCTTGACAATTCTCTCGTTCGAGTCTTTTTGCATTGACCAAACAAATATAACACTCTTAAGAATTCTCGAAATTTCTATGTTATTATTCCGTGGCTGGGCTTGATTTTTCACGCTTGCACAATGAAATTTCAACCGCGAACCCGATGCCCAAGTCAACTTGATACACGATTGAAATTGTTCGCTTTTTTTTGTATTTGAGATTTTTTTAAAAGTAAATAAGACCGAAGTTATTCGGATGATTTTTCGTCCGAGGAAGGAGCGAGCTTCTGCGATGCCGGCACGTACCGTACTACTACTGTGCGCGTTCCAGCGGGGCGAGTGTTACCGCAGCGCCGCGCAACTCCTCATCTCCCCCACAGAGTGGCGCAAAAGCTCTTCTCTCCTCGTCGCGAATCCGCAAGAAACTATTTTTTTCCTCTTTCTTCCCTTCTGTACAGTTCCCACGCGAGTTTCATTGCGATTAGAACTGTCATTCGTATACACACGGAAAAAAATGACTGTTTGGGACAACCAACTGCAATTAAGGATGTATGAGCGCTACGTGGTAGTCAATACACATGATCTCATTGAAATTTCGCAGAAAGGGAACAATAGGTAGTAATATTTAGCAAAATATTAGTGAAAAGTACATAGATGGTTTTCAGAGAGCATATAATATTAAATTAATTTCGTTTTAAGAATTATTTCGTTCCGAGTAACTGACTGACTCCGGTGGTGTATCGTATGCTCCCCAGCTTTAACCTCCAAATAAAAGTGCAGAAGGCCGTGTTTAGCTTGATATATCTAATTCGAATGTTCGTTGATCCCCGTTTTTCAATGTATCATCATAATCCCTGACGTTCAATGGATATACTCGATGTTTTTCATCTATACGGTATCTAATATACAAACGGTGGAACTGTGGAAAACAAAAAGTTGTAAAGTCAACCTTGCCGTCAGCTCTGTGTATAACCATGAATAATGCTACATTTTCAATTAATAATATCTTGCTTAAATAGTCGTTAAGGGGCCTTGAAATTTGTTGAGTACTGAATATTGAACCTTGACAATATCATATTAAACAAGTACGCTTCGCGTACTCGTTGGGGGGCTCCGCCCCCCAAGCCCCCCCGCGCTCCGCGCTACTCAACATTGTCGCGCTTCGCGCGACAATGTTGCGTCGCGCAGAGCGCTCACGTTTTATTGGGGGGCTCCGCCCCCCAAACCCCCCTTAACGTTTTGTTGGGGGGCTTTGCGCTCCGTATTCTTGACCATTATCTTAATTTATTCGGTATGTAAATATTATATTGTTTTTATGTTATTGAACATTGTTTTTGATAATATTGAGTCACATTTTTCATTCTCAATGGGGGCAATGATTCATAAAGGTAATGACCGAATTTTAAGAATTATATTAGTAGGCACTCACAATTTCATAATATTATAATCATATATTTTGTTTTTGTGATATATTTTGAATGTTGGTTAACATGTCCCTTAGGGACGTTTTAATAGGCACTCACACCGTTATTTAAACTCTTTGATTCATTGTGAACATCGAGTAGTCGTATAAATTCTATTAATTATAATTAAAAAGACAGATTTGAATATAATCAATATGATATAAAAGTATCTAGACAATCATATTATTTAAATGTTTTGATAGATTATATTCACAGAATTGTTACAATATTAGGCAGTAATGAAGAATATTAGTGACATTTGAGATGGGCTTATTTATCATAACACTTTAATCATTTAATGATTATTAGTCCATTTATAATAAGTAAAAAAAGCTTTCGGTTATTAATCAATGCTCAGATTCTGTTTTTTCACGTTTAAAACGCGTGGGTGATCGCCATATTGCCAATAGAGCGTAAGCACACAAAAGAACCATGTACTTTTTATAAGAGCGAAATATGGGTTTTGAATTTGGCGCGCTCAGGTCGTGTTTAGTTCCTCTTTTCTCTGTACGTGGCGTAGCGGCGTCGTGACGTACGTGGCGACGTCGCGTGCGCCGGTCTATGCTTTACGTGAAAACGTGAGAGTGTTAATGTGCTTGTTTACAGTCATATAGAAATTCTGTCAGTGAGAAAAGTAGTATTTTTTTTGTTAAAAATATTGTTTTTGTGTAAAAGTTATTCACTTAGCAGTGTCTAATTGGATTGAAACTTCATGGGACATTTGTTCATAATCATATACAGAAATTCTGTAAGTTAGAAAAAAATTCGTCCGTGAACTTCGGAGATCCAAGTGCGAATGAACAGAAATTGCCTTTTTTCGTTAAAAATTGTGTTTTCTTTGCAAAAATTGTAAACATAATGGTCTCCGATCGGATTAATACTCCGTGGGACATTTGTTTACAATCATATACAGACATCGTGTGAGTTAGAGAAAAATTCGTCCGTGAACTTCGGAGATCCATGTGCATATGGACAGAAATAGCTGTTTTTTCGTTAAAAATTGTGTTTTCTTTGCAAAAATAGTAAACTTAATGGTCTCTGATTGGATTAATACTTCGTGGGACATTTGTTTACAATCATATACAGACATCGTGTGAGTTAGAGAAAAATTCGTCCGTGAACTTCGGAGATCCATGTGCATATGGACAGAAATAGCTGTTTTTTCGTTAAAAATTGTGTTTTCTTTGCAAAAATTATAAACTTAATGGTCTCTGATCGGATTAATACTTCGTGGGACATTTGTTTACAATTATATACAGACATCGTGTGAGTTAGAGAAAAATTCGTCCGTGAACTTCGGAGATCCAAGTGCATATAGATAGAAATAGCATTTTTTGGTTAAAATCATGTTTTTTGCCAAATTGCAACCTTAATAGTGTCTGATTGGATTCATACTTCGTCAGACATTTGTTTACAATCATATAGACACATTCTGTGGGTTAGAGAACAATTCGTTAGAGAAATTCCAAGTTTCAACTACATATGATCATAAAACGTCTTTTTTTGCTCAAAAATGGCAATTTTTTTCAAAAATCTTTGTTTTACAATATCCGTTTGGATTTAAACTCCTTGGGCATAGAGATTACAACCATACACAACTACCCTCCAAAGGAAATTGAATTCCGTACACCGGTTTCTGAGATCTGGGTCTGGACGGACATCCGACACAGATTTCGAGGCGATTGCAATAGGCACTTTCTGTCATAAATGAGTGAGTGCCTAAAAATCAGCGTTTAATCTAATACCAAGCCTAGCGCTCATACATCCTTAATAGTTGGGCATATTTCGGCTATCATAACCATCTGCTTCGTTACAATAACCACCTAGCATTGATTCCATCTACTATTCATAGTTAGTTGACGCGACTAGGCAACACAACTGACTTAGTTAGTAAGTCTAACTAATAAAGTAGTATTCAAGAGGGAAAAGGATGGACAAACGAATTTTATAGACACTGTAGTCAACTATACGATCATTTGTGCAGATTTGTCAGTACCCCAAAAATCTGCCAGGTGGCTTCCTCTCGCACAAACGAACTTTCCCCTCGACGCTTATAACCTTTCCAAAATCGTCTATGTTTGATATCTTCATTTTTTAGTATGGATATTTACTACTTTGTGGCAAAACGCAAGATGGTCGAACCCGATATGAGGGATTCTCTGTCAATTCAGCCACTTTTTTTTCGACAATCTCAAATGTGCCCCATAATTGTTTATATCAAAGTGCTACTAAAGGGCATTCTATGTGAATTTTTTCGGATTTTGTAATTCAAAATTTTAGAAATCGTCGTCTTTTTTCCAAATGAATATATCTCGGAAACTTGAAGTAACTGAAAAAAAATGTCTACATATAAAAGTCGTAGTTTTGTGTTAGCATTCAAGCGGAATATTTGAAATAATTTTTATGTTCCGGTAACGTTGATTTTTTACCAAAAAAGAGGGTAATTATTTTTTTATTTAAAAAAGGCCATTTCTTTGCTGAAAAAATTACAGAGTCTTCCAGTATATCTGACGATATCGCAAAAAAATCGCCAGAGTGGCATGGATCGAGGTTCTAGGGTTAAAAAATGAAACTACACAAATTATTTTTTTTTTCTACCGGAACCTCGCTAACACATCCCCACACGGAACCGAGTGTCCATTGGACGTCCATCTATCATCCATAGATATTTAACACGTCTACATCCAAGACGGACGTAATGCGGACATCCATTGAACATCCATGGTATACTTTTGATTGGACAAAACGCAATGGATCACACAGGACGTATATTGTATGTCCACGACACGTACTATTTCTTGAGCTACAAATATACACAACACGGCCATCCATGGTATGTCCATAGGTAGACATTAAATAGCTTTTAATTCAGGATAATAATTGAACATCCACTGGACGTTCCAGGTTCGTAAACGAAAATCACATTCGGAGGACGTCAATTGAACGTCTATCGGATGTTCCATGTAGGATTTCATATAGACGTGAACCTGGAACGTCCAATAGATGTCCAATTACTATACTGAATTAAGAGCTATTGAATGTCTACCTATGGGCATACCATAGATGGCCGTGTTGTGTATATTTGTAGCTTAAGAAATAGTACGTGTGTGAACATACAATATACGTCCTGTGTGATCCATCGCGTGTTGTCCAATCAAAAGCATTCGTCCTTTAGATGTACATTTAAGTATTTCGGGCAGCTGTGATATGGGTACGCCGATTGACCGTCGTATGTACGTACAAATTACGTCTATCGAAGGATAACGCGGAAGTTTATTCGACGTC
This sequence comes from Alloplasta piceator, assembly GCA_946863875.1. Lineage (NCBI taxonomy): Eukaryota > Metazoa > Arthropoda > Insecta > Hymenoptera > Ichneumonidae > Alloplasta > Alloplasta piceator. The sequence goes on from OX333078.1 coordinate 16,865,410, forward strand.
CACGACACATATTTTTGGAGCTATAAATATATTCCGCGCGTAACTTAACAGCCAGGGGACGTCCAATAATCATTTAAGTTGGATGAAAATTTCATTCCGGGGAAGTCCATGGGACATTCCTTAAACCACTATCGGAGATGCAAAACGGCAGCGATTCTATGTGCTGAAAAAGTTTCGTATACGTACCCTTAGATATTTTTTAGAGGTACCTATAGACCACATAAAATGACATTTAATGTACGTATTTAAGACGAATGCCAATAGTGCAAAAGATATCTAATGATCATCTATTATACGTCCCTTAATTTAAACGCTATTGATTACACATTATCCATTAATTATAAATTTCATTACGATTATACATTATTCAAGGTTTGTGAGACAAAGATATATAAGTATATCAGCAAACTACATCGTACAAGGTTTTTACATGCATAAGTTTCTCATAAGTCAAGTTAGTGTAGGTAGGTAGGTAGGTAGGTGGGAGATTAGAAAAGTTAAGCAGCACCCCTTGAATCCAATACTTGGATGGGTGACCGCAGTGTGAAAAATCGAAAACTATTTTTTTTTCTTTTTTTCTATAAAATATGGATATCTCGTAGGCCCCGAATATTATATAATCAGTAACAAAGTTTATAATTAATTAATAATGTGTAGTTAATAACGATTAAATTATTTAAATAAAGGGACGTATAATGGATGATCATTGGACATCTTTCGGATCACTGGTTTATTCGTCTTAAATACGTAAATCAGACGTCATTTTTTGGGGTCTAGTCCGTCTAAAAACCGTCTCAAGGTACGTATAAGGGATGTTCCCAGTACATAGCAGCACTTCTTTTAGCAGTGATAGGGATACTCATAGACGTCCCTGGGATGGAGCATTCATCCACCATGTATGGATATTGGACGTCCCATGGCCCTAATGTTCCGTGTGGGATCTCGGAAACTTAAAGTTATTGAAAAAAAATGCCTCCACATAAAAGTCGTAGTTTTGTGTTAGCTTTCGAGCAGAATATTTGAAATAATTTTTACGTTCCGGTAACGCTGTATTTTTACAAAAAAAGGGGGAAATGATTTTTTTATTTAAAAACAGCCCTTTTTATATGGCTGAAAAAATCATAGTCTTCCAGTATATCTGACGATATCACGAAAAAATCGCCAGAGTGGCACAGATCGAGGTTCCGGTAGAAAAAAAAATAATTTGTGTGGTTTCATTTTTTTTACCCTAGAACCTCGATCCGTGCCACTCTGGCGATTTTTATGCAATATCGTCAGATATACAGGAAAACGATGTAATTTTTGCAGCCAAATAAAAACGGTTTTTTTTAGATAAAAAAATAATTTCCCCCTTTTTTGGTAAAAAATCGGCGTTACCAGAACGTAAAAATTATTTCAACTATTCCGCTTGAAAGCTAACATAAAACTATAACTTTTATGTGCAGCCATTTTCTTTCAGTAACTTCAAGTTTCCGAGATATTTTAACGAGGTTACGGTAGAAAAAAAATTAATTTATGTTGTTTCATTTTTTTACCTTAGTACCTCAATCAGTGCCACTCTGGCGATTTTTTTGCGATATCGTCAGATATACTGAAAGACTCTGTAATTTTTTCGCCCAAACAAATGGCCTTTTTTAAATACAAAAATATTTATCCACTTTTTTTGGTAAGAAATCAGCGTTACCGGAACGTAAGAATTATTTCAAGTAATCCACTCGAAAGATAATACAAAACTACAACTCTTATGAAGAGACATTTTCTTCAGTTACTTCAAGTTTCTGAGATATATTCATTTGGAAAAAAATGATATTTTCTAAAATGTTGAATTAAAAAATCTGAAAAAATTCACATAGAATGCCTTTTAGTAGTACTTTAATATAACCAATTATGGGGCAGATCTGAAATGGTCGAAAAAAAGTGGCTGAATTGACGGAGAATCCCTCATATATGCATTCCCATAAAAAAAAGGTCTTTTACCTTTTCTTGAAGTAAAGATGAAGCTTTACGAAACTGTTATCTTCATATGTGTAGCGAAATTCGAAGATTGAAATCTTTAAAAATATTCTGTAGATATAAAAAAAAAAAAATTGTAATAAACCACGAGCAAAATAGTTGATACAACCATTTCACTCGTGGTTGGCCGAACTAAAAAATTAGTTGGACTGCCATTTATAAACCAAACATATAAAAATCGTTGATCCAACCAACTTCTCGTCTGGCGCTCACATCAGAGCACTGAAATAGTTGGTTGAGTTAACTATATTTTTGTTACCACAGCTAAGTCGGTTTTTCCGTGTATTCTTTCTTTTTCATGCGTGCTCTGTGCTCTCGTTTTTTGCGGTAATCCAGCGGGTTCTCTTACGAGTTTATTTTCGCCATATTCGAAGTATCATTTGTATAATCGCTAGCGCGACGTGCGAGGCGAAACAACAGAGACAAGCGGCGTGAATTTCAAATTGACAAATTCATTTATCGATAACAGCTAGACATCCATGCGGATGGGGCGATACCTTGCGGGAAGAATATAACGAGACACGATTATTTCTTATTGGAATTGCATAATATAGAACAGTTTTTTTTTTATTTGCTAATGAATTATACATGTGTATGCATAATATGTATTCTCGATGGGAAAGAAAAGCGATGAAACGAGAAACGATCCGATTTCAATGAAAATTCGTAAGCGGTGGAAATTGTATGTTTGTGAATTCAAAATCTCGAAATTCAAAATGGCGGCGTGCATCTATGGGAGATGGAGAAAATTGCGAGGAATATTTGGATGCTGATGGGAACTGATGATTTATTCAAGCACACCGGTGTGCGAATTTGAGGTCTTTATTTCAGTTTCAAAATGGCGGAAAGACTATATGGGAAATAGGAGGAGTCACGAGAATCAGTTTAGAAGAGCAAGGGGCTTGTTGTAACAGGGGTAAGTAGCAATACTCTATTTTGACCTGGAATTTAAACCATTTTGATTAAATTTTAAGCTGAATGTCCTTATAATTCGAGGCATAACATAAACACCGCCGGACATCGAAATGAGAGGACATGAACACGAGCTCTATTTCGGCTAGGTATCGTGAACAAAATACTTTCGAAAATTGTGATTTTGACTATTCAAATTCAATTTATTGTTCATTGTGTTTTCATTGTAACAGTGTAAATTTAACTGGCTTCAATTTACTTTTTTAATATTCTTCCAAAGTTTGCAGTTTTTGAGATATTTCATTAAGTAAACATAAAGAGCCGATGGGGCAAGTTGTTACAAAAAGCAGGGGCATGTTGTTACATGTTACAACTTGCCCCGTGTGCGTGTATTCTTTCCCGCTCTCCAATAAGTGTGCATGTATTTGCAAATATAATATTATCACAAATAGTAGCATAGTGATTACATAGTATTACAAATTATTTGCGGCTTTTTGTGCATTCTTTTATTCTCTTTACCTTAACCCTCCGCGGTCACACTGGGACAGTTATGTCGAGAGTGAAATTTCACTTGGGGGTTTCTTCGTTCAGATAGATATTTACAGCGTAAAAAAAAGTTTTGAGTTCTAATAAACATCGATTCACATTCTACAAACAATGAGGAGTAGTCAGGATTTTCTTTTAGATTTTTTGAAGCATTTCAACCCGTTGTAAATTGTACGTGGACACAGACGTCCCAGAGTGACCGCGGAAGCATCGGAATTACAGTGTGCCTGCGAAGGGCTGATATTGTCCAGAAAAATATGCTAAGTTATTGTATTGTGTTTTTTTAGGGTGAGAAACTACAAGAGAAAATCCGAGAGAGGATTAAAAATCCAGCATGTATATTAGTCGGCAGCAACTGAAATTTTGAAAAAAAAGGATCAGCATACGAAAAGCAGCCAAAAATTTCGACCTGTGCTATGTCTCACTTTCTAGATATATAAAAAAAGAAGAAAAATGAAGTTACCTTCATCTGAGTTGCCGGAACTGCAACTCAGATGAAGACTGATTAAGCTAAGAGATAATTTAAAAGTCTCCTGTTCATTTTTTAAGTAAAATGTTGTGATAAAAAAAACTATTTATGATATTTATAATAAGTGTCATATTGATTATTTATAGTCAAAGATTATAATCATGATAAGAATGAACCATGAGGTGGATAATTTATGCATAATACAACACTGATAACCAATAAAAATGCCCCATGCAGAAATTTCGATAGGGACACCCTACGTCCCATCAAATCCCTGTCGGGATTTGGCATAGACTCCCCAAAACGGGCGTCCCTATGAGTATCCCTATCGGGATTTGCTACGGATTCCCCAAATCAGGCTTCCCTATGGGTATGCCTATCGGGATTTGCTACGGATTCCCCAAATCGAGCGTCCCGATGGGTATCCCTATCGGGATTATCTAGGGATTCCCCAAATCGGGACTCCCTATGGGTTTTGCTATCGGGATTTGCTACGGATTCCCCAAATCGGGACTGCCTATTGGAATACAGGTTTAGGCGTTTGCGAAGCATAACCTCATCGAAGTCTCGACCGGTACATTGCTCTCAAATACGTTTTTTAAAACTTCATTGTGTGAATTTTCGCCGAATCTAATAATTTTCACATCAATTATATTTTGAGAAAAAAACATAATCGAAGCTTAAAAAAACGTGTTTCATCTTGGATTTGCTAAAACACCTATATTTAGCGGTTGTTGTCTCGACATTCACGGATCCTCGATAATAAAACGTAAGTATTTTCATATAATTTCATATATCAAAATACAATAATATAATAAAATACATATGCAACAAATTAAAATATTAATCTATTAATACCTGCATGCATGCAATACAACGTTGGCCATTTTGCATGATTATATACGATTTTACGTTTTTAGGTTGATAGCTGAAACGCCAAGTGTTGGCGAAAACGAGATCACGATGCACAAAAATGTATCCAGCTGCAAGGAATTGTCACCACTCAAAGATTGGCCAGTCTGGACCGTTGAAATCAAAGGAGGTGCACGTAAGAAAAAAATCTAAACTTTTCAATGTTACTGCAGACTCCGAAGGGTCCTACGGAGAGTCAACAAAGACATCTAGATGTCTAAGCAGACTCCGAAGAGTCCTACAGAAAGTCTACATAGATATCTAGATGTCTACATAGACTCTGAAGGGTCCTATGGAGAATCTACATAGACATCTAGATGTCTACGCAGTCTCCGAAGAGTCCTACGGAGAGTCAACATAGACATCTAGATGTCTACACAGACTCCAAAGGGTCCTACGGAGAGTCTACATAGACATCTAGATGTCTACGCAGATTCCAAACGGTCCAACAGAGTCTACATAGACATCTAGATGTCTACATAGACTGTGGAGGGTCAATGCAGATATCTAGATGTCTGTCCACGTATCTTCGACTTTTGATTCTTCAGAAACATTTCATTAAAAATGTTTATTAATCTGAAAAAGTCAGAATTTAATAACTTTTGTTTTATACTACAGATACATACAACGAGGCTCTCGTACGCATAGATAAATTGAAAAAAGTTTTGTACGCATACACAACAGATTCGGACATGGACCCATCACCGAAGTATCGTCTGGTCTCATTGGGCTACGGAAAAAATGAAAAATAAAACAATAGAGGAACTCTTGGATGTGGCAGAAACAGATAAATTCGATGAAGATTGGGCTGCAAATTATAACGGTATACATACGGGTAATTCCATTTCAAATCAACCAAGCGTTGGAATCGACCCCTTTCAATTAAGATGAAATTTGGTCAGAAGTTTTCGTTTTTAATAAAACAAAGTTCTACCAATGGAAAAAAATTAAAATAAATATCTCGAAAACTATTATAGTTACGAAAAAATCGTTCTGGGTTCGTCTTGAAGAGTATACTTGTAGCTACGAAAAAAAATATTCCGAAATTTTTTTTTGAAAAATGATGAATTTGGAGAATTAAAAAAAATTTTGAATCGTGAAAATCCACTCTCAACGTTAAATTGTTCGTTTAATTTTTTTAATATAATACCTTGTACTGATCTCAAAAGATCCTGAAATTTTCAGAAAAGTTTTTTGTTTTTTCAAAAATAGGAATTTTTTAAAATCGTCCACTCCACGATAAAAAAAAAATTTTTGGGTAAATTTTTTTTATTTAATACCATGTACTGAACTTGAGAGATCCTGAAATTTTCAGGATGGTGTTTTCTTATTTCAAAAATGTAAATTTTTGAATTTTGGTAAACAACATTTTCTTCCTACCAAGACTGACTTATTGTTTAGGGAGAAATGTTATGACGCAATGTTATGCGGTTGGCTACTAAATATTTATTCTTGATTACGTGCATTTCACCAGTTTAATATATAAATAATAATTTCGGATTTCATATCTCGTGTGAGTGTTTCTTGCAGCTGTGATCCTTCCCACATCCCTTTACGATTCTGTCAGGCATATGTCTAGGACCCCTACAGGATCCCGGTGCGGTATCCCTACAGGATCCCGATTCGGTATCCCTACAGGATCCTGGTTCGGTATCCCTACAGGATCCCGGTTCGGTATCCCTACAGGATCCCGGCTCGGTATCCCCATCCGAATCTAATGGGGGGATGTTACAATCACTATCAGCATCCAATCCGATGTCGGATCAGATCCCGATCGGGAGCCCGAGATGCGAGCCAGAATCCGGCCGGATTCCTATCGAAATTTCTGTATGGGGCGTTTTTTCTTATAAAGGTTGCCAGTCTTTTCATTGTTACTACTTGCCCCGAGCCTGTTGCAACTAGTCCCTGTACACATCATGGAGTAAGTTGTAACGACTTCCATTTTTGTAAAAGTGTCTGGTGTAAAAGATCGGTAAAGATTTTAAATTACTTTTCAATTGGAATTAGTGCTCAAATATATAATTTACAAACTCGCTTACTCATAATTATAAAGATATACATATTTTAGACAATACAGGTATTTTTCCAAAAACTGTTACAACAAGCCCCCGTTCACCTAATTGTTGAGAGAATTTTTGAGTACGCTGATGGTAAATTTAAACCGATTAATTCAATTCGAACCAAAAAAAATTGTTATTTTTGAATTCTTTTTTTCCGAAAATCTAGGAAAATGGCGAATAGTATAATTATTTATCGAGGAACTTTTTCACGTGAATGTTTGTTGATCTTGCTGGAAAAAAAATATTAATAGTAAAAGAAAAATTGGAAAAGTGAACAATGCAAATTTCATTTAACGAATAAGGGGGCGTCCATTAACCACGTGATGCATTATTAATCCATTTTAGATCCCCCCCCCACCCCCTCGGTGATCATCCATGAGGTTTTGTTGAACCCCTACCCCTCCTGCCGTTGTCACGTGATTTTTTTTACCAATGGCAATAGTGATAAATATATTTTCGAAAAATTAAAATTCGATAGTTATGGATATTGCAATTGGTAACGTGATCCGAATACAAACAATTTTATTTTAAGAACGAAATAACTTTTATAGAATCTATATGGGGTATTTTATTTTAAACCGACCACTTTTAAATCCGACCCCTTTTCATTTGGCTGAAATTTTGTTTTCCTTTTCTACCCAATTAAAAACATTTTTCAGGAAATTTGCAAATTTTGTTATCCAACCCAAAAGAAAAAGCTTTTGTTTTTAAATGACTATAACTTCTTCGAAAATTGACTAATTGGAACGTTTTTTTAAATTTTTTCATTTTTGAATGTACTTACCAAAAAAAAAAATTTTTAATGTTAAGATATTGAAATCTATGGAATTTTTCATTCTTTCGAGAAAAATAATCTTTTTATCGAAGTTTGCTATTTTTGTTTTTTTTTTTCACTCAAACAATACTTTGATCAATTCCGGAAAAAATCCCGCCCAACCTGGAGTGGCTCGACTTTTTCTACTATTTTTTCACCTAAAAAAAAAAAAATCGACGATTACTACTTTTAATTTTTGATTTCTTCTCAGTTTTTTAAATTCCGAGGTCCTTCATGAATCCTCAAAAATTTTCAGAGTGGTACTTTGTGAAATAAGCCCAATTGAGAAATTTTTTTTCTTTCAATCATCGTTAGAAAAAAATAAAAGGAAATGTCGACCTACTCCAGGTTGGGCGGCATTTTTCCCGGAATTGATCAACGTATTTTTTGAATGAAAAAAAGGTGAACTCCGATAAAGCGATGATTTTTCTCAAAAAAAAGTGAAATATTTCTTAGATTTAACTATCTTAATATTTTTGTTGTATATTTTTTGGAAAGTATATTTACAAACGAAAATTTTCAATAAAAAAAACGTCCCAATTAGTCAATTTTTGAAGAAATTATGGTCATTTAAAAAATAAAATCTTTTTCTTTTGGGTTGGATAAAAAAATTGGAAATTTCCTGAAAAATGTTTCTAATTGGGTAGAAAAGGAAAACAAAATTTCAGCCAAATCGAAAGGGGTCGGGTTTTAAGTGCTCGATTTGATATGGAATGTCCCATATAATATATTCTATTTTATCAACAATTAGTAAGAATAAATATGAGGCTGAAATTCGCATGGCTTAAATGCAACAAAAATAATTTATTTTTCAATCTAATTCAGACTTCCTAACAATTTTCGCCGTGAAAAATCGATAATTCTAGTAACATAAATAAATTTATCACTTGTCGGTAAGTTTAAAAAAAATCCCAAATATGTTAAGTTTTATGAAAAAAGCACCAAAAAAATACACGTGATATTGCCCGAGACCCCCCCCCCCTCCATGTGATCAATCGTGATATTTTCAAGTACCCCCCCCCCACCTCTCCCATCGTGAGTCTCACGTGATTTACGGACGCCCTCTAACCCAAAATCCTGGAAAAAAAATCCGTCAAGAACGATTGCAGAGTGAAGAACCAATGTACCACGGGCAACAAAGGATTTTGAAAGAAAGAACTGTTGTTTGAAAATGTAACTCGTGATGATGAAGAACAAAGAATCGTGTGTAAAGCTCGAGAACAAGAATAAAGAAGAGAGGGAGAGAGAGAGAAAAGGAAAAAAGCTCAAGAGGCTCGTGTGCACGAGGAAGAAAATTTTTCAAGTCTCGAGCTATGCACGCGATGTACATGGCCAAGTGTGCCTCCATTAATAAGATGAAAGAAAACTGCCTCGATTTTTTTTCTTCCCTTCAGGCCAAGTATAATACGTAATATAAGTGCATCATCGTTGCAGTACAGCCAACATTTTTCTTTCTTTTTTTGCAGACACTGTATTACAATAATCTGGGGATTTTAAATTATTTATCAGGCTTTTTATCGTACTGCTATTTTCCCACTGCCTCTCGCAAATATTTATCTCTCGTTTTGCTGGAAATTTAACGCAGTGGGATTCCTTACTTTTCGTTTTAACATTTGTTTTTAGCAATGAGAAAAAAAAATATGCTATGGGCTATGGGCAAAAGTTTTTTGTGATGCTGCAAGAAAAAAATAATTAAATGAATGAAGTATTGGATAGAAAATTCCTTGGTGAGGCCGAACATACCAACTTTTCCAGAAATTTCAATTTCTTCATTACAGAAAAAAAATTTCATTGATTTCATTTACATTTAGAGGAAAAATTAAGCTTCCCCTTAGTTTTGAGTCGAATAAAATTTTCGCTCAAGATTTGCTTCCAACGAGGAAACAATTCATTCCGGTGATAAATCGTGAAAGTCTGGTCGGAATTTTTCAAAAAAATTTGCTCTTGCGAGAATCGGTGAGACAAGATAATAGATAGGATCGAGATTAAAATAGGAGAAATGCACACCTGCGAGGGTCAGCATATAATATTCGGTGTGGCCTGAAGGGTTTTCTCGCCGATGAATCATACGATCGATTTTACGGTATCGGCGATAAACCTTCGCAATCTCGTTTCTAGGAAAAAGCTCTCCCATACACATCTATATGTGATAAGAAACCTCTCCTAATTTTTTTTTTTTTTTGTTTCAACGCAATCCAGCGAAACGATGAGTTTTCAATCCCTTTTTGCTCTCAATTTCTTCCTCTCGTGCTCTCATTTTCTGTTAATCGCGAGGGAAAACTCTGAGTGCCTATTCAAGATTTAAATTTTTCAACAACAATGCCCGTGAGGATGAGAGATAATGCGATTCGATTTGTTCGCCGATTTTGAGCGAAATCGCTGAGCAGAACCCGTCATCATCAAGATCAAGCGAATACGGGATATTATTTGATAAAAAGCTTATTGTACTAATTAAAATAGTACGACTTTTTATTGCACGAGTGCGTAAAGTGCCCACTTTACACACGCGCAGCGAAGCGAAGTGGTAACGACTTTTGGTCTTTAGGATTGTTTGAATTTTTTGTAAGCATCAAACAATGTTGAAAATTATTTGAAATTTCACTTAGCGAAGGAGAACGAAAGTTCCAGTTCTGTCTCCAATCATTCATGCCAAATTACCTGCATGAAAATCTTGCAAATTCAAATTGCACGGAAACGAAGCGTTTTTCCTAAGAAAGTAAAATGGTTTTGGTAACTTTGACCCAGTTTGATTTCTGTGGAGTTCTCATAGAATTTGTTAATTAATCACGGAAAAGGAAATTCATTTTTTTTTCTCTCACGATTGTACAATAAATTTTCTAGTGCTGGAATTTTTCGCAAATAGCTTATCCGATTAAACGCTGTACTCATTATTAGTTAGTACTTTTATGATTATTGGTTTGGGTATCGTATAGTATTTTATTTGTATTGGAGTTGGGAAAGACATTTATTCTATTGAATTATTTATGATTTAACGATTCATGTCGAGCTAAATTTGTTCTCCCAAGAGGGACAAAATCCTCGAGAGATCAGCCACCAGAAATATTTTATCATTTATCAATAATGCATACTCCGATCCTGTTTCTCTCTCCATGAGTTTTCCCTTCGAAGTTACAAGTTTGAGGACAACGACGACGTATAAGCACACGAAGGTGCCCGGAGTATTACGAGTACTGGTCTGTTTCAATCAAGGCTTCAATTACAGTGGAATATACCGCAAGAGCGAATGAGTCTAAATCGGATGCATAATATTCACGCCGTTTAACGATTTTCCTTGGTCGGCGGGTGTGGAAAAGTTGAGTATGAATCGAAAAAATTGGATAATAAATCAACACAAAGATAACCGAGACAGTCTACTCTTATTATAACAAATTTATCAAATTAGCATTCGTATCCGGTGCTCTGTCATTAATTTTTTTCACCGTTTCGTTCAACTTAATTTATTAAATATTTGATTTAATTAATTAAAACTTTATTGAACGCTGTAATTCATTTAATAAAACATCTTTTCCTAAAATATCAATTTCGTTCCATTTTTTTTTTAATCCAAAGAAATAGAGGTAAAATGGTACGAATTAAAATTAACACATTGATTGCATTTTTTTTTGCTATCCCAAATTTTCGACGAGAAGCAACTTTTTTAATTTCGTCTCATTAATGAGGGGCATAGGATAGTTAAAAATTCAAAGAAAACTATTTTTGTTTTCTCCTTAATAATTTTGAATTTGGTTGCATTTAAAAAAAATTGAGATCCCTAACTACACCGAGAAAAAGGTTTGGTAAAGAGGAAGAAACTTGGCTTGAATTAACTAAACCAGCGGTTATGGGTGGTGAGCGACATGTGTGATTCAGTTAACTTAAAATTTGTATCAAAATGGAAACAAAAATTGCATTCCCATAAATACATGTTCATTGTCTTGTAGTAACATAACATGAGACTCGAGCGATAATGTAACGTGCTGATTAACCGACCGATACAACGAGAGAAAAATCTTAAAGAAACGTCGGTAATAAAGTTAGCGATAGAGCGACTGCCGCGCCGCTCCTAAGAATTACGCACTGATCCGTCAGTCACGTCAAGATGGCAAAGCGAGACGCGCACACGAGGAGACGCGCTACGTTTATATTATAATAAAGAGTTATTCAGTTAGTACAATGTGAAATAGAAAAAGAGAACTTCATTGAATCACCTATACCATTTTTATTCAATCCCTACATTATCGACGTATAATCGTCGTCTAGTCTTTCTTCGACAACTGTGGATGAAAATTAATTATATTTTGACAATTAAGAGGGGGATAAATTAATTAACAATTAATTGTCAATTGAGAGGCTAAAATGCGTTACAGCTAATGCCAGCGAACTCATTCGAGCCCCCTAAATATTATAGGTTAGTCGTCAGAATCCATGGTGCTGCCCTCACTCACACGTCTGTGAACTATATTTCGCCATTTCGTTTTTCAATAAAACTACAATTTATCGATATTTATCTCTTGATGCGCCATTCAAACGTACGGCGTGTCATTTTGATAAAATAATGTCGAAAACGTCTCGATATTTGTATCGTGGCGTTCTTCATGGAGCCTCAATCTTGGTTTTACCCGAAATGCAGTAAAAGTTTAATAATTTAAGTTTTTCAATTACAGTTTCTTGGTGGTAAATGAATCTGTAATTTTTTTTTTTGTTTTTCAAAAAAAATTTAGTGAGGCTCCATTCCTGCCGTTGTTCTGATGATGTTGTTAAAATTTTATTTAATTCCATCCATTTGTATAAGAGCAAGTTTGGATGGCAATTTCGAGGTGTTAGTGTCGGTATTTAGCCTCCTCTTAAGGGGCTATACCAGTGTAACCCATGAAAAATTAGGCGATTTTCGGGAATTTTTCTAAAAGAAAGTACTCGATAGAATGTTTTGAAGTTTTTTGGACATAATAAGGTATATTTTCAGCTATATTTTAAGATTTTTTTTTTTTAATATTGAAAAATAACGGAGCTATGTGCTGTCTTCGGAGGTGCCAAAAAAAAAGTTCCCCAACTGCTGACATGATTTCGGTCGAATGAGTAGCTGAAACAAAAAAATTCAAAAAAGTTATTTAAGTTGAAGGTATTTCCTATACAATGACCTACGATTTTTGAAAAATATAAAAAATTAACAAAATGGCGTAGTTCTGAAAAAAAGTGTCGTTTTTTGGGGTAAAAAAATGGTCGTTTTTTAATGCCAAATTGACAATTTTCAACCAATCAAAAAGATCATAGGTCATTGTATAGTAAATATATTCAAGAATACTCAGTTTCAATTTGAAGTCGATCGGTCAATTTCTCGTTGAGTTATGATGTCAGCAATTTTGAAAAATGTCGTTTCGAGAAAAACGCGTCCAAGTTTCAACTATCGATTTTTGCTAGATACAATTATATTTACCATAAAAATTGCTAATCTGCTATGCCTGGCCCATACAATACACCTCATTCTTCCTCGAAAAATGCCTGCTGAGAGGCTAATGCTTGTCACACTGGTATAGCCCCTTAACATTGGCGCCCACCAAGGTGTGAAGAACTATGACTCTGAGAAAAAGATCTCAGCGCTAAAGAGAAAAAGATGCAAGTGGAAAAAAGGGAATTCGTGTGAAACAAAGTGGACTGGGTCACGCGCAAATTCGACAAGGTAAGGGCGGGGTAAAGTATTTAAATTTTTTCTTTCATTTTTTTTATTTTTCAAATGAATGCATAATATCTCAAGAATATTGGGTTAAAATTATGAGTTATGAGTATTTGAGCGTATATTGCTCCATGCCGGGTTTTATACCTGGGCGGCAGCTGCGCGGCGCGCTATCTTGATGGAAGCCTTTTGCTCTACGGACCTGGCATCGACGACTTTGAGTGAGTATAAGAAAATTATCGAGTTTTATTTTGAATTTCTGAAAATTCAAAGATAATTTAAAAATCTGAAAAAATTCATACGTATTCAGAAAAATGAACGAAAAAAAATTGGGTTGCGGGGAAATTTGTTGACTAATTTTTTTTTTCATCATTTTGTTAATAACATTTTTGAATTATTATTATGCAAAATTAATCTTTTGAGTACCTTTAATATGCATGAATTTTCTCAGATTTTTATGCAATTGAGAAGTGTTCTCAAACATATGTGCAATGAGCGCTAATCGACCAAACTCTTCTGCGTTTTTCAAACCGTTTTTCTGAGACTTGTCATAGTTGAAGTCCGTGTACACGATAACTCAAAATCTACTGGACCAATCGCTTTGAAATTTTGCACAGTACTTCTTCACATAATTCACCAGGTATTGTCGAGAGCTTTTTTGCTTTTTTTGATAAATACTAATTTTTCGACAACAAATTAGCCGATTTTTTTCGTGAAAATCGGGTTTTTGGCTCCCAAGTGCTAAGAAAAATCGAAACAAAAATCCTCCCATCATTACCTCGAGAAACATCTCTTTTAACAAATGCATTTTGATTTTTTTGTTTCAGATGATTCTGTTGCGAGTTATGGTACACACCGCAAACCAACTTTTTTTCGAGACGCCTCCGGGGTTTAATTTTCACTCACTCAATTTTGAATATTTTGCAATGCAAATTTAGGAGAATGTTGTTCAAATGTTACTTTATTATATGTAAATTTTTCAATAAGCGAACACTATCCGTTACGCCAAAAAAAAATCTTAAAAACATGCCTTTTTCGCCGAATTAACTTTACCCCGCCCTTAATGCCGGTGTAACGAGAATTCCACTCGCGCAATATCTGTGAAAAAATGTTAAATCGCAAACGTTGAAACAGTGAAGAAATACGTTTTGATCGACGTACAGTGAGAAGAACGCAGGGTGCTTCTTTATCTTACTTGCAACAATAGAAACGTCTATTTCTTTCTCTGTTCCCCCCATGGAGAGAAGCGCACTCGACGACACGAGACGACGCACGAACAAAGAAGCAACCTAGGAGGTTCCTTCTTTCTCTATTCACATGAGGAAATGCCGCAAGGCGCCTCTCCTCTCTCCCCTCTCTCTCTCTCTCTCTCTCTCTCTCTCTCTCTACTCGAGGCATTAGGCGGTTACCAACAAGAGCTACGCGCAAACGAAGAAGCGAGGCGAGGCATCTACTTTCTCTGTCTCTCTCAAAACAAAGTCACGCGCCGGCAGCACGAGGCTCGAGCACGCAGAGAAGGAACACAGGTTATCTCTCTCGCTCTCATCAAAATATCGCACGCTCGACAGTACGAGACGCCGTAAAAACAACGGACGGCCACAGGTAGAAACGATTGGACACAACGTGGGGCTGAATATTAGGTAAGTGGGTCGCAAATAAACCCTTCCTTTTCCTTCAAGATTTTCTGTTAAATTTCGTACGAAATGTCGGAGTTTAACGAATTGAAAGCAAGGCGGGCTGCAATTAAAGGTGCAGTTACGCGCATGGCGAATTATTTCGAAACACCAGGCGAAAAATCGATAGCTGAAGCTAAAGTTAGGCTAGCAAAAATCGAAGAATGTTGGACAAAATTCAAAGAGATTTAATTAAAGTTGGACACGAAGCCAACTGAGACGGGAGAAGACCTCGACGAGCAAATACGACAGGGTGAAGCAGAAAGAGAAGTTTTCCAGATCAGTTATTACAAAGCCGCAGCACTAGCTCAAGTGATAATTGATAGGGAACTCGCACAAATGCAACAAAATCCACCGCTGGAAAGGGGGCAAGAACCACCTCCTCGAGTCATTGTACAGGATGCAGCGAGGTATAGACCGAAGCTGCCAGAAATCAAGCTCCCAGAGTTTAATGGTGAGTTCACGAAATGGTTGTTTTTCAAAGATAGTTTTGAAACAACGATTCATCAGGACAGGGATCTCACGGCGATGCAAAAAATGCAATATCTCGTTGGTGTGCTAAAGGAAGAAGCACTAAACCTAATTAAAGGTTACAAAATCTCTTGAAAGAGACGTATGATAATAAAATTATCATACTCGAAACTCATCTCGATGAATTCACTGCAGTCGCTCGGTCAACCGGTGGAACAGTGAGAAACGATCATCTTGCATCTCGCGAAAGAAATAGATTTTGCCGAACAGCGAGATTGGCAAAATACGATGAAGGATCGTTCTACGGAAAACTTGCCAACAATAGAGAAATTTTTAAAATTTCTCACGGATCGCTGCAACATGTTGAGGGTTCTTAATCAAAACCATCGGAAAAAAAGAAATCGGAGAAAAAAGTCATTCTTATCGCAACAACACGAGAATGCAAAATCTGCAAAGGACCTCACTCAATATATAAATGTGAGAAGCTTCAAAAGCTATCACCCGCTGACAGAAAGAAAAGAAGTCATCACAAAAAAAATTGGCGTCAATTGTCTAGGAGCTGGGCATTTTGCAAGGGCTTGCAAATCGATTTCATGCAAAAAATGCTCTATGCGTCATAACACGCTATTACATCGAGAAACAGAGCCGCAGCCGAAAGAGAGCAGTGAATCCGAAGCACCAGCAGTAGTTTCACTCTGCACGGAAGGGTCAACGAGTGATTCAAAATCATCGATGGATATTGAAAACAACGAGGTCCTAGTGAGTATTTATTACACACACAAAACGATGTTAAACGTCATTCTATCCACGGCGAGAGTGAATGCATACGACAGTGATGGAAAGCCGCATGTATGTCGAGTATTGCTGGACCCCGGGTCTCAATCGAATCTTATGACGGAAAGCTTCGCGAAAAAGCTCAATTTTTCTACCAGAGCGGAAAGGCGACCAATCAGTGGTATAAATCAAGCAAGAATAAGCGCCGCATAGGTTTCCGAAGTCCGGATCGGATCGATTCACGATGGATTTTCAACGAATCTCGAAGTTTTGATACTGTCAACGATAACGGAGCAGTTACCACAGAGTCAAATCGACAAAGAACAAATATTAATGCCGAAAAATCTGTGCTTAGCTGACCCAGGCTTTGATAAACCGGGTACCATCGATCTACTCATAGGAGCGGGACTTTATTGGAAGATTCTCATCGGCACTCCGAAGAATTCTGTTCCTGGGCAACCAGCATTGCAGAATACCCGCTTAGGATGGATAGTTGGAAGTGAAATACCTTGCACACGAGCGAAATTGTCAACGACACATTTGACGGTCACGAATGATATGCTAAATAACCAACTCGAACGATTCTGGAAACAAGAAGAGCTTCCGGAAGCTCCGCGATATACGGAAGAAGAAAGCTATTGCGAAAAATACTTTGCGGACACAGTGAAGAGGAATCCTGAAGGTCGATTCATCGTAAGACTGCCGCAGCGATCGAGTGTAAAGCTCGGTGATTCAAAGGAGCAAGCACTTCGACGATTGTTATCGCTCGAACGGAGATTCGCGAAGGACTCGAAGCTCAAGCAAGAATATGTACAATTCATGGATGATTACCTTGCACAAAATCACATGTCTTTATCAACAGATACGGAAAATCACGAATCGGAAAGCTACGTGGTTCCACATCAAGCTGTAGTTCGACCGGACAGCGTCACCACGAAATTACGCGTTGTATTTGATGCATCTACAAAAACAACCTTAGGCACCTCGCTAAATGACAAACTTATTCCAGGACCGAACTTACAAAGAGGATTTGGTGGGCATTTTTCTACGATTCCGAACTCATTTACGTGATGACTGCGGATGTTGCGTCGATGTACAGGCAAATATTGGCAGATGAAAAAATCGTCCTTTGCAGCGCATACTGTGGAGGAAAGATACCCACGAGCCGGTCAAATTATACGACTTCAAGACAGTGACCTATGGCACGACATGTGCGCCTTATTTGGCCATTCGATATCTTAGGGAGTTAGCGTCCGCCTCAACTGATCTGAAGGAAGCCGCGAGAGCAATAAATAACGATTGCTACATGGACGATATCCTAACCGGAGCTAAAACGATCGAAGAGACTATCAAGCTACAAAAGCAGTTTCTGAGTTGCTGCTACGAAGACAATTTCCACTTCGGAAGTGGAGAACGAATGATTCAAGAATCCTGCAACATCTCACCGAGAAAAGCAAGACGGATGGATTACTAATTCTGGACAAAGAAGGAGCCTCAAAAACACTGGGTTTACTTTGAAACGCTGCGGAGGACTGTTCACAATATAATATCGAGAATGAAACGACAGGTACGGCGACGAAGCGCTTCGTACTTTCCAAGATTACTCAAGTATTCGATCCTTTAGGATTGATAGCGCCGTTACTTATAAACGGAAAAATCATTATGCAGCGACGGTGGTTGCTAGAAATTGATTGGGATCAAAGCCTTCCTGACGAAGTGTGAGAAGCTTGGGAAAAATATTATGCATCATTGTCCAGAGTCAACGAGCTGCGCGTTCCAAGATCTGTTCTGGCAGGAAATTCGACAAATCAATTCGATATTTTCGGATTCGGCGATGCATCAGAAAGAGCTTACGGTGCATGCCTATACGCTGTGAGTCGCGATTACGAAAATAAAGTCCATTCCAATCTTATCTGTTCAAAATCTAAAGTAGCACCGTTAAAAATGATATCCTTGCCACGCCTGGAGCTAGAAGCAGCATTGCTGCTCGCGAATCTTTTGACTATCGTAGAAAATTCATACGGCGATCGCGTCAGAGAAGTGAAGCTATGGAGCGATAGTACCATCGTTTTGGGATGGATCGAAACCCAACCGAACGTTCTGAAAACGTTCGTCGTGAACCGAATTTCGAAAATCCAAGACCGGACGAAGGACGCAACATGGCATCATGTGCCCTCTGAGGATAATCCGGCAGATATGTTATCGCGCGGAATTACTATCGACCGATTAATTAAAGACGAACTATGGTGGAATGGCCCACAGTGGATAACAGAAGAGAATCAGTGGCCAAAAAACATGGAAAAACCGGAAAGCGTTCTTCCGGAACTCAAAGCTGTAACTGTGACTTTAGCAGCAACAACAGAGATGAATATTCTCGAAAAATTCTCGTCATACATCAAGTTGAAAAGAATTATCGCTTACTGCCTTCGATGGAGAGGAAGGCCTCAAGAGCATTCGAAAACCCGCGCTTTGACCGTAAAGGAGCTCGAAAAAGCGGAAAACACCATCACCAAAATGGTTCAACGGGAAACCTTCGCACGAGAGATTCGAGATCTAAGAGACGATCGAGAAGTACACCGCAAAAGCAAAATACGAGCACTGGATCCAGTCTTGGATAGTGAGGGTTTAATCCGCGTTGGCGGTCGGCTTCGAATCGCCGCTATATCGCCGGATCAAAAACATCAGATAATTATACCACCGAGACATTTCGTGACAAATTTAATCATGAAGAATGAGCACATACAACTGCACTACTGTCCACCACTCACTGCTGTGCGGCACAAATTTTGGCCAATAAGTGGTCGCAGAGAAGCTAATAAGGTGGTCAAATCCTGCCTACCATGTTTCCGTTACAGACCCACTTTCCCGGATGTGAAGATGGGCCGATTTACCGATTCAACGAGTCACTGGATTCATGCATCCGTTCGTAGCATCCGGGGTAGATTATGCAGGTCCTCTACAAATCAGAGAGGGTCGGCATCGTGGAAGGATTCATGTATTCAAGAGCTACGTTGCAGTTTTTACGTGCTTCAGCACAAAAGCCGTGCACCTGGAATTAGTAACCGAATTAACAACCGAAGCCTTCTTGGCAGCATTGCGCAGATTTACCGTTCGGAGAGGAATCTCTTCATAGCTCTACTCCGATAACGTAACAAATTCCGTAGGAGCAGCTCGAGAATTAAAGGAGCTTTATGACTTCCTGGAGAAAGAAAAAACCGAGATCGAGACAAATCTCGCTAACCAGCACGTTCAATGGGATTTCATCCCTCCCCGCGCTCCAAACTTTGGCGGATTATGGGAGGCGGCAGTGAAGGTCGCGAAACGTCATCTTTACACCATGACACGTGGTATTACGCTCACTTATGAATAATACACTACCCTTTTAACTGAAATTGAAGCTATTCTCAATTCAAGACCGCTAATGCCTCTGTCTAGTGATCTTGCAGATCTGTCAGTCCTAACCCCGTCCTATTTCCTCATTGGCGACCCACTGACTCAACCCGTGCCGCATAATCTTACTCAGATTCTAGATAATCGCTTGTCACATTGGCAGTATGTGCAAAAACTGCGGCAGCACTTCTGCCGTCGCTGGCAGAAAGAGTATTTGCAGGAACTGCAAAAACGAAGCAAATAGACCAAGGACGGAAAGAACATTGAGCTTGATACTCTAGTGGTGCTCAAAGACGATAACCTGTCCCCCTTACAATGGGCTCTCGGCAGAATTGTCGAACTATCTCCAGGACCAGATGGTGTAGTACGGGTCGTTACCGTACGAACACAGAGCGGAAGGTTCAAACGGGCCGTACGGAATCTCTGTCCTATTCCGAAAGACGATGAAGAAGACTGATTCGAGTGACATCTATAGTCACCGAATCTCTGATACAGTGTTATGATTGCAAAGAACCAAAGAAACTGTACAAGTATAATTTCATTATTCGAGCCGAGCCAAAGTACCTTCTATTCGAAAACCCCAAACATGTAGCTGCTCAGTACACGTGACAGAAGTAAAACTTCATTATCGGCCCGTGCCGATCTTTATAATTAATCAACCATGAGGATGAGGAGTATCAGAATAGGGAAGATTCGAATGAAAAATTCATAGGCATAGTGTATTAATGGTCAATGGATGTCATGCTCAGTTTATTTCTTCAATTTACGACGCTGATTCGATAGGTACAGTTATCAGTATTGACTTATGATTTGTTCCTTTGATGAAGGCACTTTACCTCATTTACCTGTCGCAGCAGTACATCGAAAAGGCCAATATGACTAATAATAGTGGGAGTGCACAGCAAAGGAGCAAATTCGAAAATATACAATACAACAAAATTTGCCACTCGAAGACACATTTTTTGGCATCACTGAGCTTTTTCAACATGGGCCATATTGGCTTTTTCAATGAACCGCAGCGAAAGAAAAAATTCTTTTGATCAAAGCAGTACGACTGTTTTACCTTCCGCTTCAACTCATCGAAGAACAAAATTGTACTTTCTTTCTGGAAAAAAAGGAAATGGTCCTATCGTAGAAGGAAATATCAACCCCATTGAGAAAATCAACAGCGGAGAAAAAATTCTGGAAAAAATCGATAAAACAAAATTGGTACCTGAGATGAAGAATTTTTTTATTTTACATCGCTGTGGATTGTCAACATAAGCCATACTAGCTTTCCCGAGGAAAAGCAGGGAATGAAAAAGTTGTACTGCTCATTGACAACATAACCAATGCGTTCACATGAATTTTCATATTCGGACTAAACCTATTTTAACTTTTCTTTCCGCTGTTTTATCAAAATTTTCAATTCAAAGATTCAAAAAATCTTACTGTTCACGTACAATTTTTTGTTATTATACCGGGTGTCCCATTTTAATCTTACAGTTGATTTATTTCGAAAAATATTGCTCCGATCAAAAATTGAGTGGAATGAAACTTTTAGGGTTCAGAGGGGGATGTTTAAATTTTTTTTTGTTTTGGTCCAAAATTTAAAATGGTGGTCTTAAGATGGCTGACATGTTTTTTTAAAATGGAAACATGATTTTTTTTTCACCAATATTTTTTTCAGATTAAATCTAACATCTTTTGTGGGAACATTTTTTTGATACAGCCCATAATAGAGGGTGTCCCATCTTAATCTTACAGCTGAATTATCTTGAAAAATACTGCTCCGATAAAAAATTGAGTGGGATGAAACTTTTAGGGTTGAGAAGGGGACGTTCAAAAAATTTTTTTGTTTTGGCCCAAAATTCAAAATGGCGCTGTTAAGATGGCTGAAATGTTTTTTTTTTTAATGGAAACATGATTTTTTTTTTTACCAAAAAATTTTTCAGATCAAATCTAACATCTTTTGTAGGAATATTTTTTTTATAGCCCGGATATTTTAGACTAGATCACCATTTTTGACTATTTTAGCGTTATGCAGCATAATGACGAAGCCGAGGAGGTCTTCTAAATCCTCCTCGTGAGTGTTTTCTGAAATCTTCTTAACCTGAGATAACCTGACTATTTTAGCGTTATGCAGCATAATGACGAAGCCGAGGAGGTCTTCTAAATCCTCCTCGTGAGTGTTTTCTGAAATCTTCTTAAAGGTGTTCGAAGATTCCACCATTTCACCATTCCACCATTCCACCATCATGGTTATCCCGGATAATACTAAAATAGTGAAAAATGGTGATCTCTTATGGACTGAATAAAAAAAATGTTCCAACAAAAGTTGTTAGTTTTGACTTAACACATTTTTTGGTGAAAAAAAAATCATGTTTTCATTGTTTGAAAAACCTTTCGGTCATCTTAACACCGCCCCTTTAAATTTTGGACCGAAACAAAAAAAATTTTTGAACGTCCCCTTCTGAACCCTAAAAGTTTCATCCCACTCAATTTTTTATCGGAGCAGAATTTTTCAAGATAATTCAGCTGTAAGATTAAAATGGGACACCTATTATGGGCTGTATCAAAAAAATGTTACTACAAAAGATGTTAGATTTGATCTGAAAAAAATTTTGGTGAAAAAAATCATGTTTCCATTTAAAAAAAACATGTCAGCCATCTTAAGGCCATCATTTTAAATTTTGGACCAAAACAAAAAAAAATTTAAACGTCCCCCTCTGAACCCTAAAAGTTTCATTCCACTCAATTTTTGATGGGAGCAATATTTTTCGAAATAAATCAACTGTAAGATTAAAATGGGACACCCGGTATATTTATTAATCTTTCGCACTGTTTCCACTTTCTTTATAAATTCAACGTCGTGAGCGCGTACATACAAACAAAAACAAGTACATACTGTCTTAAGCACATGCAGGCACATGCACGCGGACATGCGAGCCTTCGCCTCGCCAGCGCTAGCGCGAGCGATGTATGTGTATACACTGCGACCTCGATAATTGGAATCCGTCGGGACCGGCTCTTGCAAGAAGTGGGATTGCGCACATTGCACAGAACCGTCTCTGCGCCACTAGCGGTGCTTTATTATTTATTTATATATTTTTTTCAAATATAATTTGGCTTATTATTCGGTATTCATTGGAAAGTTTTACTTAAAAATTTCTATTGTGGGGGCCCCTCTCTTGTGAAAGCTCTGATCTTAACACTTCACCGGAGATCCGTAAGGAGGCGTCGATCGGCGCGTGCTCTCGTGCTAGCGAGAGAGCCACCCAGCACTGATAAAGTAATAATGGTAATTGAGGACCCCGATGCTGGTGATACACCAGATATTACTAGCATCGGGGTTCTCAATTAACATAAAATTGTTGGAACATTACCCGCGCTCTGTGGTCGCGCAGTTCTATGGACTAAAGACTACATATTTTAATGAGATCACCGCATTGCACGTCCGTGGCGCTTGTGCTCTGTATCGGAGCGAGGATAAATAAGTTAAGCTTTCGCTTACAATCAACTGATTAATCTCGCATTAATTAAGTAAAAACCCTCGTAGCTATGAGCCTTGGCGAGGATAAATAACGGTTCATTGCAATATCCGTCGGTCCAGTACTCGAACCAGCTCCTTTCGCAAGAGAGAAGAGGAATTCGAAACTCCTAAATTCGATATTTGAATAAATTGGAATTATTAAAATTCGAAGGCAATCGTGGTCCTTTCTTCTTTCATTTTAAATGCACCTTCCATTAACGGTCCGTAGAATGTGTATACAGTATACTTGACTAAATATTTTATGTACAATAATACTTATGAGGCCACTTAAAACAAATTTTGTATCTTATCAAATATTTTGTTAATTCAATTGAAATTTTCTAGCTTTATATTGAATGCATTTTGTTTCCAGAAAACAACATCTGAAGTGCATAGAAAATATAAACTGTTCATTCAAATAAAGCAATCGCATATCGAGTACATTTTACCAAATATATAACTAAAACAATGTAATGTTCAATTGACGGATTCTTTACTTTGTTAGGCCAAGGATAAATGTATTGTTAAGGATAGGTGATTCAATGAAGTTCTCTTTTTCTATTTCACATTGTACTAACTGAATAATTCTTTATTATAATATAAATGTAGCGCGTCTCCTGTAGCGCGTCTCCTAAAGAGCAGTTCTCGCACTTTCATGAGTCACTTTTAGTTTTAAACATTCTAAAACGGATTTCGTAATTTTCTTATAATTAATGGTTAATATTAATCTTCGATCCGATAAATTAATTATGTGCATTAGGGTGGGCCGAAAATCCGCTTTTATTTAAATTATTTTAGCAATACCGAAAATACTGTTCTTTATATGCTACAAAAAAAAATTGTACAGAAAGAAAAAATTTTAAGTCAATATCTTAGGCTCGCCGAAATTCGTCAAACCTCGAAATGTGAAAAAAAATGCTGGGCATATTTTTATTGGAAATTCAATTCTCTTCAAAAAAAGGTCCTTATATCAAATCATGTAAGATTGGTAGTTTCTAAGATAAGTGCTGTTTTAGTGAAAAAAATTGTCATTTTCCTCTATATTGATACTTTCTATGCGTAACAAATATGAAATAAACTTCTTATTTTATATCAAATTTAATTCTCTACTTAAAAGATTATTGTATGAAATCATGTAGAATCGATAGTTTCTACGATAATTGCAATTTTAGTAAAAAAAAAAAAACAATCACTTTCCTCTATCCCAAGAACCATTATTTTTTAAAAAGAATAATTCCCAAATAAAATAAAAAGTTTCAAAAATATGCATATTAAACTGATTCAAAAAAAGCGACTGTTTTTTGTTTTTCGAAATAAAATATTCAATACTTTCAGGGAGGGGAAAAAAGATGCCTGTTAAAAACAGAGCTCTTAATATAAATATTTAGACACGTCTCATCGCAAATTCCTATTTCCCATTTAAATAACACCGGGAAAATTTTTTTAATACTTTGAAATTTTATATCTCGACTTAAAGTCTCGGGAAACAATTGCAAAGTAAGTCATCACACTACATTTTTGTTTGTTACCAGCGTACAGCTTTTCTTTATACTACCCGCCCCCCTTTCCTGGTAAGGGAAAACTGCAGAAAAACCTTCACTGATACAGACGGTAAACTACCTAAGAGACCGTCGGTAGCAATGCGAGCACGCTCCAGCACGACTATCATCGGTCGGTTGGGTAGTTACCTCCTCCATTGTGATCCAGTGAGCCAGTCGCTTGCACAGTTAGGTGAACCACCATCCAAGCGATAAGAACCGCGTCGGCATGCCTCACCGAAACCGTACAATTAACCGCCCACTCATCGCAATGAGGTCTTTGGGATTCCATTATTTAAGGTAGGGTCCCAACCCACCGGGATTGCAGCTGATAAATAACACTTGAAAAATTGGAATATTTTTCAGCGGTGTCGCCGGGGTTCGAACCCGGGTCCCGCAGATTACGAGACCCGCGCTCTAGCCATTGGCCGCTGCTTTCCTAAATCATCACACTATTAAACACTAAAGAAATAAATTTATCCTCATCAAAAAATGGAAAAATATTGTACCATATCGAAATTGAATGAAAAAATACCGGTGAGGAAAAGAGACGTTTCCTGACATCAGCTAAATTTACACTATATTCCACTATACACTATATTACACTATATTCCATTTTTTATGTGAATTGAATGAATCGATTTTCGTGGTTCTGTATATTCTTACCAATTTTCGATTTTGTGATTATTCATGATGTGGATGTTATTTATACTATTTATTCTGCATTAGATTAATATTGATTTTTAACAATCGAACCGTAAGAAGGAAAGGACTTGTCAATTGAATTACTCGTGTTTATTTTGGATGTAGTTTTCACTTTTGTTGAGTCTTTCAGAAATTGCAATTTTCTGCAAGTATGAGTTTTCTCCTTTTTTTTGTTCTTTGGTTTTTTAAAAATATGTCTTTTGAATTTTTCATTCAAGTTTTATAATATTTTGAATTATCAAAAACAAGAAACAATTGAATTTTAACATTTTTTTTTTTCAACAAATTTTTTTTTCCAAATTAAATGAAGGATTTTTCGTTGATGCATTCTTCAAGCGACACAAGCGATGCATTGAAACTTTCAATTTAAAAGTGATTTACTGCGGAAGTTGCATTTCAGCGAAATCATAAATGAGTTTTTACCGAAAAAAGCTCGCAAAGTTCCATTCGTTAACTGTATAATTTAATTTTTTTTATTTCTTGTAGTTCACCATATCTACATATGTTTATTGAAAGAATTTGATTTCTCTCGCAATAAATGATTGAAACATTTGCAAGAAAAAAATTCTGTAACCTTAAAATCATTAGGGGCCTCCACTCTTTTGTTGCCTCAGGGGCTTCACACCTCTTAAGCCAGCCCTGGCTGAGAGCGTGGCGGTGACGTACTATCGACTAAATGTGTTGTGGCCATATTAAAATATTTCGTTTCTATCAATCGGACAGTTTGTTCTACGTAATAATATTTATTTTTCGAGCTAGTAAATGTGTTGTAACTACAATGAAATCTGCAGCTTCTTTAACTAATCGTAAACCGTTAGTTTGACATATCCGTATCAATCTGTTCTTCTGGACGTCGTGGTGACCACATTGAAATATTTGGTCTAATTGATCAAACGATGTGATTGACTTGAAAGCATTTACTATTCTTTTTAACTGGATGAATAGCTTAAATCAAAACTAGATTCTTTTGATGAGACGAAACATACGGTTTAAACAATTTTATCTACTTCCAGTAAATGACTTTATATTCAATTGAATGAGAAAACGAGTTGTTGAATTAATCTTGTTTGAAATCATTTTGATCCAATGCTGTTATTGCGGTGAGTGCAAACAACGCCACCAGTTTTATTATTTCAACATCGTGGTAATCAAATCAAATATATATATCGATTGATTCAAACGCATTTTCCGTGATCGCAGCTGGGTAATTGATGTTACTAAACCTTTTTCTTGGTGTATAAAATGATCACAATTTACCACAAAAAAAACGGTCGAGTACAACGCATGGTTTTCAACGATAAAACACGAGAAAAATTGCAAAGCAAAACACTCAGAACGTGCTGGAAAAATGGGAGTCGATGGTCGAAATGTTTTTAGAATCGCTGGAGAAATTTGGAGTACGTCACGGTTCTTACATCAGAGTCAGAGACTCGAAAACTTTCAAAATGTTGCTTGACGTGTATCTATATAGCGAAGAGTTTCTTGTTAAAAAATTGGAGCATGTTTTGCACGTTTAAAAACGCATATTCAAACGTTCTAATGAATCTAAAAAAATTCTGAACCAGAAGAGAAAATCTGCAAAGAAATCCGTGCAAACAACTAAAAAAAAACCAGACAAGTGTGAGTCGGACTTGCCCACCGAGGGTTCCGTACAAATGATTGATTACGTACTTTAAATAAATATTATATTTTTTATGATTTAATTAGAAATTTATAGTTTTCAGATTTTTCCCGATACTCGTAGTATAAGACAGTATTACTTGCCGAATTTCATAGTTCAACGGAAAACACCGTATAAATTTTGATTCCCTTGAGAGTGTCGAAATATACGTTTTTTGCAGCATAAACGGCCATATCTTTTTTTACATTAACTTAGAGGTTTGATTTTTTCACAGCTTCAAGGGACGGTAGACCTGAGTATATGGTTTTAATTTCAACTCGATACCTCCACGCATTCCCAAGAGAAAGGGCTGTGACAGACAGACGGACGGACGGACGGACGGACGAACGGACAACAAAGCGATCCAATGGGGGTTCCGTTTTTTTCTTTGGAAGTACGAAACCCTAAAAACACCGAAAAAAAGAAAGAACACTCCAATCAAAGTTGCTAAAAGAAAGAAAGTCGTATTAAAAAAAGTGAAAACTGCTGATTGGACTATCAAGCTCATGAAAAAGTTATCACTAAATTACGAATTGGCTGTCCAAAGAAATAAAGATTCAGTTCAAAATGTGCTTATAGAGATTTGGCCTCGGTATTATTACAAGATTGCTACAAACTCAAATCCACAGCTCATGTACTATCCAATTAGCTGGTGTAACTATGCTAAAGTCGAGGCAAGTAACACTCTCAAAAATTACAAACACTCTGCTGCCCTTGTTCGAGATATTCAAGAACAATTATTCCAAAGATGCATCGGAAGGAACACTCAAAACAATGAGAGTCTCCGCAAAACTGTTTAGAGTATGGCACCTTAATAGTTATTTCATGGTAAAGAAATGGTCGAAATTGCCTGCCTTACTACAGCCTGCATTTTTAATGAAGGATTTCATCCATGTTATAAAAATTATAGAGGTAATGCGCGTCGAAATCGGCAAAGGCGCTCTTCACTTTGCTGTCGCGAGCAATAACGCGCGCATAATTTTAGCGAACCGACGCTTGGCTGAGGCTTCTAAAGAAGGCAAACAAAGCATAGAGGGACCACATTGGATAAATATGAATTTCTCGAACATGCAGGAAGCAGAAGGAATTTAGTATGGTGCCAGGCATTGCCGACTAGGCGTAATAAGTAAGATTTTTTTCACGATTTTTCAAAAGAAAAACTTCAACCGCGTTTTTCTGGAAACAACGTTTTTCAATTTTAACCCCATATTTCTAATATGTATGGGTTCGGTCGAAACTAGAATTATATTAAAATATGAAATTTTACTATTTTTTTATTAAAAAAGCCACTGAAAAAATCACCTGTTTTTTTGTTCGCTAAAAAAGTCCGCCATTTCGTTAATTATGTATGAAAATTGAAAGTTCAGGCTGAACCCACTGTTATACTTTATCTTATGTTATTTGATTTTTTGTTTTAGGTGATTTGTTCCAGAGAAATCAACAACGTAAATTACCTACTTACTTTTTGGACAGATACCTTTGCCTAACATTATTATATATAAAAATTGTGTAAAATAAATTGAAAAAATTGTTTCATATTTTTTAAATGTGTATTTATTGAGCCCAGCGATTTTTAGATCAATATCTATAATAGCAACCTCAAATAAAATTCGTAAACATCGCCTTTTATGAGCGTCTACCGTAGAATGATTGCTTAAGTCGACTGCGCGTAATTAAAAAGAAATAGCACGACATAACGTAATGCTCCGAAGCGCAAATCTAGAAAAAAAATTCCGGGAAGAAACTTGACGAAATAGTACATTGTGTATCAAGGGTGAAAAGCGAGCGTCCCCCCACGGAAATTTATATATTTTTAATATACGCAAAATATATGTGGATATATTTCGAATATATGTACATATATTTTTAATCCACACATATATGTTGCATATATATTAGCATATTTTCTTAATATATGCTGATATATATGCAACATATATGAGAGATAGGTGTGATTCACATATATCTCTCATATATTCTACATATATTCTTAATATATGCTAACATATATGCAACATATATGGTAGCATAACTAACTAACTAACATAATATTTATTTAATTATTTAAGTTTATTGTATTCACACTTTTCATTATTATTTACATTATAATGTTTATCCCGCGAGAACAAGCGATCGGGTGCCTGCCACATGTTCGTATCGTGTAGGCAGCGTCGCGATAGTTTCCAGACTCGCCGCGAGATGTCGCAGAGCGGCAACCGCTGAACCCCCATACGGAGGATGCGACGAGTATGCTTATAAAAGCGGGCGTGAGAACGGAATATTAACAGAAGTCCGGCGTAAATGAAGCCACAGAAGGAGTTCTTGCCGGCTTCTCATGAACTCGTACTTTTGTATTTGATTCTCCTAGAGAATTTTCCGATTTTTCAGAAATTTCTACACCGGTATCGCATATTCCACCCATATTCGGGATGTATGCAGCCCACTTTTCAACTATATGTGGAATACATGCAACATATATTTAATCTATACTTCAGATATATGCACCATATATATATATAAAATATATATTGTATGTATGTGTCGTACATTTTACATATATCTAAAATATATTTTAAATACATTTAAGATATACGTACATATGCGAAAAGCGGCAAAATCTATCCAAATAAATATATTACACATCTATAAAAAATATATTTTAAATACATTCATTTATATACGGTAATTATATTTTGAATATATTTCGTACGCAATTTTGCATATATTTTAAATATATAAATTTCCGTGTGGGTCGATCGCCTTCCGCCCGAGGTGCACACGATACTTCTTGTCCATAACCTGCATCGAAAGTATGCCTTTGAGTGCACACAATACTTTGTATAACAAAACTACGTTTCCGAGCTTCACAACAGCCGAATAATTATTACACGATATTTAATGAAAACCAAATTGCACGGAGAAGCTGTGACGCACGTTAGTGTGACGCACGTTCGTGCGTGCCCCCCAGCGGGGTGAAGGGGCGGAGCCCCTTCCGGGGATGGAGGGGGCGAAGCCCCCCCTGGGGGGTTGGGGTGCAAAACCCCCCCAGAGACAACAAAAGTAGTTTTCAAATGTAATATCTGAACGAAATAACAATTCTTTGAACCCACCACGTTTTGTTTGATCCGTTTCGTATACGATTAAGGTTATGTTTCACCCGCCCCTACACAAACATTCTATACGTCAACAATTCCTCGATCAAACGAGTGGTGGCAGCACCTCTCGATCGGTCGTCGTCGCATGAGAAATGCGTATGCGACGCACGTGTTTCGGCGAGTGGCGGCGCTACTGTCGTCCTCTATTACCCGGTATCTACTCGACTTTGCGCCATGCATTCGTTGAAGCGGGCACAAAGTACGTTATTGCGCCCGTTTACGATGCGTACTTTGCGCCCGCCAGCATTTTTCGCCCGCCTATTCTTCCCCGGGCGACAAAAAGCCACTTTGCGCCCACTTTACATGCGCGAAAAGGCATACTTTCGGTGCAGGTTGGATAAAAAAGCTTTTTTCCATTTAAGCAGTGAAATTTCCCTTCAAATAAATATTCGAAAGAGCAAGCACGGAATACGCATCGTGAGTAGCGGGTGAGTTTACTGAAATAGAAAAAAAACCTCGGAAAAATACAAATAGGAAAACGTTTATACGCTCGGCCGCACACTCAAAATTACGTGTTTTACTGTATTTACCACATTTATGTGCCTCGAAAAATGATAATTTTCTCAAAATAGAGTCTCGTCGTTTATTTTCAATCTTCGTAAACTCATTGTCAGCAGAGTACTGAAATCACCGTCGAATGGATTTAAGGGGGTCGAGTCAGTTGAAAACTTGCAGTTGCAAAACTGCAAGATCTTTTTTCAAACTCTGCGTAGAAACATAACCGATAGGTTATATTCTTTTACGTTCTTCAAGCTTTCTTTCAGTTCAAATAAAACCCTTAACATCCACCGCAGTGACGCGCAGTGTTTGAAGTTTTTTCAGTCTGCGCGTGATTCAGAAAAGACCGGTCAACGGATCGCAGTCTAACTAGTCTCATTGTCTCCGCAACGAATCCCCATCGGGGATGAGTGCGGTACATTTTTTTTAAGGCCTCTATTTCAAAGGGAGGGAGCAGTTTTATAATTATTCAGTTAATTTTGCTGCTCCGCTGAAAGTCGGCCTTAAAATTCACACTTCAATTAACCTAAAACAAAAATGTGCCGCACCCATCCCCGATGAGAATTCGTTGCGAACAAAATGAGACTAGTTAGACCTCGATCCATTCACCGTTCTTTTCTGAATCACGCGCAGACTTTTTGAAGAACCAGGTTTCGGGGAAGGCCTTGCAAAGTTGTTGATGTAGCAACATTTTTCTTGTCACTCCTCTGCGGCTGCTGAATTTTTCCTAAGGAACGAAAAATGTGTCACAAACTTTTTCACATGAAAAATAATTTTTTCTTCATAACTTTTAGTTTTTATATATCATTCAATTTTTTTTCAATAAAAGAAAAAATTCAAAAAATAAAAAACTGTTATAATCACCATGAAACTTGTACAATTGTAAAAGAACGATAGTTTCACATTTATCCCAAGAAAAAGAAATGTCACTTTCCTCGCTATATCCACGCGTGAAGATAAAAAATTTATTTTCGTTGAGCGAATGAATCGGAAAATGAATATATTTCCAGAAAACACATTCATTTTCCTACATCCTTTTCGTATATACTTTTCGAAAATATTAACTAACAAACACATTACAAATTCACAAATAAATAATAAATCACGCCAAACAAACAACACCGACGAAACGATCATGACAGTGAGGTAACCTCACTGAGGTTCGCCACAAGCAGCACGACCAATTTTTTTCATTTTTTTGACTGCTTACTTCTCATCCTATTGAAGCGTTCTGATTGGCTGGATTTAAACGCATGAACCAATCAGAATACTTAAATTAGCTGAAGCGTGATGCTAGTTTTACACTTTCGCCGACATCTCGGCGAGGCTTTCGTGCGAGACTATGCATTCGTTTTGGAAGCTTGCGCGCTTGTGAGCTCAACATTCTGTAGCGGTTTATTTAGGTGTTCTTTTCTTTGAAAAAAAAGCCATTTTGTAAAATCTGAAAAAAATCAGAAAAATCTAACAAAATAAAACAGATTTGTTGGGCTTCGTTCCAAAATGGAGATTTTAATACTCTATGAGTAAAACTCAAAAAATGGCAAAAAAAAAATTACTCGTAGAGTATTAGAATCTCCATTTTTGAACCAAGCCCAAAAAATTTATTATATTTTATAACATTTTTCTGCATTTTTCCAGATTTTACAAAGCGGTCCGTTTTTTTCAAAGAAAAAAAATAAAATCCAAAAACACGTGTCCAAAAAATTCTGAAAAAATTTTGGAATATATATTTTAATGTGTTGTTGTGTAAAAAATTTATTGTAGTGCCAGTAAAATTTTTTTTTCACTCATGCAAGATTTTCGTGCTTTTCACCATATGCGTAGACAGCCGAAAAGTGACTCTTAGCTGTCAAAAAAAGCCCCTTTTTGGCTATCCACGCATATACTGAAAAGCACGAAAATCTCCCATGGGGAAAAAAAAGATCGTGTGCAACGCGGGCCAGAGATTCGTCTTTTGTCTCGCGTGGTTGCGGCCCTCGCTTCGCTCGTTGCGGCAAACTTCACGCTCGACAAAAAGACTTATCTCTGGCCTTAGATGCACAAAATACTATTTTTTCCCTATCAAAGCATTGAAAAAACTGAAAAAAATCGATCGACTCCGAGTGATAGTTTACAAATTTTTATATAATAATACAGGTTTTTCAGAATTTTTTCAAAATTATATTCCCTTGTATTCATTTTTTTACTCACTTTGTTACATTTTGGCCCGTAACTTAGTCATTTTTAAAAATTTTGACTTATCGCTTCAGAAATGAATGCAAAAGTGATCAAAGAACATAAAAGTTAAATTTAAAAAAAATCGATTTTTTTGTGATTTTAATGGGCTCCACCCCCTTAAAAGACATAATAATTCGGGAAACAATAATTCCGATCAAGTTTCACCTCCTCGTATAGAAAACTCAATTTTCATACAAATTTGTACACAGTTCAAAATATTAGCAAAATTCTTTGAGAATCAACACGCAAAACCGTGCAAATTAAAATTTTACACATGGCTTCTTCAGACATTTTCTATAATAAAGAAGGGTTTTGTTTTCATGAAAAAGCCATAATTGATTTCTGTGCTCGATCAAAAAGGAGGCTTTGTAAATTAGCAAAAAATATGTTAAAGCAATGAACAAAATCTTTAATTTTAAGTGGATTATTTGGATCTAGAAAAATTGGTCCTGGAAAATTGGTCCCCGTAAAATTGGTCCCCCGGAAAATTGGTACCAGAAATTTGGTCACTATTATCGGTTAAAACGTCGACTTTACTGTATCATTCGAATGAACATAACTTTCTTAAATTGTGAGATGCATATGACGGATCTAGGAAAAAATAGGACACGAAAAAATACCCGCTGAAAAAGTACCCGACAGAAAAAATACCCGATGGGAAAAATAATTTTTTTCTTATCAAACCCAAAAAAACGACAAAAACTCTGCAACGGGGATATCTATTCTAGAAGCCAAATTCAATTTCTTTTTTTTTATCAAACCCAAAAAAGCGACAGAAACTCTGCACCGGAGATATCTATTCTAGTAGCCACGTTCAATTTTTTTTTTTTATCAAACCGTAGGGTGCGTGCGTCCATGGGATGCGTGCGTCCATGGGGCGTGTGCGTCCATGGGGCGCGTGCGTCCATAGGGTGCGTGCGTCCATGGGGTGCATGCGTCCATGGGGTACGTGGATTTGTGGGGTGGGTTAGAAGCATGGGGCATGGTGCGGCGTTCAATCGACGTTTTAACCGATAATAGGGACCAAATTTCCGGGACCAATTTTTCGGGGCCTAATTTTCCGGGACCAATCTTCCAGGGACCAATTTTCCTGGTATCGGATTATTTATTAAAAAATTTTTTATCCATCATTATAAACTTAAAATTCCAATTAATGTTGTCATAAATTGTCACTACATTATCGTCACTATAGAAAACATTAATGTCAGTAAATCGGGATCTAAATTATTCACGATTCAACGTATTCGAATAATGAATTTATTTTTTACAGGTCGAATTAATATCGCAGACCAAATATCGTTAAATCTCATGCGAGAACATTATTATTCAGAATCTTGGTGTATGATAATGAGACGAGAGCTTTCCATGGTTCGTGAGGAAGAGCTCGACTTTGGTATAATATGATGGCGAAGAGAGAATTCTACGATTCTTTAGCGGCTCCGCGAGCGATATTTATTCAAAGTCGATTTATTCGATCGGTGTGTATATAATCGGTAGTTGGTAACGCGGAGTTCGGTACCAAAAGTCGATTCGCGAGTATTTCATGCCCCTCCCAAGTGTGAGACGGGAACGAGGAAATACATGCATTTGTACCCTCTGACATAATGTATGTATATATGAGGCATTCCACGCCATTTCGATCAAAATCTTGCCTTAATGATTCCGATTTTCCTCTACATTTTGTATATAAAAAAAACACATTGAAATACATGTTCCCAAATTTTTCACAATTTTTTGGTCGCGCGTTTTTTGGATTTTATTTGATTTAAAAAAAAAGGACCACTGCCCTAGTAGAAATTTTATCCGGCTAGGATATGGCCCATGTCAGGCCGCCTTAACTAAAAGTCCGGCCCTGATAAAGCAAACTATCAGGCCCTGATGCGGAAAACTATCAGGTCCATTTTAGAAATGTTACGCTCTTTCCGATCCGGTCTGGATCCGGCGTAGTGCCAAGGCCTGATCACAGCCTGACTAATTTATGTTGGTTTTTATTTATTGTATTCCAATAAGAATTTTATGTGCATGACTGGTTAATAAGCTTTCTTTTATACGAATATACTATAGTGATATAGACGTGAAAATAATAAAAAAATAATAGATATAAAGAAAAGCATTACAACGCGAGAAAAAATTCTCGACAAGAACATTGGCATATTCGTTTTCGTGCCATCGAAAATTCTCGTCGAGAATTTTTAATAAGATATGTACAGTACGAGTGTGTCAGCAAAGGACTTTTCGTATGGAATACGGCTCTTCGCGAGGTATTATTCCTTGCCGTAGAGAAGTCAATATTCATGATCGCTCTCGTATATATAAGCATGCTATTCACATATTCCGCATGGGCGCGAGCATCCGCCGTACAGCGACATCTCGCGGCGAGTCAAGGGACTAACGTCGCGCGACGTGATGATGATGATGATAATAATAACAATACTGTACGTACGTCACGAATATGTATGTGGCTGGTACACGATCGCTTGGTTCCGCTTGAAAAAGTAATATTGTGGAATAATAATTGAACGTGCGAGTAATAAATAACTAAATAAACATTATGTTAGTTATTGCATGTGACAATGTGCTGGCGTATTTTATTTTCTTTGATTTTTTTTTATATTCGCGAATACGATAGACGAGGGTTATCACGCGAGTGTTCCAATAATAATTGAATAAATAAATAATAATAAATAACTAATAATAAGTAAATAATAAGACATAAATTCATTTCAATTATTATTTCGATTATTGGCGAGTGTCATTACTTTCTGCTTTTCTTTTTAATTGTAGAAATAAATAAAAAATTTAAAAAAAGTTTCCGAGGCCTTCGATGCTTCGTTAACAATAGATATATATAATAATTGATAATCAAAAAAGGTACACATATAAAATATTGCTTATTAAATTGAGTTTAGTGTTGTATAGTTTTATACATATAGCTCATCATAATAGTTTTATAGTAAAAACTAATTAATATATGTAAATAATGAAACGAAAATAGAATATGTCACAATGTCATAAGAAATAGAATTCAAAATATACTTTGAAAAAGTGTTACGAAATTGTTTGGTCGCTTATATAATTAATCTTGCAAATTTGAATTTCCTATAAATGAAATTATTTATTATTATTCGGTTATTCTTTTAATAAAAAACATAAAAGTATACATATTTGTTTAAAAAATAATCGTTTAGAGTGTTTTTCAAATACATTTAAATAGTAAAAAATAGTGTTTTAAAATTATATCTCAAAGTAATTATTTCATTAATTTTTTTATTTATATGTTTTACCGTGATAATAAACAAAGATGTCATACCCATTGCTGCCGTGTAATTACAAATAAATGATATTCTTACTGCGGTCAGTGACGCCTTATTGAATCCTGCTCCGTCCTGGATGTCATAAATATCAGGCTAGCCATATCAGACGGAAGTTAATTTAACCTGACTAGCCTTAGCAGTAACTGATTCATCCCTGATATAGATTAGTTAAGGCTAGCCTGAGATCACACGTCGAAAAAATATGACCCGGCACGGATCAGGTTGTGATCGCCGCCGGATTGGATATCCTGATCAGGCAAACCTTACCGAAACCTGATCAGTGCCTGACACATTATCAGTCCAGCCGGATAAAATTTCTACTAGGGTGTGTAAAATCTGAAAAAATCCAGAATAATCTAATAAAATATAACAACATTTTTGGGCTCCGTTCCAAAATGGAGATTTTAATTCTCTATGAGTGAATTTTTTTTTTCATTTTTTTATATCTTACTCATAGAGTATTAAAATCTCCATTTTGGAACGAAGCCCAAAAATTTTGTTATATTTTATTAGATTATTCTGAATTTTCTCAGATTTTACGAAGTTATCCTTTTTGAAAAATAAAATAAAATCCAAAAAACGCGTGACCAAAAAATTCTGAAAAAATTTGGGAACATGTATTTCAATATGTTTTTGTATACAAAAAATTTAGAGAAAAATCGAAATTATCAAGGCAAGATTTTGATCGAAATGGCGTGGAATGCCTCATATATATAAATGTATATAATGCATTCATATAAGTCTCACGTTCTGGTAGCCACCCCCTCGTACCTCCACCCCCACCCGTCAGCAACGTGAACTCGGTATGACGCGCTTTCGAGCCTTCAATTTACATACAACTCGGGTGAGATCGCGAGTAAAACGCTTATACCTCGCCATCTCCTATTTTCCACCTCTCAGCCCAAAAACGTCGACCGCTGTACTTTCCTGCACTTTGCCTACTTACGTACGTGATTCATTCGCAAACAAAATTTAAAAAAACGTCTCGATGTAGATACACTCTCACCTTGAATATTTGGAAATAATTTTTCTTCACACTATAAACATAACTAATTTTCACTGGAATTGTCTAGCAATTTGCTAACGTAAAAATCTTTAGTTTTGTGAGCATGTTTGACCGCCCTTGTTGAAATTTATGATATTTTTCATCCTAACCAATTATTATCGATAATATACACTCTCGCTCAAAAGTTTGGATACACCTGTCGATATTTCTCGCCGCACTAGAAGTGGCATATAACTCGGTCAAAAAATAAGATAATCTAAATTTTTTAAACGTGTTTTGACGGAAAGGTATTCAGCTTTGTTTCTTTTTTTAAAATATTTTTTATGATTTTTTTTCGACCTGGTATGCACTTTTGAACGTGGCTGTTTTTTTGCCTTTTTTCGACCGTTGCGAATTGGGCGCATAACTTAAGGATTTTTTTTTGTCTTTTTTATCTACGGTATATTTGAAAGGGTTAGCTGTAATGTTGCCGAATTTTTTCAGATTTTTATTGTATCTCGAAGTACGGAAATTTCAATAAGATACAATTTTTCGCTAGGACGTCATCAGAATTATTTGAGCGAAAATAGTAAAAAAAAAAAATTTCATAGGGAAATTTTGAAATAATTCCAGGTGATTTCGTGTATAATTACGCTTCTTTTTTCATAGTTGAAATTTTCTTACACGCTCTATAGTTTTTGAGCTAATTGCATCTTTCAAAATTTGTCTTTTTTAGCCAAAAGTCAAATAACTTTGCAAGGAAAAATCGTACGAAATTTTTTTTAAAACGAAAATGGAACGTCTGCTAACCCTTTCAAATGTACCATAGATAAAAAAGATTTGAAAAAATGTCCTTAAGTTATGCGCCCAATTCGCGATGGTCGAAAAAGGCCGGAAAATCAGTCACGTTCAAAAGTGCATACCGGGTCAAAAAAAATCATAAAAAATATTTTTAAAAAAAACGGTAACAAAAATAAATTCCTTCCCGTCAAAACCTTTTTTCAAAAATACGATTATCGTTTCTCTGATGGAATTAAGCAATTTCCAGTGCGGCAAGAAATATCGACAGGTGTATCCAAACTCTTAAGCGGAATCTATAATCAATTATCTATAATTAATGATTATCCATCATCTAAATCTTCATCTGAACTAATTAATATCTTAACGATACTAATGAAATGTGAGAATCCATCGAAGTCAAATCATACTTGAAAAAAGATATTATATTTTTTTCTTTCTCGCAAATATTGAATTTTCATTTTATTGTAACATAATGAGTTCTTTTTCTGTCTGTAGAATTGCTGGTATACAGTTTTTGAGGCTTTTCTGCTCAAATATAATTATAATATGCGTAAAACAATTCGTAAACCCTGATAAATGTTTGGAGTGACCAAAGTGACGTTGAATGTCCCATACACTATATATCAGAAAGAGAGCTGAAATAACGAAAGCTCGGATGACAAAAGTAGCTTAAGACAAAGCCACTCGAGGCGATAACAATGCTCGCGTGTCCGAAAGAAAATCGAGAGGGAACGCGAAAAAGTAGCTGAGGTTAACGCGTTTATTCGCAAGCTAAAAAGGCCAAATAAGGAAGGAAAATATATACCCACAGAGATTCTGACAATCGGATTTTCCCGCGGACACATTTTCACGGTCCGTTGTCCATGCCGTGCACGCGACACTAGACCAGGGCGCACAAAAGGACGAAGGTCACTGGCGAGAGAGTTGTAGATCTTCCGGCGTGTTGTCTTGAGTTTGGCAAAAAGATTTTGAGGAAGCGGAAGCAAGTCACGAAAAAAGGTACGTTTATACTTACTACTCGAGGAAAGTCCCGATGGACTTCATATATTCTGCGCATCCTCGCAAACCGTCCGGGTCTCCCGGAAATGCAGTCTTCTCGAATAAACATGAGGGTGGAATAAATTTACAACGCAAATGTATATGAATTGCAGGAAAGACAGAACTACATTCTCCCTCCCCATCGAGCCAATTCTATGTATATACATTTTTAGCATTCATATAAATTCATCATGGACATCTATCTTTAAGGGACGTTCAATTATTGGCGAAAAATCTACCATAACATTTCAAGGATCTTGATTAGTCGTGAAGACTCTCACCCCCTTGCGGTCAAGCACTTGAAAAAAGTCCATTCTGTCAATTTTTTATTTTTTTTATATAATTGTAATTCATTATTTCTACAGAAGATTTCTATTTCAAGAAGTAACTTCTGAAAAATAGTCGATAATGTTTCTTAAAAAATCCATACTTATAACGGACTTACACCCGCTATCCCTGAAGCACGCCTTGACAATATCGAAATCGAAATCATCGAAAATAAACAATCCAAATTTTGTTAACGCGTTAATTTATCATTTGAATGATCGAAAGAATTTCCGTCATATCAAATTTAAGACTAAAAGGCAGATAATCGGAGTCAGATTTTCAATTTTCGGTTAAATATTGGTAAAGAAATATTTGAAAACAATAATTTTCGCGTGATTATTTTCAATTTCTTTGATACTTGGGGTCGAGACGCTGCTACGTTTCTCAATAAATTATCTCGTGAATTAATATTTCATAGAAAAATCATTGTGAAAGATGAAGCATCAAAATGATACATTCTTTACTTTATCACGGGAACAAATAATTCTAGTGATGTTCAATTAGGAATCGTAAATTTCTACACCATATGCGCGATATGGTAGAGACGTTTTCGAGAGACCTTAACGAAATGAATTCGTCTCGGGGGTATAGATATATATTATACAAGCGTTAACTTGATAAATAAATAGGAAACAACAGAGAAAGAGAGAGAGAGAGAGAGAGAGAGAGAGAGAGAGAGAGAGAGAGAGAGAGAGTTCTCGTTGCAGCTGAGAAAGGGGTCGTATTAATAAAGGGTGGCTGCATGGACAGACGTTTATATGCATAATAGCACGTACCTGCACACACAAGCCGTTTGTACAATACATCAAGGCTATGACGACAAAGGAAGCCCCGAAGCGACACAAAGGAAGAGAAGGTGCACACGCGGGAAAATAATAAAATTAATAAAGCAAGGAACAAACATGGTATTCAAGATTTAGGTCACAGTGCATTTTCCATTCCTGCAAAATAAATTAAAGAAAACAAAAAAAAACCTCCCGGAAACAATATGAAAGCACGTGAAACCTTTTTAATACTTAATTAATGAATCGGAAATTATTCAATTGGTTGGAATTACTAAAAACTATCGATCAAATTCTACAAGGAATTATGATATTGGATCGATGTTTTTTCCATTAAGAAATACAATATTACTATGAAATATTATTTCCGAGTGTCCCTGAAATATGGTCGATAATGCGAGTCATTATATCACGGTAACTCGGCATCGCCAATAAAAACAATGGGAAAAAAATTATTTTTGCAATTCTTCACGTTTATTGGCAATGAATAAAAGACTTTTTTCAGGATTTCTTTTACATAAGGATTGCGAACTGGGTTTGGATGGAATGGAAAATCTACGTACAATTGATTGTCTTAAGATTCTTAAAGGTATAAAGGGCATTTTTGCTGAATAAATTTTTATTCTCAAGACACGGTGTTCGGAAGTATGCTGGATACAGTATCGATTTTTTTTTGTAGTTGCATAGTAAGAGTTAAATAATTGGCCAAGTTACTTTGACTCTCTGGATCTTGGGATTTATTCATAGTCTAATTTTTATCGTTTCATTAATAGCAAGAGTTTTGCCACTGATGCCGTACTAAAATGCTTTGTTCTTCCTGGTATAACGAGCAAAGTTAACCTGAAAGCATTGTTGTTTCATTTATCATTCCCCCCTCCTCATACCGAGTTTCCGTATCAGTTTCTCGTAAATATGCAACAATATTGCAAATATCCAGAGGCGGATTTACCTTGTTTGCCGCCCTAGACCTCAAAAAGTTTGCCGCCCCGTTTCAATAAGAAATCAAA
The DNA here is from genome assembly GCA_946863875.1 of Alloplasta piceator. Lineage (NCBI taxonomy): Eukaryota > Metazoa > Arthropoda > Insecta > Hymenoptera > Ichneumonidae > Alloplasta > Alloplasta piceator. Next base: position 16,906,653 of record OX333078.1, read on the forward strand.
GAAGAAGAGGAATTACCCCAGCAAACACACTTGGATGATTTACGAAACATTTACGTATAATTGAAATGTAATAACTACGTCATATAATGTTCATCACAAATTCGTAAATTTTTCATAACGCACGTAAACGAGATGTATATAATACGTCCTGACGATATGTAGTAAGGATGTCAATGAAAGATGTAGGAATTACGAAAAACTATAGACATCACAAATACGTAACATTGATACGTCAAGATCTCGTCACTCTTATACGAGATATTTACATGTACTGTAAACTTGTCAAACTGTTACGAGTCGATGCTGTAACAATTATAGAACATTAGTGATATTATAATCTCGTAGTATAGGCTACGTAGCAAATATGTCACACTGTGACATAAATGTTATAAGACATTTCTTGTAACAAATCCGTAACAATTATAGAACATTGCTGTAACAATTATAGATATTGGTGATATTATAATCTCGTAGTGTAGGCTACGTAGCGATTATGTATAATGTGTGACATAAATGTCAAAAGTCATTTCTTGTAACAAATCCGCAACATATACGTATCATATATTACGAGAAATGTCCTCACATTTTAAGGTTATGTCGATTAAGGAACGTAAACAATATGTGAGTGTAAAGTACAAGGAGGTGATATCGAATAATCCAGCGTAATAGAGAATAAACCAGAATAATACAGCATACATTGCAAGAGGTAAGTTTAATGTGATCCCTTTATTTAAAAGAAAAAAATAAGTTATATGGGTATTTGCCGTGATGGAAAAACACCCAGGAATTTCCCTTACTCGGTTTATAACCTTATTCGCGTTGCACGTTCGCTTAATTTCTCTTTGCCCTTTCTTTCTGTGTTGCAGGCCTGTTTTGAAATTGATAGCCTATTTTCAATTTTCCAGGCATTGTCCTGGTCTCAATTTTGACTTTAATCAAAATTTGCCGCGCTCATCCCATAATAAAAAGTGTTACGAAGGAAATGAGACGTCGTAGAACAAAATCTATCTAGCAATTCTTTCTGAATCATGCGCAGAGTGTAAGAACCCAGTTTTGAGTTTTTACACTCTGTGTAAGAACCTAGCTTTGAGTTTTTACACTCTGCGGCTGATTCAGAAAGAATTGATAGACAGATTTTGTTCTACGATGTCTCATTTCCTTCGTAACTCATTTTCCCATGGGATGAGCACGGCACATTTTTTTTGCTCTTTATTTCAGAATTGCAGGCCTGCTTTGAAATTGTTAGCCTATTTTGAACTTTCCAGGCATTGTCCTGGTCACAATTTTGACTTTAATCAAAATGTGCCACGCTCATCCCATAGGAAAAAGTGTTACGAAGGAAATGAGACGTTGTAGAACAAAATCTATCCAGCAATTCCTTCGGCATCATGCGCAGAGTGTAAGAACCCAGTTTTGAGTTTTTACACTCTGTGTAAAAACCTAGCTTTGAGTTTTTATACTCTGCGCATGATTCAGAAAGAATTGATAGACAGATTTTGTTCTACGACGTCTCATTTCCTTCGTAACTCATTTTCCCATGAGATGAGCATGACACATGTTTTCTGCTCTTTATTTCAGAGTTGCAGGCCTGCTTTGAAATTGTTAGCCTATTTTGAACTTTCCAGGCATTGTCCTGGTCACAATTTTGACTTTAATCAAAATGTGCCACGCTCGTCCCGTGGGAAAAAGTTTACAAAGGAAATGAGACGTCGCCAGCAGTTTATCAGCGTAGAGTATAAAAACTCAAAACTAGGCTTTTCAGGACACCGGTGCACCTTGAGGGTTCTAACTAGTCCCAAAAAATTGTTCATTTGGTACCTCAAATGGTGGACGATACATCATATTTGTAGGTATTCTACAAAAATTATAAACTATAATTAAAATGTACTTTTCAAATGTTAAAATAAAAATAAAATTCCAACCTAATATGTAGGTTGGAAATACATAAATTTCTTGTAATTTGTTGATAAAATATGTATATACGTAAATTACCTGTAACCACGAAATCACATTGACATCATTGTTACGAGTATTATGCACCAGGGTTACGTTTCGTTTCGTAGGAGTTACATCAATGAGCTGAGTTTGTTACAACTATGATCTGAGTTTGTTACATCTATTATCTGAGTTTGTTATGGCTATGTGATGAGTTTGTTACATCTATGAGCTGAATATGTTACATCTTGGGTATGAGTTTATTTCATTATTATTCCTCGTAGATGTTTCGTATCTGTGACTTGTTTATAGGATGAGTTTGTGACATAAATGTTATGTCCAATGTAACACACGTTACGTAACATTTTCGTAACTATTTCGGAACTGTGTTTGCTGGGACTTGTCAAATAAAAATACTGATATTTTTATTTTTTGCGGCTAGTATACATGCACATACGGACAAAAGTTGTGTTATTCAAAAAAATATTTATTGTAAATTTTGAGAGATTTCGAATCCTTCTGTTCAAACTTGTTGGTGAACAATATTTCATTACAGTCTATTTGTATGGAAAAGTTTGCTTGATAACTAACTAATTTCGAAACCTGAAGCGTTAACAAACAATTCTGAAGGAATAAAAAAAATCGTGCAAATTGGAAATTTGCACATAGCTTCCTCATTTGTTTTCGTCTATCGTCAGGCCTCCTCTATGAGGTCCTTCTTGACCACCTTTATTTCATGTATGTTTATTTTCATGGCTTCCTCATAAAGGAAGCTTGACGATAGACGAAAACAAATGAGGAAGCTATGTGCAAATTTCCAATTTGCACGATTTATTCATCATTTTCATAAAATTTTAATATTCTATGATCTCTTGCTGCTCATTCAATATCAATTTATTCATCACCTTATGCATTTGTGCGAAGTTTCATCTAGATTCTTGCAAAATTACGAAAGCTGAAACGCTGATAATAATTTTTTGAAAATTTCAAAATTTTTTTTCAGCCACCCCCTCATGCATTTTTCCCGAAATTCTATATTGTTTTTTCTTGGTATTTAATGTGTCAGCATAAAACAATTCACCTCGATAGATGCAAAATTACAAAAGCTACACAGCTTACACTTTTTTTGCGAAAAATAATAATTTTTTTAAAACCAAACGTCTTGAGCAAAGTTTCCCAAATTCAATTCGAATAGTTCTTATTATAAAGTGTATCTACACATAAAATTTCAGGGTGCCAACTGCAAAACAGCTGCTTAATTACGAAAGTGTTCACAAGCATTTTGCTGGAAATGTCTAAATTTTTTTTAGAACAAACCTTTCTAGCGTTTTTCACCAAATTTGACCCTAACAATTCTTATCATCTAGTGTATTTGTGCAAAAAATTTTAGCCCGATACTTGCAAAAATACGAATGTAGGAGCGTTAACAAAACTTGTTTGAAAAATTTCAATTTTTCTTTTTAAATGAACCTCTCAAGCGATTTTTCTGAAATTCAGTAGTATTTTTCGTTTTCATTGAATGTATCATCACAAAAAAATTCAGCTCAATACATGCAAAATTGGAAAAGTTAGAGAACTTACAAATTTTTTGCGAAAAATTAACATTTTTTTTAAGCCGAACCTGTTGGGCGATTTTTCCCAAATTCAATCCCAACCGTCCCTATTATAAAGTGTATCTGTACATAAAATTTCGGAATGATAACTGGAAAATTACGAAAGCTAGACGACGAACAAACAATTTACAGAAAATACAAATTCTCGCCAAAATGACAATTATTTTACAATTTTGAAAAAATTTGCACTGAGTAGAGGGACATAGATGATCTACTTGCATACTAAATTTCAACTCGATAACTTAAACCGTTCTCTAGATATATTCATTTTAATAAAAGCACAAACCGTACACACACACACACACATACACACACACACACACACACACACACACACACACACACATACATACGTCCGCAAATTCTTTCTAAATGTGATTTCTCGACGTTTTGGGACATTTTGAACATACTGACATGAAAATTGCGAAAACAAATTTTTTCGCGAAAACAAAGCTTCCTTTATGAGGGAGCAAACCTCGTAAAATTCAAATAAATCGATTAATTTTCTTCAAAATTGTAATATACATAGGAGAGTGTCTACTTCCTTGTAAGATTTCCGCTTGATTGCTTATTCACAAACATTTTTCTAGAACTGAAATTTTTTAATCCGAACCCCCGTAGTAAAAAACTCCATTGAATCGCCAATGGCAACCAATGGTCCTCATACGACTCCATTGGACAATGAATGGGGACCCATTGAGATTTCCGCATTTGTCAATGGCGTACAGGGCTGACCATTTATCAGTGAATGGGTATCCATTGAACATCAAATGCGGATGAATCGAACGATCATCATTACTCAATGATGCTCATTGGAAAGCCAATGCGGATGAATCGAATGATCATCATTACTCAATGATGCTCATTGGAAAGCCAATGCGGATGTATCGAGCGATCAGCATTGCCCAATGGTGTCCATGGGAAGGTAAATGCTGATGAACGAAATGATCCGCTTTACCCAATGATGTCCATTGGAAAGTCAATGCGGATGAACTTAAAGATCAGCATTTCCCACAGATGTTCATTGGAACCCAAATGCGACTAACGATGAAATGATCAGCATTTACCAAGGATACCCATTGAATAATAAGTAACTACGAATTATACAATGATCAACATTTATCAATAATGTCACTTCATTGATGACTGATCGAATGATGAGCAGCATTCGTTAACGATGCTGCAATTCATATTCGAGGTTCAATGCTGAACAATTGAACCCATCGATCGATGAGAATTTTTCCGAATGCGAATTTCTCAAACGGCGGTGAATTAATAAAATTATGTAAGAGTAGATGTCGCTGATTCTCATATATGAACCAAATATTTTCTTCAATTGTAATAAATGCTGATGATTATATCGATGGTCAATTAATATTAGCATAAGCTCGGAAATTATTCGAAAGTAATTTTAAAAAAATATATCATAAACTGCTCATCAAGTACGCGTACGTTTGGGACAAATGATTTTTAAAACCGTTTATTTTTAACATATACACATAATTTTATCAGTCCTTCTCAACCCGATTTGTGAGAGGAGAAACGTATATACTTTCATTATCAATCGTCATCTGAATACACTTAAAATCTATTTTCTCAATTCTGAGCTTCAATAATTTCTATTAAATGTAATAATATATATAATGCGTATATAATTATTGGTCGTTATGCTAATATTAGCATTATGATTAACCTTACTTACTGATAACTTACTTCATTTGATTATTCAATGCGTAATTCCATGTACATATAGCAATCATATCAAAGAATCTCCATTGATGATCCCATTTATTCCCCATTGCCCACAAAAACCAATGGAGGTGAATGGCGAATTAACTACAGAGATTGTCTCCATTGAATCCTCATAGGATAATCCCCATTCCGTTTCAAATGAGGAATTCAATGGCGAAAATGTCCTTAGACAATTCGGCATTCATATCCATTGGTTTTGTGGGCAATGGGGAATGAGTGGCGAACAGCAATGGAGATTCTTTCGTATAGTAAAAACTTCATTCATCGCCATTGAAAAATCCCCATTCATTCCCCATTGCCAAAATAACCAATGGGGATGAATGCCGAATTGCCTAAGGGGATTGTCTCCATTGAATCCCCATTAGATAATCCTCTTATCGCTTATTTCATCGTATGATCCCAAAAACAACTCTCAAATTTTATTAGATTTTTTGGAGCTACTATGGCGGATTACAAGACCATCGAATATTGTCGACTTTTGAAAATATTTAATTTTCAATCGACGATATCTTTGTAGCGGTTAATCGTATCGAAAACTACATAACGAGGTTTTTTTTCATCTTGAGTCCATCTTTGAATAAAAAAATTGTCCAATTTTTTTAAAGCAAATTTATCCAGTCAAAATAATTTTCAAAAATAAAAATCACGATACCCAAACCCCCCCCCCCCCCCTTCGAATTTTAAACAAAAATTCTCAAAAATACTAGGATTCATTACCAACATTAAGAATAAAAATCAGGATGGGATTTCCAGCAGTTCGCGAGATATTGATTTTTTAGTATTTAATTTACTTAATGTTCGTTAATTTCTGCCTATCCCCACACGGAAATTTATATATTTAAAATATATGTAAAATTGCGTACGAAATATATTCAAAATATAATTGCCGTATATAAATGAATGTATTTAAAATATATTTTTTATAGATGTGTAATATATTTGTTTGGATAGATTTTGCCGCTTTTCGCATATGTACGTATATCTTAAATGTATTCAAAATATATTTTATATATATATAAAATGTACTACACATACATACAATATATATATTTTATGTATATGGTGCATACATCTGAAATATAGATTAAATATATGTTGCATGTATTCCAAATATAGTTGAAAAGTGGGCTGCATAGTACATCTCGAATATGGGTTGAATACGAGTTCATGAGAAGCCGGCAAGAACTCCTTATATGGCTCATTTACGCCGGACTTCTGTTAATATTCCGTTCTATCAGTGAAGGTTTTTCTGCCGTCTGTATCAGTGAAGGTTTTTCTGCAGTTTTCCCTTCGCTCTCGGCAGAATTGCGATACGGAATGGAAAAGGTGTAGGGTGCAGGCTGCAGCCCCGGCGTTACTAGGAAAGGGGGGAGGGGTCTAGTATAAAGCAATGCTGTACACTGGTAATAAACAAAAAAAAATATAAATTTGAAAATACGCCTAAAATATTCTACCAAAGCATGTGAACCTATTACTGATTTACATGATTCTTTTTTACTATTTTTTTAACACTATTTAAAGCTTAAATTAATTAATAGATAGGCAGAAATTAATGAACAACAAGTATATTAATTACTAAAAAATCAATATCTCGCGAACTGCTGGAAATCCCATCCTGATTTTTTTTTCTTAATTTTGGTAATGAATCCTAGTATTTTTGAGAACTTTTGTTTAAAATTCGAAGGGGGGGGGGGTTGGGTATCGTGATTTTAATTTTTGAAAATTATTTTGACTGGTCAAATTTGCTTTAAAAAAATTGGACAATTTTTTCATTCAAAGATGGACTCAAGATGAAAAAAAACCTCGTTATGTAGTTTTCGATACGATTAACCGCTACAAAGATATCGTCGATTGAAAATTAAATATTTTCAAAAGTCGACAATATTCGATGGTCTTGTGTTCCGCCATAGTGGCTCCAAAAAATCTAATAAAATTTGAGAGTTGTTTTTGGGATCATACGATGAAATAAGCGAAGTTTCGGCCAAATCAAAAATGGTCAGGTTCACGTGATGAAAAAGACACGCGTTTCCCCCCAGATATATTTTGTTCGATTCTTTCCAAATTCAATAGCAAATAGTATTTGATGATAGTCCATCTGTACGGAACACTCAGCGTGATAGTTCGAAAATTCCGAGGGCTAGAGTGTGTTAACAAACATTGTCAGTAAAAATAACAAACAAAAAAAAATCCAAAAAATTCGAATCAGCAGTTTAATCTTTTCTGAAATTATACTAGGTACACAAAAGAGATTGGGCAATCTACTTGCGTGCAAAATTTTAGAGCCTGATCATGTCACATACACTCACAAGAATTCACATCCGGATATTTTTCTAAATATGTTTTTTTAACGTTTTGGGATATTTTGAATATAGTAGCAAAAAAAGTCGTGAAAAAAATTTTATCCACGAAAATAATAGATCCTCTATGAGAAAGTAAAACAAATGTTGGAAAAAACTTGATTATATACGATTCTCTAGGATGTTCGTAAATATATTTCTGGGGCGGCAAGTTCACTGTTTAGCGTAAATTTATTTCAATTCGCGGTTATCTTTGAGACAAACTCGGTTACATTGGATTTGTTTACGATATACTTTTAATTATAGACAGACCTGCGATACTTTTGGGTCCATTTTTAGTCGCAATAAATTGTTGGATCCAAGTGACTAACCAATAAACGCTAAAAAAAAAAATGTGTGACATTGAAAACTTGCTGCACTCAAAATTTGCCGCCTTCAGAATTCGCCGCCCTAGGCCTGGACCTACTGGGCCTACTGGTAAATCCGCCACTGCAAATATCACATTCTTATTTTCCTATAAATCATAATTCTATCTTTGCGGATTTAAAGAAAAAGCATTCTCTGTATTTCCATACTGAGAAGCCCAGAAATATATAGATTCACATTTCTCCCTAAATTAAAAGAGTAAAACGACAATGGAAAAATCTAAAAATAATAATTAATCCGAGATGTTAATTTTTGTTGAAATTTAGCAATCTCCATTCTATATGGGAGGCCAACAAAATGAGCTTAGCAAAATGTAAAAGTTCACTTCTGATCGTAAAACAAATAATAATACGAAACCTTGAAAATCCATCAATTTTTCCTCAGAATTATGATCAATAATTGAGTCAATTATTCATAATTATCCCCACTACAAAGCTGCAAAAATTTAGAGATCAAAATGGAGTCGTAAAAAGCCGAAAACTTTAACGAATATAAATTTTTAAAAATAATAGAAAAATTGTATCTGTTGGGAATAAAACCGACTGTATGTTCGTTTTAATGATGATGATGAACGCTGGAAACAAGACAGGCACGTAACGATGTACATTTCTAGTATATATTGAAACTTTCGCAATTTCGTGAGACACGAGTAAAACACCCAACTTTGTAACCGTGGAAAATTAATAGTATATTGAAATTGGACGATTATCGGCGTCGTTAACATCGGACGTTATCATTTCCAGGAGGCTTTCGTCGAGTATCATATACAACACACGACTATAGACACCTGGAATGCTTACTTAAGGAAGATCGGAACTTCCCAAGACTCGAATACATCGAGTTTTATGAACTACGCCCTTTTGGTGATCATAGATCGATGTGTAAGTAGAGACTGTTCTCTGTACAGTGTTGAACTACACTCAACTCCCATTACTTCGACTCGCGGCGAAGTGGAGAAAGCCGAAGAAACGGTCGCTGCTTTCTATCTTCTGCTTTTCCTCGTTGAGCATTAAATATATACAGTCCGCTCCCGTAATAGAGCTGGCTATGGGCGGTTAGGGGAGTATTTTACCTGGAACTCGGGTGCCCACACTACTGACGCTATTTCATTACGCTAGCATGCGGCATTATTGAGGGAGAAGAATATAAAACGCGAGGTGAGCTAGTAGTGGGGGTAGCGCTCGAGTGAGCATGTGGGGAAGCGTTTCTACTCTGGGCGGCTCTATTACGGGAGCGGACTGTATATGTATATGTGTCATTCCATATCAATTCAACGACGTTTTGACGGTGACCCCTTCGATTTTGTTTTTTTTTCAATATGTTATTATACATGCAAAAAGAAGTAACCATGCCAATTTTTAGCTCTTTATCTTAAACCTTACCGAAGTTATTGATTTTTCAAGAATATACTTAAAATAATCATAACTTCTACATTAACCAAGATATTGTAATTTGTCAAGAGGTCATTTCTTTTCATTTTTCGAGGTACTTTAAAAAAAATATATTAAAAATTAAGAAAAACAAATTTTTAATGTGTTTTTAACTGTTTTAAGCTAAAAAATTGGATTTTATTTGAATCCCCTCTTCGGTAAAATGTCAAAAATTTTGTTTTTTTACGTAGAATTTTATAATTTTTATTGAAAAAAATCGAAGGGATCCCATTGAGAGAAAATCCAATTTTTCAGCTTAAAACAGTTAAAAACACATTAAAAATTTGTTTCTCTTAATTTTTTATATTTTTTTCAAAAAGTACCTTGAAAAACAAAAAAAAATGACTTCCTGACAAATTACAATATCTTGGTTAATGTAGAAGTTATGATTATTTTAAGTATATTCTTGAAAAATCTATAACTTCGGTATGGTTTAAGATAGAGAGCTAAAAATTGGGATGGATACTTCTTTTTGCATGTATAATAACATATTAAAAAATAAACAAAATCGAAGGGGTCACCGTCAAAACGTCGTTGAATTGATATGGAATGACACATATATTGTAGTGATCGTTGGAAATAATCAACACGCTTTTATAATAAGTCAGTAAGTAAGTTTTGTAAAAACTAGGACGAAGGCTTTATTCAATATGTCACAGTTCTGCCTTCTTTCAAGTCTGCAGCAAGACTGTCATTTACATCACGTGTTTGCTATGTACGTCTTCTGTCATGTATCCGTCAATATTTCGTAGTCATAGTCAGCTATGGAATCGAATGAAGTATGCCTGCAGCTACATTCACAACACTACCCTCCTTCTTCTCGAGTTGCCGTCCCGGCAACTAATACTGATTCTATCTCTGAGAAGAGAATTATTTTTTATCTTGGACCTGTCTCAGCCTATACTGTTCTGGCATTTACCCAAAGTCCACAGGAAAAACCAAGCTCAAAGACCTGGGAAGAACAGTATCTAAGCTAAATTAACAATGATTTTTGTTTGATTCACGATTCCCTAAGTCTTAGTTGTGTTTTGTCACTTGTATTAACAGAAAACTTTATTTTCTTCGTGTATTCAATTTTGTTGTCTTGTTTCATGCACGGTTGAGAAATCGGTAATGTTGATGGTCTATAGATTTCTCCGATGTCAGATTAAATGTTAAATCCCGGGATGACGACAAGTAACGAAAGGGAAAAAGGACTTTCGGGACCAAGGAGAAACTTGAGACAAAAAAAATCACGCAGTTTTCGGCAATACACAAGTCTCTTTAACTGTATCGTTCATTGTTATTCATGATTATTCTCTCTCATTCTTCGTCACAAAATAACCATCACAAAATAACCATTGTCAACATCTATCTGGAAAGATTCCTCTAAATATAAATCTCGGTCACTGTTATCCAAACAGTCTACCAATCTCACAATGAATTCACTGGCGCTCTCCAGGACCACGTCGAAAGCCCAGTAACTGACTTCTTCCTAAAATGATTCTCCGGAAATCCTCAAAGCTCCAGCCGGGTAATCATTACATTTTTCTGTCTTAGATATGAAACCTAACAAACTACATTTAACCTAACAAAATAACAACTCGACTCATCGAACGACAGTCGATTTCATAAAAAAGAATAATCAAGATATACATTAAACAATTTTTTTTTAAATATTAGATATCAACTTAAATTTGCCTGTTGCCTGTATTTATCCATGGTATGATCTTCGTTATTTTCCTTTGTCCATGGTTCCTCTGTTTTTGTTGTCCTTGAATCGATGACAATTTTCGTCATGTCGTGGCCGTAAAGACCACAATTTTCTCATGAAATTCACCCGCGAGATGTAAAAATTCCATATCACGTGGTAGTCATAAAGACCATAATTTTAAATTTTTAACTGGGATTCTGTGATTTTTCCAACCGATCTGTTACGCGCGAAATTTTTCGAATTTTCGCAGGAACTGTGACATTATCCCTCTTCTGACACCAATGTTGTGAAATTACGCGAGGAAGAATTAATTACATGCACATTTATAAAAAGCAACGGCAAACTCAACGAACTTTATTCTCTCCATATTTACACGTCCGATTCCTGTCAAATCTCAGACGAGACTCTCTCTAATTTTTACGATCACTGTCACGTTCGTCATATGTCGAGTCAACTGTCTAAGTCGGCTATGAAATTAGATTGACTTAAAGCTGTATTCACAACAATATTATCGTGGAGAAAAACCTAGGAGCGTCGCGAAATCTAGTCACAGTCGGAGTCCCCATTTCTTAACCCCCCATATCTTAACCGCTCATCTTGACCGGGTTACCACAGCAACCATTCCCGCATCTTCACTTCCCCTATTGATGGTTGCACCGCTCTACGGACGTATATACGTAGGCGCGTGCGCAAGTGCATCGGGATCAGAACAGCGTATGCGCGCTCACACGAGCCTGCGCGCCTACAGCGTAGAATATGGCGCCGAATCAAAAGTGGGGACTGTAGGGGAAGTTAAGATGTGGAAATAACCTACTTTCGCAAAGTCAAGAAATGGGGACTTTGACTGTATACGAAAAAATGAAGAAAAAAATCTCTATTATACGGCTAGATGCCGAGCCGCCACAATCTAAACATGTGCGATCCACCGGCAGGCCCGCTCTCTAATGGTGGCGCAACTGGTTCTAGTTTGTTCCACCGTCACAATGAACTTTCAACACTTGGCCGAACGTGCATATACGTGTTTAAGCGTATTTGTGTGTGTGTGTGTGTGTGTGTGTGTGTGTGTGCGTACGTGCGTGCGTGCGTGCGTGCGTGCGTGCGTGCATTCGTGCATTCGTGCGTTCGTGCGTTCGTGCGTTCATGCGCGCGCGCGCGCGCGTGTGTGTGGGTGTGTGTGGGTGTGTGTGTGTGTGTGTGTATGGGTATGAGGGGAACAAGCGGAAGCGTCGTCTCACCTAGATGTTTTTATAAAAAAAGCACGAGACCTCAAAATAGTTGCAAGACCTTAACTAAAACCTGCACGTAAGCACACATGCACGCACGGACGCACACACACACGCACATATATATCGAGCACCTACTTCTTACTCGAGACTTTCTCCGTTCTCGAGACTTCAGCCGTTGCGTTAAAGTCAAGCAGCATGGGAGGTCACAGATGCCTTAAGAAGGAAAATAAGCTTCGGCAGTTTTCCACCGACGAGTTCCTCTACGTATTATCATAATTACACTCACGTCAGGCAGTCGTTTCGAAAATACGCCTTTCGTTCTCTCTCTCTCTCCTCTCTCTCGCTTACGCGTGCGACTCATTGGAATTTCGTATATATCCGAGCACCTTTTGCCGTTGGAAATAAAAGCTCGTTGAATTACAGAAGTGAACTCTGAATACGTTCGTATTTGTGCACCCAGACATTTTGAATAAAATATGATAGAGTGAAAATTTAATTGCCTGACTAATTCTACGATATTTCCTTAAAATCGCTTTGCCATTATTGTTAGAGTATGAGTTTCTTTTTCTTATTGTGAGCGTTGAGCTTTTGTCGGCATTGCAATTCGTCTCAAGCAACTGTATGCTTTCATCAGTCGTGAATGTGTGTATGTTGTAAGTATTTCAAGATTGCTTTGCGAATTTCTCTCGGAGAATAGTTTTTCGAGCATAGCACATGATTTTTAACTCCGGGACTTTGAGAACCAATATATTTTCTCATATGCCAGCATTTATGATCGGCGTGATAACTTAATTTTTAGAGAATCCCAAGACTTTCCGAATGTTTATATATAATGAAACATTAGTTACATCTACTTTAATTTGATTTACTTTGGTGAATTGAATTCTTCCGTTTCACAAAGTTAACGAGAAAGATCGTTCGATTGAGGCGCCATTACCGGACCAAGTAAACGTACCATATTTGCCCTTTTCCTCGCCAACCCTCAGAGTCACTAACTCTTTCACGCTTCACGCGCGCCACCACACCGACGCAAGCCTGCTGGCTTTCTCTCTCCCTCTTTCTACTTCTCTCGTTAACTTTAACGATCCTCGAGTCCCTAACCCAATTCGAAAGTGCAAAACGGCGGGAACTTTCGGTAGTTAGTTACCCCGATGTCGGATGAAGCGCTATTTTAAACTTACCACGCAGGAGCGCCCGCACCGGCGACTCGACCATATAACTTTAAGCTTCTCGTGCACCAACGGTCAAGTTTTCGAAAAATTTTACGAATTACCGAACTTATCTGGCAACTTTCGCCAAACAGCGGTGTATTCGAACACTCGAATGTTAGGTACTCGGGGTGAATGGAAATCATCGCAATTGGTTAATTTGAAGATCAAATAATCGTCTCTTTGATTGGGAAACTTCAAGTTAACGGCGCATGTCGCCTAAGAGGACGCTTGGACGCCAATCAATTAAACATTCCGTATGGTAATAGACACTGAGAAAAAAAAACTTATTGAAATTTAATGCAACGGTATTGGAAGTTTTTATGCATGTACTGTGCATTAAATTTCAAACACCATAGCGCTGTACTTTTCAGGCAGCGTTACATTAAAAATAATGATGGGCTCATGAGTTTTGCAGTAACCTCGTTCATGAAATTTTTACGACAGTTTCTTTATTTTTAAAAATTTTGTACTTGAAATTTAATGAATTTTACGGAAGCTTTTTTACAGAACGGCTCATTAAATTATAAACGAAAAAAGTTAATGAAAATTAATGAACCGGTTCCGGAAGTTTTTATGCATGTACCACTGTACAGTAATTTTCAAGTAACGGTAAATTAAAAACAATACTGGTTTATTAGTTTTACAGAAATTTACAGAAATTTAGTTATACAGAAATTAGTTTTTGATGAAATTTACTGAACTTTGCTTTAATTTCACGATTTTTTTTCCTGAAATTTTATGAAGTCTAGGAAAGTTTTCTACAGTACGGTTCATTGAATTCCAAACGCTAATCCGTAGTAATATTCAAGTTTTTATTGATTTTTAAGGTCTATATCATGAAACTAACGTGAACGTTGCTGGAATTAATTGTTGTTAAAGATGTGATAAATACAAAATACATGTGATAAGCCCTTACAAAATAATTTGAAATACATAGTTTACCAGTCCCAAAAAGAGATTCATAAAAAAATATCTCCGCGAATTGTCCGATCAAATTTTACTCTCTTCAACCGGGATTCGAACCTGCGACCCTACTAACCCTCCTACCTAACTACCTAACACGATACTTCCCATATACGTATGGCAGATGGGGTTAGCATTGGTACTGTACAGATGCCAGAGCTGTCAATACTGGCAGACCACCAAGGGCCAACGCTTACCGAAGTCAAAATCAATATTGCGACCACTCCGGTTTATCAATAACGGTTCAATTCATGGTGCCGTGAATCGGCTCGACACTGTTTACAAGTATTGGCTCAGCACAACAAGCGCCCAATTTTGGGCCAGATATTATTGCCAGTCCTGAGATAAGCTCTAAATCAATCCGTTGCCGGTACATTCAGACAGACTAAAAACTCGGCTCGGACTTAGTGAGGTAGGTAAAGTGCCTATAGTACTCTACACAGGTAGTCACCAGGCCAAAAGTTCCATCCGGACCTTTCGGCTTGCGAAAATATCTTATTTTCACAGATCACGCGCTTCAGGATATACACTCTACGCGGAGCATTAGTTTGCGCGAACGCCAGCTCCGTCCTCGCCATCTATCGGTGGAACGGAGAACTGGTCTCTCGTTTCCAGTGCATTCCCTGCAGTGATGAACTGACTTTCAGGTGTAAACCGAGATAGTCGGTACGCCAATAATACAAGATATATCAGCCCATTAAACACCCGGTATTACGACAAGTAACGGCAGTGCATTGGCATAAGCGATCAACATTTAAAACAAATATTAATTCGCTGTATTCCCGGCACTGAGCCAACTAGTGGGCTCATGCCAAATTATTTTGCACTCGACTTTTACGACAACAGTCAGCCCAGCACATCACCAACTTTTAGCCAACTGTCAGACGACTGTCGGGTGACTCACGAAATAATTTGCAATCAGTATAAAACACAACATCGGCCCAATATATCTCTAGTACGGAATCGACACTTGGTAAAAACCTATACAGGATGCCCGACGAATAAAGGTAATCCTCGTGAGGGTAGATTCGTGACGTAATATCGAGTAGAAAAGTCCTTTGTCATTTTTTGATATTTTGAACCATAGAACTGGTTTTTATTTAATTAATTCTTAACGTAATATGGAGTAGAAAAGCCCTTTGCCATTTTTTGATATTTTAAACCCCTGAATAGTTGTTAGTTTAGTTAATTATTAACGTAATATTGAGTAAGAAAGTCTTCTGCGATTTTTTTATATTTTTAACCCCTAAATTGTCATGAATTCAATTAATTAACAATGCAAGGGCTCAAAATATCGAAAAATGGCAAAGGACTTTTCTACTCGATAGTACGTCACGAATCTACCTTCACGAAGAGTACCTTCATTCGTGGGGCACCCAGTATATGCTTACCTGTCAGTACTATACCCATCAGTATTCGCTCAGTACTGGTGAAATAATTCGTCTGGACTGTGCCAGTACTCCCAAACGAAATTTGGCAGCCGGAGTTGTGTCAATTCTGTGCGGTGCGGGTAGATCTGACAGAACTCGGGCATTCGTACATACCGACTATTCATGAACTACCCTTACTTGTGTGACATATGAATACTGGAGTCCCAATATGTCAAATGTGAATATGTCAAAATTACGGTTCCCATATAATAGATCAAAATTGAAAAATGTTCTGATTTTAATGAAAATCGGTAATTGGGAGTTCTGTAGACTGCTAATCATGAATCATGAATGAACAATTCTGTCATTTAAAATAGCGAATCAAAATGCAACACCCTAGCGGATCGGTGCAACCGTCGCATCACTGTTGCACTTCGGTGAATGGTTGTGTATTGGTTTTTTTTAAATAAGAAACCCTAAAATAACTGAGAAACCACCACAAAAAGGACGACCCGTTTGGAAGGAAATGCATTCATAAAACGACCATATTGAAACCGAAAAATCGATTCGATGAGAGTTACAAATGGGTTGCGGAAATAAACGGAAAGCAACCGTCCGCAAACTGTATGCAACCAAATTAGCAACTCAATCCCACACGGAATATGCGAAGAGTTTGCTTATCGAGACGAGCGTGTAGAAAGATATTTTTTTCTCTATGACCCCGTGAAATGAAATCCACGTTCATAGTCAATCGAATGTGATGGTTCTTTTTCGGTTCTTTTTTTGTTCTTAATCGGTCCCGTTTCGGTTCCCTTCCTGTTCATTTCGAGTTATACTGTGGTTGTTTTTTGGTTCTGCCTTGGTTTCGGTTTTCGGCTTTTGAGGTTGTAAAGAGGTTCGTTTTGCGTTCGTTTTCGTTTCAAACGGACCGGTTCTTTTCAAGTTACTTATGGTTGCATCGATCCGCTAGGCCAATGATTTAATTTCAATGAAACTTGGTGATCGTGAGTTTTTTAGATCGCTGATAACCTATCCAAACTGAAAATTCTGAAATTCAATATGACCCCTCCGATATGGCGGCCCAGAATGCTAAAATTATTTCATCCGTATGAGACTCAGTAGTCGGGGGCTAACGCTATTGCTTGAGCTATAAAATATGCTATAAACTGGAATTTCGTTTTATTTTCTCACAGAAGAAGAATTCTCTTTTCTCCATCATATTTGCACCGAGCCAGATGAACCGAATCGCAAAATTTGTATTTTTTCAGTGCCAACTTCTGGACATTGCAATAAAGTTGTTAGAACGAACATAATTCTATAATTTCTCCAATGGTAACTGAATCTGTGACATTCTTAGTGAAATCAAAAAAATTCCATTATTTGGTCACTTTTTGCCACAAACTTGCCTTTTTGCATTTTTTGTGTAAAGGCAAGAGTCCGCTCGGACTTCGTGTTAGCTTGGGGATGATAAGTGGTCGCGCAGTGCCTAAGGGTTGGACTGGGTGCCCCACAAATGAAGGTAAATACCGTGAGGGTAGATTCGTGACGTAATATCGAGTAGAAAAGTCCTTTGCCATTTTTTTATATTTTGAACCTCAAAATTCTTATTAATTTAACTGATTATGAACGTAATATTGAGTTAAAAGGTCCTCTGCCATTCTTTTATATTTGTAACCCCTGAATTGTTATTAATTCAATTAATTAATAACAATGCAGGGTTTCAAAATATCGAAAAATGGCAAAGGACTTTTCTACTCGATATTACGTCACGAATATACCCTCACGGTATTTACCTTCATTCGTGGGGCACCCTGTATAGTGAGAGTACTGGAGACTTTGAATTCTTGCAGCAGTCAGCAGAGTAGTCAGAATTATTCGAGTCACGAAACTAACGAATCGATTTGTTGATCAGTCTTCTTTTATTATCGCAAACCGAGAATTCTTTTATCATATCCATCTTATTTTATTTGTCTTTTGAAATTTTACCTGAATAAATTTAGTGGAAATTAGTTTGCATTAGAACAATAAGCGACCATAACTTAACCCAGCGTTGCCGCAAGCGCAAATCTCGCAGTACCGCCATCTGCCTTGAAAAGGTACCACTTCTCAGAAAAAAGTACCAAAGAGTAAATCGTGGTATAAATATTAAATAATGCATAGAGAAGGTCATTACTTCAATTTGACAATAATTTGATTGAGTAAATCGATGATTTTTTAAATATCTTGAATAATATGCGAATTTATATGTTCAAAATTTATATTGTAAATTTGTAACTAGATCATCCAGCAGCAGGTTTAAGGGTACATTCACATGGAAGGTGTTTGCTCCATCCAATCGAACAATAGTGCTTTCTATTACTGTATACAGCGGAATGCAACATCTGTAATTGGATAGCGCCAATACGCTTTCTTGAAGTGCGCTCCATGCTTCATATGAATACAGCCTAACATTCATAATGAGTGCCAATTGTAAAAAAAAAATAGAATAGAAATATGGTATTTTATGGTTGTAATAGACGGATAAGGCTGCAAATAGTAAGAAAATGGCAAAAAACAGAAAAGTAAATGCGAATCACAATTTCATATAACAACTTCGTAGATTGTTCTTTAATTGAAACATAAAATTTGAATATCGACATTTTAACAATGTAGAACGTGCGTAAACATTTTCGCTATGAATAGAAAAACAAGATATAAATATTACATTTAGAATTATATTCCATCATCCTCGGAGTCTATATCCCTTGCATTTGCACTTTTTGAAAGTAGCCTGGTATCAGGACTCCACTCGTAGCAGGTTCGAGTGTGAAGAAGTTCTTTTGTAAGAAGCAAAACATTGCATGTTGTGACTTTGAGCTTGTTCCGAGTTTTCGTTTTTATCAAGTTCAAGTGAGGAAAAATCCGTTCTGCTGCTGCGCTGCTGTGAGGTAAGCACGCGAGAGCTTTCATGAATCGATGCAACGTCGGAAACATTAAGTTTTCTGCTTGATTCCTTATCACGCCAATGCGTTTAATGAATTCCACCAAACTGACGTTGTTATCAGCTAGTTCCGCCACTTCTGACAGCAATCTCCATTCAGTGTTCAGTTCTTCCATCGCATCGTCGTGAACAAGATTCGGAAAGAGTAACGCCAGTGGTATTATCGACTCCACAGTACCAGAAGTGGCAACTTTAGGATTTAAAACCGATAGTGCTGAGAGTACTGGGTCATTGAACTTGATCCGACGACTTATTTCTTTGCAAAGCTGCACGTAGAATTCAAGAGCTCGCAATTTGAACGATTGAAGATCACCAGGAGACACGTTTGAACTGCTCAATGTTGTCTCTACTCTTGCTCCCAGATACAATTGCTCGATGGGTTTGTACTCGCGTGCATTTCCGGGATCAATCAAGTGTGTTGGTCTCTTAGAGATATATTCGTTTTTCATGTAACTTTTCAGCAACATTCGATAGACCTCAGTTACGCGGTCAAGCAAAGAGTAAAGCAATGGTTCTCGACTTTGAAATTCGAGATTCAGTCTATTAACCAATCCGAGCACGTACGACAGAAAGCAAAAATACAGCTTGTATACTGGGTTTTTCAGCGCGTCTTCGACCGATGCGAGTTCGAAAAATTGAATCAATGCTGGCCATTGCTCCAATATTCGATTAACGACAGCTTGCAGCGATAACCATCGCGTTTGACTCGGTCGCAACAACCGAGGTGGTGCAAGATTCGCAATCTCTTGGCATCCGGCGAATTTTGCTAAGCGCTTGGAGCTGTGCGAGAAATATGAATATATATCTCGGGCGAGATCTTCAATCGTTCTGGGCAACTTTAAACAAGCTGCAGAGGCGCAGAGGTGAAAGGAGTGACACACACAGCCCATCACGAATAAATTTGGCAGTACTTCCCTAAATTTCGCTTGCACTCCGTTTAGGTTTCCCATCATGACCGCTGCATTATCTGCTGCAAACCTGATCGTGTTTTGCAACGGAATACTGTTGACTGCGAGGAACTCTGTTACAGATGCGTACAATCCATCCGCGGTACAATTCTGTACTTCCAATAATCCTATGCACCGATCTCGTACTTCGTTCGTCCTCTCGTCAAAATATCGAGCAATAATCGCTAAGCATTTGCTCGTGCTGACGTCAGTAGTCTCGTCAATAATTAAAGAAAACTTAGCAGTACTCAGTTTTTGAGCTGCTTCTCTTGAACTTTCGGGTGCCAGAACGTCAACTATAAGTCCTCGTCCCTTCGTTCTACTGCAAGCAATCTGCTTGGCGATTTCCGAATCTGGGCAGAGCGAGGGCAAGAGCTTTGTCAAATGCTCTAATAATTTAAAAGGCAGATTATGCTCGGCTATGTGCATCGCCAATTTTAAAGCTGAATTGTTAGCCTCCGACGCCGCCTGTAGTTTAGGGCTTTCCCGGACCATAATGTTTAGATCTTTAGTCTGACCAGTGGCAGCAATCCTTTTTTGGTGATAATCCCTTTCCTCGTGTCGTTTTAGATGGGTCTGCCCTCCTGACAAAGATTTTTGGCACACCTTACAGAAAGGTTTGTTATTGCGATTTGTCACCCAAGGATGATCTTTCAGCCAAACGGCACGGAATGAACGTTTCTCCTTTTTTTTTATTTTACGTCTTTTTTTTGTAATCTTCGTTTGATCTGAGGACGATTGTTCACTCGAGCTTGAAACATTCGAAGTACGCCCCTTATGGCTTGGTACTTCCTCCAAATCACCATCGATTATGTCACTATTCTCCGATTCCACCTCCGATAATTTGCGCTTAACGGAGCTAGAAAAAAATCATTGTTTCAAAATAATATTTTTATCATAAATTATAATATAATATTTAATAATATTTTCATCATAATTCATGCTGTTATAAATAATATATACGTTAAATATATTTAACGTATACTGGGTGCCTCACGAATGGAGGTCAGTACCGTGAGGGTAGATTCGGGACGTGATATCGAGTAGAAAAGTCCTTTGCTATTTTTTGATTTTTTGAACCCCTGAATTGTTATTAAATAATTAAATTTATCACAATTCAGGGGTTAAAAATATCAAAAAATTGCAGAGAACTTTTCTACTCCATATTACGTTAATAATTAATTTAATTAATGACAATTTTGAAGTTCAAAATATCAAAAAGTGGCAAAGGCACCGTGTATATTATGTATTACACCCTGTATATACGTTAAATTGTTAAATATACATTTAACGTATATATACATATAACCATAATCAAAACGTACATATATAAACGTATATAATTTATATACCAAACAAAATCTGTTCTTTAAAAACTCACCGTTTTTTCTTGTCTGCCACTGCCACAGAACTGGGCTTTACAATAACGTCAATCGGTGGCCAATTATCTGCTTTGCGCGAAGAACTCGATTCATTACTTTGTAAGGTACCCGAGACATTTCGTCGTATTGAAAACCTATACATAAAAAAATAAAAAAAATAATAAAATCTGTAACGAGTAAGAAACGTACACTACTACATTTGCTGCTGTAAAAATATAAGTACCTAGTAGCAAAAAAAAAGAAGTGACGAAAATTCTCGGGAATCGAAATGCAATGTATCAACCCTAGCGGATTGGGTGACGATGTTTTCACCCTGAAAAACCACTGAATCACGGTGATTTTTTACGGTGACAAAGTGCCCACAAAATCACCGAGATCTTGGTGATTTTAAGGTGATTCCAACGTGATTCCACGGTGATTGTCACGGTGATTTTGTGACGGTGACAATCACCGTGAGAATCACCGTGCAATTACCTTAAAATCACCAAGATCTCGGTGATTTTGTGGGCACTTTGTCACCGTAAAAAATCACCGTGATTCAGTGGTGACTTCATCCACTAGGGAAGGGCAATCGATGAAAATATCAAAGTAAGGCTGCATGAATCCTTCAGGATGTTATTTGCCTAGAGCTGTCTTATATCGCACGTTTTTATTCCTGACACTTACCTTTCCATTTTAGTAATTCAACCTGGAAATCTGGAAACGATTTATTCGTCAGGAGATCAGGATTCAGGAAAGCGCACGTTTAAATAAAAAAATGGCTGAACTACTGGTACACACATTTACACTCTGCATGACTCACGCCGTTCCCCATTACATAGGCGCAGGCAACGAATTTAAACATATATAGAAGTAGAAGCGCAGTTTCTATGCCTTCCGGCGGCAGTCGCTAGCGGAGCTGGTGGTGCCGTATGCGTGTATTGTACACACCAACGGCTCACCGATTTAACGCATACATATGTTTCACCGATCACAGCGCCGCCAAGTGACAGTTTCTGTCCGAGAAAAATTCTCTCGGATTGAAACATGGGAACTGTCAACTGTGCTATGTACGTGGTACATCTGAATTCGTTGGCGCAAGCTTAGTTACCCACTGCTGGTAACTTGTGAACAAATGTAGGTTTTCGAAATAAAAAATCCCAAATTTCACCTACTCTTTCGGCCGTCCAAACGTATATAAGCTCTTAAGTGACGCAGCAAGTGAACACCTTAAATAAAAACAATAAAATGCCAAAAGTACCATAAGGTACCAAAAATTCAAAAAAGTACCATAAATTTGATCAATGTACCAGGGTACCAGAGAGTTATAAAAGGTACCGCAAATGGTACAATTGTACCAGCGCGGCAACACTGACTTAACCTGGTAATTGTTCATGTTGTATTTCGTTATCTTTCGCGACATTTTCAATTAGAGTTTTACTCGCATGAGGTTTGTTTCATTTCTTCAATCCGGACACGAATCCCACGGACTACGTTGCCACCCTCTTGAATGGTCTATCGCGCGTTCAAATTTCCCGCATTAGACGCTCTCAAGAGCTTCACAGTGACAGCGCAGGAGGTATGGAAGAAAGGAGAAGAGCCACCTCCCAAGGAGGCCTTCCTCTTTAAAATGCTTCTTTATTTTTTTATTCTGACTTGCCAATCCTGAGATTAACTATCGGACATGGGACAAGACATTTCGAAGACCCCGAGAAAAAACGTTCAAATATATTTATATATTCTTATATATCATTATTGATATCTAATTAGATCCTCAATTTGGCGCGAACGAATTAGATATAGCTAGATCTGATTTTATATAAACATATCTAGCTATATCTTTTTTGATAAATTTAGACATAATTACATATGCATAACCACCCGTGCAGAATTATTTATTTTTTCCATATATTTATCAGTTGTTACGATGAAACGAAAAAAAATTTTGCCCACAGTGGGGTTAGAACTCGCGACCCTCGTTTTTACGCATATCCTCAAATTCAACATGAATTAAATGTTTAAAAAATAGATAATTCAAAAGTTCATTGATTTTTCCGACTGATTTAGTTTTCTTGCATATTCGTGGGGCCTCGAATATGTACGGGACCAGACTGGGATTTGAAACCTACCTACTTATCGAGCCTAACTAACGACCTAGGACTGAGACGCTAACCACTACACCACCGACTACTTTTGATATACTGATGTAAATATCATATTTATAGAACACAGGCTGAGAAATAAATTTATTTTTATTACCTGGAGGCCATTTTTTGGTTCAACTTGTGTTTTAACTTAATTAAAAAAAATCAAATATTGAATCAGATGAATAATAATAACAATAATAATCATAATAATGAATATAATTACTTAATTTATATTGTTATTATTACCATTTATGCATTTGTGTTATTTATAACATTTTTAATTTATGTATATGAGGCAATTCAAGCCATTTCGCTCGGCCCTGACCCTGACCATTTTTAGTTTTTTCCATTTTGCTCCCTCATAGAGGAGGCTTTGTTTTCGTGAAAATTTTTTTTTTCGAGATTTTCATGTCAGTATGTTCAAAATGTCCTAAAACATCGAGAAATCATATTTGTAAAAAATGTCCGGACGTATGTATGTATGTATGTATGTGTGTGTGTCGCTGCCTCGAAAAATTCAAACATCTATATCTCAAGACCCCATTGGAGTAGCCGAAATTCACTCAATTCAATTCAATTCAAATAATTTTCACTTTACACGCTGAAAAATTGTTGACAACGATGATTTAAAATTTTCGTCCCTTTTTTTAATGGAAGTGTGAACTAATATGAAAAAATCGATCTCTAAACATTTTTCGATACATCGATTAATTTAAGAGATATCGGCGTTAGAACGGTTCCGAAATTTCTGAAATCCAGATTTTTCGAAAAATTGTAAATTCTGAAATACCTGCGATAAAAATTTAAAAATTGGTTAAAATACTCCTTGCATAGTATACTATTTTATTAAAAAAAAATGAAAAAAATTAAAAATGGTCAGGGTCACGGCCGAGCGAAATGGCGTGGATTGCCTCATATGTATGTGTATGTATATCATATTAAATATATGTACTAAATTTTATTTTGATTATCTTATTCTTTGAATGCACCAAACTGGGTCTCGTACTGGCTAACCTATTAAGTCCCTATTTAAATTTATTGTTGGGAATTCATTGCATCATATAAGTATATATGATGCGATGAATATTGCACAAGTCTAAATATTTCCGATATAGCAAAATATATATTCATATATATATATATATATATATATATATTGTGACAAAAAGTCACTAAATAATATACGGCGGTCTCGGAATCCGCCGTGACATCAAAAATAAAACCGAAATTGTTAGATTTAATTGATTGAATTATTAGACTTTAAGATCACCGAAAAAACGCCTTTTTATTCCTGAAAAATTTCGCTAACTATTACCCTTTTTCCAGCAAATATTCCCTCATCCTAACCTCCAAAATTGTCCCAACAAAATCTTGAGCATCGCCGAACTATAGTAAAAAGAAAGAGAAAAGCAGAAATCCTCCATCCAGCGAGCAATCTGCGATCAAAGTTTCCAGAGGACATCGTGACCTTGAGACGATTTTTCGAGTCCAATTATCCAAGGAAAACACCCACCAATCGAACACAATTATTGAGAAGAAACATCGGGACCCAAAACTACATTTTCCGGGGTGACGTCCCGATCAAAACGGCGACTGAACCTCGGGAATAAATTCGGAAATATTTCAGCGAGTATCATCTGAGATTTTCATCGCGAAAGAGAGAGAGAGACAGACGATCGCCGGCGAGCGAGAAGCTTCGGCATAAAGGCACGAGGCGGCAGCACCGGATCGTGAAGTACATCGAGCGCCGTGCCACGGCAATGAGAAGAACTAAGAGACCTTTTCCCTTCCTCATTCCCCTCGCCACGAAACGCATCATGAAGAAGACGACGTTCCCCTCTCCCATACCCCTCTCACCCATCGATTTGCTCATCGAGCTCGATGGCGGCCATCTTGGCCTCATTCCGAGACAGCGTGCGAGCGAGCGTAGACGTGCGTTTTAGTTCGATTTTTGCGTACCTTGTAAATAGGAGAATTAAGAATTGAGACGGTGATATTTCGATGAGGAAAAGACTCGAGAGAAGCGAGACGAAACATCGAGTATTGTGAGTAACAACATTGATTATATCTCCGATTTATTGCATTGCGTATTCCCGGTGTCGTGGCGTACGCGAAATAGATTCTTCCTTCCACCCCCCTTTTTTAAGCACTCACTCTATATATAAGGAGTGACTATTAGTATTGCCTTCCAAAAACCTATCTCTTATGAAAAATAACCATACAAACTTTATACCAACATATATTGGCATATTATACAAAAACAAAAAATTTTGGATTTTCCGTCACCTGAGCCGTCCGTCTGCACTCATAACTCAGCAACCCATGAACGGATCCGGTTCAAATTCATAGCACAGTTTTGTTTTACTATAATCTCAAAACGTTTTTTCACTCAATCCATTCAGAGCAGGTTGAATATGAAATTTCCTAAAAAAACACCCTATTTTGAGCAAAAAAGCCATTTTTCTGTCCATTCAGAGTGAGATCTCCGCAACCTGTGAACCAATGTTTTTGTAACTTATAGACTTTCTTTATAGGATCATAAAGAAGTGTCCTGTAGAGTTTGAGACTTGACAATTATTTGAACCATTTTGTTTTAACGAAAATAACTTTTTTTCAGTTTTTCACTCATTGCACGGAGATGCGAGAACGAATTTTTTTAGTTTTCAACATGTACTTTCATTTTAATACATTTCAACTATTTCAAGAGTTTAAAATGATTTACACAATTTTAACATCAAATTTTTAATATTTTTGTTTTATTCATTTGTAATTTTTTAACGTTTTCGCCAAACGTTAAAAAGTTTGGCGAAAAAAAACACTGATTGGACAAAAATCTTAGACATTTCTTACTATTTGTTAAAATGTTATTTTTCTTTAAAATATAATGATTGATAATTAGTATACTTCTATGTATTTAAATTTTTTTTTCAAATATTATTATTACTTTTATGAAAAGACAAAAATTATATTAAACATAACCTTATGTTCCTGAAATACACAATTTTCTTAATGAAAAAAAAACATCCCCACACAATATACCACACTACACCCGATCGAATTGCACAAACTGTCCCTTTAAAAAATCATATGTCATATTTTTCAACATTATAATTTAAGTAAACAATAAAACGGCCGTGATTGGGATGACAGATAAAAATCATCAATAAACGAAAGCAATTTTTGGCTGCATTATCTTGAACGCTTAAGCCCGAGACCACGGTCGTACATACAGGTCCGATATCTCTTATGGTGGGGGGTGACATAGTACTCGAAGCAGTGCCGTCAGAGCGCTGTGATCGAGTGCTATCCTAGTGCCACCATGTGTGAGAGAGAGATAGATGATAGCGCATGCGCAGTCATTAATTAACGAGTATTACTATATATTTCACTTTGGCACTCGATAGTAGCGACGTGGCAATAATGTAAACTAAAAACTCCTTCGAATTCTATGTCACCCCCACCACCGAAAGAACAATAGAGATATCAGACCTGTATGTACGACCGTGCCCGAGACACAATGACAAGCATAAGAAATAAGGAATAAGAATCAGCCAATCGCCGCGCACTTTAGAGAAAGTACGCCAATCGGATGGCTGATCTTATTCCTTATTTCTTATTTTTGTCATTGTTTCTCTGACTTTATTTACACGCTTATAGCACGTATGGGGGAATTCTGAAACGGGCGGACTGCGCTGGAGCGCTGCATAATCTAGCGTACCCATTGGTCAAAATGAATTTCGGGCGTGGCATCGTGGCACGCGAAATTCAATTTGACCAATAGGTACGCCAGATTATGCAGCGCTCAAGCGCAGTGCACCCGTGTCAGAATTCACCCATACCAACGAAGATAGAGTCCTATAGAAGCGTACTTCTTACGGGCAGTTTGAAGCCAAAAAGTTGGGGTAGCGTGTGCTTGTGTGCGCTCACGTACGGGGTAACCTGTGCTTGTGTCCGCTCACGTATAGTACGCATATATGTGCGCAACAATATGTGTACGCACACACCAGCACAGCTACCCCAACTTTTTTGCTTCAAAATCCTTACAGGCTTTGCGCTTCTATGGGACTCAATCTTCGTTGCCCATACATCGGCATATAAAATGCTACTGGATATGACGCTCACAGCACTCAAAACGTTCAAGACCACGGCCGTACATACAGGTCTGGAAACACCCGTAGTGGGGGTACCTTGCTTATTGATGCCAGACGTGTAGTTCATATATTTGTCACTGTCAACGCTGCGATCTAAGCTCTGGCGCGCTGACGATGGGTGGGGGAAGTGAGATAGAGACAGCGCTATAGCTTTTCATTCTCTGTCTCACGTTTTGAGGTTAAGCTTGAGAATACCCAGAAAGCGCATAGATCTCAGAGATGAGTAGTGACGGAATTACGAACTATTCTCGTGCTTCGATAAGCCAGATACCCCCACCTTCGAAATTTGGCCGAGTTTCCAGACCTATATGTACGACCGTGTTCAAGACGATCGCGGCCTATGCTATCTCACTGCTACGCGCCGCGCCACACACATGATCAAATCTACTCAATTTTCGCTATTACAATTGTCGACAAAAATATGGAAAAAAATGTTAATGTCTTTTTGGCTGTTTTAAGCTAAAAAATTGGATTTCCTTTCTATGGGACCTCTTCGATTAAAAAATATATATAAAATTCTACGTAAACAAACAAAATTTTCAAGATTTTACTGAAAATGGGATTCAAATAACTTCTTACTTAAAAAAAAATCGATTTTTTTTCATCGTAATGTTGATCTTTTTTCCTTCTATGACTACAATAGTTCCTTTGTAAATTATATTAACATTAAGAATTACAATTTTTATGTAAAGAAATTGAATAAAGTGCAAAACGTACTTGAATTGTAATTCCAATTGTTAATTATTATAATTTACAAAGGAAATATGTGAGAGAAGTAAAATTATTTATTTTGACATCATTGAAATCAACTATTTTAGTCATGGAAGGAAAAAAGATCAAAATTACGAGAAAAAAAGTCGAACAACATTTTTTTCAATATGAGAAATTATTTGAATCGTTTGAATTATTTGAATCGTTTTCGCTCACATAGCTATTTACAGCGTAAAAAACAATAACTTTGGGGCTTTAGTAAACATTGGTTTACATTCTACAAACACTGAGAAATAGTCAGGAATTTTTTTAAATTTCTTGAAACATTTCGATGCGTTGAAAATTGTACGCAGAAACAGACGACCCAGTGTGACCGCGGAAGCATCGGAATTACAGTGTGGCCACTGAAGGTTACAAAATTTTTGACGTTTGACTCGCTGTTGTCAATTGGTATAAATGACATAAACGACCGAGAATCTTGAAAAACAAGATGTCATCGAAACAAGATCGAGACAAGATCTGAGCTCGCCTCTCAAATTCGAGAACAAGAAAAAGTCTTGCTATATTCATTCGATCGAGAATTGGCAAAGATCGATGTTCAATTGTGTGAAGAGAGTCTCGATATTGATATTTTCTCGTCTCATCTCGCTTGCCGAATCACTAATAAAAACAGTGTTTTCGTCTATTTATCGTAGTGATTTCTTATTTACTCATGCATATTCGTGATTAGCGGTCGATTTCTCATCAATATAGCCCTCGAGATGTTCATAATTACGAATTTTTCAAAAAATCACGATTTCTTCCCTCATTCCTTCATTCCCTTCCCTTCCATTCCATTCCCTAAAGGTCAATTTTTTCCGTCATTTAGAGGTTTAAAACCAGTGTTTTGAATCAGAAATTTCCCGGGCAAGACGAATATGCTATTTGCGATGCTCAAATTCTTCACGCATCATGCCCGTGAAGAATCGTTCTTTTTTCAGTTAAAAGAACATGACGATATACTGAAGACAGCGCTGTTTTATCTCGCCCCGTCCGACCTCTCATTTCATGAATTCCATGAATTCCATAAAAACAGTCTTTTCGACTATTTTTCGAGGGAATTTGATTTTTTTAAATAGCAAATTCGTGATCGGCGGATGATTTTCCATCGATATAGCCCTTGAGAGGTTCATACAAATTATTTTAAAAAATCACGACTATTTCCCCTCATCTGTCGCCTGTCCATTCGCCAAATGACCTTTGCTGATTCGTGATCCGCCGGACGGTCGAATTTGTTTTTCGTGATTCAAAGGTTCATAGCGTATGTTTTGGTTCGGAAATTTCCTAGGGAAATTTCCCGTTATTAATTTTTTTAATCAGCCAATGAGAGGGGCGGCCGGGATTGTGGCTCATCTTAATGGGTGCATCTCATTGGTTGATTAAAAAAAATAATAATAATTCAGGGGTTCAAGATATCAAAAAATGGCAAAGGACTTTTCTACTCGATGTTACGTCACGAATCTATCTTCACGGTATTGACCTTCACCCGTTGAACGCCCTGTATATTGTGGAAACAAGTTCATTTTTATTGGGCATTCAGGATTCCAACTTCTTAATGAAGCCCCCAAGAAACGTTTCAACCATCTTTCATTTTCAAAACTTTTTAGGAGGAGTTAATTTTATTAAAAAATAAACTATTCCTGCTAACTTCAACCGTTATCCAAATATTCAAAAATTTTACTAAAATACTGGAACTGGCTGGAGAGGTGGAGGATTGAATTTTTTCTGCCTAAAATTTGTCGACAAGGAAAAAATCATCGTTTATCGGTATCAATATTATTTCGTTCACCTGTTTATATATTCATCGCATTGTAAACATTTCCGAGGAGGAAAAAATTCCGTGGAACACTTGTCACGTGTGGCTTGATTCTCGAATATTCATGATCCCGTGGTTTATGTTTGGGCCACGCGTGTACTTGTGAGCATTCGATAGTTTATTGATATGATGGCTGATACGTGATAAGAAACACGTTTCGGAAACGAGGAGGAAATGAATGAAAAAAGGACTTGTGCTTATCGCATCGTATGAATAAACAGTTAGATAGAAACGGCCCTAGCAAACTGTTAGATAATTTTCCTGTGAATGAAGAAAATCTTCAGTTGCTGAAATATTTTTCTTTTGACATTGAATAATAATAGCGTGTGTTTGGTTCGGAAATTTCCTGGGGAATACGAATAAGCCATTTGCTATCACAAAATTCCTTACGGAACATGCTTACAAATGCCAAAAATCGTTTTGGCCCGTCCATTTACAAATGCGCTTCTGCTGATCTGGGCGCGGGGCTATATGGGGAAATTATTCTATCGTTGCTGAAAGATTCAAAGCGTGTGTTTTGTATTGGAAATTTCCTTGGAAACACGAATAAGCTATTCACCCTAACTCACCGATTTTGTCGTTCTGATATGACTGACATGACGCTCCGTATCTTTAAACGCATCAACTGTCAAACTCATCCGAGATTCGCAATGTGCAGATGTCCATTATTGACACAAAATCGGCATCCATATTTTCTGTGAGATCTATGGATCAACATCGATAAAATTTTGATAATTAAAGCCGTATTCTGGCCAGAACGGCCAGTGGCCAGTGGCCAGAACGCATATACTAATACTTCGAAATAATAAATTATAATGGAGAAATCAAAATTACTGATTGTCGATACGAATAACGGTTGATTTACCGATGGAAAGTTTTTCTTCTCAAATTGAATACTACTACCCACTGTTTTACAAAAAATATCATCAAAGCTTTATCCTTGCCACAAATCGACGTTGACTGTTAAAATATTGATATTCATTCCAGCTGGTGACGGAGAAAGTTTGAATCTTTGAGCCAATGGCACGATGCTTCCCCTTAAAAAAGGCTAAAAAACCTTCTCTCTTACTTGAAAAACGATTCCAAAGAAGCTATTTCTCTTGTACTCATGCGACCTTCATCGATATTTAGCCGACGTTTGAATCAAGGCTAATTACCACGCACGATGGAATTCGCACGAAAATCGAAGAAACAGAATGATATCCGTGCTTCTTAAGGTATCAACGTACCAACACTTCTCATTGCAACTTTACCTTTTATAACACGCGTATGGAACCGTCATAACCGAGCCTTCCCAAGCGATTTCGCGATTTTCGATCATCAACACGACGTACAACCCCGCACTGTCAAAACATCATCGCACGACTCGCGATGTACGAATTCGCGCACAAACCACCGTTACACGGGATTGATATCCGTGTTTATCTTGAAATTATCTCACTGACTCTTTTTAAATGATACAGATCCTTTACCCATTTTACGCGTGATGTGTAACTAACCTATTTCTCTGGCTAACGTGACAGACATATAACCGTAATCAACCGTCAATCTCATCCAAGACTCGCGATGTGTGAAGTCGCTCACACGCCAGGTGTAAAGTCGCGATCGAGTCAGCTCAACCGACCAATCACAGCAAGAATAAAGAGGCTTCAAAAATTCGATATTTCGATATATTCGATACATTTCGAACCCATGAACTTTTTATTAGAGGACTAGGGGGCATGACGCGCGCTGAAGCGCGTGGCTATTTTACTACCAGCGCTGTCGTGCTTTCGTCTAGAATTGGTTTTAGAAAGATTACTTAAATTACTCGAATACTATAGGGACTCTTTTTAATAGCCTATGTTTGATCGAGACGTGATAACCGAGTTAACTCAAGGAAGGTTTCCGAACGCACCAAAGCATATTATATACTGAAATTTGTAAGGTTTGCCGTTCGAATAACTCGAAAACGTTTCGCCTCTCTGCCTTCAAACGCAATTCAAACGCGAATTCAAAGTAACGTGAGACACAGAGACATATAACCGCAAACGTCGACTGTCAAAATATCGCGCGATTCCGCGATACGTGAAGTCACGCACACGCGAGGTGTGAAGTTGCGCTCAAGTCCGGCCAACCGACCAATCACATCACGAATAAAACGACAACAATGCCTTCGATATTTTCGATTTTTTCTCATCAACTTTTTATTAGGGGATTCACGATTTCCCTTACAATATATATATATATGTGTATAGTAACGCGGTTTTTTTGGGCCGCGTTACAAAATAAAAACGGCGTAATTAATATATATATGTTATTTGAATACTACCAGATCTTTAGTATTAAAAAAAAAACCTAAAGGAATTATTCCTTGAGGAAAAAACAAACCTAAACAAAACGCGTAAAAATTAGATTTCTACGCGTTTTGTTTAGGTTCGTTTCCTTTCCTAAAGGAATTTCCTTAAGGAAAGTTTCTTAAGAACGATAATTCCGGGTCCGACCCGGAACTATCGTTCCGATACTATACATCGGAACTATACAATTATATATGCCTTAACATGACATCATGAATGATCATATATGTAGATATACTACCATGTATAGTATTTTTTCTAGGTGTGGACCATATATGAGGGATTCTCCGTCAATTCAGCGACTTTTTTTCAGGGATTGCGAGCGAATCGCGAGCGAGCCGAAGAACAGGTAAAATCTCCGATCCTTGCGAGTTTTACTCGTTCAGTGAGCATGCTCGTACCGAGCAGGTAGCTATATAACTCGTTGGCGAGTTAATACCCCCGCGATATAATTCTTCGAAAGAACGGCAAATGAAACTCGGGAGATGATCCCCTCCTCGAACGAGCGCCGATTCGAAAGGATCGGGCAGTTTGAATCGTTCAACGATTGAATCCTGGCACTCTCGAACTGGTAAAAACTCTTCAAGGATCGGATCCCCACGATCTCGACAGAGTATAACTCCTCGAGGAGCAAAACCGCTCGCCAAGCGAAAGGGTTTCGATCTTTACCTGAGATTGGCTCTCCGCACGGTCATCGCTACTATGCATATACCTATATAGATGAAAACGGAGCGCACAGGAATGAACGGGCGTACATATATATATATATGTGTATTTATATATACGTTACTGAAAAAAATTGAGGGATCAAGAAAAATTCCAATTTTTTAGTGGTTTTTAACAATACTGTATCTCAGTGAAAAATTGTCCAATCGAGGTCTTGAAAAAGTATTTTGAAGCTTCAAGTTTCTTGTTTAAAGATCTTTCAGCCAAAAAAATTTCGAAGCTATAGGTTTTACACAATCCTAAGAAATAGTGAGACAAACCAATCTCTTTTTTTTTGGTGCAGTTACTTGGAAAAAAATATTTCCAGCTAAACTATTACATGAACACGTTCAACTCATTGAACGTGTTGATCATCAAGGATCGAATGCGCACGGGCTTGACGGAGTATAACTCCTCGAGGAGTAAAACACCTCGAGAGTCGAGCAGTTTCGATCCTTACCTGAATTTTGCTCTCCGTACGGTCATCGCTACAATTTCTATATCTATATATATTATCACGGAGTGTACAGGAATAAGCGTGGATGTATATATGTATATAGATATAGGGAGAGAGATATAGAGCGAAAGAGCGAGACAGAGATATATATATATAGGTATACTAAGTCTGAGGATCGAAATCTCTCACGAGGCGAGACGTTTCGATCCTTACCTGAATTTTGCTCTCCGTATGGTCATCATTACTATACCTATACCTATATACATTAACACGGGGCGCACAGGAATGAATGGGCGTATATGTACATACAGTGGGTCAAAAAAGTATTCGTACACCGCGTTTTTTGGCAATAACTTCATAGGTATACATGATATCGAATCCAAACCTATTTCGTTTAATACTCCATCAAGTATAGAGATAATCTGCAAATGAAGAATTTTTTCCCAGGAATAATAAAAGAATTATGCAAAAAAAACGAAAATTTTCGGGCAAAAAAAGTATTCGTACATTTACAATTGAGCTGCTAAACCTCGATACTGACTCACGCATGGTCTGAACTCTGCGTAAAATGTGAACAAGTCTTTGTATACACATCGGCCTTGATCTATTCTATGCGATAGTGGATCTTCAAGCTCTGGACAGACATGACGGCAAAGAAAAGCAAAATATCAATATCCATGCCAGATAGAGTGATTTTTCTTTGGAAATGCGGTGAAAGTTGCCGAAAAATTAGTAAAGAACTAAATCTAAGTTTTACAACAGTGCAATATATAATAAAAAAAATTCGAAACTACAAACAGCACCGAAAATACGCCACGAACCGATCGACCGAGAACGAGAACGTCGGAGTATCGTTAAAGAGGCTACAAAAAAATCGTTCATGAGTGCTTGCAGTTTAGCGAATGATCTCGCGTCAACATCAAAGAAGATCGTCTGTCCCCAGACTATTCGAAACGTTTTGCATTCTGCCCAAATATACGGCAGAACTGCCCGGAAAAAACCATCAATTAATAATACAAATCGAGAAAAACGTTTGGGTTTCGCAAAAACCTACAGAAATAAATCTATAGGAGCCGCAGATGTTAAATTTCGATTCATCCGAGAATACGACACGTTTCCAAAATTCTATAGATTTATTTCTGCAGGTTTTTGCGAAACCTAAACGTTTTTCTCCCTTTGTATGATCAATTAATGGTTTTTTCCGGGCAGTTCTGCCGTATATTTGGGCAGAATGCAAAACGTTTCGAATAGTCTGGGGACAGACGACCTTCCCTAATGTTGACCCGAGATCATTCGCTAAACTGCGAGCACTTGTGAACGGTTTTTTTGTAACCTCTTTAACAATACTCCGACGCTCTCGATCTCGGTCGACCGGTTCGTGGCTTATTTTCGGTGCTGTTTGTTGTTTTGTATTTTATATTATATATTGCATGATTGTGAAACTTAGATTTAGTTCTTTACTAATTTTTCGGTAACTTTCACCGCGTTTCCGAAGAAAAATCCCTCTATTTCGCATGGATATTGATATTTCGCTTTTCTTTGCCGTCATGTCTGTTCAGAGCTTGAAGATCCACTATCGCATAGAATAGGTCAAAACCAATGTGTAAACCAAGACTTGTTCACATTTTACGCAGAGTTCATACCATGCGTGAATCAGTATCAAGGTTCAGCAGCTCAATTGTAAATGTACGAATACTTTTTTTGCCCGAAAATTTTCGTTTTTTTTTGCATAATTCTTTTATCATTCCTAGGAAAAAATTCTTCATTTGCAGATTATCTCTATACTTGATGGAGTATTAAACGAAATAGGTTTGGATTCGATATCATGTATACCCATGAAGTTATTGGCAAAAAACGCAGTGTACGAATACTTTTTTGATCCACTGTATATAAGCAGAGATCTCAATATTAATATTTTGAGATCTCTCATCACAAATTTCCATTTAAATAATACAGGAAAAAAATGTTTATACTTCGAAATGTCATACCTCGACTTCAAGTCCTTGTACCAAAATCTGCGATACATATTCTTATACGATTTACAAAAACGGTCTCTCAAGATTTTTTTGAAAAACTCACTCCTTCGAAAGTTATGCAAAGTTAAAATTAAATTTAGAGTAAATTTCCCTTTTTTTTAGGTTCCGGAAAAATGTTGAAATTTATTACTAAATATCGTGAAATTTTTCGTGAAAGAAAAGTTTGAATTGCACTATCGTAAATAACCTAATTTTTAAAGAAATATCCAGCAGTAGTTCACACAAAGTCGAGATAAAAAATTTCAAAGTTTGAAATTTTTTTCCTGCGACATTTAAATCTAAAATTTAAATTCACGACGGGAGACTTTTAAATATATCAAAATTCGGAACTCTGCTTTCAACAGACATCTTTTTCATTTTCCCGAAAGTATTTAATCGGAGATTGAAAAAAAAAATCTAATTTTATGAATCAGTCCAATATACGTATATATACAGAGAGATATATATATAGGTATACTGAATCAATGGGATTCCCCGTCGGAACTCATTGAACGTGTTGTTCATCGAGGATCTAATGCGCATGGGCTCGATGTAGTATCACTCCTCGAGGAGTAAAAAACCTCAAGAGTCGAGCGGTTTCGGACCTTACCTGAATTTTGCTCTCCGTACGGTCATCGCTACAATGTCTATACCTATATATATATATATATATATATATATATATATATATATATATATATATATATATATATACAGCGTGTAATGTAACTAGTAGTTTTTCTTCGGGGATAGTATAGTGCGTGCCACCCCGAACAAAACGCTTTTTTTTTAATTTCCGTAAAAAATTAATTGGCCGAGATATTTACGTTCAAAGTTTGCCATGAGTGAACAATGGGTCCATTTGCTCACAAACCAACATGTAAGTCGGTGGGTGCGCGGGTTCGAGCCCACTTCGATTTTTTTTTTTTTTTTCAAGCTAATTCAATTATTTGGAGACAAAATAAAACCAAATCCTTTCATTGTTCCACAGTTCGATTAATAAATGAAATAATAAATGTAATTTTAACTGATGTGAAACGACATTTTGAGCTGTCAGTTTGACCGAACGGAGCGAAAACAAAGGATGGTGAGAAAGTCTACGGCTTGCGAAAATTTTACGATGCTGGAATCTATCGAGGAAAGTACTTTTATCTTTGTGTACGAAAAAAAAACAATTTAATATCAACTATTAAGGGGGTAAAAATTTAAAAAATGTTATCTTCGAGCGATGAGGGATTCTAAATTTCCTTGGTAACGTTGTACGCTCCACAACCATGCGGAAAATAGTAAAGCAAATTAACAAAATTTTACAACGTCCGGAACACATCCCTTTTAGGGGGTGAAATTGTTAACAAAATTTATCTTCGACCGATAAGAGAGTTGCAATTTTTTCATCAGCGTAAAAATAGTTAAACAATGTTGAATTTTTTTTGACTTCAAGCTGATATTAAGTTTATGTTTAATAACTTTTTTACGGAAAGGAACGTCATTAAAATTCCCATACTTTCTACACGTATGGGAATTCCTAAACATTTTTACGTACAATAAATTTTTTAATTCCCATAGATTCTCGAGTATGGATTTATTTTCTGTGATAGAAATTCACGTATGTGTGAAAGTATCGGAAATTTCAGTCGATTCAAGTCAACGTTGAAAATTTATTTCAAAAGAGGTACCATCCGCTGTACATGTATGGGAATTTTTTAACCTTTCCACACAAAGGAACGTTCTTCATATTCCCATACTGTTTAAACGTATGGGAATTATTATACATTTCTACGGACAGACATTTTTGTATTCCCATACATTATCGAGAATAGCAATATTTTTTTTGTTAGAAATTCCCATACGTGCAGAAAGTACGGGAAAATTAAGTCGATTTAATTCGACGTTCTCACACTTGAAAATTTCCGATAAAAAAATTACCATTTGTCTTACATGTATTGGAATTTTTTAATGTTTTCACGGAAAGGAATGTTATCTAAATTGCCATACTTTCTATACCTATGGAATTTCCTAAACCTTTCTGCGGGCACTAATTTTTACAGTTTCCAACACTTTCTCTAGTATGGCAATTTTGTTTACGGGAATTCCCATACATGTATGAAGTATGGGAATTTGGAGTCGATCGAAGTCAGCGTCCTGACGATTAAAATTGCATGTTAAAAAAATGACCGTACGCTGTACATGTATAGAATTTTTTTTTACTTATCAACGTACGGAATGTTACTATCATTCCTATACTTTCTAAACTTATGGGAATTAATGAACATTTCTACGCACAGTAATTTTTTAGATTTCCATACATTCTCAAGTATGGCATAGTTTGTTGATAGAAATTCAGGTACGTGCAGAACGTATGGGATATTTAAGTAGATTTAAGTCAACGTTCACACCGTTGAAATTTTTGTTCTTAATTTCGCCATATGCTGTAGACGTATGACTGAAAATCGACCTAGAATTGACCACAAGTTGACCAGAAGGTCGACTTTCGTTGAATTGTAGGTCAGCTTCTAGTCGACTTTTGGTTGCATTTGGTTATTTTCATCTCTGATGGTCAACTTCAAGTCGACTTTTGGTCAACTTTGCTGGTCAACTACAAGTCGACTTTTGGTCAACGTTTCTGGTCAACTTCGAGTTGACTTTTAGTCAACTTTTTATTTTTCTAAAGTTGACTTAAAGTCCTTGACAAGACCTTGACAAATTGAACTGAAATTAAACTGAAAGTTGACTTCAAGTTGACCAAAAGTCGACCAGTAGGTCGACTTTCGGTGAACTCTAGGTCAACTTCTGGTCGACTTTTGGTTCAACTAGTCGAGGGAATGAGGAATTTTTATTTCAATCTTTGGACTGATCAATTTCAAGGCGACTTTTGGTAAACTTTAAAATTTTATATCTTTGAAGTCGAACAAAAGTCCTTGACAAGTCCTTGATAAGTTGAACTGAAAGTCGACCAAAAGTTGACCTAGAATTGACCAAAAGTTTACC
Source organism: Alloplasta piceator (assembly GCA_946863875.1). Classification (NCBI taxonomy): domain Eukaryota; kingdom Metazoa; phylum Arthropoda; class Insecta; order Hymenoptera; family Ichneumonidae; genus Alloplasta; species Alloplasta piceator. The sequence continues at coordinate 16,945,222 of OX333078.1, forward strand.
AGAAGGTCGACTTTTGGTGAACTCAAGGTCAACTTTCAGTCGACTTTTGGATCAATTTGTCAAGGTCCAATAGTAAATTTTTTATTTTATTTTTTTCTTCAGACAGAATAGCATGCTCTTCGACATTCCTGACTCCCCGGGGAAACGAGGAATTTTTTTTTTGAACTCTGCTAGTCAACTACAAGTTGACTTTTGGTTCACATTGCTGGTCAACTTTTTATTTTCATTCTTCCGAAGTTTATCAAAAGTCCATGACAAGACCTTGACAAGTTTAAAGTCGACCGAAAGTTGACCTAGAATTTACGAAAAGTGGACTTGATGTTGACCCGTGCATAGAACGAAAAAAATCCCTCGTTTTTCTGATGTGTCAGGAATTTCGAGAGGCATTCCTGACTAAAAAAATATAAAATCAAACATTAACTCTTAGACCATGAAAAATTAAACTAAAAATCGACTTAGAATTGACCACCAATTAACCAGAAGGTCGACTTTCCGTCAACTGTAGGTCAACTTTCAGTCGACTTTTGGTTCAACTTGACAAGGACAAAAATTACTATTGGACCTTGACAAATGGAACCAAAAGTCGACCGAAAGTTGACCTTCAGTTCACCGAAAGTCGACCTTCTGGTCAACTTCTGGTCAATCCTAGGTCAACTTTCGGTCGACTTTCAACTTGTTAAGGTCTTGTTAATAAATTTTGGTAAACTTCATAAAAACGAAAATAAAAAGTTGACCAAAAGTCGACTTGAAATTGATCAGTCCAAAGATTGAAATGAAAGTTCCTCATGACCTTGACTAGTTGAACGAAAAGTCGACCAGAAGTTGACCTAGAGTTGACAGAAAGTCGATCTACTGGTCGACTTTTGGTCAACTTGAGCTAAACTTTATGTTGACTTTCAGTTCAATTTCTCAATGTCTTGTCAAGGACTCTTAGTCAACTTTAGAAAAATAAAAAGTTGACCAAAAGTAGATTTGAATTCGACCATCAAAGATTAAAATAAAAATTCCTCGTTTCCCCGAGGAGTCAGGAATGTCGAAGAGCATGCAATCCTGTCTGGAGAAGAAAATACAATAAAAAATGATCTATTGGACCTCGACAAATTGAATCAAAAGTCGACTGAAAGTTCACTAAAAGTCTACCTAATGGTCAACGTTCGGTCGACTTTTAGTTCAACTTGTCAAGGTCCAGGAGACAATGTTTCATTTCATATTTCTTCAGTCAGGAATGCCTTTGGAAATTCCTGACACATCAGGAAAATAAGGGATTTTTTTCGTTCTCTGCATTGGTCAATATCAGGTTGACTTTTGGTCAATTCTACATCAACTTTCGGTCGACTTTCAACTTTTGAAGGTCTTGTCAATAAATTATGGTAAACTTCAGAAAAATGAAAATAAAAATTTGACCGAAGGTCGACTTGAAGTTGACCAGCAAAGATTAAAATAAAGATTTCTCGTTTACCCGAGGAGTCAGGAATGACAAAGAGCTTGCAATCCTGTCTGAAGAACGAAATAAAATAAAAATAAACTCTTGGACCTTGACAAGTTCAACCAAAAGTCGACTGAATGTTGACCTACAGTTGACGGAAAGTCGACCGTCTGGTCAATTTGTGGTCAATTCTAAGTCGATTTTTAGTTCAATTTGTCACAGTCTAAGAGTTAATGTTTGATTTTATATTTCTTTAGTCAGGAATGCCTTTCGAAATTGCTGACACATCAGGAAAACGAGAGATTTTATTTGTTCTATGCACTGGTCAACATCAAGTCGACTTTTGGTCAATTCTAGGTCAACTATTGGTCGACTTCCAACTTGTCGCAAGGTCTTGCCAAGGACTTTTGGTGAACTTCGGAGGAATGAGAATAAAAAGTTGACCAGTAAAGTTGACCAAAAATCAACTTGAAGTTTACTAGCAGAGTTCAAAAAAAAAAATTCCTCGTTTCCCCGAGGAGTCAGGAATGTTGAAGAGCATGATATTCTGTGTCAAAGTTCACCGAAAGTCGATCTACTGGTCGACTTTTGGTCAACTTGAGGTCAACTTTCAGTTGACTTTCAGTTCAGTTTGTCAAGGTCTTGTCAAGGACTTTTAGTCAACTTTAGAAAAATAAAAAGTTGACCAAAAGTCGACTTGAAGTAGACCATCAAAGATTAAAATAAAAATTCCTCGTTTCCCCGAGGAGTCAGAAATGTTGAAGAGAATGCAATCCTGTCTGAAGAAGAAAATAAAATAAAAAATGAACTATTGGACCTCGACAAATTGAATCAAAAGTCTACTGAAATTTACCTACAGTTCACGAAAAGTCGACTTTCTGGTCAACTTTCGGTCGACTTTCAGTTCAACTTGTCAAGGTCCAGGAGACAATGTCAGGAATGCCTTTGGAAATTCCTGACACATCAGGAAAAAAGGGATTTTTTTCGTTCTCTGCATGTGTCAATATCAGGTCGACTTTTGGTCAATTCTACATCAACTTTTGGTCAACTTTCAACTTTTCAAGGTCTTGTCAATAAATTATGATAAACTTCAGGAAAATTAAAATAAAAAGTAGACCGAAAGTCGACTTGAAGTTGACCAGCAAAGAATAAAATAAAAATTTCTCGTTTCCCCGAAAAGTCAGGCATGTCGAAGAGCGTACAATCCTGTCTGAAGATCAAAATGGAATAAAAATTAACTATTGAACCTTGTCAAGTTGAACCAAAAGTCGACTGAAAGTTGACCTACAGTTGACGGAAAGTCGTCCTTCTGGTTAATTGGTGGTCAATTCTAAGTCGATTTTTAGTTTAATTTGTCATGGTCTAAGAGTTAATGGTTGATTTTATATTTTTTTAGTCAGGAATGCCTCTCGAAATTCCTGACACATCAGAAAAACGAGGGATTTTTTTCGTTCTATGCACGGGTCAACATCAAGTCCACTTTTTGTCAATTCTAGGTCAACTTTCGGTCGACTTTAAACTTGTCAAGGTCTTGTCATGGACTTTTGATAAACTTCGGAAGAATGAAAATAAAAAGTTGACCAGCAATGTGAACCAAAAGTCAACTCGACGTTGACTAGCAGAGTTCAAAAAAAAAAATTCCTTGTTTCCCCGAGGAGTCAGGAATGTCGGAGAGCATGCTATTCTGTCTGAAGAAAAAAATAAAATAAAAAATTTACTATTGGACCTTGTCAAATTGAACCAAAAGTCGACTGAAAGTTGACCTTGAGTTCACCGGAAGTCGACCTTCTGGTAAACTTTTGGTCAATTCTAGGTCAACTTTTGGTCGACTTTCAGTTCAACTTATCAAGGACTTGTCAAGGACTTTTGTTCGACTTCAAAGATATAAAATTTTAAAGTTTACCAAAAGTCGCCTTGAAATTGATCAGTCCAAAGATTGAAATAAAAATTCCTCATTCCCTCGACTAGTTGAACCAAAAGTCGACCAGAAGTTGACCTAGAGTTCACCGAAAGTCGACCTACTGGTCGACTTTTGGTCAACTTGAGGTCAACTTTCAGTTTAATTTCAGTTCAATTTGTCAAGGTCTTGTCAAGGACTTTAAGTCAACTTTAGAAAAATAAAAAGTTGACTAAAAGTCAACTCGAAGTTGACCAGAAACGTTGACCAAAAGTCGACTTGTAGTTGACCAGCAAAGTTGACCAAAAGTCGACTTGAAGTTGACCATCAGAGATGAAAATAACCAAATGCAACCAAAAGTTGACTAGAAGCTGACCTACAATTCAACGAAAGTCGACCTTCTGGTCAACTTGTGGTCAATTCTAGGTCAATTTTCAGTTATACGTCTACAGCATATGGCGAAATTAAGAACAAAAATTTCAACGGTGTGAACGTTGACTTAAATCAAGTGGTGATTTAGGTATGCGGCCGTAGAGAGACAATAGTGAAGGAAGAATCGGCTGCGATTCGGCCAGTGGGTCCAAATGACAGTGGACAATTTTTTTGGGTATAACGTTTCGATCCTAATTCGGATCCTCTTCAGATTTATTATTTCTAAAATTACATTCTTTTTTGTCTTATTTTGTATGATATGTTTTACATTATAAGCTTAAATGTTATGTGTCATGACTGACCTGAATTTGTACGGGTAATTTTTTTGGTCACACAATAAAAACACAATAAATACAGCGTTAGCAAAACACGGAATAGAACGAAAACACAATTTTAAATTTGACGACGTTAAAATTTTAAATAATGAAAAATGGCTCAAAAAGCGATTAATTCTGGAAATGATACAAATTAAAGCACACCCCAAAGCAATCAATTTTAGAACCGACATCGACAAACTAAGCAGCATATATAATTCAATAATTTAATAATACTCAAAATAATAACGGGAAAACCTCAAATTACCATCCATTAATTGAAAATTCATTACCAAATCTAACAGTTATCAATTTAAACCCGATCCAAAACCGGTTAACATAACCAGTCCGGCAAGAAAAATCACTAACGGCAAACTTCCCCAACCATGAAAAACCACCCCCACTCTTCAATACTCAATCACACTACCCCATCAATATAAATACCTCCTCACTCGCCTAAATACTCAGTCGCTACTTAGCTCTCGAATCGCCATGTAATGAAAACTGTTAATTTTGATCAAAAATGAATCTTGGAAATTATCAAACATGAAATTCATAGGTGAATAACACATACACAAAAGTCTCACAAGAAACACAAACTAAGCAATAAAATATCAAAATCCTCCCGCTCACAGACACCAAGGATCACAAAAAAATGACCTGTCTTTATACAATAAATTCATAATGAATATTATCCAAGATTCATTAAATGACCAAAAAAATTACCCGTACAAATTCAGGTCAGTCATGACACATAACATTTAAGCTTATAATGTAAAACATATCATACAAAATAAGACAAAAAAGAATGTAATTTTAGAAATAATAAATCTGAAGAGGATCCGAATTAGGATCGAAACGTTATACCCAAAAAAATTGTCCACTGTCATTTGGACCCACTGGCCGAATCGCAGCCGATTCTTCCTTCACTGTTGACTTAAATCTACTTAAATATCCCATACGTTCTGCACGTACCTGAATTTCTATCAACAAACTATGCCATACTTGAGAATGTATGGAAATTTAAAAAATTACTGTGCGTAGAAATGTTCATTAATTCCCATAAGTTTAGAAAGTATGGGAATGATAGTAACATTCCGTACGTTGATAAGTAAAAAAAAATTCTATACATGTACAGCGTACGGTCATTTTTTTAACATGCAATTTTAATCGTCAGGGCGCTGACTTCGATCGACTCCAAATTCCCATACTTTATACATGTATGGGAATTCCCGTAAACGAAATTGCCATACTAGAGAAAGTGTTGGAAAATGTAAAAATTAGTGCCCGCAGAAAGGTTTAGGAAATTCCATAGGTATAGAAAGTATGGCAATTTAGATAACATTCCTTCCCGTGAAAACATTAAAAAATTCCAATACATGTAAGACAAATGGTAATTTTTTTTATCGGAAATTTTCAAGTGTGAGAACGTCGAATTAAATCGACTTAATTTTCCCGTACTTTCTGCACGTATGGGAATTTCTAACAAAAAAAATATTGCTATTCTCGATAATGTATGGGAATACAAAAATGTCTGTCCGTAGAAATGTATAATAATTCCCATACGTTTAAACAGTATGGGAATATGAAGAACGTTCCTTTGTGTGGAAAGGTTAAAAAATTCCCATACATGTACAGCGGATGGTACCTCTTTTGAAATAAATTTTCAACGTTGACTTGAATCGACTGAAATTTCCCATACTTTCACACATACGTGAATTTCTATCACAGAAAATAAATCCATACTCGAGAATCTATGGGAATTAAAAAATTTACTGTACGTAAAAATGTTTAGGAATTCCCATACGTGTAGAAAGTATCGGAATTTTAATGACGTTCCTTTCCGTAAAAAAGTTATTAAACATAAACTTAATATCAGCTTGAAGTCAAAAAAAATTCAACATTGTTTAACTATTTTTACGCTGATGAAAAAATTGCAACTCTTATCGGTCGAAGATAAATTTTGTTAACAATTTCACCCCCTTAAAGGGATGTGTTCCGGACGTTGTAAAATTTTGTTAATTTGCTTTACTATTTTCCGCGAGGTTGTGGAGCGTACAACGTTACCAAGGAAATTTAGAATCCCTCATCGCTCCAAGATAACATTTTTTAAATTTTTACCCCCCTAATAGTTGATATCAAATTGTTTTTTTTTCCGTACATAAAGATAAAAGTATTTACCTCGATAGATTCCAGCATCGTAAAATTTTCGCAAGCCGTAGACTTTCTCACCATCCTTTGTTTTCGCTCCGTTCGTTCAAACTAACAGCTCAAAATGTCGTTTCACATCAGTTAAAATTACATTTATTATTTCATTTATTAATGGAACTGTGGAACAATGAAAGGATTTGGTTTTATTTTGTCTCTAATTAATTGAATTAGCTTGAAAAAAAAAAAAAAAATCGAAGTGGGCTCGAACCCGCGCACCCACCGACTTACATGTTGGTTTGTGAGCAAATGGACCCATTGTTCACTCATGGCAAACTTTGAACGTAAATATCTCGGCCAATTAATTTTTTATGGAAATTTTAAAAAAGGCGTTTTGTTCGGGGTGGCACGCACTATACTATCCCCGAAGGAAAACTACTAGTTACATTACACGCTGTATATATATATATGTATATATATATATATATATTGTCACGGGGTGTACATATGATGGATATATGATGGATATATATGTATATAGATATAGAGTTTCAAGATATAATGAAACTCAGAAAATTATGAAATTCTCAAAAACTCAAAAAAATGCGATCCTCAAATTTTGAAAAAAAACTACACTACCCTTTTTCATATAATTAAATAATTTGATCAAATGTCAATTTTTTAGAGTGGACAACTTTTTGACCGTTTGAAATCGCATGGAATGCATTATATATATATATACTAGGGTCCGTGCGGCTCGGGCGCTACGCGCCCTCGCGTCGTAGAGGTTCAATTCTAACCCAAACCTCAACTCCCGCCCACCGCCTTTCCCCACCCCCACGCTCCCCCATCCCATCCCCGCCGCCCCAACCCTCTGCTCGATTCTCGACTCCATGGCCAACTTCACCTCGCTCTATTTTCGATTCCATAGCCAACTTCACCCCGCTCGATTCTCGATTCCATGGCCAACTTCACCCCGCTCGATTCTCGAATCCATGGCCAACTTCGCCCTCGCATCGTAAAGGTTTGGGTTTGGGTTTGGAGGTTTGGGTTCTCGATTCTTGTACACGGTGGCAGCGGCGGCGGCGGCGGCGGCGGCGGCGAAATATTTATATAATATAGAGAGATATGTGGCATTCCACGGTATTTCGATCAAAATCTTACCTTGATGATTTTGATTTTCCTCTTAATTTTTTATATAAATAAGGACATTAAAAAAAAATTTAGCAATTTTTTTCAGAATTTTTCAGTCACGCTTTTTTTGGATTTATTTTTTTTTTTTTTAAAAAAAACGGGACAACTTTGTAAAATCTGAAGAAATTCAGAAAAATCTAATAAAATATAACAAATTTTTTGGGCTTTGTTCCATAACGGAGGTTTGAATACTCTAGGAGTCAAATTAGAAAAAAAAAATTTACTTGTAAAATTTCAAAATCTCCATTTTGGAACAAAGCCCAAAAATTTTGTTATATTTTATTAGGTTATTCTGAATTTTTTCGGATTTTACAAAGAGGACCCTTTAAAAAAACAAAAAAAATCCAAAGAACGCGTGACTAAAAAATTCTGAAATACTTTGGAAAAAACGATTTCAATGTGTTTTTTTATATAAAAAATTTCAAGGAAAATCGAAATGATCTAGGGAAGATTTTGATCGGAATGTCGTGGAATGTCACGAAAAAATCTTGTTTCGATGATTTCGATTTTTCTCTTAATTTGTTATATACAAGAACACAAAAAAAAACATTCCTGAATTTTTTCAGAATTTTTGGTCTCGCGCTCTTTGGATTTTTTTTTTAAGGGACCTCTTTATAAAATCTGAAAAAATTCAAAATAATCTAATAAAATATAACAAAATTTTTGGGTTCTGTTCCAAAATGGAGATTTCAAAACTCTATGAGTCAATTTTTTTTTTTTTTTTTGAATTTGACTCATAGAGTATTGAAATCTCCGTTATGGAACAAAGCTCAAAAAATTTGTTATATTTTTTTAGATTTTCCTGCATTTTTCCAGATTTCACAAAGGTGTCCCGTTTTTTTTCAAAAAAAAAAAAAATAAATCCAAAAAACGCGTGGCTGAAAAATTCTGAAAAAATTTGGGGAATTTTTTTTAATGTCCTTATTTCTATAAAAAAATTAGAGGAAAATAGAAATCATCAAGGTAAGATTTTGATCGAAATACCGTGGAATGCCACATATATACCCAGGAAAGACCAACCAACATTGGTCGAGTCTCGGCCGAATATCGGCTTATTGTCGAAATGAATTATTTGGCCAGTGTGGCAGCGGACGAGCGTTGGCCAAGCGTCGGGCAAGCAAAATATCTCATGTTCGTTAATTTTATTTGTAATATCTATTTTTGTTTATAATTGTGATAAAAATACGTTTCTGATTTATGTTTGATGATTTTTAAGCATTACATAATATCGGAGAATAAATTTTTTTTTTAATTGAAAAAAAAAATTTGAAGGCGGGATCGAACCGTCGACCCTTATCTTTTACGCGTATCTTTGGTTTGACCATGAATTAAATATGAAAAAAAAGATCTTTTAAAAATGAATCAATTTTTTTGACTGATTAATTTTCCTTGTAAATACGCGGATCGAAGAATAATTACGAGCCTAGTCTGGGATTTGAAACCTATCTACCTATCAAGCCTACCTAGTGACCTAATACTGACACTCTAACCACTACACCATCGACTACTTTTAATATTCTCATGTGTGTATCATATTTATCAAACACAGGCTGGAAAAATATATACGTACATGGAAAAACAATCAACAATTATCATAATACCCAATAATTGTCCAAAAGTTATTAATAAATTGTTTAAACAAATAATTATTTAACAATTTTTCGGTAAGTTCTTTTTTTTCTTAACCAAATCGAATGCATTAATTTTTCTGAGTGCATATGAATTTTTTCAGAATTCTCTCTCTGTTTTGAAATATTATGAAAAACATTTTGAAATACAAAAAAAAATTGCCAATTTTGTATATGTTGTTGCGCGCAGGTTTATCTTCAGCTTTGAAAAGTTTCAAAGACACTTGGCCAAAAAATACATAAGTCCAGTCATTCTAAAAATTCCAAAGCGAAAATTTCAAACAAAGAGAAAATTCTAAAAGAACGTTCAGAAAAAAATGTCAAGCTAGCGTTGGCTCAAGATTGACCAGTATTAAATCAATGCTGGGCCAACGTTAGTTTGCCATCGTCATATCCCAGGTGGGATTAGCCAGAGCTTGACATATGGCACTGCATTGGCCCAATGCAGTGTGCCGATGCTGGTTTGTAACCTCAGGCCAGATCTGGCCAAACTCCGAACCCAACGTCGGGCCAATGCTAAAACTGAGCGTCGGGCCAATGCTGGCCCAATGCTGTGCCAGGCCTGGTTAATAGTCTTATCCCATACGATACACTCGATACGTTTGAGAGGTTATGTTCGTACGTAAATGTCTGTTGACATCGTGCAAAATGTTTAAACCGCGAATTTTCTAACCCTGTAAATTCTCAAATCATTGTCGAAGATGAAAACCGTGACATCGAGGATGAAATAGCTTCATTATTAGACTTAATTTTTAGAAATACATATGTTAAAGAATAAATAAATGTTTCTATCATCGTTTTTTTTATAATCTGGTCCGAGTTTAATATTTATTCCTTAATAAGGAGAGTCTAAAGGTCAACATAAGCCACAAAAAATTTGATTACATATTTCCCGAGATGGAAAAAAAATTTTTTAATAAAACGAAAAAAAAATAATCGCGCTACCTATAAACATTAATTATGCAGACGATCCCACTCTTATTTTTATATTTCCACAAGCTATCTCCGAGAAAAATGTGTTGAACATTTTTTGAGGTTATGTTGACGTTTAAGCGTTGGGCCAGCATAGGGCCGACAATATATGCCAACGCTGGGCCATGATTTAAAGACAGCGCTGAGCCACGATTCAATACCAGCATTGGGCCGACATTGTATGCCAGAGTTGGGCCGAGGTTAACAATAATTTAATCCCACCTGGGATGCGAACTATATATATATATATATATATATATATATATATATATATATATTCGTGGAAACTAGCCTTTTATATAAACATATGTGTATACATTTATGTTTAAATAAAATAATCGATTCTTCATTTATCTTTCGCTACATATATGCTCACTCGCGATCGTATATTTTATGTGACTAAATTAATATTTTTCAAGTATTTGTTTGAAAAAGTCTATTAAAAAAACCCTGTTAATTTATATGTAAGATCGTTTGAAAATATTATTTTTAAATTAATAATAAAAAAGTGTGTGAATTTAAAAGCGGTCGGATGCCAGCTAGTTACCAACATTGGATCAACGTTGGCGATAAGCTACTAAAAATATATTGGTTACATTTATCCGAGCCAAACAATGGCCAAGAGTTGGTGATCTTTCTTATGCCGATCATAGAATATAGGATTGGTTGACAATCGTTAAATATGATCAGCCAACCGTAGGCCCGGGCTTGGAAATCAAACATCGGCCAGGTATCGGGTATACCTCGCGAGGTTTGATTGGCTAAACATCGGGCCAGCATTGGGTGCCAACCATCGGCTCAGAGGGAACTTGTTATTACAAGGTACAAGTTGGCTGTAAGCTGGGCCAGCATTGAGTGCCAACTCTCGAATGCCAATGTTCGGCCAAGCGTTGGCCTGATTGTCAGCATCGGCGATACTTTCCTGGGTATATATGTTATTATTTGTTGATCCGGTTTACGAAAGCCCGACTTCCGTTAGTGCTTACCTAATCACTGCATGTATCATAATTTTTCTATACATTCATCACTGGTGATAATTGTCAAGCAAAAGTGCGAATAAAAGAATAACAGGAAATGGTAATTTAGAAAAACAACGAAATTAATGGAAATAAATAACGACAATTCGCAAACATTAATCATGTTAACAAAAATTTGTATTTCAATACTACTGTTTCCCAAGAATTTAAAGATGAAAAATAATTGTTGGCTTAAAATTTAAAAAAAAAGATTGTCGCAACGTAATTAACTATTAACGGTTGCATGCACAAAAGAAAATGAAGCGTTCAAAAACAATCGTCATTTCAATATTAGAATATTTAAAAAAAATACGTTTCCATTGAAAAGATTACATTATTCATAATATGTAATCTATGCGATTTTTGGAGTAACAATTTTTTAAAAGTTCAATGTTTTATTATTTCATGTGAAAATGCCGTTTTAATATCTCATCCAATAGTCAAGATCGTACATATATAATGTAACGCAAAACAAAGAGGGAAACATCCTATGCCCAACGAGATCGGGCCAGGTAAAGATCGAAACCCTTTCGCGTCGCTCGAGGTTTTGATCCTCGGCGAATTTTACTGGAAGAGTTCGCGGACGTTTCGATCCTTATAGGATCGGTTCGACGGACTCAAGACATCCAATAACTCGCGATAGGATGGAAACCTCGTCCGCGAACTATTTACTCGCTCGCGATACGATCCCCAAAAATAAATGTCTTCTCGACTCACGAGGAGAGGGAAACTACGTGAGTCCGTTTGCGCTCCCTCTCCGATTCGCTCGTCCCGGTATACCATAAAGTTCCTCTCGCGATACGAGCTACCCTTCGTATACCTGCAATGTGCTCGCTCAAGGATTAAATCCCCAATCGAGCAAAACGTTTCGCTCGCAACCCCTGCTTTTTTTTCGACCATTTCAGATCCGCCCCATAATTGGTTACATCAAAGTACTACTAAAAGGCATTCTATGTGAATTTTTTCAGATTTTTTAATTCAACATTTTAGAAAATACCATTTTTTTTCAAATGAATAGATCTCGGAAACTGGAGTAACTGAAAAAAAATGTCTCTACATAAAAGTTGTAGTTTTGTATTATCTTTCAAGCGGATGACTTGAAATAATTTTTACGTTCCGGTAACGCTGATTTTTTACCAAAAAAGTGGATAAATATTTTTGTATTTAAAAAAGGTCATTTTATTTTGGCTGAGAAAATTACAGAGTCTTTCAGTATATATGAAGATATCGCGAAAAAGTCGCCAGAGTGGCATGGATCGAGGTCCTAGGGTAAAAAAATGAAACCGCACAAATTAGCTTTTTTTCTACCGGAACCTCGTTAACATATCTCGGAAACTTGAAATTACTGAAAAAAAATGTCTACACATAAAAGTTGTAGTTTTGTGGAATTCAATCGGAATATTTGAAATAATTTTTACGTTCCGTTAACGCTGATTTTTTACCAAAAAAGGGGATAATTATTTTTTTATTCAAAAAAGGCCACTTTTTTGGCTGAAAATTACAGTCTTCCAGTGTATCTGACGATATCGCAAAAAAATCGCCAGAGTGGCACGGATCGAGGTTCTAGGGTAAAAAAAATGAAACCACACAAATTATTTTTTTTTCTACCGGAACCTCGATCCGTGCCACTCTGGCGATTTTTTTGTGCTATCGTCAGATATACTGGAAGACTCTATAATTTGTTCAGTCAAATAAAAAGGGCTATTTTTGAATTAAAAAATAATTTCTCCCTTTTTTGGTAGAAAATCAGCGTTACCGGAACGTAAAAATTATTTAAAATATTCCGGTCGAAAGCTAACACAAAACTACAACTTTTATGTGGAGGCATTTTTTTTCAGTAACTTCAAGTTTCCGAGATATGTTAACGAGGTTCCGGTAGAAAAAAAATTAATTTGTATGGTTTTATTTTTTTACCCCAGATCTTCGATCCGTGATGATATAACCAATGACATAACCAATTATGGGGCACATCTGAGATGGTCGAAAAAAGTGGCTGAATTGACAGAGAATCCCTCATATGCCCATGTATGATGATGTATGTTCAAAAGTTGGTACTCTGAACTCGTATATGAACATTTGGTTGTATATGGGTCAAAATTCCAAAAGGCAGCATACGTTTGGGCCTCATAGTCGATGATTGTTTTATAACTTTAGGGACACATAGTACAGTATGAGAGTACACTCTGGATTTTTTTATTTATTTTTAAATCAACCAGTTTCACTGAGAAGGTCTCATTCTCCGTTATTTCAAATGCCGTGCTGCTCAAACTCCGTGATCAAATGCCGTGTGTATCAAACTCCGTTCTTCATTTTCCGGCGTTTCCCCCTTCTCCGTATAAATCCGAAAGGGTCGCCACTCGCTCCGAGCTCGACCCTCGCAACTTTTTTTTGAAATCGCCCGTGTACCTGCTTTGTCTATACCCCATTACTAATAATACGCTTCGTGGCAACGACGAACTGGACGGCCACGTGGTTCAGTTAACATCTCACGAAATGTCATCGCGCCGCACTGCCTCAGTGATTCTCAACACTTCAAGTCGCAGCCGTTTTTTCCAATTTTATAGATTAATATGTGAAATAATATTATGATATTAATTAATCACAGATAATAATCACTCGCTCGGATGTATTCATACACGGAATAATTCACGGTAGATTCTCTAAACTGAATTCGCGTAGTATATTTTGTACCGCATGAAATAATCCCTCCGTGATTATTAACATTCATGTTCTTGTAAAAAGAATAGAATGAAAGACGCACTGTTTTTGTACATATATCACTGTTGTGATTCTATCAGACCATACCATACTAACAGATATTCATATTATATGAGGGGCATTCCACGCCAAATCAACCACTTTAGAATCCAACCACTTTCGATTTGGCTAAAACATTTTTATTTTTTTCTACCCTTTCAAAAACATTTTACAGAATTTTTTCAAATTTTTTCACCCAACCGGTAAAAAATTATGAACTTTTCAGGAAAAATAAGCTTTTTATTTTTCAAATATCTATAACTTTTTCAAAAATTGACATATCTGGATGTTTTTTTTTAATGTGTGTTTTTCTATGTACTTTTTAGAAACAAAATAGAAAAAAATATTCAGGCCGATCTTCAACGTTTTTTTTGCGAATTTTCAGAAAAAAAAAAATTTCTCGATTATTATCATTTTTGACTTTTCTTATCTTTTTTTTTTTAGAAACGTTTCCATTTTCTGCAACTTCACTGAAATTTTCAGAGTGGGATTTTTTCGTGTTCTATTTCTTTTTTCAATTCAATTTTTTTTTTTCACTCAGCTTATTTCTTATAATACCACTCTGGGGATTTTTGAGGATGTCGAAAGAACTTCAAATTTTGAAAAAAAAATAATAATAAATGCAATCGAAAGTGGTATCCATCGAAAAGAAAATTTAATTTTCAAATATCTATAACTTTTTTGAAAATTGACTTTTCGTGACGTTGTTTTTTTGAAAATTTATGTTTATCAATGTACTTTTCAGAAAAAAAAGGGAAAAAAATGTTCGGGCCGATCTTCAACGTTTGTTTTGCGAATTTTCCAAAAAAAAAACAAAAATTTCTCGATTATTGTCATTTTTAATTTTTCTTATCGTTTTTTTTATAAAAACTTTGCCATTTTCTGCAAATTCACTTAAATTTTCAGAGTAGGATTTTTTTTCAATTCAAAAATTTTTTTTTTTACTCAGCTTATTTCTTATATTATCACTTTGGGAATTTTTGAGGATGTTGAGAGAATGTCAAAGTTCGAAAAAAAATAATAATAAATGAAATTGAAAGTGGTAATCATCGAAAAAATTTCAATGTTTTTTGAAAAAGTAGGACAAAAAATGGAAGATAGTTCTGGATAATTTTTTTATTCAGAACTATTCAGACTTTTCAAAAGCGTCCACTTTATCATTGTACAATGATTTTCATCGTCCTTAATTCGGCATTGCGATTTTCGCAATTATTAAGGGGTTATGAGCAAAAGGAATATTAAAAAATCAATAACTACCGTGGTTCACGATATTCAGACTTTTCAAAAGCGTCCACTTTATCATTGCACAATGATTTTCATCGTCTTTAATTTGGCATTGCGATTTTTGCAATTATTAAGGGGTAATGAGCAAAAGAAATATTGAAAAATCAATAACTACCGTGATTTACGGTATTCAGACTTTTCAAAAGCGTCCACTTTATCGTTGCACAATGATTTTCATCGTCCTTAATTTGACATTGCGATTTTCACAACTATTAAGGGGTTATGGGCAAAAGAAACATTGAAAAAACAATAACTATCGTGTTTTACGGTATTCAGACTTTTCAAAAGCGTCCACTTTATCATTGCACAATGATTTTCATCGTCCTTAATTGGGCATTGCGATTTTCGCAATTATTAAGGGGTTATGGACAAAATAAATATTAAAAAATCAATAACTACCGTGTTTATCGGGATTCAGACATTTACGAACATATTGATGATGAACATCATTGTACAATAATGAAGTTGACGCTATTAAAAAGTCTAAATCTCGATAAACACGGTAGTTATTGATTTTTCAATATTTATTTTGTCGATGACACCTTAATAATTGCGAAAATCACAATGCCAAATTAAGGATGATGAAAATCATTGTGCAATGGTAAAGGAAACGCTTTTGAAGAGTCTGAATACCGTAAAACACGGTAGTAATTGATTTTCAAACATTTCTTTTGTCGATAACACCTTAATAATTGCGAAAACCGCAATGCCAAATTAAGAATGACTGGAAACATTGTGTAATGATGAAGTAGAAGCTTTTGAAAAGTCTGAATACCGTGAACCACGGTAGTTATTGATTTTTCAATATTTCTTTTGCCCATAACCCCTTAATAATTGCAGAAATCGCAATGCTAAATTAAGGACGATGAAAATCATTATGCAATGATAAAGTGGACGCTATTGAAAAGTCTGAATACCGTGAACCACGGTAGTTATTGATTTTTCAATATTTCTTTTGCTCATAACCCCTTAATAATGGCGAAAATCGCAATGCCAAATTAAGCACGATGAAAATTATTGTGCAATGATAAAGTAGACGCTTTTAAAAAGTCTAAATACCGTGAACCACGGTAGTTATTGATTTTTCAATATTTCTTTTGCCCATAACCCCTTAATCATTGCAAAAATCGCAATGCCAAATTAAGGACGATGAAAATCATTGTGCAATGATAAAGTGGACGCTTTTGAAAAGTCTGAATACCGTGAACCACGGTAGTTATTGATTTTTCAATATTTCTTTTGCCCATAACCCCTTAGTTATTGCGAAAATCGCAATGCCAAATTAAGGACGATGAAAATCATTGTGCAATGATAAAGTGGACGCTTTTGAAAAGTCTGAATACCGTAAAACACGATAGTGATTGTTTTTTCAATATTTCTTTTGCCCATAACCCCTTAATAATTGTAAAAATTGCAATGCCAAATTAAGGACGATGAAAATCATTGTGCAATGATAAAGTAGACGCTTTTGAAAAGTCTGAATACCGTAAAACACGATAGTTATTGTTTTTTCTATATTTCTTTTGCCTATAACCCTTTAATCATTGTGGAAATCGCAATGCTAAATTAAGTACGATGAAAATCATTGTGCAATGATAAAGTGGACGCTTTTGAAAAGTCTGAATACCGTAAAACACGATAGTGATTGTTTTTTCAATATTTCTTTTGCCCATAACCCCTTAATAATTGTAAAAATTGCAATGCCAAATTAAGGACGATGAAAATCATTGTGCAATGATAAAGTGGACGCTTTTGAAAAGTCTGAATACCGTGAATCACGGTAGTTATTGATTTTTCAATATTTCTTTTGCCCATAACCCCTTAATAATTGCAAAAATCGCAATGCTAAATTAAGGACGATGAAAATCATTGTGCAATGATAAAGTGGACGCTTTTGAAAAGTCTGAATACCGTAAAACACGATAGTGACTGTTTTTTCAATATTTCTTTTGCCCATAACCCCTTAATAATTGTGGAAATCGCAATGCCAAATTAAGGACGATGAAAATCATTATGCAATGATAAAGTAGACGCTTTTGAAAAGTCTGAATACCGTAAAACACGATAGTTATTGTTTTTTCAATATTTCTTTTGCCTATAACCCCTTAATAATTGTGGAAATCGCAATGTTAAATTAAGGATGATGAAAATCATTGTGCAATGATAAAGTGGACGCTTTTGAAAAGTCTGAATACCGTGAATCACGGTGGTTATTGATTTTTCAATATTTCTTTTGCCCATAACCCCTTAATAATTGCGAAAATCGCAATGCCAAATTAAGGACGATGAAAATAATTGTGCAATGATAAAGTGGACGCTTTTAAAAAGTCTGAATACCGTGAACCACGGTAGTTATTGATTTTTCAATATTTCTTTTGCTCATAACCACTTAATGATTGCGAAAATCGCAATGCCAAATTAAGGACGATGAAAATCATTGTGCAATGATAAAGTGGACGCTTTTGAAAAGTCTGAATACCATGAACCACGGTAGTTATTGATTTTTCAATATTTCTTTTGCTCATAACCCCTTAATAATGGCGAAAATCGCAATGCCAAATTAAGGACGATGAAAATCATTGTGCAATGACAAAGTGGACGCTTTTGAAAAGTCCGAATACCGTAAAACACGATAGTGATTGTTTTTTCAATATTTCTCTTGCCCATAACCCCTTAATAATTGTAAAAATTGCAATGCCAAATTAAGGACGATGAAAATCATTGTGCAATGATAAAGTAGACGCTTTTGAAAAGTCTGAATACCGTAAAACACGATAGTTATTGTTTTTTTAATATTTCTTTTGCCTACAACCCCTTAATAATTGTGGAAATCGCAATGCTAAATTAAGGACGATGAAAATCATTGTGCAATGATAAAGTGGACGCTTTTGAAAAGTCTGAATACCGTGAATCACGGTAGTTATTGATTTTTCAATATTTCTTTTGCCCATAACCCCTTAATAATTGCAAAAATCGCAATGCTAAATTAAGGACGATGAAAATCATTGTGCATTGATAAAGTGGACGCTTTTGAAAAGTCTGAATACCGTGAACCACGGTAGTTATTGATTTTTCAATATTTCTTTTGCCCATAACCCCTTAATAATTGCAAAAATCGCAATGCCAAATTAAGGACGATGAGAATCATTGTGCAATGATAAAGTAGACGCTTTTGAAAAATCTGAATAGTTCTGAATAAAAAAATTATTCAGAACTATCTTTCATTTTTTGTCCTACGTTTTCAAAAAACATTGAAATTTTTTCGATGATTACCACTTTCAATTTCATTTATTATTTTTTTTTTTCGAACTTTGACATTCTCTCAACATCCTCAAAAATTCCCAAAGTGATAATATAATATAAACAGAAAATGGCAAAGTTTTTATTAAAAAAACGATAAGAAAAATTAAAAATGACAATAATCGAGAAATTTTTGTTTTTTTTTTTTGAAAATTCGCAAAACAAACGTTGAAGATCGGCCCGAATATTTTTTTCCCTTTTTTTCTGAAAAGTACATTGATAAACATAAATTTTCAAAAAAACAACGTCACGAAAAGTCATTTTTCAAAAAAGTTATAGATATTTGAAAAATAAATTTTCTTTTCGATGGATACCACTTTCGATTGCATTTATTATTATTTTTTTCAAAATTTGAGGTTCTTTCGACATCCTCAAAAATCCCCAGAGTGGTATTATAAGAAATAAGCTGAGTGAAAAAAAAAATTTTGAATTGAAAAAAGAAATAGAAAACGAAAAAATCCCACTCTGAAAATTTCAGTGAATTTGCAGAAAATGGAAAAGTTTCTATCAAAAAAAGATAAGAAAAATTTAAAATGATAATAATCGAGAAATTTTTTTTTTCTGAAAATTCGCAAAAAAAACGTTGAAGATCGGCCTGAATATTTTTTTCTATTTTGTTTCTAAAAAGTACATAGAAAAACACACATTAAAAAAAAACATCCAGATATGTCAATTTTTGAAAAAGTTATAGATATTTGAAAAATAAAAAGCTTATTTTTCCTGAAAAGTTCATAATTTTTTACCGGTTGGGTGAAAAAATTTGAAAAAATTCTGTAAAATGTTTTTGAAAGGGTAGAAAAAAATAAAAATGTTTTAGCCAAATCGAAAGTGGTTGGATTCTAAAGTGGTTGATTTGGCGTGGAATGCCCCTCATATAATATGAATATCTGTTAGTATGGTATGGTCTGATAGAATCACAACAGTGATATATGTACAAAAACAGTGCGTCTTTCATTCTATTCTTTTTACAAGAACATGAATGTTAATAATCACGGAGGGATTATTTCATGCGGTACAAAATATACTACGAGAATTCAGTTTAGAGAATCTACCGTGAATTATTCCGTGTATGAATACATCCGAGCGAGTGATTATTATCTGTGATTAATTAATATCATAATATTATTTCACATATTAATCTATAAAATTGGAAAAAACGGCTGCGACTTGAAGTGTTGAGAATCACTGAGGCAGTGCGGCGCGATGACATTTCGTGAGATGTTAACTGAACCACGTGTCCGTCCAGTTCGTCGTTGCCACGAACCGTATTATTAGTAATGGGGTATAGACAAAGCAGGTACACGGGCGATTTCAAAAAAAAGTTGCGAGGGTCGAGCTCGGAGCTAGTGGCGACCCTTTCGGATTATTAGGGAGAAGGGGGAAACGCCGGAAAATGAAGAACGGAGTTTGATACACACGGCATTTGACCACGGAGTTTGAGCAGCACGGCATTTGAAATAACGGAGAATGAGACCTTCTCGTTTCACTGTACCGATGACGTCATTTTTTTTTTAATTTCTTGAATTTCATGTTTTAATCAATTTCTCTAGACCCCTGTAAGGTAAATGTCCCAATACCCAACCATCTAAGAGGGGACGAAAAAGTTAACTTGTTTTTCGCGTTCAAAAATAGACTATTTTCTATAACGACTATGACTATTGGAAAGCTTGAAGTCTCTAGTTTCCAAAATACAGGGTATAGTTGTTGCTACAATTAGTTGTTTATTCATAATAATCGAAAATACTGAGAAATGTAAATGTACTATTACCCGACCACCCATTTTTCTATATGACCCAATATCCGACCACACATTATGACCCTATAACCGACCACTCATCTCTATAGTGGGGGGAAGGGCGGGGGTGAATTGAGAAAAATGCGTCGCTACTCAGAGAATGTGTCATCGAAATTTTGAGGCTATGCACGAATAATATACATGTCAGCAGATGTCCGGTTACTGGGACTGAACATAGTTGCGAGCAAGTACCGATATCCGGACACATGGTTGGTTATCGGTACATGATACATTTAGTATGTACCAATAACCGGACATGAAAATTAAGTACTTAAAACGCATTTTTGGCTAATTGAGACAACATGATCAAATTAGTGGTACCTTTCCGAATAAAAACAGCTAGGCTCGGTTCGAAAACAATAAAAAACCACTTTAAAATAGCTTCAATAAGATATCGCGATACCTCAGTACTTCAGCTTAGATAATGGCTTTTGTGCCCCGAATAGTACGCGTGCTGTCATATTAATCCAAAATTAAAATACAGACGATTCTTGAACTATTAAAAAAGTAGTGTCGTATACGTAGATTATGAATCCTGGATATTAAATCAATTCACATTTTAAGATTTCTCTTAAGTAAACGCTTACCTTGCTGTTATATTGGTTCAAGTGGTCGGGTACTGGGACGTGGTCGGGTATTGGGACATTTACCTTAATTTTCAAAAAAAATTCGACATTTATTTTCATCGAAAAAGATCTCAGCTTTTCAAAAAAAATATTCCCAAATACGTACCAATTCGTATAAGCATAGAAAAAAAGGTTTTTTCCTCAAA
The DNA here is from genome assembly GCA_946863875.1 of Alloplasta piceator. NCBI lineage: Eukaryota > Metazoa > Arthropoda > Insecta > Hymenoptera > Ichneumonidae > Alloplasta > Alloplasta piceator. Next base: position 16,966,157 of record OX333078.1, read on the forward strand.
AAGGCATTTTATCGATGAGCCTACACTCCAATCTGTTTTTTCATATTTTTTCGGATTTCTGAGGTTTTTTTACACGAAAAAACTCTTTTTCCAGAATCGGATCTCTGCGGCATCAGACCGTTATAAATTAAATATAATCTGAGGTGCTGTAAGTATCGAGAAAATAGTGCGGATACAATACTGCTTACTGCGCTAGTATTGTATTATATTGTTACTATCGTTTTTTATCGAGGTCGTTATGGGTTTTTAACTCAACTTTTAATTTATTAATACTGTAACAGGAGGATTTGACAATGAGAAAAAATAATAATACTCTGAAAGCAATATAATATACACGATTGCGGGGAATGGGTGTGTAAACAAACTTTAAAAAACATCCATTCATCTTTTATGAAAATATTTATTGACGTATGGTTAATTTTTCGCCACGAAATTGTTAAATATATTTTTTTTTTAGTATACTCAAAAACAACCAATGTAAAACAAGTAAAAATTGTTAAATCGTCGAGGATAAGCTGCAGCATCCTTATGAAGGACGTCGCCAAACGAGAAAACGTCAAGCAGTGTTGAAAGACAACCAAAGATGTGGAAAACAAGCGCACTGTAAGTGATACCACATTCACTCACCACAAGCTTTATAAAGATCAAAACTTTATAAAAAGGTTTCATATCAGAAACAAGAAAGGTCATAATCAAGGTAAATAACAAAACGGAAAATATTTATTACACTCTGAAAAATAAATCGTTGAAAAACGTACCGAGTGACATATGGGTACTCCCCAAAAATCCCCCGTGGCCGAGGGTACACGACGCCGAAGCAATTCTCTACGTAACTTGCCAGAAGCCGCAGGAGAATTAGCACCAGCTCTTGCAAACAATGCGTACAGAGCAAAACAAGTGTTCAGCGAACTCTCTCCCGACTCAAGCACCGAATCGGGATCTCCAAATCCTCTGTTCAGGGTAAACAATCGAAGAGAGAACGCTTTTCAGCCGAAATACAAGCTCGAAGGACTCGACAACAGTGTTTTCGAGTCTAGACCAGAGATGTCAACCAACGATCCTGGAAACACACCGCCAAGGGGGAATTCAGACCCTCAAGTGATTGACAACGAAATCGAGAATTTGAGATCGCAATTATATTATACGATCTTAACGCTTCCCGAAGACCAAACATCAGCGCTTGGTACACCAACCATGTGGATACCACGAACGCATTTGGAAAGTATCGCACTACGATCTCGATTTAAGCAAGAGCAACGAGACTGGCACCGCTAGACACTTGCTTAAATCGAAGTCGCGCAAATGTCGCCCGTGTGTCGCTCACCCTTATACGAAGCAGCAAGTTAAAAGTCAGAGCCACAAGAGAAAACAAACACAAGGATATTCAGAATTTAAATGACCTTCGGGCCGAATTAGAAGCCCTTTCGGCAAGAAAAAATTGCTCGCTGCCCTCACTGAGAAAGAAAATTGTTGAATGAACTAAATCTTTAGTTGCTTACGCACGACTAAATATTTACTGGGTCTAACTAAATAATTAGTTTTTTGAATAATTCTGCGTTTCAGTTGACCGAAATGTGATTCAGGCAACAAAATTTGGGTTTGTACAACTAAATATTTAGTCGTACGTATGCGACTAAAGATTTAGTTCATTCAACAATTTTTTTTTCTCAGTGCTGCAGTTCGATTTTTGCTGGCTTAAGCAAGGCATAAAAGAATCTGTTTCGACACACACTGGAACACCGATTTAGTGCACACCAATTTAGTGCCAGATTTATCTGATTATGGGATATACGACCTCGCGCTCCGAGCCATCCAGGGCCTTGCCCATCAACTCCGGTACCTTCAGAAATGAGACATAGTAAATGCTATATGAAGCCGCGTAGATACTTGAGTATACATGTCAACAAACGGCGAACGATCGCCACGGACTATCCGTGTGTTGATATGTATACACAAGTGTATACGAAGACGACCGAGCGAGAGAGTGAGAGAGAAAACAGTGTGTCGGCAAAGGACACATCAGGCGGCATCGGCGAGGGGGGGGGGGCATCTATCGGGACTACGCTTCCGCACACCGAGACAAAACTTTTCCATCTCTCGGGACTACGCTTCCGCACGCCGAGACAAAACATTTTCATTTTGGGGCCCATCCCCCAAATCGTTACAGCACTATGTTTGCCAGCGCTCGAGTTTCGTCTTATATATATATATATATAACCGATTTAGTGTCGGCTCCCACGAGCCCGGCACTAAATCGGTGTTCCAGTGTACGCAATACGAGTCGAAAAATTGACAGCGGAAGTAATCAAGAAATTGTGTGAAACAATTGATGCAGCCGGCGCTCGTTATATAGAACAAGCTACCCGACGGAGCGCGCAAATAAATTTTGAAAACGGACTTCATAAAGAAATTCAGGCAATCGTACGGGCCAGGAACTATCAGAGTTTACAAGAGTCGGTAGTAGGGGCAATAGAGGTTGCGAAAATCACCTACCCACAAGCAGGAGGTAACCAAGAAGAACGTCATCAGGGCAAGAATTACCAACATCCACAATCTGAAGCCGCACAGTGGTTCAGAACGGCCTTTTCCCTGGCCAAAAGTCGAAAAGTGAGAATAATAATTTCAAAATTTCCAATTTTAGATTTTTGGGGTCGCTGATTACGAATTTTGAATCAAAACTATGAAATTCAAAATGGCGGACCGAAAATGGCGGACATTTTGGAAAAAGAATCACTTTATAGGTCCGAAAATTTGCACCATTGGATTTTCGGAGTCGCTGATTACGAATATGATATCAAAATTATGAAATTCAAAATGGCGGACCAAAAGTGGCGGACATTTTGGAAAAGTAATCACTTAATCGGTCCGAAAATTAGTACCATTGAGTTTTCGGGGTCGCTGATTACAAATTTGATATCAAAATTGTAAATTTAAAATAGCGGACTAAGAATGGCGGACATTTTGAAAAAATAATCACTTCATCGGTTCGAAAATTTGCACCATTCAGTTTTCGAGGTTGCTGATTACGAATTTGATATCAAAATTATGAAACTCAAAATGACGGACCGAAAATGGCGGATATTTTGAAAAAATAATCACTTTATCAGTCCGAAAATTTGCACCATTAAGTTTTCGGGGTCACTGATTACGAATTGGATATAAAAATTGTGAAATTCAAAATGGTGGAATGAAAATGGTGGACATTTTGGAAAAATAATCACTTTATCGGTTCGAAAAATTGCACCTTCGAGTTTTCGGGGTCACTGATTACGAATTTGATATCAAAATTATGAAATTCAAAATGGCGGACCAAAAATGGCGGACATTTTAAGAAAATAATCACTTTATCGGTCCGAAAATTAGCACCATTGGGTTTTCGGGGTCGCTGATTACGAATTTGATATAAGATTAATGACATTTGAAATTCCGAAATGAAGAACAATTTTGTAGAATATGTTTGTAGAAATGTTCATTTTATCTCACGTACATATAATACCATACAATACATCCCTGCTGGAAATTACCACGCAAGAACCTATACGGGATCCGACGTGGGATCCCGTACGGGTTATTGTATGGGAACCCCTACGGGACCTCACGGCGTGACCCGTGTGGATTTTTGCGTGGGAACCCGTACGGGTTCACTGTCCAAAAACACCACGTGGGATCCCGTACAGGTTCTTATATAGCAACCCATACAGTAGGGTGGGCCGAAAATCCGCTTTTTCGAAATTCTTTTAGCAATACCGAAAATATTGTTCATTATGCTACAAAAAAAATCTGTTCGAAGGGAAATTTTTTTGAGTCATCCTAGGCTCGCCCAGGTTCGTTAAAGTTCAAAGTGTTGAAAAAAAAATTTTCTCGGATTACTTTTATTGGAAATTTAATTCTCTACAAAAAAGGTCCTTATATCAAATCATGTAGAATCGATAGTTTCTAAGATAATTGCTGTTTTAGTGAAAAATTTGTCATTTTTCTCTATATTTATACTTGTTATGGGTAAAAAAATATTTGATAAACTTCTTATTTTATAGGAAATTCAATTCTCTACAAAAAAAGGTCCTTATATGAATTCATGTAAGATTGATGGTATCTAAGATAATTGCAATTTAGTACAAAAAATTGTAATTTTCCTCTGTATTTACATTTTTACGGTTAAAAAATAATTGATATACTCCATATTTTGTAAGAAATTTAATTCTCTACAAAAAAATCCTCACATGAAATCATGTAGGATTGATAATTTCTAAAATAATTGCAAATTTACTTAAAAATAGTCATTTTTCTTTCTATAAATATTTTTCCTATGAAGAAAAAAAATTACCTTCCTCTTTTTAATAGATTCTCTACGAAAGCAATCGTTAAGTCTATTTATTTCAATATTATATGTATATTTTGAAATTGTCGCTTATTGTAACAATTTTTATTATTCCAAACAGATTTTTTCATAATAACAATTATAAATTGGCTACGTTTTCCGTAAGTAACATTTCCCGTGAGTTCATTCAATGACCGGGTTCATCTATGACTCTTTCCGTAGTTCTGCTTTTATAAGCAGAGGTCGCGTCTTATGTAAAAAGACTCGCTATCGCAACCTTTAATCACATGGAACCCATTTTCCCTAAAGTTCGCAACATTTTTACCTCTGGTGCTAGTATTGCACGAAGAGAACATCCAACATTTGTTTCGACTTACGATTAGGCTGTATTTCGAATTCACTGCGAGTAATAAGTCACATCGTCAGTACTAAAAAAAATAATTAAAAAAAGGAAGGAAATTTTTTTTTCATAGGAAAAATATTTATAGAAAGAAAAATGACTATTTTTAAGTACATTTGCAATTATCTTAGAAACCATCAATCCTACATGATTTTATACAAGAACCTTTTTTGTAGAGAATCAAATTTCCTATAAAATAAGAAGATTATCAAATATTTTTTTACTTATAAAAAGTATAAATATAGAGGAAAATGCCAAATTTTTCACAAAAACAGCAATTATCTTAAAAACTATCGATCCTGTATGATTTGATTTAAGGACCTTTTGATGTAGAGAATTAAATTTCCAATAAATATAACCCGAGAAATTTTTTTTTTCAACACTTTGAACTTTAACGAACTTGGGCGAGCCTAGGATGTTGACTCAAAATTTTTTCCCTTCACACAGATTTTTTCTGTAGCTTAATAAACAATATTTTCGGTATTGCTAAAAGAATTTCAGAAAAGGCAGATTTTTGGCCCACCCTACCATACAGGATCCTACGTGGTGGCCCATACGAGTTCCCAGATGGGAACCCGGACGGGTTCCCTGTCCGAAAACACCACGTGGGATCCCGTACGGGTTCTTATATGGGAACCTATACGAGATCCCACGTGGTGACCCATACGGGAACCCGTACGATGGTTTGAATATTTCACGCCTTTTTGCGTGGCCGGGACCCACGTTAAAAAACAATATAGGGTACCCTTTCTTAGGGTACGCTCCTTCGGCAATCCTCCAAGAGAACATTTCCGAGTGAACGGAAATTCTCTACGAGAATTAAATGAACTAATACAATTGCATGAGGCGGCAAGAACTCCTTAGTATGGATTCTTTCAAGACCGACTTATGTTAATATTCTGTGCTCCCACCCGTCTATATATGCATACTCTTCGCATAATCCGTATAGGAGTTCAGCGGTTGCTGTCCTGCGACATCTCGGGCCAAGTCTCGGAACTAACGCGACGCGGTTCGTGGTGATAGTAATAATAATCGTCTGCGTTAACCCGTACAGGATCCCATACAGGATTCAGCTTCCCACATTGCTCCACATAAGTTCCCATGTAGGTTCCTGTACAGGAATTTATTTCCTGCGTTCTCCCGTACAGTATCCCGTACAGGATCGGGCTTCCTACGTTGATCCACACAGGTTCCCATGTAAGCTCCTTTACAGGAATTAATTCCCGGTGTTCTCCCATACTGGACCCTGTACAGGATTCAGCTTCCTACGTTCACCCACACAAGTTCCCGGGGAGGTTCCTGTACAGGAATTTATTTCCTGTGTTCTCCCGTACAGGATCCTGTACAGAATTCAGCTACCCACATTGCCCCACACAGGTTCCCATGTAGGTTCCTGTATAGGAATTTATTACCTGTATTTTCCCGTCCAGGATCCCGTACAGGATTCGGCTTCCCTCGTTCACCTACACAGGTTCCCATGTAGGTTCCTGTGCAGGAATATTCATCCTGTAAAGGAAACCGTACGGGATCCCACACTTTCCTTGGCTGTCCCATGCTTTTCCATACATTCCCACACTGAAACTCGTACGGGAATTTTCAACAGGGATCCCATTAGATTAATTCCAAATATGTGGCTCTCATCTGATCCTGATGTATCAGAATTAGGAGTAGGTACGTCCCTGTTTTTGAAATCCGCATTCTACAACAAATCGGATTAACGTCAGCTTGAAAAAAAAAAATGGTTAAATGAAAAATTTTAATGATGTAAAAAATAGGAAAATAGACAAACCGTAATAGCTACGTCCTGATCAAGCCATTCTTCATGATTGGGGTAAAAGCGCTCCAGGATTCTGCGGCAATCCTGCCATTTTTTTTCATTGTAAATAGGAGATTCCTTACAATTTTCAAATTGAAATTGCGAAAGGTCATGCTTCCGATTCGGTAAAATATTTTTCCAGAACTTTCAAATTGTCAAATTTCGAGCTCCATTCATTATGTCGGGCCAAGAATATTTGTCTGCGCGTACAAGTGATTTCTTTGCATGTTTGTCCTGTTAAAATTAAAAAAGTTGTATATATATTAGGGTGATTCATTTCAGGGCAACTATTTTTTTTATCCATCGTGCCCAAAAACCTTTAGTTGACACCTAAAAATGAAGTATCGTGAAAGAGGGGTGCGGTCAAAAAATATTCAGGGGTTGCGAATTAAAATTCAAGGCTTCCCATATGATTAACATTGAAAAAGTTATGTTCTCTTTATTAGTGTTACCATTCGGCGAATTTTGATATCATGGTATTTTCCAAGTGGGTTCTCATAGGAAATATGATACTCTACAATGAAGTTCCTTGAGCTATGTCCGTAAATGCAACTGTTTCAGCGGTATCATTATTTCAAGTGAATATTGTATGAAAATATCTATTGAAACGGCTGTAACGTCTAAGCTATTAGATATATCGCAAAAATTCAAATGAGAATTTGTAGAGAAAGTAATTTGGTACAAAAAAGTCTCACTAGCCGAGCCCGTAGATTCAATTCTTTCTCAGCTATAGGTAAATGAAGTAAAATAAATTGATTGTTTTTTCTCGTTTTATTGATTTATTTGCATAGCGAATTTCTTTTGACATTTGTTTAATGAATTTTCTGATGATTTTTCACATGCTACCTCATAGAAAATGGAGTTCGTTTGATTGAATGAAACAAGAAAATATCTATTTATTTTACTTCATACACCTATGCCTGAGAAAGACTTGAATTTACGAGCTTGGCTTATGAGACTTTTTTTAGCAAATTACTTTTTCTACATAGTTCTCATTAAATTTTTTTTTATATGACTAATAGCTTAGGCGTTACAGCCGTTTGAATAGATATTTTCATGCAATATTCACTTGAAATAATGATACTGCTAAAACGGTTGAATTTACGGACATGGCTCAACGAACTTTATTGTAGAGTATCATATTTCTTATAACAACCCACTTGGAAAATATCGTGTTATCAAAATTCGTGGAATAGTCACACTAATAAAGAGAACATTTTTTTTAAAATATTAATCAAATGGGAAACCTTCAATTTTGATTCGCGAGCGCTAAATATTTTTTGACATCTCCCTTTCACGAAACTTCGTTTGTGGGTATCAACTAAGGGTTTTTTTGGCACGATGGGTCGAAAAAAAAGTTGCACGGAAATGGATCACCCTAATATATATTCTATACATATATTGTATATGTGTCATTCCCTATTTATTCAACGACTTTTTGTCGGTGGCCCCTTCGATTTTTTTTTATATGATATCTTTTAATATGTTATTATTCATGCAAAAAGAAGTATAGTATCTTAAACCATATCGAAGTTATTGATTTTTTAAACAATATTCTTACAATAATCATAGCTTCTACAATAATCAAGATATTCTAATTTGTTAGGAGGTCATTTTTTTGTTTTTCAATGAACTTTTCGAGAAAAATATTGAAAATTAAGAAAACATGGATTTTTTTTCAATGCGACACCTTTGATTTATTTGAAAAAAAAAATTATTAAATTCTACATGGAAAAACAAACTTTTTGAAATTTTACCGAAGAAGGGATTCAAGTAACTTCTTATTAAAAAAAAAAAAAATCGATTTTATTTCGTAATTTTGATCTTTTTTCCTTCTATGACTACAATGGTTGGTTTCAATGATGTTAAAATAAATAACTTAAGTTCTCTCTCATATTACCTTTGTAAATAATAATAATTAATATTAAGAATTACAATTCAGGTACGTTTTGCACTTTATTCAATTTTTTTACATAAAAATTGTAATTCTTAATGTTAATATTCTAATTTACTAAGGAAATATGTGCAAGAATTCAAATTATTTATTTGAACATCATTGAAATCAACTATTGTGGTCATAGAAGAAAAAAAGATCAAAATGACGAAACAACAAAAATGGAAGAAAAAATTGTTTAATAAGAAGTTATTTGAATCCCTTCTTCGGTAAAATCTCAAAAATTTTGTTTTCTTACATAGAATTTTATAATTGATAGGGAATGACACCCTATATATATATATATATATGGTGGTGGGAATGACACCCTATATGTATATATATGGTATATATATTGTACGTAACGTCAAAATGTTATGAGCAATCCTAAAGTCATGGACAATGTTTGATATAATATTTGTAAACATATTTCGATATGTTTATCGCCATTAGTCACAGTGCGTAACGCACACGACAGCGTGCACGGTAAAACTCAAATCGATATTATTCAAAAAGGGCAACTTTTGATCAGCTAATTCTTGAAAATTTCATTAGTAGATAAGTAGTTCGACAAACATATTCCTATGAATGCCAGCGTTAAAATGAGTTAACATTTTTTTGTATCGACACAAATGTATTTTCAAAAAAGGGAAAAAATATTAAAATCACGACTACCTTCAGCATAACGTTTCATAAATAACAACAAACATTTTCGAACATTGAAGTACATGAAATGTTTCTACATACCTTCATAAACATTTTCCATTTTGGAAAATTGGAATCGGACAAGTTTTTGCAAAGTTATGTATGATTTTCTGGAGCACTGTAAAACTGGTCAGTGAAGCGTCGCGCGCGTGTTCCTTCGAGAGGCAACTTACGACTGTCGCAGGAAAACAGGTATACAATACTGTGCTCCTCTGGTTATGCGATCTGAATGCCCCAAACACCCCTCTACAAGAATCCATTTCAATAACATCGATTTTTCAACCTTCATTTTTCGACTTTTGGCCAGGGATTTGGCCGTTCTGAACCACTGTGAGCCGGTCCAAAAAATAAAGGTGAAACTCAATGCTTTGCATGTTGAAAAACTGGACATCGCGCACGGGATTACCAAAAGACTGGACAAAATAAAGAAGTAAATACGGTAGACGCCGTTTGCCGTTACTGCAAAAAACCAGGAGATAAATGGGAAAATTGTCAAGAAAAGTCGGAAACCCAAGAGCACAATCCAAAAGTCTCGCCAAAACCAGAATTTGGCAACAACAAAATAAGCGTAGGATTGATAGAAATAAACGTGCTCACGATCACCACAGAGCTTGAAGAAAAAAAAGAAATACGCAACGTAGACGTACCTTTAGTGATGCCGGCAAGACAAGACTAGTCTCGGTCTCGTCGAGACTCTCGTCAAGACTCTCGTCAAAATTTTCGATATTTAGCGAAAAAACGAACGTCAAATCATTTCCAACGCTATTTTATTGCTGTTATTCTTTTTTTTTTGTTTCATCTTACTATGTTTCGAAACAAAACGAGAGCCTGAGCGCGATTATTCATTATTTTCAGAAAAAAAATTCAGATAATTCACGTGCTATCTCACGATTACGTAATTCCATTATTCATCAACTTACTATCAACTTGAAATTTTATACTTGAGGATTTTGACGAACGCTGATTACGAATCTGCACCCAAAATTTATAAATTCAAGATGGCGGTCCAAAAATGCAAAAAATCGCTTGGTGAGGCGAAAGTTGTCATTCAAGAGTTTTTGAGGTCATTGATTACGAATTTGCACTGAAAATTTACAATTTTAAGAGGACGAAAAATGCAAACAGCCATTGCAAATGCAAAATGTAATGACGTTTGATGACCAAACAACTATTTTGCTTCCTCATAGAGGAAGCTTTGTTTTTGTGATTAAAATGTCGATCGAGATTTTCATGTCAGTATGTTTAAAATGTCCTAAATTATCGACAAATCATATATTTTTTTAAATGTCCGGATGTATGTTTGTGCCCGCTTTGAAAAATTCGAACAGTTATATGTCAAGACCACACTGGAGTAGCGAGCTAAAATTTTGCACATAAGCTGACGTGAGCTCCACAGCCTCTTCATTTGCTATGAAATTTGCAAAAATTCATTGGCATGTGCGAACTTTATGCGACTGTGAAATTTTCAAAAAAAGGGCGCGGTTGCTCCAGCGTCCGCAAATTTTGCGATATCAGCTTTTAAAAAAATCATACCGATAGTTTGAGTGATAAAGATTGTTGGTATTGAATTCCGCAAAAATCACTCGAGGAGTTCGTGATTTATAAAATTTTGAATTTTTCGCAAAAAGCACGTGATCATTCTAGCTTGTAGGTATTTCGTGATATCAGGCTCAAAATTTCTATAAAGATATTTTAATGAAAGAACTTACTTGGTATTCAATTTCGCAAAAATCGCTTGAGCTGTGCAAATTTTATGCAATCTGGAAATTTTCAAAAAAAGCTTGATAAAAAATTTGGCGATTCAAAGCTACAGTTCTATTACTTCGATAATCAGAGATAGTAAAAAAAAACTTGCCAATTGTAAATTTGCACATCGCATCCACAGTATTTTTTCGTATTTACAAAGCTTCCTCTATGAGGAAGCCAAAAAAAAGAGGAAGATTTGTAAATGAGAAAAAATACTGAGGAAGCGATGTGTAAATTTACGATTTGCAAGTTTTTTCTTTTTTGGTACGTCATATTGTATTCGCCATCTTAAATTTCTGAAGTTTCAGTGGAAATTTGCAATCAGCGCCCCCAAAAACTTTAATATACCAACATTCATTTAGATCAAGCAACTTTTTGCAATTTTGGTCCACCATATTGGATCCGCGATCTTTAATTTCTAAATTTTGGGTACAAATTCGTAATCAGCGACCCTCAAATCCTTTAAGTATAGAATTTAAGGTCGATAGTAAGTCGACGAACAACGGATTCACGTAATCGTGAGATAGCAGCGAATTATTTCCATGTTTTTTCTGAAACTAACAAATAATTCCGCCAAGGCTCTGGTTTTGTTTCCTTACATGGTAAGATGTAAATAAAAAAAGAGTAACAACAATGAAATAACGCTGAAGATAATTAGACTTTTTTTTTTGAAAACTCGAAAATTTCGACGAGAGTCTCGTCTTGACGAGACTTTTGACGAGAGTCTTGACGAGAGTCTCGGCGAGAGTCTCGTCTCGACCAAATCTCGTCTTGTCTCGTCTCGCGGCATCACTACGTACCTTCGATAAACTAAATGGGGAACGACTTCCACGTTAAATCACCGACCAGCATAACAGGAATGTTGGCGTTAAAAGCCGACACCGGGGCACAGGTAAGCATCATCAGCAGAAAAGCATTAAACAACGAAGCAAAATCTCAAGAGGTAGATGAGACAGTGAAAGGACTCGGAGGACGAGACCTTTAAATTTCATACAAAACAGAAGTTCAACTGGTAGCACGATCGTCCATCACACCTTTCACGTAATCCTGGAAGATGTATATCTAGACGTAGACGGATTCTTAGGATTGGACTTCATCAAGGAACACTATGTTGACATTTACAGTAGAAAGGAAATAAAATCTTCGGACAAAGAATACCTCTAATAAGCGGAGCATTAGAAGTGCGGCGTTAAAAAAACGGGAGTAATTCTTGGCGCCCCTAAAGACCTACTAATTGGTACAACATTGTTACGAAATTTTGAAAAAATATCGAGAATTTGAAAAAGAAGGGGCTCAAAGATTATCAACGAGCGAAAACAATTTTTAGCTCGCCGGAGACGAGCAAGAAGAAAAGGAACTTTCTTCTTTTTTAAGGGGGAGGGATGTTGTACCCCAGATACCTCGATTACGGAATATTACGAATATTCCAAATCACGACGCGCGTGGCCCAGTCATAGCAACTGCTGTCATCATGATGTGATGATAGCAGTTACACGCACGCCCAATCAAGAATAAGCAAATCTCGTAATTCTTAACCGGGTTACGGGTAAAAATTCTAAACATCTCAATTTGGGAACAATCGATAAATAATGCTAATGCAACTGCTCCCGTTCCTGTATATAACGAAGCAGAGAGCACAGTTCCGACAGTTCCGACTCAGAGTACCAAACTGCACGATTGATCCGGCGAGACGAGCGCAACGCGTCTCTATTACTATTACCACTTGTACCATTATATTTCTACGATAATAAATTATTCTTTTATACGACTACCTTCGGTTCGACTGATTTAGGTTCTAACCCTTAATCTGGTAAGATCCCGACCAAAATAACGGAGTAATCTCAAACTCTCGTCATACAGAGTAGCTAACTGAATTTTGGCGATACAACATTTGCTTTGAAAATTTCTATTTTATTAGTATTTCAAATTAAATTTATTAATGAATAAAAATAAAAATGAGTACAGTGGGCTCTGACGATAACGGGGAAAATGGGAGTTCGTCCGTTATTGTGAGAGGCATATATATAGTGTTTTGAACTCGACAAGTTTGAAACAGAGCCGTATGTAAAATTTTGCCGGGCCCAAAATGATACAATGTAAACAACATGTGTAGGCTCCTGAGTTTCTCGAAAAGGAACGCATTGTTACATCCTGACATTTTCGAATTATAATAGCGACATTTTTCATAATTATTTCAATTCATTTAAATATTTTTGGTAGACCTGAAATAGCATTTTTTTAATATCGCGTTGCTCTCTCACGATGCGCTTGATTTCGAAGAACGGAATATCCGTTACCATAGACATGATATAAAACTTGCAAATCGCGAACTATCGCCTCGTTCGAGTTACTCGGCGATGCTGCAGTTCGCGATCGTGAGAGCACCCAGGTGGGATTGGCCCAGGAGGTCCCAGCACAGATGGGAATGAGTGAGGCAAAGTTTCGCAGGGCCCGTCCGCTGGGAGCGCTAGTGTCGCTACCCATAAGCCATTGCATCGATTTTCTTTCTCGCTCGTACACACGTACCCAACGAAATTTGCGCCATCTTGGATTTTTGCGTGTTGCGCGTCTTCATAGTGAGCATCGGGTGTGTCTGTTATAATGTTTTTTTCGGCTGTTTTTTGTTATCTTTTTGCAAATATATTGTGCAGTTTGCAGAAAAGACAAGTGCATCGTATTGGGCGATCGTTGTAATAATCATTTTTCTCTTCACCAAAGCAAAGTAAATACATTTCGTTCTGTCATTAACCTAACCTCTTCTCGTATTTTGACCTAAGTTGAATTCTTAACGGAACATTTCTTTATTTTCGCAAATATGTAGTATTGAAAGTGGACTGCATAATTTTTATAAGTATTATGAATCTAAAAAAGTCCTTTTTACTTATTATTTGTAACAGCTATGCCGAAGAAGTGTTACGTAGCGGGATGTTCGTCGAAGGCTCCACGCTTCTTCAAATTCCCAAATCTTATGACTGAGTTTGATCGGTTTTCGAAGTGGGTGGCTGCAAGCGGGAATCCTGAGCTGCTGAACGTTTCTTCAGTACAGATAACAAATCGACGTTTGTGTTCAGCTCACTTCGAACAAAAATATATGTTGGCGAAAAAACTTAGCAACACTGCAATTCCGACTCTGTACCTTCCAGGTAATTTTCTCATCTTTGTTTAATACTTCAAACTAATATCTTAGTCAGGTCTTATTTATGTATAAAACTCACATTCTTATTTAAAGTTACTGCGCTGCAGCTGCAGAGTAAATTTTGTAAGACGTTTCTCCGTAATAGAAAACCTATAATATAACTATTGTTTCGGTGCCGAACATCAAAATGTTAAGTACTATGTTTGGACCAAAAATATTACTTTTAAAAGGACAGAGAAATTTAGCACAGATTGTCCGTATTATTTGTCTATTTGTCCGTATTATTAAAAGCTTAGATAACAGCAAAATGATATTTCCACTCATAGACTAATGAATCGATTGATTGAAAAACTGTTTTGAATTCTTTTCCAGAAAAACTCGATGCGAATACAAAAAGGATTATTACTTTTATTTTTTTTATATAAAAGCTCGTTAAATATGTGATGTAAAAATTGATTGTATGGTTAAAACTTTGCAAAGTTACAACTGATGAATTTTATGCGCAAATAGAAAAAGAATTGTTAAGTTCGTTTTTTACATAAAAGCTTGTTAAATATGTGATGTAAAAACTGATTGTATGGTTAGAACTTTGCAATGTTATGACTGATGAATTTTATGTGATACACGAACAGAAAAAGAATTGTTAAGTTTGTTTTTTATACAAAAGCTTGTTAAATATGTGATGTAAAAACTGATTGTATGGTTAGAACTTTTCAAAGTTATAACTGATGAATTTTATGTGATACGCGAACCGAAAAATAATTGTTAAGTTTGTTTTTTACATAAAAGCTTGTTAAATATGTGATGTAAAAACTGATTGTATGGTTAGAACTTTGCAAAGTTATAACTGATAAATTTTACGTGATACACGAATACAAAAAGGATTGTTACTTTTGTTTTTTTTATATAAAAACTCGTTAAATATGTGATGTAAAAACTGATTGTATGGTTAAAACTTTGCAAAGTTACAACTGATAAATTTTACGTGATACGGGAATAGAAAAAGATTTGTTGAGTTTGTTTTTTACATAAAAGCTTGATAAATATGTTATGTAAAAACTGATTGTATGGTTAGAACTTTGCAAAGTTATAACTGATAAATTTATGTGATAATTTCATGTGAATTAATTTCATGTGATACGCGAATACAAAAAAAATTGTTAAGTTGGTTTTTTATATAAAAGCTTGTTAAATATCTCGATGTGTAAAAATGAATGTTCTAAATATTCATATATTCAGATTAATATTTATACGAAATGTTTGAAATATATTGCAACACAAATATACTGGTATTTTTATTATATTTTTGTATCCTGGAACATTTAAAATGAAATAATAATAATAATAAACCTGCTTTGGGTCGTAGAGTGGGGGTAAACCTTTATATATATCTATATATATTTATATTTATATGTCATAGGCATTAGTTCGGGGCCCGTCTACTAGAGGCGCCACCAGCGCAACTTTGCCTCAGCATTTACTATGGTGGCTTGTACCCCCTGGATTGGCCAGAGCTTGACGTATGGCACAGCATTGGCCCAATGCAGTGTGCCAATGCTGGTTTGTAACCTCGGGCCAGATCTGGCCAACCTTCGAAGCTAACGTCGGGCCGATGCTAAAACTGAGCGTCGGGCCAACAATCGTATAATAATGCTGGCCCAGTGCTGTGCCAGGCCCGATTAATAGTGTTATCCCATACGATACACTCGATACGTTCGAGAGGTTATGTTCGTATGTAGATGTCAATTAATTGACATCTTGCAAAATGTTTAGACCACGTTCACGTAATTTACGAGTGAAAAACACCGTTTCTTAAAGAATCGTGAGTCGTAAATAACTATCGAGGAAGTTATGAAACAACCGGCAAAACAAGCAAGAAAAAGACCACGATTTGGTGGATTCTGTTCTAAAGTGCGAATTTTCTGACCCTGAAAATTCTCAAATCATTGTCAAAGATGACAACCGTGATATCGAGGATGAAATAGGTTCATTGTTTGACTTTATTTTAGAAATATATATGTTAAAGAATAAATAAATGTTTCTATCATCGTTTTTTTTTTCATAACCTGGTCAGAGTTTGAGATTTCTACCTTAATAAGGAGAGTCCAAAGGTTAACACAAGCCTCAAAATACTCTACGTAGAGGCTGAAACTCAACAGAAAGGCTGTCCAGGGTCTTCAAAAACTCTACAAATAGGCTGTTCAAGGTCTTTAAAAACTCTACGGAGAGGCTGAAATTCAACAAAGAGGCTGTCCAGGGCCTTCAGAAACTCTACGGAGAGGCTGTTCGAGGCCTTTAAAAACTCTTCATAGAGGCTGAAACTCAACAGAGAGACTGTCCGAGGCCTTTAGAAACTCTACGGAGAAGCTATCCGAGCCCTTTGGAAACTCTACGAAGAGGCTGTTAAAGAATAAATAAATGTTTCTGTCATTGTTTTTTTCATAACCTGGTTTGAGTTTGAGATTTATATTCCTTAATAAGGGGACTCTACAGGTCAACATAAACCTCAAAAATTTTTTACACATTTCCCGAAATGAAATGAAAAATTTTTGTTGAAATGAAAGAAAAAATTATGGGGCTACCTATAAACATTAATGACGCAGACGACCCCACTCTTCTTTTTATATTCCCTCAAGCTATCTCCGAGAAAAACGTATTAAAATTTTTTTGAGGTTATGTTGACGTTTAAGTGTTGGGCCACCATTGGATGCCAGCATAGGGCCGACATTATATGTCATCGCTGGGCCATGATTTAATGCCAGCGCTCGGCCGCGATTCAATACCAGCATTGGGCCGACATTGTATGCCAGAGTTGGGCCAAGGTTAACAATACAGTACGGGCAATATACTGGCACGATGCTGGGAGTCAGACTTGGACCAGTCCTGTAATGCTGGCATTCAGTACTGGCACATTTTTGGGCCATTCGTTAAATCCCACCTGGGTAGCGGAGTCCCTGCATTCACGCGCGTGCAAAACGGCCATATCAGGAGTTTTACACGTGGAATTGAAATTTGAGTTCTGGGGAAAAAACCCAAGAACCGACTCCTCGATCGCCGGAGGGAGGAAAAATCCTTCTATCGAGGCGAGGAAAAAATCAGTCGTAGACGAAACTTACAAGGATTAACACCCAAAAGCTGAGGCTCCAGGTCGTTCTGCTTCCTCCTTCGCGCCGCGTTGTAAACCCTATCTGCGTGTAGGCGGGATAGGTATCACACAGTGGGTTCTTGTGTCGCGAGCACCCGTAAAATCATATAAAATCTATTCGAACTGTCTTTGGCTGTGAAAATAACTTATTACAAAAACTGTGAATCCGGGATACTCTGCTTCCTCCCTGCGTCCCGTTATAAACCTCATCCTCGTGTAGGCGGGATGAGTATCGCATAGTGGGCTATTGTGTCGGGAGAACCCGTATGCAACGAACTAATTATTCAAACTGTCAGTGACTGCTAAAATTGTTATTGTGACTGTAAATCAATATTGGAGTGCGAGGCTGATTCGAGCGATCCGACCATGGAGACTAGAGTAAAGAAAACTCAGCGCAATGTTAAGAGAATGATCATGATATTGTGCGCAAAATTTGTTGGAGGCGCTGCCGTCGATAGGGGAGTGCTGAGTGAGAGAGAGAGAGTGAAATGAGAGAGACAAAGCGATATTTACGTGTCAGTGAGATGGCGAAACGTCAAAAAATCGTTAACCTCGTCGATTTATTTATTTATTAATGTTTTCAAGGAAAGAGTTTCCGGCGTGATTTATTATTTATCGTGATTATACTAAGAAAGTGCTATGAATATTAATAAACGTTAATTGCGTGTAAGACTGTGTACAAATTATTTAAACATATAACCTCTCGTACATGCGTTGATCACAATTATAAGAACTGTGATTGTGTAATTTATTGGCGAGTTTCTTTGCCTCCATGTGCATCATGTATCAAAACTTTTCACAGGATTTTCTTTCAATAGCAGCTCCCATACCTTTTCTGCATTCGGTGATTTTTCAGGATTTCTATGTTTAAAAAAAAAACCCTCTGCGATATCCAAGACTCAATCTCAGGATACCATTGAGAGTCAAGTGATGTAAGAAACCAGTACGATCGTGTAAATAGCTAGGATTTCATCACTGATAAATTGTCCTTTTTTATTAGTATTCTTTCGAACGAGAAAAGTTCGCTGGAATGTATCAGAATATTGTATATCTAAGCCAAGGGAATGAAAGATATCAGTAATAAAATTGTAACCGAATTCTATGTTGCGTATCCTACAACGTGAAATTGTCTAAAATAGTATGTGATAGATGCGCAAGTTATTCAAATAAGAAAATAAAAGTCTACTCCACAAAGTACTTGAGAACGTGAGAAAATATCCATCGTATACTCACTACCGTGAAATTGATAATGCACAAGGATGATTTAAATGATCGACACGATGTTTTTTATCCCACCGCATCGTCTAGTTGAATCGTTTCTCTTTTGTGCATTTGAACCAGTTTTTTTCTTGAATTAAAAAAAAAATGACAATTGATTCGTTGTGCTGGATTTTTTGGCTTCTTTAACGTTTCACTATATAATACAAAAGTCAGGTTTCTAAACGATGGTGGTTATGGTTTCAATTTCTTGATGCTTCAATGACCCGTGTTATTTGCTATTTGTTATTTAACTCCGTTCGCTTCATTAATTTTTTGTATCTACCCTAGCGGATTGGGTGACGATGTTTTCACCCTGAAAAACCACTGAATCACGGTGATTTTTTACGGTGACAAAGTGCCCACAAAATCACCGAGATCTTGGTGATTTTAAGGTGATTCCAACGTGATTCCACGGTGATTGTCACGGTGATTTTGTGACGGTGACAATCACCATGAGAATCACCGTGGAATCACCTTAAAATCACCAAGATCTCGGTGATTTTGTGGGCACTTTGTCACCGTAAAAAATCACCGTGATTCAGTGGTGACTTCATCCACTAGGGTAGCGCGTCTCGAAAGAGCGCGAATCGAATATGCTAACTTCGTGTGGTCATCGAGAGCTTACTTCGGGTGCTCTCCTATTGCCAAAAGCGACGCTAGTGGTGGATTATGGTAACAAAATTAGCACGGTTTTTCTTGATCACGCTGTCAACACTTTCCCCATTTACGCTGAGCCTCCTTTACTCTAGTCTCCATGGATCCGACAATCCATCGGAGAAAAAAAAATTAACATCAAGGGTAGACGAATCTGTGACTGCGTGTGTGTGTGGAAATTAGTTTAGCCATATAGGGTAGCTGCGTCCGGAACCTTATATATACACATTGTTTTTGTATCTCACTCAATCTTCTCAAAGGTTTTTACGGCTAATAAAATTAGAGATATTTTTAATTGATTTTTCATATTTCGTTTGACATAAAAGTCATAATTCAACGATCACCTATCTCGCGAAGGGAACGGGCCTGTACAGGACGAGGTAAGGCAACCCAAAAATTTAATCACGGGAAGTGAGTGGGGGAAATAATTCTCTTCCGTTACGTTCGTACGTAACAGCATCGAGCCCCAGCCTGCGAGATTTGTCCATTACACTAGGTGCCGGTATCGTGAGAGTCCAGTGTATTTACTACATGAACGAATGTTTTAAATTGAATAAAATAAATTTGATTAATTAATTAATTTAAAGAAATTAATAAATCTCCTTTCGTCCAGATGTATAAATTTTTCTCAAATTTATTATCCAACTTGATGCAACAGTTTTTATCCTTGCATTATGTTATCTGGATCCAACGATGCAACTATCTTAGCTTATTCTTTTCTTCTTTATTCCGTTTCTCTTTCTCTCTCTATCTCTTTCTCTCGTGACTCTGTAAACTTGCCGAGGCTTCGAGCTGTGAGCTTCCGTTCAAGAAGTAAAATAATACGCCTACAAAGGGCTGTTAAATGCCTGTATTGTGTGACTTTTATACATATGGATCGGAGACAATTAAAAGAGCATAAAAATCACACATTTTGAAGAATAAAATTACACAAAATACGCCATTTTGCGTATTAGGACTATTCGTATGTATGTATGCAGGGAATACACGAGGTATTCCCGTTCAACTGGACCACCTTTTGGGCCGACCTCTTTCGAATTGCTTGAAACTTGAGTATATTTTAGTGTTGCCTGAAATTATATTGTACACCAATTTTCAGGTCTCTAACTATAATACTCTTTGGAATACACCAAAAGTTATATTTCAAACTTTTTGCGCATTCAACGCTTCGGGGCTTTGGCACGGCGCGAAATAAAATCAAAAAAATTCTTTAACAATAGCTTTCGATCGGAAATTTCCTGCACTTTTCGAAAAAAATAACAGCGATTTCGAAAAAAACGAGTTCATTTAAATTTAGGCCAAAAACCGAAAAAAATAGATTTACAAAAAAAGAGCATAATTTAATTCAGCGGAACAATTTTTTTTATATTTTGCATATATCTGAGAAGTCACGATATAAATTTCAAGTTGGAACTCGCATTCGTTTACTAATGCCAAGTCTTTTAGTAGGATAAAAATTCTTAAATATCGTGTTTTTCGTATATTTATTCGTATATATACTCTGATATGTTATATAGAGTTTTTTTTAACGAATTTCGAATTTAATAAATGTATTAAATTAAGTTTATTAAATCAAATTTGTTAAATTTGTTGAATTTAACAAATTTATAAAATTCAAATTCCATTTAAAAAAAACTATATAATATATCAGAGAACTGTTGAATATCAAAAACACGATATTTAAGAATTTGCACCTACTAAAAGACTAGGCATTAGTAAACGGATGCGAGTTCCAACTTGAAATTTATATCCTGACTTCTCAGATATATACAAAATATTTAAAAAATTGTTCCGGTGAATTAAATATGTGATGGTAGATTCGTGACGTAATATCAAGCACAAAAGTCCTTTGTCATTTTTTGATATTTTGAACCTCTGAATTGTTATTAATTTAATTAAGTTAACAATTCAGGGGTTCAAAATGACAAAAAATTGCAAAGGACTTTTCTACTTCATATTGCGTTAATAATTAATTACATTAATAACAATTTTCGGAGATCAAAACATACAAAAATGGCAAAGGACTTTTCTACTCGATATATTACGTCACGAATCTACCCTCACGGTATTGCCCTTCATTCCTGGGACACCCTGTATATACAAAAGAGTTTTATTTTGCGTCGATAGAAAACAAATGTCCGTCTTATTATTCTCAAGTCAAACGATAATAAAAAATTGCAAGAAAAAAGTGCTATTTGATGTCATTATTGGCGGTCAAGAAATATTCCAGCCTCCTTAGTGATTTCTTCAAAATACGAATAGTTCACTATCTTTTACGGAAACATGTATATTGCGGTTGGAGAATAAACTTTGATCTGTTAATCGTTTCACCACAGCGCGGCGCAATTTTAAGTTTCCCAAGCGTCGGTTCAACACTCAGAGAGTAATACGCAAAAGCCAAAAGCCTCAACGATTAAAGTACGTCTTGAGACTCGACGCTTCAACGATTTAAAAACACCCCCAGGGCAACGTTTCTGCGTATATCCCACTTTGGTGAGTTCTCGTTGGAAAAGTTCCTCGTTTCCTCTTACTTCGTCCCATAGCGTTAACTTAACCATGCTTCAATATTAATTTAATTGGTCATCCTTAAAGAGAGGATGAAGTTCAACATAACCTCAATATCTTTTTAAACGTATTTTTATCGAAAGTGGCACACGAATAGTGCAGCAAACCGCGTAATTAAAGTGTGCAGGCAGCCTAACTATAATTTTTTTTATTCCAAAAAATACCTGTGAACAGTGAGTACACTCACTGACAAGAATGATTTGTATTCAATTTTCAAAGAACAGCTTAAGAGATAAGGTGAACAAAATAGTTTTTAAAATTTCCAAAAAAGCTTACAATTGCCCAAACTTTTTTATTTTACTGCTATTAAGCTTAGTTTGCGCGATTTATATATTTAGAAAAGCTCCACGAAAGCTTCCTCAAAAAGATAATAAGTGAATGACAAAGACTAGGAAGGCATATCCAAATTGTGTGGTTTTTCGTTCCCGAATCTCATTTTCTATTTCGTTCATAAATATGTCTCCCTATGGGATCCGCCTTCGCTCTTGTTGGCTCTATTTCCTGAATCTTCCATCCTCTTCGACGTTTAGTGTCCTATACTGTCTGACCTATTGCACGCCTGAGACTCGAACCTTCTGGTACGCTACATTGAACGCAACGCAAGGAGTCCGAAAATTCCACAGCAAAAGAGAAATTCGAGGAGCCGTGGGCACTGGGTCACGTTAAATATTGACGACAGTTTGCACAAAGTTTTTCTTCGGTTTTCACGCGCTTCACCGTCATCTGTATACCTCACTGCAATATATCCATTACAGTTGCCGCTCCTGACCTTTTTCTTTCACCCTCTCCTTCTCTGGAACTAGCAAGTCAAGTAGATACTCTTCAACAACTTACAATTAGACTTTGTTCTTCTTTGCCTAAATTACATGGCTATTTACTACATACTACGGATATAGAAAAATCTTGACCATTTTTGCGTCATTTTCATTTTCCCTAGAATTATTTAACACGGCGAATGAACTTGATCATTAAGAGGTAAAAATGATGAAAAAAAATTAAATTTCTTACTCTGACGATTGTTTTTATCTCGAATTGTTTTTCAAAAACAAATAAACGAATGATGAATTAATATGATAGGAAATATTCCTTGGAAAAGTATCCGTGAAGCCTTTTTCGACGTGGCGAAACATTCGAGAACATTCACCACATACTAAAAATCCCAAAAAGTCAAAATTTAAAGAAAACCCTAAAAATTTGAAATTTTATATTCAAAAACAAGCAAATCACATAAGCCAAGCCAAAAACTTGGCATAAAGGGTTAAGAAAAATAAGCCCGGGAGTAGAGTTACCATCCGGCCAGATTTGTCCGGACATGACAGGACTTTCGGCCTCCCGTTCGGACTTTGTTCGACTTTAAATTTGTCTGGATTTTTGACTGGGATGAAAAAATTTTGACGAGTATTTAATTTTTACATCAAATTACTTAAAAGTAAAATACAGGTATTAAATCAGTCAATTTTCATTAAACTACAATACAACTACTTCAACTAGTTAATCAGTCCTATCTCAACTTTAAACAATCAACTTCGAGTTCGAACATGAAATGTTAGTCTTCTTTTGAGAATCAAGATTACTAGTTCAAAGATAAAATAATAATCTTTTTTTATCAATCAACTTGACTAGTTCAAACATAAAATAATAATCAAACTTGAAATAATCAAGAGACGCGGCAGCGTCACGACGCCAAGTATTATAATAAACTACTGAAAAAAATTAAGGGATGAACGAAATTTCCTAAACTTTCAGTAGTTTTTGACAATGCTGTATCTCAGTGAAAAATGGTCTTATCGAGGACTAAAAAAAGCATTTGGAAGCTTCAAGTTTCTGGTTTTAAGATCATTCAGCGTACATTTTTCGAAGCTACAGGTTTCACGCGATCGTGAGAAATACGGAGAAAGAGTCATTTGGTAAATTTTCTTTACTTTTCTTTCGGCTGCAGTTACATGAAAGGCTAAACCATTGCATGGTTCGGATAGCTTGTTTATTAAGCTTCAATTTGCTTTGTTTGAAACCTCGATGCGACCATTTTTCGCTGAGATATTTGACTTTTAATGAAAAAGGATCCTTTTTTTTTACCATTGATATCTCAGCAACCAATGATCGCACAGAAATTAAACGGGGGCTTTCGAAAACTTGAATTAATGCTCTACAAGGATTGATGATGGTTTTTTGAAAAAAAATTCCATCTTTGCCATGAATTTAAAAAAACAAAAGAAAAAGAGCTATTTATAGTTTTTTAGAAAACATTATGCACATACGTTGAAAAAACAACGAAAATTAAACCAACAGCACGTTTTTTTTTAGTGCCCATCAAAAGTTTCGTAAAAATTTTTTACGTCGGTGTCTGGTATAAAGACCGGAACAGCGGTGCGCACACGAATTATTCACGATAAAAAAGTTATGGACAAAAGCAATAGATAGCACTAATATGTGTACGCGGATGTCGATTTTTACTAGGATAAATCGGCGTGGTGTACGTTACCTCACGGTTCATATCCCCTCACTTTCCCCTACTTGTTAACACTAAATTTCCTAATTTAGCAGCTATCGAGTTCACTTTTTTAGCACCAATACACGAGATGACAAAAACAAAATGTAATTGAACGGAATTGCTAAAAAATCATGCAAATTTGAAGTTTGCACATAGCTTCTTTATTTGTTTCTATTGTTCGTGAAGCTTCCTTTATGAGGAATCCGAGATAATAAACATTGAGACCGAACGTTATTTTCGAAACGAAAATTATGTCGACACCTGCCGCAGCCGTGGTTTGTCGGCTAACAGGGCTCTAATTGACTATTAATTTTATTTCATTTATTTTATTGGGTGCCAGTTAGTTTTGACAAAACTAACAAAACTATATTCAATTTAATCATTTATCAAACAATGAGACTATCACAGCGTGGCTGTGATTGGAGGATCAAAACGAATTGAAAGTAATGTGAGAAAAGCGTTCAAAGCAATTATAAATTTATTTGGATCGACTTACATTGACGTCGAATCCTTGGAATAATCCTTCTTTTGACAATATCTCTTGACGACAAAATCTAACTCACACGAGTAAGTTAATTGACAAAACACAGACGCGTTATGCGTTTTAATTAATACAAAATAAATAAAAAGACACAGTACGCGACAAAACTCCGCGAGAGCCGACTTCAATACAAGACAATTGACGTTCTTCTCCCTACACACGGAGATGAAGAAGTGATTATTATTTACGAACATGCCGGCCGGCTCACCGTGGTTCGAGGAGTCATCGGTTAAGTGGGGGTCGAATCCACGGTCCGTACATACAGGTCTTGCAGCTCTGCCCAATTAGGATCTTCACTGGAACCCTTGCGTAGTTGAGGGCAGCACTGCTACTGGTTCCACAGAAGCGGGAAGATTTAATTGTCAAATTGACTTTTAATAATTAGACAACATATACATTAATGAATTTGTAATCAATTCACTCGTGTCTCTTCTTAATCGACAATTTACGCATTGTCAAATTATGAACAACATAAATATGTTCTTATTATTGCACAAATATAAGCGTAGATATATTAGTTATTCATATTTACCGACTGTCAGTATCATGTGTATAGCCGGCCAACATGACCTTACTTTATTGCAACTTCTCATGTGCGTTGTATCCGTGCTCGTGTCCAATAAATATTATTTGGAAAAACAAATGAAATAAAAATGACAAAGTGTTGCGTACGTCATTGCCAAAAAAATGGTAATTTTAAATGGCAAATTAAAAATGGAATTTGGTTTTGCGCGGGGGAAAAATCCAAGACCATTGGCACCATCTACGCCGAGTTTGCCGAATATGGACTCTCATTTGCATGGTGACGAGTGACTCGATTTTTGGAAGTACTCCGGTGGCGGCGCTGCATGCGACCGACGGTCCTCTGGGCGACAGAGATAGGAGATAGTTCTCTCTTTCTCTCAAGAATGGCGGTGGAAGGCTTTTCGTTAGTAGCACCGCCATCGGTTCCCAATCAAAACTCGAGTCACCCCCCACTACCGGAGCTGCAAGACATGTATATACGACCGTGGTCGAATCCCATATTCCCAGCCAATGTTATAAGCATTAAGCAGGCAGCCTTTGTCCTATGTTCTCTTCGTCAAATATAGTCGAATAAGCAGTGTGATCTCGCACCGTGTTTCGTCTCGTACGAAATATATGATTTAATATATATTATATATAGCCGATGCCTGTCTTATGATTGCGGATCTTAATCATAATTTGACAATTTTAATTACGGATTTCTGGGCGCTCGAGAAGTCGAATCGACCGTCGACGTCGAAGAGACAAATTTTATTTCTACTTTCCTGTCACAACTTACATGTCATAACGATGGTCAAGGAGGTCTTTATACAGCAGAGTCCCAGTATAACGGTCGCCAGCATAACGAACAAATCTTCCGGCCGGCGAGATTTGTTCGTTATACTGGCGCCGTTAGCGCGGTATAGCAAATGGGGATTTTATGGCCATGGGTAATGAACCCCCATTCTGTTCGTTATACTGGGACTCTACTGTAAAAAAGCGTTGGTGAACGACGGAAAAAATTGAGGAAGCTATGTGCAAACTTCAAATTTGCATGATTTTTTACTTCTCAGCAGTTTTTTGCGATTGATTTCATTTCTTTTTGAAACTTTTTTCGAAATTAAGGTATATAATGAAGTACATAATAAGCGAGGGGCTATTTACTACTGTATGCGGTGTCCAAGTGATTCCAGAATGAAGTCGATTTCACTGATTTCATGAATAGTCTTTGTGTGATTTCACGTGATTTTAAGTGATTTCAAGGAACTTCAAGTGATTTCACATTAATTTCAATCATCTCAGAGCGATTTCATTGTGATTTCAACCGATTTCACCAATATTTTCGTAACGTCGATATCGTGAGTATTCATGTGATTTCTCGTTATTTCACGCGATTTCGATTTTGATTTCATACCGAGGTGTTTCAATTATTTGACAAATCCATTGCCACTCGTTAATAAGTATATATGAGGTATTCCAGTCCAAGTGTGTAAACCCGTGACCCTGACCCTCTCGAATTTATTTGATTTTTTTTTCATATGATCGCATTAAGTCTAAAATACTCATAATTTTTTTTGATTTTTCCAAACATCCCTATTTAAAAAAAATAAAAATAAAAAAACCGCAATTTTTTTTAAATCTACAGAAATTCTGAAAAAACCGTGATAGTATATTAAAAAATTCAAGCTAGGACCCATAGTGGGCAGATTTTTTTTCTGTGTTTTACAAGCTATTAACGTTCTCAAAATTCCAAAAAATTCTCAAATAACTCGCCTTGAGATACTGAATTAATTTGAGTACCAAAATAATTCAGTATCTGCTCAAGGTGAGCTATTTGAGATTTTTTTGGAATTTTGAGAATGTTAATATAGCTTGTAAAACACAGAAAAAAAATCTGCCCACTACGGGTGATAGCTTGAAGTTTGTTATATATTAACACGGTTTTTTCAGAATTTTTTAAGATTTAAAAAAACACCGTTTTTTCCAAAACTTTTTTTTTTCAAATAAGCGATGTTTGGAAAAATCTAAAAAAAATATGACGGTATATTTTAGACTCAATGCGATCATATGAAAAAAATCGAATAAATCCGAGAGGGTCAGAGTCACGGGTTTGCACACTTGGGCTGGAATACCTCATATATTTAAGTATATAATAAATATATATACAGTAGATTGCCTGAGAAAAACATTCATTTTTCCCCTCTCCTACTTCATGAAATCATAGTTTATAACATAATACACTACTCACAAAAATTAAGGGAGTGTTACATCCCGACATTTTCGAAGTATAAATTCTTTTGAATTTCAATAATTATTTCAATAATTACTTTAATACATTTGAATGATTGAATATTTGGAGATTGAATAATTGGTAGACCTAAAATTGCATTTTCATTTTATATTGCGTTTCACTCACACGATGCGCTCACTCTTGATTTCGTGGAACGGAATATCCGTTACAATAGCTATAATATAAAACTTGCAACTCGCGAGCTGTCGCCTCGCTCGAATTATTCGGCGATGCTGCAGTTTGCGATCGTGAGAACGACAGAGTCCCTGGATTCACGCGGGTGCAAAACGACCATGTCAGGAGTTTTGCACGTGGAATGGAAATTTGAGTTCTGGAAAAAAACCAGGAGGCTGATTCCTCGGTCGCTCGAGAGGGGAAAAATCCTTATCTCGAGGCGACAGAGAAATCAGTCTTAGACGAAACTACATAAGAAGGGTTAACACCTCAAAAGCTGAGACTCCGGGTCGTTCTGTGTCCTCCCTGCGCCGCGTCTGTAAACCCTATCCGCGTGTAGGCGGGATAGGTATCGCATAGTGGGCTATTGCGTCGCGAGCACCCGTAACATAATATAAAATTACTTGAACTGTTTTTGACCGAAATTACTAATAGGTTGTGAATCCGGGATACTCTGCTTCCTCCCTGCGCCGCGCTGTAAACCTCGTCTGCGTGTAGGCGGGACGAGTATTCGCATAGTGGGCTATTGCATCGCGAGCGCCCGCGTGAAACAAAAAATATATTTAAACTGTTCTTGACCGTGTTGTGACTGATACAAAAATTGTGATTGTGGCTGGATATAAATATTAGCGTGCGGGAAGAGTTCAAACGATCCGTCGATTCACCAAAGGAATCCTCGGAATTATCAGCAAGGGTGAGCGAAGGCGTGTGTGAGCGTGTGTGTGGAAAATTAGGTTCGTAACATAGATTTGCGTGCGGAATTTGTACGTGCACATTGCACTACATTTCGTAACGACTATTTCTACGACTAATAAATTAGAGTTATTTCAACCGATTTCTATTATTTTAATAATTATTTCAAACGATCACCCATCTCGCGCCGGAAACGGGCCTGTATAGGACGAGGCAAGGTGCCCAAGAATCTAACGACGGTAAGTCTAGCGGGGGAAAATAAACCTCGCGTTACGTTCGTACGTAACAGGAGCAAGAAAAATTTCCAAATTTTTCGGTGATTTTCAACAGGCTGTATTTCAGTGAAAAATGGTCATATCAAGGTCATAAAAATAACAATTTGAAGCTCCAAGATTCTAGTTTTTAGATCTTTTGGTCAAACATTTTGAGGAGCTACGGTTCTTACGCAAGTTTAAGAAATGGCGCGAGAGAAAATGTTTAAAAAATGTTCACCTCTTTATTTTTGGTCCACGGGCTTGGAATATTTTTTTCGAGCTAAATCAATACGTGGACTAGGTAGCCTGTTTATTCAGCTTAAATTTCCTTTTTTTATTTTTTCTCCACCTTGATTTCTCGCGGAGATATCCAACTTTGAATGAAAAAAGATCTTTTTGTCTTTAACCACTGATATCTCAGCAACCAGTGGTCGTACAGAAATTAATCGGGCTGATTAGGAAACTGGAATAAGTTTCCTACAAGATCCTTTCAAGAGTATTGGGAAAATTATTTTTTTCCACCCTTAATATTTAGTTGAAAAAAGTACCGAAAAGTAACTTTTTCCCTTGATTTGGTAAATCGACTGCAGCTTTGCTAATATTAATGCGAAGGCTAATGTTTTAAGGAACTTCTACAGCTGAATGTACCCCCAATAACCCTACAAATTTGCAAATTGATCCATTGAACGGTTCTTTCGGACCGATTGATCAAAATTTCCAACAAAATTAAAGGAGCAAGGTTTTTGTTTTTGAACATCGAGTAATCTTCTTAAAAATGGAAAAATTGATTTCTGTACGACTCTTTTCACAATTCTGCATCTGTTAACGGTTAAATATAAAAAAAAAATTAACAAAAAATTTTATTTTTTTATTTTTGCAATTCTTTTTTTTTTTGCAAATCGATAGAATGGTTTTTCTAGACCGATTGATCAAAATTTAAAAAAAAATGAAAGGAACACGGTTTTTGTTCCGAAATACCAGGTAATCTTCTTAAAAATGGGAAAATTGATTGTTTTCAACTTTTTTTTACAATTCTGCATCTTATACCGGTTGAATTTGAAAAAAAAATTCGAATATAAAAAAAAATATAGTGAAGCGTTCTTGCGAAAATTTGGATTGTTGCTTATCAACTACCGGCATTTGCGTTATCCAAAGTGTAGCACGTGAAGGTTGCACGGTCAGATTTACGCTTCTCTTGTGCGTGAGCATAATAGAAGCGCAGTTGATATGCAACAATCAAAAACGCTTCAGTATTTTGAATTTAATTTTATAAAAAATGTTTTAAAAAATGTTATTTTAAAATTATTTCGTTTTTTTTTCAAATTCACCCCTTAACAGATGCAGAATTGTAAAAAAAGTCGAAGAAAAATCAAGTTTCCCATTTTTAAGGTAGTACCAAAGTTCCATAGTGAGCGAAAGTTGGTCCAGTTTCTTATATTGTAAATAGAGTTAAATGAGTTGTTTTAATATCGAAGTAAATAACAAGGCATATGCGTATACATACATACCACTGTAGGGATACGGCAAAATAATTGATTGCTTATTAGATATATTTTAAGTCGTTTCAATATTTACGATAAGCGTAAACTTTTGGAAGTGTACAGGCAGACCACACAATGAAATCTATATACAGATGCGTGTACACTATTGTATATGGACGAATAAAAGATCGCGTCAACGCCGCATTCGCAGTCGCGCGCACACTCACGGGACTCACACACGGAAAACGAGTCAGCTGCTGTCCGTCTGCATGTATGTAATACTCCTTTCTGCGCACGCGCGAGTGTTTCTGTGCACGCGCCCTCATTCGCGCTTGCGCGCTGCAAGCCAAAGTTATATAGGAGTCAGGAAGTAAGAGATAAGAAGCCGAAACTCTGCCAGGCTGGTCGGCGAAATATGGTTCGCATTTCGGCTCAAGGATAGTAGTACTAATCTGTCCACCGTGTATTACTATATATATTTCAGTGTCCATCGTCGACGCAATTGACAGAAGAAGTACAATAACATAACCTAAATGTAATAATATATGTTCTGAAAATGTCGTGTTTCATTCGAGGCAGTAATACGGGTTATTTAAGTGAACGGAAAAAAATTAAGAAAATAACCGCAAAAATTTGAGTTTTTTTATGCTCGCAATGTAAGGAACCTATAATAACACCAATCAAAAAATTATCCTGCGCATTGAATATTTGAAGATTTGATTAGACTACGTAATTGCCAGCATGGGCAAATATTCAATTCACAGGGTAATTTTTCAATTCACAGAATATAAAGGCTGGCTTATGCAGCGGCCGTAATTTAACTTAAAAAAGTTGAAAATGTATATTGCCCTTGAAGCATTTATGCAGTTAAGGCCAGTTAATGCCAAAGCTGCATAAACGCCACAAGGGCAATATACACTTTCAACTTTTTTAAGTTAAATTACGGCCGCTGCATAAACCAGCTTTTAGATTTTTCAACAAAATGTCCAGAATCGATTGGACATTTATATGAAAAGAAAATAAGCTCCGCACTGGTATTTTTGTAAATACTGGAAACGGAGGATGAAAGATTTGCACATTTCTGAAACTATGTAGCCCAATCTAAGCATTATCACTTGGATTTTTCATTGATATAAAATAATTTAGACTACGCAAAGGAAAACAAGCTTCGCACTGGTATTTTTGTAAATACTGAAAACGGAGGATAAAAAATTTGCACATTTCTAAAGCCACGTAGCTCAGTCTGAGCAGTGTCACTTGGATTTTTCATTGACATAAAATAGTTTAGACTATGCAAAGTTTGTTTTCATGGAAAACTCTGCAGACTGGGATTTTTCCTCAAAGGGGAAACTTAATGAAAAATTCACACATCTCAGAAGCTATATGCATAGCCCTGCCTA
Source organism: Alloplasta piceator (assembly GCA_946863875.1). Taxonomy (NCBI): domain Eukaryota; kingdom Metazoa; phylum Arthropoda; class Insecta; order Hymenoptera; family Ichneumonidae; genus Alloplasta; species Alloplasta piceator. The sequence goes on from OX333078.1 coordinate 16,997,663, forward strand.
AGCGGTATAAGTAAATGAAAAATCCTAGTTACACCACTTAGCGCAAAGAAAACAAAAATTTCTTGTCACGCTAAATTCTGCAGAGTGAAAAGTTATATATTGAAAGCTACGCTTAAATATACAGTATACAGTTGTATATTTGAAGCTACGCTTAAAATATACAACTTTTATGAAAATGAAAAAACCCTGTAATGCCAGAATTCAGATTTATGACTTTATTTAGTTTAATAATCTGGAAGAAAATGTAAAAAAAACGCTTATGGTTTGTACCTCTCATCTTTTTATCATGCATCTGCGTTAGTCAACTTTATTTTTAATAAAAATCGCGATCATTAGAAAATTTTTTCATTGCAGTTATATTGCAGTAGAAATTTATTCGTGATCCTGTTACGATGCCTGAAATATTCTTTGACCCCTGCGGAAATTTCTGTACGGGCAACAACTATCAGGCGTCAGCCATCTATCACTTCGGAATATAAACGCCGCTGCTAATAATCATAATATTCGAACGATGTCTCGACAACCACGCCCCAAGCGGCGAAATCGTGTAACCGGTAACTTTGTGCCAGAAGCCTGACCAGTTCTGTTCCGTGGAGATTCGTCTCCTTACCTCTTATTTCCTGATAGGAGTATTATATATATGTCTGGATGTCGAGTCTGCAGCGTTGCCGTGTTATCTCTTCCATGTCACATTTCTGTAGAATTTTATCATGAATTTTGAACTTTGAACGTTAATATTTCAGAAATTAATGAGTTGATGGTTTTGGAACCTATCCTCAAATATTGTAAATATTTTGTTTTATTGTTTTATTCGTTTTTCATGAAAATTCGTCTCGACATCATAGTTTAATTAGTGAGAATGTGACATTAACAGCAACATAGCATATGCGATACATGTAAAACTACCGGGTTTTAAGGTACACCCACAGAAAAAATTTATTAGAATCAAATAAATTCACATATTTGCGAAAATTTTATTTAGAATTAATAAGGATTTATTTGTATTGACGAAGATTTTATTTGATCATGCCCTTTAGTCATACTTGAAACAAATATATAAATTTATTTACTGGCGCCGAATAAATACCATATTTATATTGGTTCGTCGAAATAGCGATTTACTTACATCAAATAAATGATCTATTAAAAATATTAAAATTGAATAGCAATTTATTTACGTCAAATAAAATTTATTTAAATGTGCTCTGCGTCGTACTACGCGCACAATATGACGTCGCTCGCCGGCGTGACGATGCTCAGCAATCCAGAGTTGGCATATTCACGTGTATTTACGGGCTTCCATTAATACGTGATTTTGTGATTTTATTGAAATATTGTGATGTGGACGAGGAAACGCAAGATTTTCTTTGCGATTCGGGGCTCGAAGAATATATCGACATCTTCAAAAGTCAATAAGTTATTAACATGCATGATTCACATGAGTGAGCAAATAACCAAGACTGATTGGCCAAAAAAGTTATTCACACCCAAAAATAGGGTGATCTCGTATATTCCCATATTAATCAAAATTCCCTAATTTCCCATATTATTTCCATATCCCCATATTAATCGCGTGTCCCAAATTTTAAGGTTATGGATGGTCATGGAACAAGATGTTCATGAACAAATAAATTCTTTATTTGTAACAAATAAAAAATTATTAGTGGCAACTAATATAAATTCAATAAGAGCATTTTTAAATAAATTTTTAATTACTATCAAATAAATTTTTATTTGAAGCAAATAACTTATTTATCGCAGGCAAATAAATATTTCATTATGGCCAAATAAAAGAAGCTGAGAATTAGTGAACTTGAATTTAAATAAATCCAAATATTCGATAGTAATAAAACCGTATTTGGCCTATATTTAAATAAGAAATTTTATTTGTTTCAAGCACATTTTATTTGTTTTAAATAAATCTTTTCTGTGGGTGCGTAGCTCCTAGAAAAGTTTGACCAAAATATCTGAAAACTAGAATCTTGAAGCTTCAAAATTCATTTTTTATGACCTCGATACGACCATTTTTCACTGAAATACAGCCTGTTGAAAATCACCGAAAAATTTGGAAATTTTTCTTGCTCCCTTAATTTTTGCGAGTAGTGTATATTGAACGTCGTGAAAGGAAATCGCGGTGTGAATTTCGTAAGCGGTGAAGCATCAAGTTTTTGTATTCGCCTTTTGGGTTCAAATTGGGTTTGAAACCCAGTTCGAAAATTTGGAAAAAATAATAATTGAAAGTGGTAATCATCGAAAAAATTTCTGGTTATCGAAAAACTAAACAAAAATAGATGATAGTTCTGAATAATTTTTTTTTTTATAAGTACATTTAAAAACAATGAAAATGAATAAAAAATGTTATATGGTTCATTTTTGGACAGGCTTAAAAAAAAAAATTTCGCGCATGCACGATTTTCGTGTTTTTTGCCATATGCGTGGCAAGAAGACTAGAATACTAGTCTCCTTGATGCGTGGATGGCCAAAAGGTGGCCCTTTTCTGACCACTAATAGTGAAGTTAGCCGATTTCCGTTCTCTTTTCCCCGGCCGCAAAAATATCCGATTTTCGTTCTTTCTTCCTCGTCTATGTTCACTATTAGCGGTCAAAAAGAGCCCCTTTTTGGCAATCCACGCAAGTAGCGAACACTAAAATCATGCATGGGGAAAAAAAGATCGTGCGCAAAGCGGGCCTGAGCGTCTTTTGTCCCGCGTGGTTGCGCTTCGCTCGTGCGCCAAACTTCACGCTCATCAAAAAGACGTATCTCTGGCCCTAAATGCACAAAATACGACTATTACGTGGTTAATTTGTGATAGAATTCGTTTCGTGTTTTTTTTCAACACTTACCCAGGTAGGAATTGACGATGAAAAAAGGGCTCGCCAAGCCCTGAAACAAGGCTCACATTTTTTAATTCAGGCTGAGCATCAGCCTGATTTTAAGCCTAGAAAAACCCCTGAATGATAACGCGGTTTCAGGCTCTTGCACACAGGCTTGACCAAAGGTTGGTAGAAAAGCCTGTACTAAGCCTGAAACGAGCCTTAATGAAGCCTTTATGAGCATTTGTGACCCGTGCAGAATTATTTATTTTTTCCATATATTTATCTATTGTTACGATGAAAATCAGTTCCATATTCATAATTAATAGTTTCTAAGGGTCAAGTAACGGAAAAAAAAAATTTAAGAAAAAACAATTTTTGCCCCTAGTGGGGTTTGAACCCGCGACCCTCGTTTTACGCATATCCTCAAATTCAACATGAATTAAATTTATTAAAAAATTGATAATTTGAAAGTTCATGGATTTCTCCGACTGATTTAGTTTTCTTGCATATTCGCGGACCCTAGAATACGTACGAGACCAGACTTGGATTTGAAACCTTCCTACCTATCGAGCCTAGATAACGACCTAAGACTGGGACGCTACCCGTAGTAAAAAAAACTCCATTGAATCGCCAATGGCAATCAATGGTCCTCATACGACTCCATTGGACAATGAATGGGAACCCATTGAGATTTCCGCATTTGTTAATGGCGTACAGGGCTGACCATTGATCAGTGAATGGGTATCCATTGAACATCAAATGCGGATGAATCGAATGATCATCATTACTTAATGATGCTCATTGGAAAGTCAATGCGGATGAATCTAATGATCATCATTACTCAATGATGCTCATTGGAAAGCCAATGCGGATGAATCGAACGATCATCATAACTCAATGATGCTCATTGGAAAGCCAATGCGGATGAATCGAATGATCATCATTACTCAATGATGCTCATTGGAAAGCCAATGCGGATGTATCGAGCGATCAGCATTGCCCAATGGTGTCCATGGGAAGGTAAATGCTGATGAACGAAATGATCCGCTTTACCCAAGGATGTCCATTGGAAAGTCAATGCGGATGAACTGAAAGATCAGCATTTCCCACAGATGTTCATTGGAACCCAAATGCGGCTAACGATGAAATGATCAGTATTTACCAGGGATACCCATTGCATAATAAGTAACTACGAATTATACAATGATCAACATTTATCAATAATGTCACTTCATTGATGACTGATCGAATGATGAGCAGCATTCGTTAACGATGTTGCAATCCATATTCGAAATTCAATGCTGAACAATTAAAACCATCGATCGATGAGAATTTTTCCGAATGCGATATTTCTCAAACGGCGGTGAAATAATAAAATTAAGTAAGAGTAGATGTCGCTGATTCTCATATATGAACCAAATATTTTCTTCAATTGTCATAAATGCTGATGATTATATCGGTGGTCAATTAATATTAGCATAAGCTCGGAAATTATTCGAAAGTAATTTAAAAAAAATATATTATAAACTGCTCATCAAGTACGCGTACGTTTGGGATAAATGATTTTTAAAACCGTTTATTTTTAACATATACACATAATTTTATCAGTCCTTCTCAACTCGATTTGTGAGAGGAGAAACGTATATACTTTCATTATATCAATCGTCATCTGAATACACTTACAATCTATTTTCTCAATTCTGAGCTTCAATAATTTCTATTAAATGTAATTATATATATTTATATATATATATAATTATTGGTCGTTATGCTAATATTAGCATTATGATTAACCTTACTTACTGATAACTTACATCATTTGATTATTTAATGCGTAATTCCATGTATATATACCAATCATATGAAAGAATCTCCATTGATGATCCCATTTATTCTCCATTGCCCACAAAAACCAATGGAGGTGAATGGCGAATTAACTAGGGAGATTGTCTCCATTGAATCCCCATGGGATAATCCCCATTCCGTTTCAAATGGGGAATTCGATGGCGAAAATGTGCTTAGAAAATTCAGCATTCATATCCATTGGTTTTGTGGGCAATGGGGAATGAGTAGCGAACAGCAATGGAGATTCTTTCGTATAGTAAAAACTCCATTCATCGCCATTGAAAAATCCCCATTCATTCCCCATTGCCAAAATAACCAATGGGGACGAATGCCGAATTGCCTAAGGGGATTGTCTCCATTGAATCCCCATTAGATAATCCCCATTCCGTTTTAAATGGGGAATTCAATGGCGAAAATCCCCTTAGGCAATTCGGCATTCATCTCCATTGGTTACTTCGGCAATGGGGAATGAATGGGGATTTTTCAATGGCGACGAATGGTGTTTTTTACTACGGGTATCCACTACACCACCGACTACTTTTGATATACTGATGTAAATATCATATTTATAGAACCCCGGCCGAGAAATAAATACGTACCAACCCGTAGTAAAAAACTCCATTCGTCGCCATTGAAAAATCCCCATTCATTCCCCATTGCCAAAATAACCAATGGAGATGAATGCCGAATTGCCTAAGGGGATTTTCGCCATTGAATTCCCCATTTGAAACGGAATGGGAATTATCTAATGGGGATTCAATGGAGACAATCCCCTTAGGCAATTCGGCATTCATCCCCATTGGTTATTTTGGCAATGGGGAATGAATGGGGATTTTTCAATGGCGATGAATGGAGTTTTTACTATACGAAAGGATCTCCATTGCCGTTCGCCACTCATTCCCCATTGCCCACAAAACCAATGGATGTGAATGCCGAATTTTCTAAGGACATTTTCGCCATTAAATTCCCCATTCGAAACGGAATGGGGATTATCCCATGGGGATTCAATGGAGACAATCTCCCTAGTGAATTCGCCATATTCACTTCTATTGGTTTTTGTGGGCAATGGGGAATAAATGGGATCATCAATAGAGATTCTTTCATATGATTGCTATATATACATGGAATTACGAATTAAATAATCAAGTAAGTTATCAGTAAGTAAGGTTAATCATAATGCTAATATTAGCATAACGACCAATAATCATATCATATATCATATATAGCAATCATATAGCAATCATATATATATATATATATATATATATATATATTTATATATATATATATATATATATATATATATATGTATATATATATTACATTTAATAGAAATTATTGAAGCTCAGAATTGAGAAAATAGATTGTAAGTGTATTCAGATGACGATTGATAATGAAAGTATATACGTTTCTCCTCTCACAAATCGAGTTGAGAGGGACTGATAAAATTATGTGTATATGTTGAAAATAAACGGTTTTAAAAATCATTTATCCCAAACGTACGCGCACTTCATGAGCAGTATATAATATATTTTTTTTAAATATATTATATTATATTTTATTTTAAACTATTATATTATATTTTAAACTGATTGATCATCGATATAATCATCAGCATTTATTACAATTGAAGAAAATATTTGGTTCAAATATGAGAATCAGCGACATCTACTCTTACTTAATTTTATTAATTCACCGCCGTTTGAGAAATATCGCATTCGGAAAAATTCTCATCGATCGATGGGTTCAATTGTTCTGCATTGAACTTCGAATATGGATTGCAACATCGTTAACGAATGCTGCTCATCATTCGATCAGTCGTCAATGAAGTGACATTATTGATAAATGTTGATCATTGTATAATTCGTAGTTACTTATTATTCAATGGGTATCCTTGGTAAATGCTGATCATTTCATCGTTAGCCGCATTTGGGTTCCAATGAACATCTGTGGGAAATGCTGATCTTTCAGTTCATCCGCATTGACTTTCCAATGGACATCATTGGGTAAAGCGGATCATTTCGTTCATCAGCATTTACCTTCCCATGGACACCATTGGGCAATGCTGATCGCTCGATACATCCGCATTGGCTTTCCAATGAGCATCATTGAGTAATGATGATCATTCGATTCATCCGCATTGGCTTTCCAATGAGCATCATTGAGTAATGATGATCATTCGATTCATCCGCATTTGATGTTCAATGGATACCCATTTACTGATCAATGGTCAGCCCTGTACGCCATTGACAAATGCGGAAATCTCAATGGGTCCCCATTCATTGTCCAATGGAGTCGTATGAGGACCATTGGTTGCCATTGGCGATTCAATGGAGTTTTTTACTACGGGAAAATAGTAATAAGAATTTATTTTCATTACCCGAAGGGCGTTTTTTGGTTCAACTTGTCATTTAACTTAATTTAAAAAAATCAAATATTGGATCAGATGAATAATAATAACAATAATAATAATAAATATTAAATAATAATAAATATTATTACTTAATTTATATTGTTATTATTACCATTTATGTATTTGTATTATTTATAACATGTTTTTAATTTATGTATATGCATGTGTATGTATATCATATCGAATATATGTACTAAATTTTATTCTGATTATCTTATTCTTTGAAAGATACTATTCAGATATTATTCAGATACACAATTTCAAAATATTCTCGCATTAATTGCTAAATTTTTTTTTCATAAAAATACAGAAAAATATTATTTTAAACTCAGCTAAAAGGCTGACGATAGAAACAAGCTTGTGCGAGTCTTGTTTCACCGAGCCTGAATGAGACAGACCTGGGCTAGGTTTCATTGCATCGTTTAGAGCAGCCTGGAACGAAGACTGGCTGCTCAGCCTAAACTCAGGGTTATTTCAAGCTTTATTCAGCCAGTGAATTTTAAGGCTAATTATTGTATTTTATCACAACCTGAAACAAGCCTGCATCCAGCCTTGATTTTTAGCCTTAAAATGCACCGGCTGAATAAAGCCTGAAATAACCCTGAGTTTAGGCTAAGCAGCCAGTCTTGGTTCCGGGCTGCTCTAAACGGTGCAATGAAACCTGGCCCATGCTCACTCAAGCTCGGTGAAACAAGGCTCGCACAAGCTTGTTTCCATCGTCAGCCTTTTGATTTCCTACCTGGGTAGCTTTTTTTGTTTAATTACCCAAAAAACATAGTTTAGTAAATAATTGTATACGATAGCTTACCTTGCAACTCTACTTCACGACTCTGCCTTACGAGGTAAATAATTTATACAATAGCTATTAAATACACAATAAATGAAATTATTTCTTTACACGTTTCAATGATTTACATACTCTAAATTGCTAGAAAGAAAATGTTTTTTTCATTTTCTTACACTAAGCTGTTTTTTTTATATCCAATTGCTTATATTTACTTTTTAAATCTTTTTGTCATTACAAATTTTTATTAAAAATCAAATTTAATCATAATTTGAATAACATTTTTTAATTGCCTGCACTTTTTTGAGAAATAACAACTTGTGACATATTTGTGTGTATTTCCATCAGTTACAAATGAAATTATTCAAACACCATCTATAAGGCAATTGACAAGATTCATGGAAACCTCGCCATTACATGAATTAAACCAAAAAAATCGAAGTGTTGAAAAAAAAGCAAGACGAATTCCATCACAAATTAATTACTTGAAATTGTTTTAAAGCCAGTGGTTTGTCGAAAAAAAAACCAAATAACTTTTTTTCATTTTTTTTTTAATGTAGTTAAAAAAAATTTAAACAAATGATTCAGAAATAGCTTCTATTTTTTTTTACTTTTTCAAAAATCATTGAAATTTTTTCGATGATTACCACTTTCAATTTCATTCATTATTTTTTTTTTCAAACTTTGAGGTTCTCTCTACATCCTCGAGAATCCCCAGAGTGGTATTATGAGAAATAAGCTGACGTAAGTTTATAAAAATAGAAAACGAAAAATACCCATTCTGATGATTTAAAAGAATTTGCAGAAAATGTCAAAGTTTCTAATTTAAAAAATTTTTTAAAAATGACAAAAATCGAGATTATTTCGTTTTTTTCCAAAAATTCAAAAAAAAACGTTGAAGATCGGTCTGAATAATTTTTTTCTATATTTTGCTGAAAAGTACATTTCAAAAATTTTGAAAAAAAAAACATCCCGATAAGTCAATTTTTGAAAAGTTAAAGATATTTGAAAAGTAAAGAGCCAATTTTATTGAAAAATCCATGACTTTTCTTCAGTTGGGTAAAAAAATTTGAAATAATTCTAAAAAATGTTTTTGATGGGGAAGAAGAAAATAAAAAAGTTTTAGCCAAATCGAAAAGGGTCGGGGTGTAAAGTGATCAATTTGGCGTGGAATGCATCATATATATCACGTTTTTGCGTATTTAGTTTTCATTTCAAAAATGCTATATATACATTAGACTGTTTCATTTTTCAGCTTTTTTTTAATTTTCCGTTTTACGCATCAAAAGTTTAGGGATTTAAGTGTAATATGATGTTTCGCGCAAGAACACGCTGGCAAAAAATATTTAGAGGTGTCTCAATCGGGTTTAAGATCACATTGATGAGTCACCTCTCAGGGTTGACTGACCAGCTGCTCCTTCCTCGAGATTATATATTATGTAAAATAAAAAGGTTAAACAGGGTGTATTATATGAAACAAGTTCAAAAAAAAATGTTCAAATGAGAAGAAGGGCGGAATTTTTTTTTTCAATACTTTTTCATGCTGTAACTTCTTAATTTCATGTTACGATTAATGCGCCACGCGAAAGGTGGACTCTGACAATCAACTTAAAGAAGTGACTCAATCGACCTCAAGATCATATTTTGCACAATTTTTTTTTTTTAATAACTAAATTTTTGTAAACAATGAACAAGTAAAAAAATCGTTTTCAAAGCATTGAGAACGATTTTTTCACTCTTTCATTGTTTAAAAAATTCAGTTATAAAAAAAAAAATTCGTGGCACATATGATCTTGAGGTCGATTGAGTCACCTCTTCAAGTTGACTGTCAGAGTCCAGCTTTCGCATGGTGCATCGTAACATAAAATTAAGTAGTTACAGCATGAAAAAGTATTGAAAAAAAATATAAAAAATTTCGCCATGCTTCTCATTTGAACATTTTTTTTAACTTGTTTCATATAATACACCCTGTCATACCTTTTTATTTCATATGATATATAATCTCGCGGAAGGAGCAGCCGGTCAGTCAACCCAAGAGGTGACTCATCAATGTAACCTTAAACCCGACTGAGACACTTCCAAATATTTTTTGCCAGCGTGTTCCTTGCGCGAAACTTCATATTACACTTAAATCCCAAAATTTTTGATGCGTAAGACGAAAAATTAAAAAAAAAGCCGAAAAATAAAACAGTCTAATATACATATGTGTCATTCCATATCTATTCAACGACGTTTTGACGGTGACCCCTTCGATTTTTAATATTTTTTAATATGTTATTATACATGCAAAAAGAAGTTTCCATGCCAATTTTTAGCTCTCTATCTTAAACCATACCGAAGTTATTGATTTTTCAAGAATATACTTAAAATAATCATAACTTCTACATTAACCCCGATATTGTAATTTGTCAAGAGGTCCTTTTTTTTGTTTTTCAAGGTACTTTTTGAAAAAAATATTGAAAATTGAGAAAAACAAATTTTTAATGTCTTTTTAACTATTTTAAGCTAAAAATTTGGATTTTCTTTCAATTCCCTTCGATTTTTTTCAAACAAAATTATTAAATTTTACGTAAAAAAACAAAATTTTTTATATTTTACCGAAGAGGGGATTCAAATAACTTCGTATCGAATTTTTTTTTTTCTACATTCTTCTACATTCTACAAACTTCTACATTAATCAAGATATTGTAATTTGTCAAGAGGTCGTTTTTTTTCCTTTTCAATGTACTTTTTGAAAAAAAGATTAAAAATTAAGAAAAACAAATATTTAATACCTTTTTAACTTTTTTAAGCTAAAAAATTGGATTTTCTTCTAATGGGACCCCTTCCATTAAAAAAAAAAATTATAAAATTCTACGTAAAAAAAAACAACATTTTTGAGATTTTACCGAAAAGGGGATTCAAATAACTTCTTATCGAAAAAAAAAATGTTCGATTTTTTTTTCGTAATTTTGATCTTTTTTTCCTCCTATGACTACAATAGTTGATTTCAATAATGTTAAAATAGATAATCTAACTTGCCTCACATATTTCCATTGTAAATTATAATAGATAACATCAATAATTACAATTCAAGTAATTACTAATAAGTAATAATTACAATTCATATATACCCCTCGATTATATCTCAATGACGTAGGCGGACAAAAATAACAGTGGATTCAATTGAAAGATAAATGCATTATTAGATGACGAGAGCTCGTAGATCTTAAAAAGATTGTTTTCGTTTTTTTTTTGTATTATCGTCTTGAAATTTAAATCGGTCTTCGGCGGGAAACAGATTGGCGTATATTATAAGAGTGCGGCAGCGTTCGCATGTATCTTTTCAAAATTTCCTTAATACTTGCACTGTGAAAGATTTTTGTATTAAATTTAATAAAAAAAATATGAAGTTTTTATGCATATACAATATATTAATTTTCATATACATGTGTATGGTAATATTCCAACACAAGTATATGAAAAATCAAATAACTTCTTTCAATTTTAATATACGTTCGTATATTAAAATTCCAATACAAGTATGTGAAAAATCAAATAACTTCTTTTAATTTTAATATAAGTTCGTATAGTAAAATTCCAATACATAATATGATTTTTAAAGCAGAATCATGAAAAAAGATATGAACATTAATATTCTTTTGTATATTAAAATTAAAAGAAGTTATTTGATTTTTCATATACTTATATTGGAATATTACAGTACACATTGTATATGAAATTTAATATACTGTATATGCATAAAAAAGTAATATTTTTTTATTAAATTTAAGATGAAATTGTTAATTTTCCAATACCATGTATATTAATTTTGATTTCGTATACTTGTTATTGAAATTTCATATACGGTATATTAAATTTCATTATAATATTGAAAAGAATTTTCAATGGTTGATTGCAATTTTAAGAACGAAGTGTATTAATTTTCAATAATGTATATGAAAATTGCGAAAAAGTATACAAAAACGGTTTTCATATACGGGTATATTAATTTCCAATGTTCGCTTTTTTAATTTTAATATATAAATATTAAATTTAAGATGAAATTGTTAATTTTCAAATATCTTGTATATTAATTTCGATTTCATATACTTGTTTTTGAAATTTAATATACTTTTGTATGTTAAATTTAATAAAAAATTTTACAGTGTGGCGTCGAGAGGCTGTCACGTCTCTTGATGATAAGTAATTAAAAACGATGACAGCAAAATAATTATTCAAGCGAATTAATTAGCGATCACAGCGTGCACAAGGTTAATAATAATTCGACGTATAACTATCCTAATAACCTTCTGTTCATTATTCGAAACTCCTGGGAATATAATGATGATAATTGATGAGACGAGTTGGAATATTTCACGAAGTAAATTGCAGTAATAAGAAGATGATTACGTTTTGGTTTCCTCGTCGGCATTCATGGTCAGTTTTTATGGATTAATTTGTTTATTCTAAGAATTTCCAGTCGACGCGTAAAAAAATCCAGAGAAAAACAAATAATGATAAAACACAATGTCTTCACATTTTTTGCAATCTTTAAATAACCGTATGTCTTGAATTTTTAATTACAAATAAATCATGGGATAAGGTAAACGGAATGAAAATTAAACAATTAATAAAACAATTAATCGCAAATTCTTTTTTACGGACTAATATAAAATACTGCAAATAATATTAGTCGTAAAATCAATTATAAATCATCATGCAACTCTTATAATAAAATTCAATTTTCATTAATTCCCTGATTCGTGCTGCGGTGCAATATTATATGTAAAATTAGTCCCCTTCAACACAATTATATTCTACATATTTTCAAAAATTAATTGCAAAAAAATTCACGTATAATTTCAATCTTATGATAACTTATTTCTACTAATATTTTTCTTAATTTATTGACATTAATAAGAGTGTGATTTGAGTAAATTCTTCGAATTTCCCGGTAAAACGTTTGAAAAGTTTCTGATTATTGAATAATCGTAAAAAGAATGAATTTTTTCTAGCTACGAAGGTCTTGAATATTTCTTACGTGACAAAATAACATGAGCCTCCATAGCTCAGGGGTTAGAGCACTGGTCTTGTAAACCAGGGGTCGAGAGTTCAAATCTCTCTGGGGGCATTCTTTTTTTTTATTCGGTAAAATTACAAACAAATGATTTTCGACTTGGCAACAATAAATTGAGTTTTGTGTTGTGAAAAAACAATGATTAACAACAATAGAACTATTGTTTTGAACATGAAACATAATCGGGCTTGTATTGCTACCGCTCTAGGCGAAATACGGACGTAGCACGAACTATAGATATACACATGTGTGTTCATTGCCCTGCCAGCTGGAATTATTCATAGTAATAACTATAACAACCATTTCTAGCCCACAATCATTGGCCAGAGAAAAAATTCTCTAGACAGAGATGAAGGTATGTCAATAACTGATCGATTATTTTTTAAATGGCCCATTAATACAACTAGCTCCTAAATCCTCATTTTTAAGTCGTTTTTTTAGTAAATAAAAATTTATCGATAAAATCTATCTCTTTGAGATACACATATTTTTTTTCAAGTATAGATATTGGCCAGACTCCATTCATAAATATTTTTCGAAAAATGTAAATATTAGCCTTTTCTGTTCCAAGCAGAAATATGGCGAAATTAATGGCCGAAAAACAAATTGAAAAAATGATTTTCCTTTCGCTGAGCGCGTTCTTTAATCTTTCAAAGTTATTTATTGGCGCTGTAAAACCTCAGGCATTTGGAAATTTATTACTGACCATGAATTGCGAGATTTAACGGAAGATTTATCCAAATGGGGTAAGCGAGAAATTTTCGAGCTATGAATATTGCGTAAAAATGTATTTGATCTCTTCTGAGTTTTCCTTAAATTTGAAATTTTATCGCAACGTTCGAGATATTGTTCATAATTTTTTTTCTTCAACGACAGAATCACCCGTATCCTATGGTTTCAGCTCGTTCACGAGGAATGGATCATAATCCATTCCCTTTCATAAAAAGATAAAAAGATATAAAAAAAAAAGTCTGCCATCAAAGTGAAACTTTTTAATCTCTGCAAATAGATCTGGCGCTTTGAAGTTGACTTCGTCATTCGGCGGTAACGAACTTTCAACAACTTTTTTTTTCATACCTCTCCAAGATCTAATCGCCTTCAAGATGATATACTTAAAACATTTCGTTTATAACGAGCCCAATTGCTTCCGTCTTTCATGTCGTTTTATTTACAAACTTTTCGGTCATACATATTCCCGTCTAGGTGTTAATTGACTTTTCAAAAATGGATTGTCGAACTCGTTTTTTAAATTACGAAATCGGAAATATCATTAATAATGTTTGTCAATGATGACAATCGTTGGCAATTTCAGAAAGGAAAAAACGGGTGAAGAGCAAGTATAGCTCGTAAATTAGTTGGCTCTCGTTAGACGTGATAGTTTTCATTGTAATTTCGTTCTATATGCTAGTTTTGTAGATATTTTTCAGATTTTCAAAAACTCCAGTTTAGGAGGTTATGGGTGGCGACAGGTAATTCATGGAAAGTGGCCCATTCAATGCTTGTTATTTTGAAAATGAAACAGAGCATCGAAAAATTGTTTAGGAATACCTGATAACGATTTTTCAAGAGCCTTTAAGGGGACCCGCAAGTGAAATTCTAGCTCTATTATACATATATGCTAAAAGGCTGCCGATTTGTTTGTGTGCATGGTGTTGGATAAGACATGATGTCTCACGTCGAAAAATAATTCTGGTAAAATCTTCACAATTTTCGAAATTTTCATTTTTGAATGAAAAAGAATTGTACGAAATCCATGCTTAAAGTTGTTTTAAATAGTCAACAGGACCCGTGAAAAATTCGTCATATCTTAAAATTGAAGGAGATCAATTTTTATATTTAAAAAAAATTACTGGAAAGGCTTTTTTCGTACATGCAAGCTGCTTAACTTTATTTTGTGTGACTTCTACTGTCACAAAATTCCGCTACCTCGACGTAGCGTAGGAGTGAGATGGGGAAATAATTTTGTTTTTATAGTAATAGGATTTGTATATGAGGCATTCCACGGGTTTTCAGTAAGGTCAAAACCCTCACTATTTTTCAGAGTCCCGCAATTTTTTCATTATTAAAAGGTACCTACTAGGAGTGTCTGTGATTTTTTTCAGATTTTTTTAATGAGTTCCGCTCCAGATATCTCAATTTTTGAAAAATGAGAATCAGTTTTCAACTAGATTTACCTTAAAAACTATGGCACAGGCAAAAAAATTATCGGACAAAATATTTTTTATTTTGAATGAACAAACAATAAAAAAACAAAATTTCGGTGGACATACAGAAAAAATTGGCATCATGGGCCGCGAACTGGTTTAGACGATACGGACCGATTTGTATTTTTTGTTTAAATCTTTTATATTGATATGAATTGGATGATCAATTGGAAGAAACTTTGAATTTCACATAAAAAATATATCAAAGTTTTTTGTATGTGAAAAAATGGTAAAAAAATGCTAGAAAAAATGATTTACGACGTCCTTCGGTTCCAATGTTGGCGAAAGGATTCGATAATATCGATAATAACTGCACCTACTTACGCCGGCAGTGCAGCAGCAAACTAATAAAATGTCTCCAAATGTTGATACACCAATTCGAGAGTCGAAAAGGTGTCTTCTGCACTGCCGGCATAAGTAGGTGTTATTATCGGTATTATATCGAATCCTTTCGCCAACATCGGAATCGAAAGACGTCGTAAATCATTTTTTCTAGCTTCACCGTCGTGTGAGCGAAATGAGTTACGACAACTACCGAATTGATTCGTGCCTGAAGCCGATGCCAGAATAAATAATTAAAAAAAAAAATTCTCGATCAGAATTATTAGGCCGGTCAACGATTACACGTTTTTTCGTAAGCACTGAGCAATCACTTTGATCAATAGATATTTGAATCGCCGATCAATTTACTCCGTCACTGATGATTGGAATATTTATCGTGATTTACGATGAACTTGCACTACCATAACATACTTGCACCGACAGAAGCCGAAAAGTAAAAATAAAGGTTATGCTATTTCACATACAATCATAACATCGAAACCGACCAAGGAAATACGCGGCGGGAACGTTTACTTCCGACCTTGTCGCCGGTGTCGCGTCGTTCGAGCGGGAAATTTGAAAATTTGAAAAAATCAATCTTATAACATAAAAAAAACTTTGATATATTTTTTATGTAAAATTCAAAGTTTCTCCCAATTAATCATCCAATTCATATCAATATAAAAGATTAAAAAAAAAAATGCAAATCGGCCCGTATCTTCTAAACCAGTTCGCGGCTCATGATGCCAATTTTTTCTGTATGTCCACACTAACAACAGAAAATTCAGAAAAATTTAGAGAAAAATCAAGCGTGACATACTTTTTGAAAATCGATTTTTTTCATTTATTATAGAATTTTTGTACGAAATTATTTTATTTTATTGTTAAAGTCAAAAGTTCATTCAAAATCAAAAATATTTTGTCCGATAATTTTTGTTGCCTGGGCTATAGTTTTTAAGGTACATCTGGTTAAAAACTGATTCTCATTTTTTTTAAATTGAGATATCTGGCGTAGGACTCATAAAAAAATCTGAAAATAATCACAGACAGTCCTACCTTTTGATAATAAAAAAATTGCAGGACTGAAAAATAGTGAGGGTTTTGACCTTGCTGAAAACCTGTGGAATGCCTCACATATCTTCTTTTTCACCCATATGATATATATGCATGACTGATTCTTTGGAATACCAGTGTTACGCCCCGCGACTTTCGGGATTTCTCATCGTCCACGGGCTTACCTATATCGGGTAATTCTCGAGGAAAAATGCGCATGAGAGGGAAACACGGTCGAGGCGAGGATTTATCCTTACGGTGGTCATATTTCCACCAATTCTCGAATTGCAGGCAATAGCGACAGCGTTGACGCCTCACGCATCAACGCATACCATCGAGGAGAATTTCGAGCGAAGTAATGATAATGCCGAAAGAAAAGATGATATATCAAATATATTAAACATCCGCGGAGATACGGACTCCGAGAAAATAGCGATAGGGCCTCTGTCGGGCCAAGCGACGCGGGCATTAAAATCTTTGAAAGCGCGTGGCACACACACTAAATTCGAGATACTCACGCACACTAGCGTGTGTCCACACCGACGCCATCATGAATGATACGTCGAGTAATGATATTAATACGTACGATCAGTGGTTCTTCCCTTTCATTTTTGGTAACGAAATAATTTTGAAATCCCGAAAGTCCGAAAAATAGGACAATAAAGTCATGTCAAGTCTAAATTCAAGAATGGAAATTATTCCCTGGGTCAGGTCGGTCGAATCAGAAAATAGATTTATTTTTTTTTTGAAAAAAAAACACAAACATAAAAAGCGCAGAGGAAAAATTCCTCTTGAGAATATTGAATTTTGCTGCTTGAAAGTTTCAAGATGGTTGGGTTTTGCGATGATTTATTAGGGTAGAAGAAAAAAAAAGGGAAAGGAACATGCGGAAAAAAATGACGAAAGAAAAGAACACCACTGCGTCGTGAAAAGAGCACACGTGGCTCTTCAAGAATTAGTCACCCTGCGGGGAAAGAGAAAGGAAATCGCTTGGAGATAGAGAGCACTTCAGTGCAACCCGATATCTATTTATTTCTAACGTTTATAGTTGAGATTTTCAAGCAGAGGAACATATCGAATATATTAAACATCCAGGCGTAATTAAATTTATCGACCCTCAAAGAAAAATAAGTCCGCGCGAGAGAGAATTAGCGAGGCAGGCGTGAGTGTTTGTCCAAGGGTCCGAGGAAATCTCCTTGCACCCCGCGGACGACACGAGGCCCGCTGCCCCCTCGAATCGCGTCGTTCTCTCTCGCAGAACAGGCTGCTACAGAGGATACACGCCATATATGGGCACAAGTAATATTCAAAAGCATTTCTTTTTTGTATGAAAAGACAAATTAAAAATCTCAAGAGAAATTTCGCCTCAAAGACTACGTGCGAATTATTATTAACTATGAATGCATGTATGAATGATTTGTTCCAGGCTAATACGAAAATTTATTTATTTCAAATGATAGAATTCACATAAAAATTTTATTTAAAATCATGAAATTCCAATAATACAGATTTTATTTGAAAATGATGATTTCAAGTAGAAAAATTCAAATAAAGGGTTTAATTAAAATGATAAAATTCTTATTTTGAATGATAAAATTCAAATAAGAATTTTTGTATCTTTTCTAATAATTTGTCAATTGAATCTTTGGACCCTTTAATCTTTATTGACAGAAGTAATTGAAATGTTAAAAAATTCATTATAATAATTTTATCAGCGCATTTTTTTTTTCCTCCATAGAAAATCAGTTCAATAAACATGGAAAAATTTACAATTTTGAGATTGTAAAATCATCGAATTTTTTGGAAATTATAAAACAGTTTATTGAAAGAAATTATTGGAATCATCAAAAAATAAAATAATTCATTTAACTAAAAGTAAAATTTATTAATTTAAAGACTCTCCCTCTCTTGCAAGCAAACGATGGGAGGAGTCGAAGAGAAAAGAGGAAATGCAGAGCAGTAGACCAAAGAAAGAGAAAGAAATATGAATTTGTCATAGGAAAGAGAGTGAGAGAGTCATAGCCGAAAATTAAGCCAATTGGAAGTATCGATGAGTGAGAGAGTCCGAGCGCGCGTGCGAGAGCGAAAGAGAAGAGAGGGATGGTCAGAGCCTCCGTGGCGGGGCCTAGAGCGCGGCGAGAGCCCAAGCGAGGGCGGGAGTAAGAGAGAAGGAGAGCGAAAAAGAGACCCCTCGACTCCCTGTACGCGCGAAAATTTACATAAAAATTGAAAATTAAAAATTGAAAATTGTCCTCAAACATGCGAATTATAAAAGTATGGAAGAATGAAAGTAATTCGGTATAAAAAATTAAGTTTAATTATAGTTTAATTATTGTAAAAACTAGGATGACCAGCGAGGTGGAGGGGAGAACCAAGGCGCGAACGTCTTGGAGACAAGGGACGAATTACCCCTTCCCGAAGCTAAGCGAGTCATGATTATAAAAACGCGTGTCAAGAAGCACACGTACCCTTAATCATCTTCGGACTTTGCGCGCTTTAAGTACTCCACGACACTCGTCTCAATATTCATTAAATATTCAGTTCTGGAAAAGTTTTTTCGAGATTTTGAGTGTGGTTTTATTCAACGTAATTGTTAAAACATTTTTTTCCCGACTATATTTCTTTCTTTCCGTCAAATCTTTATGCGCAATTCTGATAATCATAATTTCAAAAATTTTATTCTAACTTTACTATTGACGTGATCATAAATATTGTGCGGGATCATCGAGTGAATTGTGTGGAAAAAAAAAGAGAAATAGATCTGTGAATCCTTGTGTTGAGCTGTGAAAAATATAGGCAACAAAAATTTCGCAAACAGTGCATGTCTAGTATCTTCAAATCGCCTCTCCCTTCGTTGCATCGAGCTATCCTGCGTTTCATCGTTTTGGGATTCGTTTTCATCGCCGGATTCATCGGTTTTCTCGGGATTCATCCCCGTTGTTTGAGCTCTCATTCCTGGATTCATCTCCGTCGCTCAACCCCTTGTCACTGGACTCATCGACGAGGTTCGATTCATCGTCATTGCAGCTCGTCTGCCATTTCTCACCCCTCAAAGAGAACAACACCAGGTAAGAAAGGAGAAAATTAGAAAATTGTCTTTCGCATGAGAATTTCGCAATCCAGGGGAACATGGCCTCGACGTCCCGCGAGGATCTCTCCCGGTGGGTTGACCGATTTCCCTCACCGAATTTTCGCGACATTTTTGTCGGCAAATCTAGCAAGTTATGAATAAACTAAATTTTCCTCCTGTACCTCTGATTTCAAGGAAATAATTTTCCTTCAAATTTTAACAATTTTGAAAATTAATTTCATTTTAAATATTCATTTCCGGAAAATTAAATTTATTTCTAAATTTTAATAATTTTGAAAATTAATTTCATTTTAAATATTCATTTCCGAAAAATTGATTTTATTTCTAAATTCTAATAACTTTAAAAATAATTTCATCTTAAATATTCCTTTCCGAAAAATTAATTTTATTTCTAAATTTTACTAACTTGGGGAATAATTTCATTTTAAATATTCATTTCCGAAAAATTTATTTTATTTCTAAATTTTAATAACTTGGAAAATAATTTCATTTTAAAGAATTAACTTTGTTTCTGAATAATAATAATTTGAAAAATAATTTTGTTTTAAATATTCATTCCTGAAAATTAGTTTTGTTTCAAAACTATGAGAAATAATTTCACTCTAACATATTCATTTCCGAAAATTAATTTTGTTCAAGTTTTAATAACTTTTGAAAAATGATTCATTTTAAATATCTACTTTCGGAAATTGATTTTGTTTCCGGAAAGTTATTGTATTCCGGAGCCTTGCAACCAGCCGATGTTGAAACTTTTACCCTCGATTAGTCCTAAATTTCTACCCCATTTCCTTCCATCATTAGAATTCGCCTCTAAAAATCAATTTCGTTTCCCCTCTCCATCCTGATACATTCACAAACGCTGGGCCCCCGGCGAATCAGTTGTTGGTACAGGCTCCCATACCGGCCAATAGCTGATATCAAAAGGCCCCTAGTGTTACACGAAAACCACACACAAACGAATTCGAAGGTTCTGACGAGTTAGATCGGCTGACCCAGGCAACCTTGCCAGTCAGTGACTAACCACGAAGGTGATTCCCTAGGATTACATACAAGCTCAGAGAGCCGGAACACACAGTTGTTGGTACAGGCTCCCATACCAGCCAGTGGCTGCTGATGTAAGACCTCTCGGAGCAACACTTACACCCGTCAATCCAAAAACCACCTTTAAACATCCCTTACTTATTTCCTTAAGGATAATTATCTGTAGGAAGATAATTTTCTACTTGCGGATGGTTTTGGTTGGCTGCAGAAAAATAATTTTCCGCCTCAAGTAAATTTTTAAATAGAAAAATCATTTTCCACTCCAAGTAAACTTTTAATGATTTATATTTTCCCACTTTTAATAATTCTAAATGAATATTTTCGGTCTCTTGTATTAGTTTTGAACGTTTGGAGAAAGTAAATCTTCATCGGTGATAGTTTCTTCTGTTGGATATTTCCAGAAAAATAATTCCTGCACGGAAAGTCGTTGCGCTACCAATAAGAAAAAATCGCTTAACGATGAATCCTATCGTCGAATTACGAATCGCGACCCTGTTAATGATCTTTTGTTTACTCATCCTGGTTGCTTTAACGTGCAGGTTTTATTTTAAAAATCGACACAACCGTCTAAACGAGATTTAATCTAAAAAGGTCGAAATTAATTATTTTTCCTCGAATAAATAAACACATTCTCACGGCCATCCTGAGCAATTTTCCGCAAGGTTAGGCTCGAAAAGGCCACTTGTCCAGCAGACGGCTGCTATTTCGAAAAACGTGTAAAGGAAGGGTTTTATCTCTTCTTGACCGAGATGAAAAGCTAGCCGGCTAAGACGTAACACCAGCATCTGCTTCCCACACGGAACCGAGTGTCCATTAGACGTCCATTGATCATCTATAGATCCCTAACACGTCTACATCCACCATGGACGTAATGCGGACATACATTGAACATCCATGGTATACTTTTGATTGGACAAAATGCGATGGATCACACAGGACGTATATTGTATGTCCACAACCCGCACCATTTCTTGAGCTACAAATATACACAACACGGCCATCCATGGTAAGTCCATAGGTAGACATTAAAAAGCTTTTAATTCGGGGTAGTAATTGAACATCCATTGGACGTTCCAGGTTCGTAAACGAAAATCACATTTGGAGGACGTCAATTGAAGGTCTATCGGATGTTCCATATGGGATTTCATATAGACGTGAACCTAGAACGTCCAATAGATGTCCAATTTCTATCCTGAATAAAAAGCTATTGAATGTCTACCTATGAACATACCATGGATGGCCGTGTTGTGTATATTTGTAGCTCAAGAAAGAGTACGTGTCATGGACATACAATATACGTCCTGTGTGATCCATCGCGTTTTGTCCGATCAAAAGTATTCGGCCTTTGGATGTACATTTAAGTATTTCGAGCAGCTACGATATGCATAAGACGCTTGACCGTCTTATATACGTACAAATTACGTCTATTGAAGGATAACGCGGCAG
The DNA here is from genome assembly GCA_946863875.1 of Alloplasta piceator. Taxonomy (NCBI): domain Eukaryota; kingdom Metazoa; phylum Arthropoda; class Insecta; order Hymenoptera; family Ichneumonidae; genus Alloplasta; species Alloplasta piceator. Next base: position 17,019,736 of record OX333078.1, read on the forward strand.
TTTGTTCTGCGTCCACGACACATATTTTTGGAGCTGTAAATATATTCCGCGCGTAACCTAACAGCCAGGGGACGTCCAATAACCATATATGTTAGATGAAAATTTCATTCCGGGGAAGTCCATGGACATTCCTTAAACCACCAACGGAGATGTGAAACGGCAGCGATCTATGTGCTGAACACTTCTCGTATACGTACCCTTAGATAGTTTTCAGACGTAACTATAAACCCTATAAAGTGACGTTTAATGTATGTATTTAAGACGAATACCAATGTTGCAAAAGAGATGTCTAATGATCATATATTATACTTCCCTTAATTTAAACCCTATTAATTACATATTATTTATTAATTATAAATTTCATTACTGATTAAACATTATTTAAGGCCTGTGAGACAACGATATTAAAAGTATATCAGCAAACTACATCGTATAGATTTTGGATGCAAAAAATTATCATAAGTCAAGTTAGTGTAGGTAGATAGGTAGGTAGGTAGGAGATTAGAAAAGTTAAGCAGCATGTCTTAAATCCAATACTTGGATGGGTGATCGTACGGTGAGAAATCGAAAACTTTTTTTTTCCTTTTTTTCTGTAAAGTATGGATATCTTATATACCCCGGGTATTATATAATCAGTAATAAAGTTTATAATTAATTACTAATGTCTAATTAATAACGATTAAATTGTTAAAATTAAGGGACGTATAATAGATGATCATTGGACATCTTTCGGATCACTGGTTTATTCGTCTTAAATGCGTAAGTTTTGGAATCTAGTCCGTTTAAAAACCGTCTCAGGTTACGCATACAGGACGTTCCCAGTACATAGAACAGGAGCCCTTTCGCACTTCTTTTACAAGTTTGAGGGATACTCATGGACGTCCCTGGGATGGTGCTTTCATCCACCATGTATGAATATTGGACGTCCCATGGCTCCGATGTTCCGTGTGGGGTAAGTGGAGTAATTTCTTTTTATTGCTTCCTCATAGAGGAAGCTTTGTTTTCGTGCAATTTTTTTCGAGATTTTCACGTCAGTATGTTTAAGGACGTATGTTTTTGTATATATATAACCCGTGGCTTGGGTATGCGAGCATGACCACGATATAATATAATGTAGCTACAGTGAGAAAAAATTTTCTGAATGAACTAAATTGTTAGTCGCATACGCACTATTCATTTGGTCTAACTAAATAATTAGTTTTTTTAATAATTCTGCGCTTCGGTTCGCCGAAATATTATTCAGGCGAAAAAATGTTGAATTGTACAAACAAATGTATAGTCTTGCGTATGCGACTAACGATTTAGTTCATTCGAATTTTTTTTTCTCAATGTACGAAGGATGGGTCGAAACCTTTCACGGTCGCTAAGAGAGGGACGGTTGTGTAGGGTCCTAACCAGCAGCTGTTCTCGAATTCAGTGCTGCGTATTGAACATTCCTGAAACTCTAACAACCTTTTCAATTAACCTTGTCATTAATAAAAAAAAAATTAGTGTGTGCTGATGACCACACAGTAGAAGTGGAACTTCTGTCGGCACACTCTTTTCTCGACAAAATATTCTTTTTGGATCATCTATTCTTGTCAGCAAGGAAAGCCAGTACATCAAATCAAACTTAGAATTGGCGAGCGGCAAATTACAAATGTAATTTTTAATTCAAAGTTTTCTAATTACAAATTACAAATGTAATTAGTAATTGAAATATTTCGAATAACAAATAACACATTTAATTAGTAATTGAAAATTTCCTAATTACAAACTACAAATGTAATTAGTAATTGAAAATTTTCTAATTACAAATTACAAATGTAGTTAGTAATTAGAAAAATTCTAATTACAAACTACAAATGTAATTCGAGTCAAATTTCACTTTACACTAGACGCTCCCATAACTTAACCTCCCATAACTTTACCGCTCCCATAACTTGACGCGTTACCATGGCAACACGCTCCCATAACTTGTCGACCCCTATCGCGCTTTCTCCCCACTCCAAACTCAGCTGCCGCGCTGCGGAAATTTTACACAGCGCAACATAACCTCAACTGTCATTTTTTTTTGTCAATTACGTACCATCAATTAAGTGTTACTATTAGTCGTTTTTTCGAAGAAACAGGAATTTTTATTTTCGTGGAAAAATGAAATTTTTGTAGAATATTCGTATGTATACATGTGTATATATACAACTTTGCATTACATTTTCTAGGAATATGTATCTCGCGCGTTTGAACGATCGGATTAATGTATTTTCTGTTCAATTCTTTTCATGAAGAGTTATCTTCATTATATTTTAATCAGTCTTTTAAAAATTTGGAAAATATATCGCTGTCAGATTTTTAAATGTATTTCTATAACGCGTGAGCACAAATTTCGGGTTGAGTTTCGCGCGCTTACTCTACCCATGGTTCGACCAAAAGGCAGGGCGCATGCGTTAAAATACGAGAGTGGGAGAATGAGGGGAACGTCAACTTATGGGAGCGTTTCCGGTCTCGACGCGTCAAGTTATGGGAGCGTCTAGTGTAATTACATGTAATTAGGATCAAATTTTCGACTAATTACATTTTTCAATGTAATAACAGTCAAATTTCACTCTAATTACATGTAATTAGTATCGCATTTCCGACTAATTACATTTTTCAATGTAATTGGAGACCAATTTTACTCTAATTTCATGTAATTAGAACCAAATTTTCGACTAATTACATGTAGTTAGCGTCAAATTTGACTCTAATTACATTGATAAAATGTAATTAGTGCAAAATTTAAACCTAAGTACATTTGTAATTTGTCATTTGAATTTTTGTAATTACTAATAACATTTTTAATTTGTAATTAGCCAATTTTCAATTATTAATTATATTTGTAATTAGAATTTTTTCAATTACTAATTACATTTGTAATTCGTAATTGAAAATTTTTCAATTACTAATAACATTTGTAATTCGTAGTTAGAAAGTTGAATTACTAATTACATTTGTAATTTGTAATTAGAATTTTTCGAATTACTAATCACATTTGTAATTTGTAATTAGAAATATAATTAATTTAAAAAAAGCTCAACTCTGATAAGCAGACGACAAAGACACTATTTGTGCGAAAAACGTGACGCCCCATGCACAAATTTCTTAGGGAGGCTCCACGTCCCATCAAATCCCGATCGGGATTTGCCATGGATTCCCCAAAACCGTCGTCCCTATCAGAATCCCGACCGGGATTTGCCATGCATTCCCCAAAAATGGACACCTTATCAGAATCCCGATCGGGATTTGCCATGGATTCCCCAAAAACGGTGTCCTCATCAGAATCCCGATCGGGATTTGTCATGGATTCCCCTAAATCGGCGTCCCTATTAGAATCCCGATCGGTGAGAAAAATTAAAAATAATGGCGCTACTTGCATTCGTGGTATCCCTATTCGATCCATATCGTAATCGAGTACGACGATTGCAGATTGTAGATGATAGGGTTATAGATAGGATCCCAGTTACCTTAACCCACGATATTGCTCGATATATTCTTTTTTTATCCTAGAATCAAGTATATATATGAGGCAAGCCACGCCAGTTCGCTCGGCCCTGACCCTGACCATTTTTAATTTTTTCCATCTTTTCTCATAAAATAGTATACTATGCAAGGAGTATTTTGACCCATTTTTAAATTTTTATCGCATGTATTTCAGAAGTTACAATTTTTCGAAAAATCTGGATTTCAGCAATTTCGGAAATGTTCTAGCACCGATATCTCTTAAATTAATCGATATATCGAAAAATGTTCAGAGATCGATTTTTTTCATATTAGTTTCCACTTTCGTAAAAAAAAAGGAAAAAATTTTTTAAACATCGTTATTAACATTTTTTCAGCGTGTAAAGTGAAAATTATTTTTTTGAAAGATGATTGCCATTTTTTATTTTTTTCAAAATTCTCTAAAATAATATGATGGATTATATGAATTTTAACGCTGTCCCATCGTGGGCCCATTTCTCCTTCTATTTAAAAAAAAAAATTCAATTTTTTTTCACGAAAATTTGGAGTGTTTCGTATGAATTACTATAATAATTTTTAATACTAATAATACACGTAAGTAATAATTATTGTACTTATTTACAATTAGTTATTGTAGTCATAATTTTACAATTAGTAGCCCGATCTAATATGTTGAAGAATTATTTTTCCATTACTTTCCTATAGAAGAAACGTATGCATTATACCATCATTATCATTATCATTATCAGGCACAACACACTGCAATTTTTGGATACCCGTTATGGTTTTCACTCGTTTATACCGGTCACTTAGTTTTTGTGCTATACATTTTGATATCTGATCAGTCTCGATTGTGTAAATTTGTTTAATGAGTGAGAAAATAAATATCTATAACTCTCTCAAGATAAAAAATATGTAAGCGTGCCATTCAGATATTCTCCTATAATGCATACATTTCTTCTATAGGAAAGTAAAATGGAAAAATAATTCTTCAACATATTAGATCGGGCTACTAATTGTAAAATTATCACTACAATTAGTAATTGTAAATAAGAACAATAATTATTACTTACGCGTATTATTAGTAATAAAAATTATTATAGTAATTCATACGAAACACTCAAAATTTTCGTGAAAAAAATTTAATTTATTTTTAAAAAAATAGAAGGAGAAATGGGCCCATGATGAGACTAACGTTAAAATTCATATAATTCATCATATTATTTTGGAGAATTTTTTGAAAAAATAAAAAATGGCAATCATCTTTAAAAAAAATAATTTCACTTTACACGCTGAAAAAATGTTGATAACGATGATTTAAACAAATTTTCCTTTTTTTTGATGAAAGTGTGAACTATTATGAAAAAATCGATTTTCAAACATTTTTTGATGTATCAATTAATTTAAGAGATATCGACGTTAGAACTTCTACAATTTATGAAATCCAGATTTTTCGAAAAATTGTAACTTCTGAAATACATGCGATAAAAATTTAAAAATTTGTCAAAATACTCCCCGCATAGTATACTATTTTATAAGAAAAAATGGAAAAAATTAAAAATGGTCAGGGTCAGGGCCGAGCGAAATGGCGTGGATCGGCGTGGTTTCTCAATTTTTTAGCTCAAAATATTCATTTTTAAAGGTCGCTCATAATTTTTTTATATTTGTAAGTGCATTGGATTAGATGTTTTCGAGTGACCTTTAAATATTTATATTAAGATTTGATAAACTTTTTTCTTTTAATTAGTAAAATAATCGATAAAAATACACCACGAGATGAATAAAAAATTGAACACAATACTGAAAATATAATTTTTTAATAACTCGATATTTTGCAAATTACAGTAATAATACGATTGATTATTTTTTCTTTGAGTCCCCAATTTCTTTTAATTTTTTTTTCTTTCGTCGTATCTTTCAACATTACGAGCATGTGAAAGAACTGTCTTATCGACGCTACAGTAAAACAGAGTGTATGTTAATTTTTGCGACGCAACCATTCCTTGACTATTGAACCGAATGATCTGAAATTTGACCAGGTGACGGGTGATTTTACAGAGCTTTGTCTAGAGCCTAATGGCCAGAAAATAGAGAAATTCGAAAGAGAAATGTCCTTTTTCGGGTAATTCTGAGAGGTTTCAAACAGAAATGGATCGAATAATTTTTGCATAGCTTAATTTAAGAAAAACACACCACTATCGAGCTCATTAGAGCTCTCTAGAATCACCTGTCACCTGGTCAAATTTCAGATTTAAGATTTAAGAATTTATCCAATCTTAATATGAATATTTAGAGGTCACTCGAAACCATCTAATGCAATGCACTTACAAATATAAAAAAAATTATAAGCGACCTTTAAAAATGAATATTTTGAGCTAAAAATGTGAGAAACTTATTTTTTTTCGTCTATAAAATGAGCAAAAAAAAAGAAATAATAAAAATTCTATTTTTGACGATTTTTGAAATTTTTAAAAATCTTGAGTGACCTTCAAAATTTTTTTTTTGAGCTCATTTTTTGTGAGGGTTCTTAAAACATAAAAAACTAACATATCATCACAAGAGACTCAAAAAAAATAGTCGGTTTTTTGCGCAACCCTAATATATATATATATTGTAACGTTCCCGTTGATCCCTACCACGGCAGCTATACCTCAGCCGCAGCGGCCGGAGTAGGGATAGAGATTAGAGAGAGGAAGCAAGACTGGCTGCCACTTCACAGGCGCTCGCTAACCGTGCCCGCCTGATCGATAAACGCGATCAATCAAGATCTCTCACAGTCTCAAGATCGATACGCAAAGACGTCACGCATGAAATCACACACCCATAAACAACACATAGAAACCAGCCCCAAACCAGACAAAACCAATTTATCGATGAACCTCTGCCACAGAAAGAAGCCTCCGAACGGGTATAAAAGGGCGAGCGGAGCTACGAATAATCACTCCTTACCAATATTCCATCCAGGACACTTCTTAACCTAGAAAGTATCAGCATTGCGTCTGACGCTTAGCTACTAGGATTTCCTAATCACTACAGTGGAACGTGGTCGTATTGCACGATTGCGGAGCACATTTCCTCCTTTTGAGAGTAGCTTAGCTACGCTGTAGTACCTGCATTGCGTCAGGCGCCAGCGAGAGCTTCCTAGCCCTCATCAGTAGACGTTGGATCCGCACCTGTATTTGATAGGTGCGGATCAAACAAATCCTTATTTGTTGGTACTGTCTCCTGAGCAGGCCTGGCTCGCAACTCGTCGAGGCCGATTTAAGCTAGTATTGGCATAGCGTCCAATTGCTAGTGCGAATTGATTTCGACATAACCTAACATAAGGAAAGCCTCGAGTACGAGCGACCCTCAGTCCTTGGATCTCGGCATTACTCAACTAACATCTACGATTCAACGACATTTATCGACGAACGCAACGGGACTGCTTATCAAAGACGCTTTTCTTTTTCTATTCACTAAATTGAGTGTAAGGCTCCTCTCACCCGACGTTGAGTCGAGTGATTGAATTAATTCAAGTAGAATCATCCAGAGGAAATAAATTTAGCTGCAAGGGTCAGCATAACATCCAGCTGGTAAAACTCACCGACAGGGATTCTTTTTATCCAATCACATTTTGATCGGACTAAAAGAAGCATCGGCCGATCTTTACAAGATCCATTAAAATCTTTTCTTTGAAATTAACTTCACCCTTTTTCTTCGGCCGATGATGAACTAAGAAGGTTCCGATCCTCGCAATCCAAGTGTGAACCACAACTCTGAGGCAACAAAAAAAAAAAAATCCACCCAAAGAACATCTTGACCCAGTTTAATCTTTCTTCTCAACAAATCGAGTCCAGTATTTGAAATCTGGTTCAAAATTAAATAAAAATTCATTTTCGATAATTGTGCCCCGGACAAAAATCGAAAATTACAATATATGGGGCATTTCATCCCAAATCGGACAGTTTGAAAAACTTTTTTTTTTTATTTCCTCAAATTTTTTATATTTTTGAGTACCCATCAAAAGACCCTTCCTGTTCAATTTTGAGATTTTTTTGATTACCCCAAACGATATAAAATTGATTTTTTTGATTACCCCAAACGATATAAAATTAACAAAAAAACCGCTCTTTTTTGGTATTTTGGTCATAACTTCTTTAATAATGGTCCAAATTGAACGTTTTCTTTCAAATTTTTTTTTTCTGGCCTTTTCATAAAAAAATACAACAAAAATATTCGACTTGTTTTTGAATGAGTTTTTTGAGTTTTAAACGTTAAATCGCGTATTTAAAAGTGAATGTAATTTTTTAATTTTTGTTTAAGTTTTTTGTTTCAAACATCTATCTATTTAACAATTTTTAAGACTAGTCCCATTGTGGGATCTCAATAACTACTATTTTTTCTCGATTTTTGAAAATTAATTTTTTTTTTTAATAAATTATTATGAATACCAATTTTTGTTACTGTATAGTATTTTTTCAATATTAAGAATTTATTTTGACCCAATTTTTGTTACTGTATAGAATTTTTCTTAATATTTAGAATTTATTTTGACACTTTTTTATTGTTAACAGGTTCTTAAAATTAATAATTAATCATTAAGTCTGTTTATGAACAATGCTAACAATAGTTTTTATTTATTGACGTATTTTTTTGAAAACCTTACATATACGATTATTTCCTGAATTAGAATATTCCTTTGTCAATACGTTTCCGTTGCTCATTGGAATAATTGAATGAAATTTTGGTGTCTCCCTGTGATTGACTTCGCAGTATTTTATCGCTAATAAAATCTTTCTTTTGTATCTGAATAATGTTTTTCATGTGAACATTTGACAGCAATATTCGGTAGACTATTTAGGGTCAATGCCCACTCATACAATTCTTGAACTGTTATTTGCTCATCGATTAATTATTAATTTGGAAAATCTGTTAACAATGAAAAAGTGTCCAAATTAATTTAAAATGATAAAAAAAATACCATACAGTAACAAACATTGGTATTCATAATAATTTATTGAAAAAAAAAATTTTTAGATTTCAAAAATCGAAAACAATAGTAGTTATTGAGATCCCACGATCGGACTAGTCTTAAAAATGGTTGAATAGATAGATGTTCGAAACAAAAAAAGAAAAAAAAATAACATTCACTTTTAAAAACGCGATTTACCGTTTAAAACTCAAAAAACTCATTCAAAAACACGTCGAATATTTTTGTTGCATTTTTTCCGAAAAGACCATGAACAAAATAAAAATTTCGAAAAAAAACTTTAATTTGGACCATTATTAAGGAAGTTATGACCAAAATACCAAAAAAAGAGCGGTTTTTTTGTTAATTTAATATCTTTTGAACGGGTAATTAAAAAATCTCAAAATCTAACAGGAAGGATCTTTTGATGGGTACTCGAAAATTTAAAAAAATTGAAGAAATAAAAAAAAAAGTTTTTCAAACTGTCCGATTTGGGATGGAATGCTCCATATATATATACACACTTAGTCTATCAGCGATCTCTCATAACTTAAAATCTCGTCCCTTGACCCCTTTTAGGTTATGTAAGGCCTAAAAACTTCATTTCAGGATACTTCACCCCTTAAAATAACTCAAATGACCCCTCATAACTTAATTTCGTGATCCCTGACCCCTCGTAGGTTATGTAAATCCTCAAATAATAATTCCAGGATTCCTGACACCTCATAAGTTAAGTGCTCCACATAAATTAAGTGACCCTTCATAACTTAATTTCAGAGTCCTTGACCACTCATAAGTTATGTAAACCCTCAAAACTGTTTGAATAAAACCGTGACCCCTCATAAGTTAAGCGACCTCTCATAAGTTAAGTGACCCCTAATAACTTAATTTCAGAGCCCCTGGCCCCTTGTAAGCTATGTAAACCCTCAAAACTGTTTGGAAAAAACCTTGACCCCTCTTAAGTTAATTACAGGATTTCTGACCCCTCATGAGTTATGTTAACCCTCGAAACTTATTTTCAAGGTCGTACTGATTTTGTTATCCGTGTACGTATATATTTTCTCGGCCTATGTTTCATAAATATCATATACACCTCAGAATATCACAAGTAGTCGATCGTGTAGTGGTTAGCGTGTCAGTATAAGGTCCCTAGGTAGGCTCAATAGGTAGGTAAGTTTCGAATCCCAGACTAGGCTCGTAAATATTCTTCGGTCCGCGTATATACAAGGAAAATTAATCAGTAAAAAAAATTGATTAATTTCCAAACGATCTTTTTTTATAGTTAATTCGGTCTCGATTCAAAGATACGCGTAAGAACAGAAGGCCGAGGGTTCAAATCCCAGTTACGACACATTTTTTTGTTCTTTAAATTTTGTTTTTTAATTTTAGTTGATCTTTAGAAACTACCAATTACGAATAAAACACTGATTTTTAACGTAACTACTAGTAAATGTATGGGATAAATAAATAAATAATAATAATAAATAATGATAATGATACTAATAATAATAATAATAATAATAATAATAATAATAATAATAATAATAATAATATTAATAATAATAATAATTCTGGACTCAAATGTCCATACAAAAAAATCAAGCGTCCCTTTAGGATCCGGCCCGGATTCTAATAGGGATCCCTAAATTCGGAGTCCCTATGAGGATCCAGTGGGCGGTTGTTACATTCTCTATCGGGATCCAATGCGATGTCGGATCAGATCCCGATCGGGAGCCCGGAGCGCGAGCCAGGATCCAGTCGGATCCTTGCCGAAATTTCTGCATGGGGCTCGGCCGTTCCATTTGCCCGTAACGCTCTCGCGCCGAAACGCGCCCATGGAAGTTTCACTTCAAAAATAGAAGTGATGCACAGGACAACAAAAAAAAGTTTCGCCATAGCTCATGCCATTATTTCAGAAATGAGACCGCGTTCTTGATGTGGTTGAGGATAACCCAACTATCAGTCAAACCGTTAAGAAGCGTCGTACAGATATAGAGAAGGAATAGATAAAGTAGTGTAAAATGAACAAAACTTTGTAGTAATAAAATTTGTCGTAAAAAGTATGAATTTATATGTTCGCAGAGTTTCTACATTCACGTTTATCATAAATTTGTACGAGAAAATATTAGTTTAACGAAAAAATGAATTGAACCTTTTTTGAAGGAAATTTAATGCTCTCCAACTTTTGTAATAACAATTTTTCCAATAAACATGATAATTAAGGAGTTATACAATAAAAACCATAAAAATGCCTCTTTTTCCAAGATGGCGGCGATTCCAGACCTTCAATTGTTCAGGACTTTTGACACGTTCAATAGTAAGCCATAATAAATATCATCACCAAATTTGAAAACTATCGTATTTATTATTTTTATTTTAGATTCGTTGCCTGGGCTAAGAGCAAAGCATGCAACGCATATACCTATCCCCTCTCCCTTCGCTTCTTACCGGCTGCCGTGCTAATCGCTGCTAGTGTAATCATTGGAGGGGAGATACCGAGGCACTCTTCTTCGTTGCCAGTTCCCCCACCACGTATCTAACTGTCCCCCTCATGCGGTATTGACATTTCGTGACCATTCGAAAATTGTTACCCCGCCAGCAAAGAAGTTTCACTCCAAAAATATTCACAAAAATGTGCAAAAAATTGATATTCCAAAGAAGGAGTCATGTGACTGACACTTTGTCGAGCATATAAGAGGAAAAAGGTAAACCCTAATGGCTTCTAGAATGCCTTGGACAATGTAGTCGACAGGTTGAAAAATTTCAACGACCGTAAGTACATACTCGTTCGGTCCTAGGAAGCCTTATTCGTCCCCGTCGTCCACGGCGTGTATGAAAAAACGGTGCGAAGGGAGGAGAGAAAACGCTCGCACAACGGAAATTAAAAAGTCTTAAAGGTAACCCGTGTGCCGCTGCGCTAAAAACATGATATACACCCCGCTAAATAGTTTGGATACACCTGTCGATATTTCTTGCCGCACTAAAAGTTGCATAACTCCGTCAAAAAAAAATGATAATCGAATTTTTTTAAAAGCATTTTGACGGGAAGGAATTCAGCTTTGTTTCCCTTATTTTTAATTTTTTTTAATGATTTTTTTTCGACCTGGTATGCTTTTTTGAAAGTGACCGTTTTTCGGCATTTTTTCGACCATCGCAAATCGGGCGCAGAACTTAAGGACATTTTTTTTGTCTTTTATATCTATGGTACATATGAAAGTGTTGGAAGTCGCTCCATTTTCATTCTCTAAAGATTTTCGTACGATTTTTTCTCGCAAAATTATTGTACTTTTGGCTAAAAAATGCAACTTTTGAAAGACGCAACGTAACTCAAAGACTATAGAGTTTAAGAGACAATGTCAAATACAAAAAAAGTAACGTAGGTATACACGGAATCGCCAGGAATTATTTCAGAATTTTCCCATAAAATTTTTTTTTTTGCTATTTTTGCTCCAGTGAAAAATTTCATCTGTTTGAAATTTCCGTACTGCATGATGAAATAAAAATCTGAAAAAAATCAGCAATATTTGGCATGCTATAAACAACGATGATCAATAATAATTATTGATCATTGTTCATCATTGTTTAATAAATTGTTTAAACAATTTGTTAATGACTTTTGGGCAATATTATTATTGATAATTGTTGATTAGAGCATGCTAAATGTTGCTGAATTTTTTCAGATTTTTATTTCATCACGAAGTACGGAAATTTTAAAAAGATGAAATTTTTCGCTGGAGCGAAAATAGTAAAAAAAAAAATTTCATGGGAAAGTTCTGAAATAATTCCAGGCGATTCCGTATATACCTACGCTACTTTTTTCATACTTGGATTTTTCTCTTGAGCTCTATAGTCTTTGAGTTACGTTGCATCTTTCAAATTTTGCCTTTTTTAGCCAAAAGTGAAATTACTTTGCGAGAAAAAATCGTAAGAAAATCTTTAAAGAATGAAAATGGAGTGGCTTCTAACCCTTTCAAATGTACCGTAGATAAAAAAATTTTAAAAAATGTCTTTAAGTTATGCGCCCGATTTGCGATGGTCGAAAAAATGCCGAAAAACGATCACTTTCAAAAATGCATACCAGATCGAAAAAAAATCGTAAACAAATTAAAAATAAGGGAAATAAAGCCGAATTCCTTCCCGACAAAAAGCTTTTTAAAAAATTAGATTATCATTTTTTTTGACGGAGTTATGCAACTTTTAGTGCGGCAAGAAATATCGACAGGCGTATCCAAACTTTTGAGCAGGGGTGTATGTAACATATGAGGTATTCTATACCATACCGACCAATCCGTGGACCCGACCATTTTTCATTTTGTTAAAATTTTCATTTTTTGGTATGCACTGAAAGTAGTCTCTCAGAATTTTTTTAGATTTTTGTCTCAACACAACTAACCACAATAAATTTAGAAAAATTTACCATTTTTTTCAAATGCTCATAACTTTTTAAAAAACGAAGATATCAAATTAAAACAACAGATCATTTTATTCCGTCTTGAGTTGTAGTTTTTTGTTTTTTTTTAATATAAAAAATAATCAATATTCATTTTTATATGTTTTTTAAAGTTTTAAACCCGAAATATTTTTTTTTCAACTTAGACCATTTTGATTTTAGTGAAAAAATTCGCTAGTAATTTTTAAGAGGCATTTTCACAAGTACTAAAAAATTGGCAGCTTTTGATATTCATTACTTATGATTTTTATCTATTTTAGAAGTTTTAAAAAACATTTAAAAAGTTTAAAAAAATGACCGATATGACGCGAATTTACGCCTGATCCGTTTGCCGCGCCATCATCCCAACTAGTGTAAGCATTAGTTGGGTTGAGATCGACAGACTATTGTGTTATTATTTTTCTGCGATTATGTTCACGAAATCATCAAATAACGTAACTTTAGCGTTCAAAACGAATAAACATTGATGGTTGTTACATGGAATGACACTGAAACCGTGTTGTTTTGAAAAAGGTTACAATGAGAAACGAATAGAAATAAAATATTGGATTGTTAACCTCTCAGATTCGTATACTATTATTCCGTTAACAAATCTTTAATGATTTATTTAATCGTCAGTCTTGGAATCGGCGATTTTTTACCGGCATCAGGATTTTTCGGTGTCATTCCATGTAACAACCTTCAATATTTATTCGTTATTAACGATAAAGTATTTGATGATTTCGTGAACATGATCGCGGAAAAATAATAACACAATAGTTTCCCGTTCTCAACCCAACTAATGCCTACACTAGTTGGGATGGCGCGGCAGACGAATCAGGCGTGAATTAGCGTCGCAGCGGTCATTTGTTTTACTTTTTTCATATTTTTTATAACTTTAAGAATAGATTAAAAAAATACAAGTTATGAATATCACAAGCTGCTAATTTTTTAGTACACTACGATCTCAATTTAAGCAAGAGCGGCGGGGCTGGCACCGCTAGAAACTTACAAAAATCGAAGTTGCGCAAATGTCGCCCGTGCGTCCAATGCGCATCTCACACCAGTCGGGAGCCGTGGCCGCTCTCACACCGGCGCTCTCACACCATGTGCCACGTCGATCGATATCCACCGCATAGTGGAGACTCTTGCAAATATCGAAGCTGCATGAATCGAGATCGTAGTGTACCTGTAAAAATGTCTCTTAAAAAGTAGTGAGTTTTTTCAAATAAATCAAAATGGGCCAAGTTGAAAAAAATACTTTTTTTTCACGCATGCATGATTTTCGTGCTTTTCACCATATGCGCGGATAGCCAAAAAGTCACCCTTTTCTGACAGCTAAGAGCGAAAACAGACGAGTTCGGTTCTCTTTTCCCCTCCGGGGAAAAATAACTATTTTCACTTTTAGCTGTCAAAAAAGAACCTCTTTTTGGCTATCCACGCATATAGCGAAAAGACACTCAAATCACCCATAGGGAAACAAAGATCGTGTGCAACACGGGCCAGAGATTCGTCTTTTGTCTCGCGTGGTTGCGGCCCTCGTTTCGCTCGTTGCGGCAAATTCACACTCGACAAAAAGACTTATCTCTGGCCCTAGATGCACAAAATACTATTACGTTTAAGGGCAGGGTAAGGTTTTAAAAGCAAAAAAGGCACATTTTCATGATTTTTTTGCGCCGATATGAGTAATATTGTTTTATTCATTTTATATATGGGGCGTTCCACACCAAACCGGACACCATTTAGCTTTTGCATCGCCAATTTTTTTAGGTTTAGTTTTAGTATTAGTTGAAAGAGGTCTTCATGATTTTCTTTAATTTTTTTTGTCGAGCCGTTTTCAAGATATCAATTTTTCAAAAATTAGGCTACTTTTTTTTCAAACGCCCATTTGCGAAAAATGGGCCAAATGGGACGTTTGTTTTCAAAATTTTTGTTTTTAAACGTACTTTTGATAAAAAATATTGAAAAAAAATTCAAACCGTATTTCTATGAGATTTTCAAAGTTTTAAAAATAAATTGTTGATTTACAAAAAAAACGTACTGATCGATTTTCTTAAATTTTTTTGGTAAAAAACTGTCATTCATTCCATAACTTTTAAGCCTAACGAGATAATGGGTAAACGATGGAATCTATTTTTTTTTTCGATTTTAAATTTAACACCATTTAGCTTTTGTACCTCCGATTTTGTTCAAAATTTTTTATGTTTTAATATTGGTTGAAAGAGCCCTGCTTAAAATATCCGATTGAATATTATCAATCGACATAGGAGTAATGCATAATTCTTATGATAAGAGAATTCATCATGAGAATGCTATTCTTTCGTTTGTGCCTCATTGCACAGCCCGATATTATAACTTATATAGCAACTTTATGCATTTGAATACATTCCTATGCGATACGTTGATCTCTATCAGATGTATATATCATAGCCACGGTTTAGTTTTATATGATTTCTTTTTTATTGCGAGTACCAATGGAATTTTTTCGTCTTCGTATCATTGCAGGGCATGATTCCATCATCGTTTTTGTATGATTAGATTTTTTTTTTATTTTTCCGAATATTACAGATACGATTATAATGTTCCAATCTCCTATGCACTGTGGATAAATCAAATTGAATCGTACCCGGCACTTAAAACTCGAATCATATTTTATACGAAAAATGAGATTTCATAAAAACGATTTGAAAAGAACGACATTTATTTGTATACTTCGTTTTCCATACGTCATGAGAATACTATTCTTTCGTTTGTGTCTCATTGCACAGCGTGATATTATAACATTTATACTATAATCGATGCGGAGATGATATGGAAGAATACATATACGGCGATGATGGTGAGTTTTTAGTGCACCATACATGAAAAGTGCCTATTAGTATTGCCTTCCAAAAACCTATTTCTTATGAAAACAACCATACAAACTTTATACCAACATATGTTGGCATATTATACAAAAACAAAAATTTTTGGATATTCTGTCCCCTCGGCCGTCTGTATGTGCTCATAACTCAGCAATCCATCAACGGATCCGGTTCAAATTCATAGTACAGTTTTGTTTTACTATAATCTCAAAACCTTTTTTGACACAATCCATTCAGACAATGTTGAATATGAAATTTCCCAAAAAACAGCCATTTTTGAGCAAAAAAACCATTTTTGTGTCCGTCCAGAGCAGCCCCCTGGCACTGAGCCTAACGCGGTGGTGCTCTTAGTGTCGCCAGCCACCATGTGGCGCTAGTAGTGTACCGCGCCGCTGCCGCGGACTGCGACTGATGCAAGCAATAAACGTGTTTAATATATATTCATGCACTAGATAATTTCAGCAAACCACAAAACATAATGCAATAATTTTACAATATACATATATATATATATCTATATATATATATATATATATATATATATATATATATATATATATTCATAATCGTATAGGTAATAATAACTGAAAACGTGGAGTAAATTAGAATTATCATAATTAAATTGTATATTCGATTAATATTACTATTCATTTTTATTTCACTGTTATTTACATTTAATTATCAATTACACGTTTATTTGCATATTTGTAAATGGCAGGGAATAAATAAAATGCAACATTCTATGTTACAAAATATTTATTAGCGAATATCACGTGTTATAGCTCGAAAATAGATCACGTTTTACAGAATTTCGAGGTTTTTTTTCTTATATTAATTAGTTTTTTCTTTCTCTCCATTCTTTCGCGAGCAATGTTGTTGCATGCGCGTAGTCACATGGTACTGGATCACGTTAAAAATAATGTCACCAGTGTGTTCAACACATGGAAACGAAAGCCTTTCATATTTATATACGTCTTCCAAGATCGATTCAAAAACTTGTACAGAATCACAATGAACCAAAAATCGTTGTTCTAGAAAAGTATGAACCGATAAAAGTGAACGTTTGGATGAATTAATGGACCCCGTGCAAGACAATCTGCCAGGTCTGATTCAGGACGGTTCGCTCTCTTGTTAATACCCAATAAGCCCCCTTGACATATTTTGCATTTGACGGTATTCGAAGTGCGTTTCACCAAGTTAGCAGTAATGTAGTACAGAACGCAATTTTTGAATTCGCGTTTACTATAATCATGCTCGATTACATCTTCGAGATCCCATTTATCGTGGTGTGCAGCTTCAGTAAGCTTTGCTTTAATAGAGCGTGATAAATCAGATTTCTCCGGATTGTTATAAATCGTTTTTAATTCTGCAAGTGTCATAAGGGGCTGATGAGGTTCATCTTCGAAAATAAAACAATTTCCTGTCTTTGGTGGTTTGAGAACGCTAGAATTTTATGAATTTGGAGAAATGTGTGACTAGATAGATGATCATTACAACCTCCAGCTTGACGAATGGTACCGAAGTATCTCTAAGTGGGCAAAGTTGAAAAAAACAGAACGTCCTATTAACGTAGGCAAATATTTTTGTAGCGATTTCACATCGAAATCTGAAAATGATGAGATTCCTGAAAATCACGATCTATTCGGATCCCGGCGTTGGATAATGATACATTAAGGAAACAGAATAAGCAAAGAAAGTATCATTTAAAAACACCAATCTTCTTGTTTCGTCGCACCGCACTGCACACATGGGCATTGTGAAATTCTAATGTGACTGATTAGCCACACCATTCACCGTTTGTATTTTTAAACCCACTCGATCGAAAAAAATCACTCTTACGCACACGTAAATACATCATCGAACGTGCGTATAAAGAATAAACTTTTCAAAGCTATTGAAAAATGTGAGAAATTAACGACAGTACCACGCTTGCAATAGGTGTTGATTGAGGTTATGAGGCTTTGCGACAAGGGGATGGCGGGGGTGTGGGGTACGGCGCGGTATACTTGCAGCGCCGCACAATCGGAACTACGAAGGGCGATGCTAAGACCACCGTCCCCACTATCAGATTTTGGCCGAGTGTCAGGGGCTGGTCCACAGTCAGATCTCCGCAACCTGTGAACCAATGTTTTTGTAACTTATAGACTTTCTTTATAGGATCATAAAAAAATGTCCTGTAGAGTTTGAAGTCTTTACAGTTCTTTGAACCATTTTGTTTTAACGAAAATAACTTTCTTTTTCAGTTTTTCACTCATTGCACGAAGATGCGTGAACGAATTTTTTTAATTTTCACCATGTTCTTTCATTTTAATACATTTTAACTATATTTTAAGAGTTTAAAATGATTTAAACAATTTTAACATAGAATTCTTCATATTTTTGTTTTATTCATTTGTAACTTTTTAACGTTTTCGCCAAAAAAACACTGATTGGACAAAAATTTAAGACATTTCATACTATTTGATAGAATGTTATTTTTCTTTAAAATATAATGATTGATAATTAGTACACATCTAAGTATTTAAATTTTTGTTTCCAAATCTTATTATTACTTTTATGCAAAAAAAAATATGAAACATAACCTTATGTTCCTGAAATACACAAATCATATGTCATATTTTTCAACATTGACAAGAACAAGGAATAAGAATCAGCCAATCACCGCGCACTTTAGAGAAACTACGCCAATCGAATGGCTGGTTTTTTATTTTTGTCTTTGTGTCTCCGGCTTTATTTACACGCTTACAGCCCGAATAGAGGGGATTCTGACACGGGCGCACTGCGCTTGAGCGCTGCATAATCTGGCGTACCCATTGGTCAAAATGAATTTCGGGCGTGGCATTGTGGCGCGAAATATTCAATTTGATGAATAGGTACGCCAGATTATGCAGCGCTCAAGCGCAGTGCGCCCGTGTCAGAATTCACCCATACATCGGCATATAAAATGCTACTGGATAATGGATATGACGCTCACAGCGCTCAAAACATTCAAGACGAATGCAACCTATGCTATCTCACTGCCACTCGTCGCGACAACCTAAGCTAGAATATAAAAGATACGCCCGGCTCGTCTCAGGTTCCATCGCCTCTCTGTTCAGAGTCAATTTTGATTTTTCGTGTCCGAATTAAATTTACAGCCACACATGATCAAATCTACTCAATTCTCGCTATTACAATTGTCAAAAAAAAATATGGAAAAAAATGGGAATGTCTTTTTGGCTGTTTTAAGCTAAAAAATTGAATTTTCTTTCTATGGAACATCTTCGATTTTAAAAAGTACAAAAAATTTTATGTAAGCAAACAAAATTTTTAAGATTTTACTGAAGATGGGATTCAAATAACTTCTTATTAAAAAAAAATCGATTTTTTTTTCTTCGTAATGTTGATCTTTTTTCCTTCTATGACTACAATAGTTGATGATTTCAATGATGTTAAGATAAATAATTTAGCTTCATTCATATATTTCCTTTGTAAATTATATTAACATTAAGAATTACAATTTTTATGTGAAGAAATTGAATAAAGTGCAAAACGTTCTTGAATTGTAATTCCAATTGTTAATTATTATAATTTACAAAGGAAATATGTGAGAGAAGTAAAATTATTTATTTTAACATAATTGAAATCAACTATTTTAGTCATGGAAGGAAAAAAGATAAAAATTACGAGAGAAAAAAAGTCGAACAAAATTTCTTTTAATATGAGAAGTTATTTGAATCCCATCTTCGGTAAAATCTCAAAAATTTCCTTTTCTTACATAGAATTTTATCATTTTTATGAAAAAAATTGAAGGCGTCCCATTCAAAGGAAATCCAATTTTTTAGCTTAAAACAGCCATAAAGACAAAAAAAAATTTCTTAATTTTTGATATTTTTATCAAAGAGTATATTGAAAAACAAACAAAAATGATCTCCTAGCGAATTAAAATATCGTGATTATTGTGGAAGTTATGATTATTTTAAGAATATTTTTCCAAAAATCAATAACTTCGGTATGGTTTAAGATAGAGAGTTAAAAATGTACATGGATACTTCTTTTTACATGTGTAATAACATGTTAAACAATAATAAAAAAATCAAAGGGGGTCACCAACGAAACGTCGTTGAATTGACATGGAATGACTCATATACATGTATAGTGCATACATACGAATATGCTACTAAAAATAGAAATTTTGTTCTTTCTGGAAAATAAAAATTCCCGTTTTTTCAAGAAAACGACTAATAGTAACACTTAATTGTCGTACGTAATGGACAAATAAAATTTGACAGTATGTTGCTCTGTGTAAGTTTGAAGTGGGGCGAGAAAGCGTGATTGGGGTCGTCAAGTTATGGAAGCGTGTTGCTAAATTATGAGCGCGGTCAAGTCATGGGAGATTCAGTTGAGGGAGCGTACACTGTACTTTTATATCGAATAATATTTTGGTTGTATTCAAATCTGTCATTAATAACGATTAATATAACTTATCAGAATAATTAATCGATGTTCACAATGAATCAAAGAGTTTGAATTACGATGTGTGCCTATTAAAACGTCCCCAAGGGACCTGTTATAACCAACATTCAAAATATATTCGACCACAACGGAATGAATCAAGACAATGATCAAGAATACGGAGCGCGAAGCGCGACGACAACGGCGCGCAAAGCGCGGGGGGGTTTGGGGGGCGATGCGTACTTGTTTATGATAAAACATACTATTTGTTGTAATGTTTGTTATTGTTACTCTATGAATTTGAATAGATTTCTATGCGATACCTTGAACTCTATCAGATGAATATCGTAGCCACGGTTTAGTTTTATATGATTTCTTTGTTATTGCGAGAGTACCAATGGAATCCTTTCGTCTTCGTCTCATTGCGGGGCATGATTCAATCGTTTTTGTATCATTATAGATTTTTGTATCATTTCCGAATGATAGAGATACGATTATGGTGCTAAAATTTCCTATGCACTGTGGATATAAGAAATTGAATCTTATCCGGCATTTAAAACTCGAATCATATTCTATATTAAAAATGCGGTTTCATAAGAACGATGTGATAAGAACGATATTTATTTGTATGATTCGTTTTCCATATAACATGAAAATACTATTCTTTCGTTTGTGTCTCATTACACAGCCTGATCTTATAAGTATACTGATGAGTATCCCTTAATCCAATACGTATCATTCCAGTTCATCAGCCTGCATTATTCATTATCAGTACCATTTCATTGCGAATGTATGTATTACGTCATAAAGAGTACAGTCAAGCATACTGTTGCAAATGAATCATTTCGAATGTCGTGCGTATCATTGCAGTCGAAGTATGCGAATTTTAAGATTTAAAAACCACATTAACCCTTGTTTGACACACGTAGATGGATTGTACCCCAACCCTATTCACAATCCACCCACGTGTGTCAAATAAGGATTAATGTGGTTTTTAAATATGAAAATTCGCATACTTCGACTGTATACGAATTATCGTATTTAAAAACCACCCGTGTAGAAATGTGATAGGGCAACCATTAGTTGATTCTTGCCCCTGATCCGCCCTGCCTGATCCGATTTTCCTGGCAGGGCTTCACTCGGAATCAAATATTCTCTTCGAGGATTGCCAAAAGAAAAGTGTACCCTAAGAAAGGGTTGCCTCGAAATAAATAATGAGATGCATACATTGAAAAAGGAGTGCCTCGTAAAAACGAATTGTTCAAAAAGCGCTTCGGTGTATGATCGTGACCGTGATCAGGGCCTTTAAGGGCATGATTCTAAAAATCTTAGGGGCCTGATCAGGATCTGCTAGGGCCGGATCATATCGTCATAGGGGCCTGATCATGACCGCCGGATCCGAAAATGGCCGCCAGGTGTTACATGGCATAACAGGGCCTGTTAGGATGGGCGGATCATTTCCCTACATTAGTTAGGGAGGGCAAGTCAGGGGCAAAAGTTTTTCCCTACCAAAATTTCTACACGGGCACATTAACCCTTGTTTGACACACGTGGATGGATTGTACCCCAACCTTATTCACAATCCACCCACGTATATCAAACAAGGATTAATGTGGTTTTTAAACATGAAAATTCGCATGCTTCGACTGCAATGATATGCATGGCATTCAAAATGATTCATTTGCAACAGTATGTTTCACTATCCTCTTTATGACGCAATATATACATTCGCAATGAAATGCTACTGATAATGAATAATGCAGGCTGAACTGCAATGATACGTATTACATTAAAAACTACTCATCAGTATACTGATAAGATCAGGCTGGTAATGAGACACAAACGAAAGAATAGTATTCTCATGATGTAAGGAAAACGAATTATACAAGTAAATATCGTTCTTATCACATCGTTTTTATGAAACCGCATTTTTCATATAGAATATGATTCGAGTTTTAAATGCCGGATAAGATTCAATTTGATATATCCACGGTGCGCAGGAAATTTTAGCATCATAATCATATCTCTATTATTTGGAAAAAGAAAAAAATCCAATGAGACGAAGACGAACGGATTCCATTGGTACTCTCGCAATAACAAAGAAATCATACAAAACTAAACCGTGGCTACGATATTCATCTGATAGCGTTCAAAGTATCGCATGGAAATCTATTCAAATTCATAAAGTAGCAATGACGAACTTCACATTACAATAGATGGTATGTTTGATCATGAAAAACTTACCATCATCGCCGTATGTGTATTCTTCGAAAGAGTACATCTTTATGACGTAGTACATACATTCGCAATGAAATGCTGCTGATAATGAATAATACAGGCCGAACTGCAATGATACGTATTACATTAAGAAATACCCATCAGTATACTCCACTTGATTCTTTATTACGTAGTACATAAATTCGTAATGGAATACTTCTGGTAATAAATAATCCATGCTGACTGCAATGAGACATATCGCATTCAAAATGATTCATTTTTATTGAAATATCATGCGGTATTATTTTGTTTAGTAGTACATATATTCGCAATGAAATGCTACTAGTAATAAATAATACAGGTTGAACTACAATGAGACGTATTACATGAGAAAATATTTGTTTCATGAAATCTTTATACGATAAATACTATTCATAGATATATGATTCAACTTCATAATGATCGTATGAAGAATCCGAAATTGAACTGCATAAAAGCCGAGTGTACTGTAATGGGACGACCTGGGGCTATTGCCAAGATCTCGACACTTCGTCTAAGATCCGTTAGGTGGAATTGGTCGATGCGCACTCTCGCGCTAGCGAGAGAGCGGCGGAGCACTGATAAAGTCCGGTGTATTACCAGCATCGGAGTCCTCAATTAACAATCAATTGTTGGAACATTTACTCGCGCTGTGTGGCCGCGCAGTCCTATGGACTAAAGAGTAAAGACTATATATTTTTATTAACTGATCAATTCGATATTTGAATGAACTGGAATTTATTAAAATAAAATATCGAAACGTTTTAGTACTTTATACAATATTTGTATAGAACATGATAAGATTTGGTTCACATGAATAAGATCTTGATTGCGCAATATATAAATCACGAAGACGAAAGGAAACGATAAATGTTGTTTAGGTGCCACGCTATACAACGTAACACATTCGTGCATATACATTTACATCAAAGAAAAACAACGAAAACGAAAGGTACAATCATACATAGCATATACGAATAGTTTCACTCGCATAAACAACTGCATACTATGTCGTACATCGCAAACCTACGCAATGGGGTGGTATCATTCATTTGCTATTAATTTGGATTGGAGCTCGATACTATGGTCATCATGATCCGATACGATTCCCATCACATTAAGGATGTTGAGTCCCTATGAAATCTGTTAATGTTAATTGTTCAATAAATAGCTTCTTAATCGTCGTGAAATTTTTACAGGATCTCCTGAATACTTCATGCAAAAACACATCAAATTTTCAGAATTCTATCATCATTACTTCAACCTCTTTAAGGGTTAAAATGAAAAATTATGAGAAAAATCTGAAAATTTGGTATGTTTTTGTGTGAAGTATTTAAGAGGTCGTTGAAAAATTTCACAACGATTAGGAAGCTCGTTATTAAAATATTAACATTTTGTTAAGAATAATTTTTTAAAAACATAAAAAAATTATTTGTCAATAAACTTCGTTTTGTTTCCGTTGCTTTCAATATAGTGTAGATATTAAAAAATTGAGAGGTCAAAAAAAAAATTATCGCAAAGTTATGTCAGTTTCCATAAGACTACATTTAATATTATTTAATTTGTTAATGTAAATTGTTCGATAACGAGCTTCCTAATCATCGTGAAATGTTTACACGACCTCTTAAATAATTCATCCAAAAACGTACCAAATTTTCAGAATTTTCTCATCATTTGCGATTTGGGACTCAACATCCTTAATCTGCAGCTGTTTAAGAAAAACAGGAATCAGAAACACGAAAGAAAACGAAATACATTTTTTTTCGTTTTCTATCGGAGATTTTAAGCAGGGATGGCCTCAATGATTTTTTTCAATTTTTTTTGTCGATCCGTTTTCAAGATATAGATTTTTCAAAAATTATGTTTCTTTTTATTTGTAAACGTCCATAACTTCGCAAAAAATGGGCCAAATAGGAGGTTTTTTTTCAAAATTTTTGTTTTTGAACGTACTTTTTATTAAAAATATTGAAAAGAATTTTCAAACCGTATTTCCATAAGATTTTCAAGTTTTAAATATAAATTGTTGATTTACAAAAAACACGTACGAATCGATTTTCTTAAAAAAATTTTGTGAAAAACTGTCACTTTATTTGTTCTTTAGATATCGACTAAAAAATAATCAAATAGCAATTAATGCGGTAATCATGTATTGTGGTATATACAAATAAAAATTATCGGTCATCGTTCACTTAATGATTAAAATATATCTATTTTATGTAAAAAAGATAAATATTTATTTCCAACACGGTTAACTAAAAAATAGAAATTGAAAAATCGAAAAAAATAGATCCCATCGTTATCCCATTACCTACTTAGGCATAAAAGTTGTGAAATAAGTGAAAGTTTTTCACAAAAATTTTTTAAGAAAATCGATTCGTACGTGTTTTTTGTAAATCAACAATTTATATTTAAAACTTAAAAATCTTATGTAAATACGGTATAGAATTTTTTTCAATATTTTTTATAAAAAGTACGTTCAACAACGAAAATTTTGAAAAAAAAACATCCTATTTGGCCCATTTTTTGCGAAGTTATGGACGTTTACAAAAAAAAAGAAATATTTTTTGACAAATCTATATCTTGAAAACGGACAAAAAAATTGAAAAAAATCGGAGATACAAAAGCTAAATGGTGCTAAATTTAAAATCGAAAAAAAATAGATCCCATCGTTTATCCATTATCTCGTTAGGCTTAAAAGTTGTGGAATGGATGACAGTTTTTTACAAAAAAAATTTAAGAAAATCGATCAGTACGTGTTTTTTGTAAATCAACAATTTATTTTTAAATCTTGAAAGTTTCATAGAAATACGGTTTGAAATTTTTTTCGATATTTTTTTATCAAAAGTACGTTTCAAAATAAAAATTAAAAAAAAAACGTCCCATTTGACCCATTTTTCACGAAGATATGGATGTTTGAAAAAAAAGTAGCTTAATTTTTTTAAAATCGCTATCTTGAAAATGGCTGGACAAAAAAAAATTGAAAAAAATCACGAAGACCTCTTTCAACCAATACTAAAAGATAATTTCTGTAAAAAATCGGAGATGCAAAAGCTAAATGGTGTCCGGATTGGTGTGGAACGCCCTAATTATATTTTAGTATAACTTCTGAAGTATATTAGAAAAAAATTTCAATAAAAAATATTGATAAATATGCCCGTAACAGCGAATCTCCGGAGGTGCCTTGAAAAAAAGTTGTTTTGCGGTGAACATGATAACTCGTTACCGGGTCATCTGAAACAAAAAAATCGATATGCGTTTTAAAGGTGATGTGTTTCCCCAGGTAATCAGGGGGAGTTTTTTATTTTTTTGCAGCCTTTGGAAGTGAAAGACGCGGTTTTAGCTAAAAAAATCTCGGTGAATTTGTTATTAAAAAATAGAAAAATATAATAAAAAAAAACTCGCCTTGATTACCTGTTGATTTATGTGTAGAAATAGTGTTTAAACTTTCAAAAGAATCGGTCAAGTAGATTTTGAGTTCTAATGTTCACGAACTTCAAAAATGACGTTCTCGGGAAAATCGATTTAAAGTTTTTTATTCTCGAACATCCAAAATTAAGCATCAATAAAAGAGCATGAATTTTTATACTTACACACAATCATCAATGCCAGCTCCGTACAGTGAAACACTGTCACTCAGGATGTCCAATGCATCCCTTTGCTCTTGTCTGCGTTGAATTCTACCCTCTTTACTTGTACTACGTGCAACTTGTTCGTTCGCTCTGGTTATTCGTAGGTATGAAAATCGAGTATGAAGGCCGGTCGTTTGAAACTCTGTAGCTCAGTTAATTTTGCTCCGATTGACTTGAAATTTTTACATACTCTCGACATATTGTACATTCAGAAATTTTTTTTTTTTTACATGCAAAAAAAACGTTTAAAAACCTTACCCTGCCCTTAAAACTTCGAAAAACATATGAAAAAGGAATATGGATAGTTTTTTTTGTATTTTTTAAAATAAATTGGCAAACAAATTGTGACAAATTTTGAAAAATGTATTGTTGTTGGTTGGGTTGAGACAAAAAAAAATTGAGATACTACTTTTAGTACGTACAAAAAAGTAGAAAATTTTCAACAAAATCAAAAATTGTCGGGTAGACGGATTGGTCGCTTTGGTATGGAATACCTCATATATATACCAATGTATTCCCAATATCTGTTATGAAAAGGGCTTAACTTCTATAAGAGCACGCGAAAAATTTTCCTTTTTTAAGTCCTTTTTCTGCTGAACAATTGATTTTTCTCATCTGACGATCAGTAGAAGAGATTTGCATTTTTGGTAAAATCTAGTCGAATCATATTTGACGAATTATTTGATAACCGGCACGATATTTCTCGTATTTTTTGTTTTTTTATGTGAATAAAATTGATGCGTGCAGCACGAAGGCTTTTGGATCGACGTTGAAAGGGCATTTGATGAATTGTTAACGTTTTTTGTAGTGTCTAGCCACCAACCGATGATGCGATAACTCCGTCATTTTGCCGAATTATTCGAGCAAACAGTTGACGAAAAAAAAAGAGGAGACGATCGGAAAAACATCAACGGACATTTTCGTCGATGTTATGGCGTCTGTAAAAAAAATTGTCGAGCCCTTCAATATTTGACACTTTTCCTCTGTCCTCGCCCCTTAATGAACAAAACAATTCGTAAAAATTATTCGAAATTTAAAGTTATCAAATTCCAGAACCTTTATATACTACAAACTGGTTTCATGGACCCGTGAGTGCAAAATTCTAGGGAAGCCCTGACTTAAGTCGGGATCTCGTCGGGCTTGGACGTAGATACCCTGTCAGGAATTGCCCTTACACTGCCAGGTTGGGTCCCGACAGGGCAATGCCAAGGTTGCTAGGCCTATTTACAATATGCCCTGTCATGAATTGCCATAACACCGTCAGGTTGGGCCCCGACATGGCAGTGCCAAGGTTTCCAGGCTTACTTACAATATGGCTGACTTATGGCAACCCGTTGAGGACCTTGTCGGGCTTAAATCTGGATGCCCTGTCATGAATTGCCATAACACCGCCAGGTTGGGCCGTGACTAATTATTTCAAACATGATGGCACTAACGAAGCAACCCTTCGAGGGCCTAATCGGGCTTTACGGGGAGTTACGATTGTACCTGGTCCTTTCTCGTAAACGCCTCAGCACCCAGCGTTTCCTATTTATAACAGTTCCAAGCTTCCAGACTCTACCACCAGCGCGTCTGGGGCAGGGTACAGTTGCATAGCCCTACTGATGAGTCTGCACTGTACCCAAGGCAAAACGCTAAGAGGATCCTCCTCTATATTTTTCGCTGAAGAATATTTAGAGGGATCTTCTTTACCAACCTCCTACCACATTCCTTTCTTCCTTACCGACTTACGAGAACTGGACCAACGAACTTACGTTCATGTACGTTCATGTACGTTCAACTCAAACGCTCAACGTACGAGACCGACTACGGATCTCTACACGCCCTCTCGCATACGGAATATGCAAATAGTATGCTTATGTAGCCGAAGTGGGGGCACGGGTTGTATTCGACACCGCAGAGTCAGGCCTCTCAGGAAGTCATGCCTCGAGGGAAATCATACCCGCAAGATTTCTACATAGAAATCCTCTGCTTTATACTATTTTTTGTAAAAATTCTCTTGGAGAATTATTAGTAATAATAATATTGTCATTATTATTGAAATAATTCAATTTTACATTCTACACGTATAGCGATACACTAGACGCTCCCATAACTTAACGTCCCATAACTTTACTGCTCCCATAACTTGACGCGTTACCATGGCAACACGCTCCCATAACTTGACGACCCCTATCGCGCTTTCTCCCCACTCCAAACTCAGCTGCCGCACTGCGGAAATTTTACACAGGGCAACATAACCTCAACTGTCAAATTTTTTTGGTCAATGACGTACGATCAATTGAGTGTTACTATTAGTCGTTTTCGCGAAGAAACAGGAATTTTTATTTTCGAGGAAGAAAGAAATTTCTGTAGAATATTCGTTTGTATACATGTGTATATATGCAACTTTGCATTACATTTTCTAGAAAAATGTATCTCGCGCATTTCAACGATCGGATTAATGTATTTTCTGTTCAATTCTTTTCATCAAGAGTTATCTACATTAAATTCTAATCAATCTTACAAAAATTTGCAAAATATATCGCCGTCAGATTTTTAAATGTATTTCTATAACGCGTGAGCACAAATTTCGGGTTAATGGTTCGACAAAAAGGCAGTACGCATGCGTTAAAACACGAGAGTGGGAGAATGAGGGGAACGTCAAGTTATGGGAGCGTTTTCGGTCCCAACGCGTCAAGTTATGGGAGCGTCTAGTGTACTATGTACATACTAGGGCCCTGATAGGGCTTGACCATGGGCTTGTCGTGGATTCGACATGGCAGACGTGAGGCGATCGTAAAGGCCCCCATTTGGCAACCTTCTAAGGCCCTTGTCGATAAAGCGTGACCGTCCATTCAGGGGCCCTATTGGGCTTCCAGTCAAGGGCCCGAAGTAAGTTAAGAAAAACCGATCGGGGCCTAGTCGGGGCCTCAATCAAATTCACGCACAGGGACATTAAAAAATCGATTGTAAAAATCAAATAGGACTTTGGATATATCATAGCATCTAAATAAAAACCCTTTACGGGTATTATAAATTCGATGATTTTTTCTCAAGGCTGGGGCTCAAAGATACTTATTGATATAATTGTAGAAAGGTATTGGTATTGGTATAATTGTAAAGATACTTATTGGTATAATTTATCTTTCTGAAGAAGGAAAGATAACAGATCATCTTTTGATCGTCTCAAGAGGTTCTAGAGAGTACAAATGAAATTAATAAAAAAAAGTGTCCCGTCTCTGCCAGAATTATCATGTATATAGGCAGGAAATAGAGATGATATCCGGTGGCTATAGCAACTGCCGTGCATTTACGCAACGATACCATTTCCGGCCGATAGAGAGTGCGGTTCTCGCGTTTTCCGATAATTGCGAGCTTCTCTCTCTCTCTCGTCTATTTCGCCCCCCCCCCCGCGCCGCATCAATGATATTTTCTCTCTGCAATCTACACGACGATACCGCAGTCAGCGTCGGTTCCATCTATGCGAAATCACAGGTCAGCCCCTCTATTATATTCTCGATAACGATCGACGAACAACACGAGAGAGATTGCATCCTCCGTTCCGTATAAACGTGAATTATCATTGCCCGCCCAGATACTTCACTGAGGGATGAAATTTTTTTCCACATCAGGAACGAATTAGATACCAAAACTTTAACTTCCAACTATCGGAGAAAAAGATTTCCCGGTAGAAGTCAGAATAACGATGGTCAATCGTTTTTTCCGGAATGTAGAAGGAAAAGATTAAGTCAGTTGAAATGAATTTTAAATTTGAGAATAAAACATTTATTTGTCATCCGGTTGTTTTGATTAGAATGTCAATCGGTTGACGGCTTCAAATAAATTAATTAAATTATTTGATGATCAATAGCTTATCCAGAATATTGAAGAAAAAAATTAAGTTAATTAAAATTTAAAAGTTGAGAAAAAAATGGTTACCAATTATTTATTCATTGTTCCTTCGTTCAGATCATGATGTTGATAGATGCGGAATCGATTAGCGGTTTAAAAATGCTAACTTAAAAATGAAGCGGTCAATAGTTTTTCCGGAATATTGAAGGAACAAGTCAGTTTAAGGTACTACTCTACTTTAGAAGGCCAAAAAAATCAAATTTTTAAGATTTTTCTTCATCCTTCGGAAGTACGAAACAAAAATTTATTTTTTATTTTCATTCTTTGAATTTATAAAAGGCGCCAAAGTCGAAAATGTCTTGTCCCATGGGCGACAGTTAAACTCGGGATAGTCAAGTCTGAAACAAAAAAAAAGCATTTTAAAGAGAAAGGTTTCTTACACAACGATTTGCCACCGTTAATGAAAAATCGATACAAAAAAATGGCGGATGTTTGAAATAAATTGTAAAAAATTTAATCTTTTATTTTCATTTCAAACATCCGCTATTTTTTTATCGATTTTTCATTAACGGTAATAATTTGTTGTGTAAGAAACCTTCCTCTTAAAAATACTTTTCGATTTTTTTGTTTCAGATCTGCCAATCCTGAAAAACTGTCGGCCATGGGACAAGACATTTTCGATTTTGGCGCCTTCAATAAATTATTCAAAGAATGAAAAAAAAAGTTTGTTTTGTACTTTCGAAGAATGAAACGATGTTTTAATTACAGTTTTATAGCCATATCTGATAAAGGAGCTGAGAAAAGAAATCATAAACGTTTACTTTTTTTGGCTTCCTAACGTAGACTAGTAACTTAAAGGAATTTTAAACTTAAAAAAACAAATGCCCATTTAAGTTTCACAGCGAGTTCCGATCAAATATTAAAGTATAACATCGTATACGAAAAAACTTTGAGCAAGGAAATATGAACGGGAATAAACAATGAAAAAGCGGAATTTGATTTTCGAAAGAATCCAAATTCAGGGCAATTAGCCCAAAGTGCTACAAGCAAACTGCTCAGTGGATCCTAGAATGTATAAATTCTCCGAAGAGTAGTCAGTGCCACGTTCTAGGCCCTGTGTATATATCTCTCTATATTATATAAATACTTCACCAGCGCCGCCGCCGCCGTGTACAAGAATCCAGAACCCAAACCTCCAAACCTAAACCTTTACGACGCGAGGGCGCGTAGCGCCCGAGCCACAAAAACCTCTAGTATATATATGAGGCATTCCAAGTGAAAACGTGGGGTCATTTCCCTTGGGTCATCACATCCTTGAATAGCTTTTTTTCGCATTGATTCCACTTCAAAAACAGCCCTATTTTTTTAAAGATTTTTTTGGCCACTCCTTCAAGTGGCGCGACGATCGTTTTTGTGTAAAAAAGGGATAACTGAAAAAATACCATTTTTAAAATTCTGCAACTTTTTCCACAAATTCTGGGTAAAAAATAAGTAATTTCTATCATGATTAGAAAGTGGGCCACGGCTGCTTCATATTTTTTTAAATAATTTTTTTTTTCAGTTTTTAAAATAAAATGAAAAAATTAATTTCTAATACCTTTTACATGAGTAAAAAAATAAAATAAAAATAAAACAAATTTTGGCAAATTTTGATATTTTGCATTTTTTTCCAAACAAATGAGAAAAATCTTTTTTTTTTCAATAAAATACTTCAATGAAAACGGATAACTGAAAAAAAAACAATTTTAAAATTCTGCAATTTTTTCTACAGATTCTGCGTCACAAATAAGTAATATCTTTCATGATTAGAAAGTGGGATGCGGCTGCCTCATATTTTTTTTTATAATTATTTTTTTTTCAGTTGAAATAAAATCGAAAAATTGATTCCTAATACCCCTTACATGAGTAAAAAAATAAAATAAAAATAAAACATATTATGGAAAATTTTAATATTTTGCATACTTTTTAAAATAAATGAGAGAAATCTTTTTTTTCAATGAAATATTTTTCTTACTTATTTCGAAAATTTTTTAAAAGAAAGTACTCGATAGAATGTTTTAAAGTTTTTTGGACATAATCAGGTATATTTTCAGCTATATTTCAAGATTTTTTTTTTACAAAAATATTGAAAAATAACGGAGTTATGTGCTGTCTTCGGAGGTGCCAAAACAAAAAGTTCCCCAACTGCTGACATGATTCAGGCCGAATGAGTAGCTGAAACAAAAAAATTCAAAAAGGTTATTGAAGTTGAAGGTATTTCCTATACAATGACCTACGATTTTTGAAAAATATCAAAAATTAACAAAAGGGCGTAGTTCTGAAAGAAAGTGTCGTTTTTTGGGGTAAAAAAATTGTCGTTTTTTAATGCCAAATTGACAATTTTCAACCAATCAAAAAGATCGTAAGTCATTGTATAGTAAATATATTCAAGAATACTCAGTTTCAATTTGAAGTCGATCGGTCAATTTCTCGTTGAGTTATGATGTCAGCAATTTTGAAAAATGCCGTTTCGAGAAAAACGCGTTTAAAATTTCAACTATCGATTTTTGCTAGATAAAATTATATTTGGGTTATTTGGGTTGTGTTGATAAAACGATCGAATAAGCCAAAAAAAATCGATTTTTTGAAAGTATCACACTGGTATAGCCCCTTAATCCGAAAAAAAGTTATGCAAGGATCTGATGACCCGAGGGAAATGATCCCACGTTTTCACTTGGAATACCCTATATACAGAGAAATATCTCTCTGTATTAGATAGAAATTTCGCCGCCGCCGCCGCCGCCACCGTGTACAAGAATCGAGGGGTCAAGTTTGGGTTTGGGGTTTGGGTTTGGGGGGACGCAACCCAGTGAACACGTTATGTTGCCGCAATGTAACAGAAGTTACATGTAATGTTACAATGTTATCCCTATGTAACGTTGCTGTTATATAACATGCAAGCAACAATGTTATGTAACATTTGTTACATGTAGGTTATATAACTGCAATATAACTTTGTTACATTACAGCAATATGTAACATATGTTATATTGCGGCAATATAACTTTGTTACATTACAGTAACGTAGCATATGTTATATTGCAGCAATATGATATGAAAGTTTCATGCAATGTTACAATGTTATTCCTATGTAACGTTGCTGTTATATAACGTGCAAGTAACATGTTATGTAACATTTGTTACATGTAAGTTACATAACTGCTATATAACCTTGTTACATTACAGTAATGTAACATATGTTATATTACTGTATTTTGGAATAAAGTTTTGAGAGTTCACATGACACTTATGAGGGATCAGAGGCCCCCAAATTAAGTTATGAGAGGTCACTTAACTTATGAGAAGTCACAGTTCTTTCAAACATGTTTTGAGGACTTACATAACTTATGAGGGGTTAGAAGCTCTGAAATTAAGTTATGAAGGGTAGCGTATAAGTTATGAGGGTTCAGGTATTCTGGAATAAAGTTTACATAACTTATGAGGGGTCAGGGGATTCGAATTCGCAAATAATAAAACCAACTTTCATGGTTTATTGCTCATTCAAACGCATATAATAATATTTTATTATTATTATTATTATTATTATTATTTTACTACGATTATCATACTACTATTATTTTTTCGGCACTCCAGCATTCATATATTATACAAGTAGAGAGAATTCATAAGTAGTCGGTAGCGTAATCGGTAGCGTGTTAGGTAGATAGGTAGGATGGTAGGTAGGGTCGAGGGTTCGATTCCCAGTCTCTGAGAAAAGTTAGATCAGACAATTCGTGCAGATTTTTTTTTCTATGAATCTCTTTCGGGCCGGTAAATTATGCATATTAAATTATTTTACATGAGCTATATATTTTTTATAACATGTTTAACAACAATTAATTCAAGTTACGGTAACGTAACACAGTTACACAACTGTTACGTAACTGCTACATAACTGTTATGTAACAATGTTACATTGCTGAGTAGGAAATTGTAACTTACATGTAACTTACATGTAACGTCCATGTAATGTTACATGTTACAAACGGTAACATTGCCGTTACATTGCTGCAACATTTCTGTGTCCACTGGGAAGGGCCCGTAGCGCCCGAGCCACAAGAACCCCTAGTCTCTATATTATATAAATAATATTATATAAAATTTTTTTTTTCAAAACACGCTTTTATTTATGCGTAAAAAGTGTACTAAAAGTACAAAATAATTTTTCCTTTGCTGCTAAATGTGAACCAAAATCTTTATGACTAAAAATAAAAGGAAAAATTATTTTGTACTTTTTAGTACACTTTTTAGGCATAAATAAAAGCGTGTAATATTTCGCCGCCTTCGCCACCGCCGCCGCCGCCACTGCCGCCACCACCACCGTGTACTTGAGACCGAGTGAAGTTGGCCATAGATTAAGCAGGGTGAAGCTGGCCATGGAATTAAGAATCGAACGGGGTAAAGTTGGCCATGAAATCGAGGCTCGAGCAAGGTGAAGTTGGCCATGGAATCAAAAATCGAGCAGAGGGTTGGGACGGCAGAGAGGGGGCGAAGGAGGGTGAGGTGGGGGTGGGGGAAGGTGGTGGCCGGGGGGTCAGGTTTTGGGTTAGAATTCAACCTTTACGACGCGAGGGCGCGTAGCGCCTGAGCCGCACGGACCCTAGTATATATGGGGCATTCCACGCCAAATCGTCCATTTTGGAACCCGGCCCTTTTCGATTTGGCTGAAACTTTTTTATCTTTTTTTACCCTATCAAAAACATTTTTCAGAATTTTTTCAAATTTTTACACCCAGCTGATAAAAAGTTATTAATTTTTCAAAAAAATTGGCTTTTTATTTTTCAAATAGCTATAACTTTTTCAAAATTTGACGTATCGGGACGATTTTTTTCAAAATTTTTATTTTTTAATGTACTTTTTGAAATCATAAAAACCCATCTTCATCGTTTTTTTTAGATTTTCGGAAAAAATTGAAAAATTCTCGATGATTACCATTTTTTCTTTTTTTTTTCTTTTTATTATATCAAACTTTAACATTTTCTGCAAATCGTCAAATTTTTTCAGAGTCGTGTTTTTTCGATTTCTATTTTTTTTTCAATTGAAAAAAAAAACTTTTTTTCAACTAGCCTTATTTCTCGGAACACCATTCTGCAAATTTTTGGGGGTGTTCAGAGGACTTCGAAACTTGAAAAAAAAAAAACAAGAATTGAAAATGGTAATTATCGAGAAATTTTCGATTTTTTCGAATTTGAAGAAAATCGATCAGTGTATGTGTTTTGTAAATCAGCAATTTAACACTTAAAAATCTTATTGAAGCACGATTTGAAATTTGTTTTCAATACAAAAGAACGTTTAAAAACAAAAAGTTTGAAAAAAAAAACCATCCTATTTGGCCCATTTTTCGCAAAGGTATGGATATTTAAAAAAAAAAGTTACGTAATTTTCAAAAAATCAATATCTTGAAAACGGTTGGACAAAAAAAATGAAAAAGTTGTGGCTTGAAAGTTCTAGAATAAATGACAGTTTTTTACAAAAAATTTGAAAAAAATCGATCAGTACGTGTTTTTTGTAAGTCAGCAATTTATATTTAATACTTGAAAATCTTATAAAAGCACGGTTTGAAATATTTTTTCAATATTTTTTATCAAAAGTGCTATTAAAAACAAAATGTTTGAAAAAAAACCGTCCCATTTGGCCTATTTTTCGCAAAGTTATGGAGGTTTAAAAAAAAAAGTTACGTAATTTTCGAAAAATCGATATCGACGATTCGATAAAAAACGATTCGACAAAAAAAATTGAAAAAAATCATGGAGGCCTCTTTCAACCAATACTAAAACATAAAAAAATTCAAAAAAATCGGAGATGCAAAAGCTAAATGGCATCCGCTTTGGCGTAGAACGCCTCATGTGTTTCACGTCAATTTCACGTCGTTTCGCGTCTGTTTGCTCTTGGCCGCACAACGCAGTTGACGTTTGTGTTAATCGGGCTGTTCTATTAGAATAGTTTATTAATCGTGAACATTTCGTTATTGTGAGGTACAAGTGATAAAGAAATTTCAGGAATTGTGTTTCTTGAATTTCATCGAGGTGAGATACCAGAATAAACAAAGGATCCAAACGATTTGGACAAATAATCAGACGGATTTCGAATACGAGTAAATCAGGTAATGTCACTTTTGAAGAAATCTCGCAATATTTTTCGAAACAACAAATTTTATGTTCATAATGGAGTTTATGATTATAATTGTTGTATTTCTAAGATTTTTGACACGAGATTTGGATAGTTCAAGTTTACGGAAAATTTGCAATATACAGTTTGAAACTTTTTTTTTTATGATTTCGATAAACTTTCATACTTCATCATTTAATATCATTAAATTATATATCTTTATAGTTTTCAAGGTCCAGATCGACCCCTGCATAATTTACGGTGTTCAGGAACGATTCGAAACGATTTACGGAAAACAGGACGAATTTCAGATTCGAATTAATCAGGTAATGTCAGATTCTAAGAAATTTTTCAATATTTTTCGAGACAACAAATTTTATAATCATAATGAATTTTATGATTATAATTTCTACATCATAAATGATTAAATAAAATTAATTTACAAATGATTTGATTTTATCGTTGCGAAATTTTATGATAGAATCTTAACAAATATTTGAAAAATATTAGAATTCTTGTATTTCTAAGATTTTCGACATAATATCTTGATAATTCAATCTTAGGCAAAATTTGTAATATATGGTTTGAAAAATTTTCAAATTTCATTTCGCTTCATAATTTTCAGTCGCCAGGTTGATATCATAACTTTAGGTGTCAAGGTCAATCTCTCTATGGTTTTTTGTGTCCAAGTTAACCTTTCGACAGTTTTCTGTGTCCAGGTAGACTGATCCGTAATTTTTTATGTCTAGGTTCACCGATCGATAGTTTTCGGTGTCCAGTTGGGCTGCTCCATAGTTTTCATTGCCTAAGTCGACCGTTTCACAGTTTTCGGTGTCCAGATTAAACGCACGACAGTTTTCGGTGTTAAACTGTACTGCTCCGTAGATTCCTGTGTCCAGTTAACTTTTTTTTAGTACTATATCATAACTTTCAGTGTCCAAGTCAACTTCTTCATAGTTTTCGGTGTCCAGGTTGACTATTTCGTAACTTTCAGTGTCCAGATGAACATCTTTATAGTTTTTGATGTCCAGGTCGACCGTTCGATGGTTCTCAGTGTCCAGATGGATCGCTATATGGTTTTTATTGTCCACGTTGACTATATCATAACTTTCAGTGTCCAGGTCAACTTCTTTATATTTTTGGGTATCCATGTTGATCACTCGATGGTTCTCACTATTCAGATGGATCGCTCTATAGTTTGAGATTTCCAGGTTGACTATATCATATCTTTCAGTGGCCAGTTCAACTTCTTCATAATTTTCGGTGTCCGTGTTCAGATGAATCACTCCATAGTTTGAGATGTCCTGGTTGACTATATCATAGCTTTTAGTGTCCAGGTCAACTTTTTCATATTTTTATATGTACAATTTTCGATGTTTAAGTTAGCCGCACGACATTTCTCGGTGACCGGGTTGATTACTCCGTAACTCCATGTGTCCAAGATGACCGCTCGATACTTCTCAGTGTACAGATCGATCGCATCATAGTTTTCATTATCCAGGTTGACTATATCATAGGTTTCAGTGTCCAGGTCAACGTTTTTTATGTAGGACGGTTAATCGGCTTATTTATATCGTAGCTGCCCAAAGTACTTAAATGTACATCGAAAGTATTCTCATATTTTGGTACTACTACACATCTACTTTGAATTCTATATGGAATATTCCATTAACGTTCAATTGACGTCTTTCAAATATGATTTCCGTTTATGAACTTATAATGCCCAATTACTGCGGTAAAATAAAAACTATTGAATGTCTACATATGGGATGGATCCTTGGGATGGGTCCATCCCATACATATTTGTTGTTTAAGAAAATGTATGTTTCATGTCCATACAATATATCCCCTGTGTGATCCATCGGATCTAAATTTTTTGGAAGTTTGAGCGAACATGTTCTCATTTCAAAAAATTCAAATCCTAAAAGATTTTGTAAAATTTCAATTTTTTGAGAAAAGCAGCTATGTGTTTTTATAATCCGTTGATGGAAGAATTTTCGAGTAGTTGTGAGACAAGAATTTCGACACCAGATCTCAATAAAAATAAAATAAAGGGAGTAACATAAATAAATGTCTCATAATTATGAGTAAATTTATTATTTTTTTATTAGTTTAATTGCTTTCATTGACCTTTTCGACCATTCCGGAAAAATTGTCAATATCCGAAATCGAATACAAGAGTTTATCAAAGGTGACGGGAATTGTCTGTTCAAATCATTTTCGTATTTTCTTTATAACAATCAAAGCAGACAGATAAGTTCGATTGGCTATTGTGTCCAACATTATTCAAAGTTGGGTGAATTACGAACCTTTCATCTTGGGGGGATGAATCGTACGGTAAGATCTTCAATGACAAAGAATCTTTTAAATTGCTCATGTCAAATGATAGTGTCTAAGGAGGGGAGGTAGAAATTCAATCGTTCGCAAGTTTATATGACATGCATATATCTGTTTATAGGGACGATATGCAATCTCCGAGAAAAATTGGACAAAATTGTCAGAAGGGACATTTATCTCTTTAATTATGAGGAATTATAGATGCTTGGCATTTCGATGTTCTTAATTGTGAGCACCCACAGTTCATGAACGCCATTCCAAAATTGGTGACGATACCAAACACTAAAGAAAGTTCAAACATAAAAATATTAACGGCAACATCAAAAACCAATATAAAATCAAAAATAAAATTGACTCAGAAGACAAAGCCAAAGCCAACAATGATGGTAAACTTACCGATAGAAGCAATCACGGTGTCGATTCCAAAATCCAAAACTAAATCGAGTTCAAAGAGAAAAACTATAAAATCTAAAATTTGAACAACTATCCAGCCAAAAATGAATATAAAAACGAAATCAATTTTTAGAAAAATAACTGATGAGGATCCAGCACATGGAATAATTGCCCAATCAAATGTGAAATCGAAAACAAAATCAAGCTTTAATACAACGGCAAAGACAACACCTGTCAAATCAATAAACAAAACAAATAAAAAGTCAAATGTAAAATCAATCGCAATTTCGATTTCAAATCCGATCACAGAAAATATTAAATCAAATACAATAATAGACTACAAAACAAAAATAAACGCGAAGAAAAATAATAATAACGCAGAGGAAACATCTGTAATCTCGATTATAACAGAAAGTAAACACAAATCTAAAAAGGATGATAATGTAAAAAATAAAAATATAACTACTCAAAAAAACAGTACATGATTTTACGACCATCGATCAAAAAAATTTAGAAATTGTTAATAGATTGGAAGTTGCTATAGAAAAAGTTATCAAACCAGATGGTAATTGTTTGTTTCGATCCTTTGCTCATTTCCTTTACAACGATGAAGAAAAACATCGACAAACTAAATTAAAAATTGTTTCAAACGTCATTTAAAATTGGTCATTTTATCACCCGTTAATAATAGGTGATCAATCTTACAGTTCAATTCTTGATAATGAGAAATCTTACAAATTGTATATGTCAAAAGACAATATCTATGGAGGAGAGGTCGAAATTCAATCATTTGTGAATTTATATAATGTGAAAGTATTGATTTATAGAAATAATATTGAAATTTTACGTGAATATAAACAAACTTATAGTAACGGTGAATTGAATCTTTTATTAACAGGTCCTTTAGATTCCGGTCATTACGATATTATGAAATGTTTCAATTTTAATTTTTGGCAGAACTACCGTAGAAATTATGACCGGAAGTATTAATCAGAAAATAAAAATAAAATTAATATCAAAAGACAAGTCAAAAATTTAACAGAAACAATTTTAAATAAAAAACGAAAATGTGATCGTGTAGATAACATGAATGAAGAACGATTAGAGAAACAAAGAGAGAAAGATTTAATCGAAAGTATGAATGAAGAACGATTGAAGAAAAAAAGAATGAAAGATTTAGTCGAAAGTATGAATGAAGAACGATTGCAGAAAAAAAAGAAAGAAAGATTTAGTCCAAAGTATGAATGAAGAACGATTGAAGAAACAAAGAGAAAAAGATTTAGTTGAGAGTATGAATGATGAACAATTGAAAAAAAAAGAAAGAAATATATATAGTCGAGAGTATGAATGAAGAACGATTGAAAAAAAAGAGAGAAAGACATTATTTAAAATATGCCTGAAGAACGTGTAAATAAAAGACGAAATGTTCAAAGAGTTATTAAAATGTGGTCAAATCAAACATCGTATTTAGATTTTGGAGATATGAATTATATCTGTCCATTCTGTCCGGCATTATTCTGGAAAGTAGAATTTTCTAAAAAAAGTTGTTGTCATGGTGGAAAAGTATAACTTCCACCCTTAAGTGAATATAACGATGATTTGAAAACATTATTATATAATGGAAAAATTCGACAATTGATCCGTTATTATAATAGCCTTTTTTCTTTTGTGAGTTTTTGCACTAATGAAATAAATGATATCAAACGTGGTGTTTATAACTTAAAAATTCAAGGTCAGGTTTGTCATATCATTTCAAAAAGTATTGTTCCGAAGAAAGGTGATTTACCACGCTGTGGACAAATTTATATTTATGATAATTTTAAAATAACAGAGCAAATTTTAAAAGAAAATAAAAAATTAGTCAAAGAACATATTCAAATTATATCAAAAGTCTTAAACAATGTAAACCCATATGCAAAAAAATACAAGCATTTATATGAATTGTCTCAGGATAAATCTTTGCCGGAATATTATTTGTATTTTGTTCGAAATGAAAATTTAAACAAACATCGTTATAATTTGCCTACAACTGCTGAATGTGCATTGATAATTTCAAAAGATGGTGAAGTTCCTATTTTTGATTTGCGGGTTAATCAAAAGTTTCCGAATAAAGATGTTGACTGTCAATCATATTTGAATAAATTATCTTTTCATACAGACCGTGTGTCCTTCCCAATCATGTTTCCGCATGGGGATTTAGAATGGAGTCCATCATTTACTCAAAATAAAAATTCGACAAAAAGGCTTACAGCTCTCCAGTATTATTCGCACCGTTTAGCATTCAGATTGGATAGTAAATTCAACCCAATTTTATATTGTGGTCGATCAACTCAACAATATATTATTCAAGCATATATTATAATCGAAAATAATAGATTAAATTTCATTAGATTCAATCAAATCAAATTGCGAATTGAATGTTATCAGGGATTAGTTGATCATGTTGCACGTAGTGTCTTGAATTCCGACAAGTCGAAACGATTGGGAAATATTTTTGTTTCACCTTCAACATATTTAGGTACTCCTAGAAATATGCATCAAAATTATCAAGATGCAATGGCCATTGTAAAAAAAGTTGGGAAACCTGATTTATTCATAACGATGACGTGTAATCCAAATTGGCCAGAATTAAAACGAATTTAAAAAAAATTCCCTTCAGGAATAACATGTAACGACATCCCAAATATTGCAGTAAGATTATCTCATTCAAAATTACGTTCTCTTTTGCCAGATATTATAAGTGGAAAAGTTTTTGGGAAAGTTTTAGCATATGTTTATACTATCGAATTTTAAAAACGCGGGTTGCCTCATGCTCATATGTTCTTTGTATTAGATTATAAAACTAAATTAACAACTCTTGAAATGATTGATAAATTCATCAGTGCGGAAATCCTTTCAACTGATCCAGACTTGCAAGCATTGGTGATAAGATATATGTTACATGGACCCCACACGGAATACTCCCTATGTTATGACAAAACTAAAGATGTGTGTTCAATAAAATTTCCGAAAGAGTTTTGTGAATCTACCGAATTTGAGAAAAATGGTTTTCCAAAACTTATACGTAGAAATAATATTAATTCAGGACACGTTTATAATAGTATGATTAACGGAAATTTCGTAGCAGTAGATAATAGCATGGTTGTCCCTTTTAATCCAGAACTTCTGTTGAAATATAAATGTCACATAAATGTCGAGTATTGTGCATCGATTATGAGCACTCAATATTTATATAAGTACTTACACAAAGGACACGATCGAGTGTATATAAAAGTAGAAAAAAATAATTTAGAAACAAATACAGAAATTTATAATGAAATTGCTAATTATATTGACAGTCGTTATGTCGGTCCAATGAAGGCTGCTTGACGAATTCAAGAACTGTCTCTTTCAGGGAGATCCCATGCAATTGTACGATTAGCTTTACACACGGAAAATCAACAGTGTATTATTTTTGAAGAAAATAAAGAGGAAAATGCTTTAATAAAAACTGAAATAACATTGACAGCGTGGTTCAAATTAAATAAAATTGACGATAAAGCAAGAACTTTATATGCAAACATTCCGAGAAATGTAAATTCGATCCTTTGAAAAAGATTTGAATAAAACGTAGAGTATTTTCCAGAGCAATCGGTCGTGTTGTTAGGTGAGTCCTAAAAATATCGAATTTTTTCATTTAAAACTTATTCTAAATCGCGTTCCAGGGGCCACATGTTTCGATGATCTCAAAAGACACAAAAATGTAACTTACGAGACATTTACAGAAGCTACAATCGCAATGGGATTAGTTGAATACGAGAAAGAAATTTTCAATATTTTTGAGGAAGCTTGCATAATTATGCTACCTAAAGAATTACGTAGATTTTTTGCATGGTTCCTCATTTCCGCTAACTGTATAATTGGGAAAGAAATTTGGGATAAATTACAGAATATTTTTGTTATGGCTTTTCGGATAACAATGAAATTAGGTCATTATTCGAAATAAATGAAATTTTCAAGGTAGAAAATATGAAATGTACAGATTTTGGGCTTCCGGAGCCAGATTTTAATTTCGATATCAACATTGAAAATGTTCAAGAAACATTGATGTTCAATAAAAATAAATTTGAAGAATTAGTTGTTAAATTAAACATTGAGCAAAAAACAATTTTCGATTATGTAATTCAAGACGGTAATAAAAAAATGATTTATATTGATGGACCCGAAGGTACTGGTAAAATATTTCTTTATAAAGTATTAATTTATTATTTTTTAAGTATTCAACGAAAAGTATTACCAATGGCCTGGACAGGAATTGCATCTATTTTATTACCTAGAGGTATGACCAGTCACAAGACTTTTAAATTACCTTTAGATTTAACATCAATCGAAAGTTCGTTTTTACATTTAGCATCAGATAAAAAGAAATTACGAGAGTGTGATGTAATGATTTGGAATGAAGCTGACTCGGGATACCGAAGAAAGCATTAGAAATTGTTGATAGAACTCTTCGAGATTGTTGTCGACTTGAAGATGTTCCATTTGCCGGGAAATTAATTATATTAGGTGGAGATTTTCGACAAATTCTTCCAGTGGTCAAATACGGAACAAAATTGAATATCATTAAAGATACAATAACATTTTCACGTCTGTGGAATCACTTTAAAATGATGAAATTAAAGACAAACATGCGTACTCATGATCAATCATTTTCAAGTTTTCTATTGAAAATTGGATCAGGTCATATAACAACATTGCGTATACCTGAAAATTGGAGAACGTGTGATATCTGTTCAAAAATTTACGGCACCGAAATTTTGAATGACGATGATTTATCTAATCGGGTAATTTTAACTTGCCATAATGAAAATGTGCATATTTTAAATGAAAAGATATTTAAAAAAATTAAAAGTATTGGAAAAACATATTACCAGGTGTGTAAGTATGAAACCGGAATTTGCCCATAGGTGGCGCTAGATGTCGATGCAGTTACCGACACATCACGTCAGCGGTGTCTTGTTATTGTATTGATATCCGACAAAGATTTCCAACTCACCATATCACGAGTTTCATTCAGTAGCATTAGTTTATTAGAGATAAACATGTCGAGTTTTGTGCCAACAAATTACGATTTGCGGACAGCCCTACTTTTCTGTTATCATCTGAAGAAAACCGCAGCCGAATCGCATCGAATGCTTCTGGAGGCGTTTGGTGAGCATGCTCTCGGTAAAACACAGTGTTTCGAGTGGTTTAAGCGGTTCAAAAGTGGCGATTTTGACGTGAGGAACGAAGAACGTGTTTGGTGGGATCAGAAGGGCGTAATCTACTACGAGCTGCTGAAACCTGGGGAAACTGTCAATACTCAACGCTACCGACAACAAATGACCGATTTGGATCGAGTTTTGCGTGAAAAACGACCAGAATACCAACAAAGACAACACAAGGTGATTTTGCTGCATGACAATGCACACAAAGCAAAACAGGTCCAGAAAACGATAGAGTCGTTCCGTTGGGAGATTCTTCAGCACGCGCCTTACTCACCAGACCTTGCCCCATCCGATTACTACTTGTTTGCATCGATGGGACACGCACTTGCTGAGCAGCGCTTTACTTCTTACGAAGATGTACGAAAATGGCTCGATGACTGGTTTGCCTCAAAAGAGCAACAGTTCTTTTGGCGCGGAATCCACAAATTGCCAGAAAGATGGGAAAAATGGATAGATAGCGACGGACAATATTTTGAATAAGTTACTTTGTATCATATCATTACAATAAACGTGTTTTTTCTGTACAAAAATTCCGGTTTCATACTTACACACCTGGTATGCTATTGATTATGCAAAACATAAAGGACTTGATCAAACCGATGGTGATATCAATTTAAATTATCCGATAGAATATTTAAATGCTTTAAAATTTCCGGGACTTCCTGTTTATAAATTGGTTTTAAAAGTCAGAACGGTCTCGAAAATTTTGATGTACCTTTAATTTTTTAACTGAGTGTATAATTATTCAAAAAAATGTATTTTGATAGAATCTTATTTTCGTAAA
Organism: Alloplasta piceator; assembly: GCA_946863875.1. Classification (NCBI taxonomy): domain Eukaryota; kingdom Metazoa; phylum Arthropoda; class Insecta; order Hymenoptera; family Ichneumonidae; genus Alloplasta; species Alloplasta piceator. Next base: position 17,064,517 of record OX333078.1, read on the forward strand.
AATTTTAAATCGAAGCGCAATTTTAAATCATCTTGGAAATTACAGGATATATAAGTTATTAGTATTTTTTCGGCAAAACTCTAACAGAGAACAAAATTGGAATTTAGTCAAGTTAACAATTTCTTCATTAACACTTAAGGTTAATATTACCACCTGGTGTATGAACGTTTCCGTGTATCAATATAATGGAGAAATTCTTAACGAAGTTGAATAGGCTTACAATGGGGATACAACTTTAAAAAAATGCGCCGAATTATCGACTTCATAGTGGTGAGGAAACGATAATAATATTTTTACTTTATAAATGTGTATTATTTTTAGGAATATTTGCTTGTTTTTATACAATACAAGAGCATCCTGCGCCAATTTGTTTCTTTTATTTGTTTAGATCCCCCTGGTACCATGTTGTTCACGATCTTCATGGACAGAACCGACCGCCGACTCGTATTTGATTCTTATAACAAAAACATCAACATGTACAAGAATTAATTTACATATACAACATCATGTCAACATCAACATGTACAAGATTCACTTTTGCGAGGTGAGGGCGCGTAGCGCCCGAGCCGCACGAACCCTAGTATATATATATATATTAGGGTGAATCGAAACAATTAAAAACTGTTAGCTACCCTCAAAAATCAAAGTTGGAATAAAGGTTTCTGTGCAACAGTTCGATTTTTTGAATTTTTTGAGAGGGCGCGCGGGACGTTCAAAAACGCAATTTTTAGCGTTAAATTTACTATATCACTGTTAAACGAAAACGGATCTTTCAAAAAATTCGGAATTTTTTATATAAGGTACCCTAATATGTACTCTTTCAAATCCATATTTACTGAACATTAGCAAATGTTTTATACATTCGAAAAAAATCTCTGAAAATCAATATTTTCACTATTTTTCAATTAATTACATCGTTACATATTGATTTTTTTCTTCCAACACGTTTTTGTATTTCTACGATCTTTTTTCTCGTAAAACTTGGTATTAGCATTGCTTACAATACGAAAATTGCTAAAAAATAAATATTCGTGTTGGAAATTTTAATATTTAAAACGCATATTACGTTGCATCTTTCAAAATTTGTCTTTTGTAGCCAAAAGTAAAATAACTTTGCGAGAAAAAATCATACGAAAATGTTTAAAAAACGAAAATAGAGCATCTGCTAACCCTTTCAAATGTCCCGTAGATAAAAAAGAGAAAAAAAATATTTTCCGACCCGGTATGCACTATGAAAGTGACCGTCTTTTGCTCTTTTTGCGACCCTCGCGAAGTGCGGGCGCACAACTTGAGGACATTTTTTTTTGTCTTTTTTATCTACGGTACATTTGGAAGGGTTAGCAGATGCTCTATTTTCGTTTTTTCAACATTTTTGTATGATTTTTCTCGCAAAGTTATTTTACTTTTGGCAAAAAAAAAAAAAATTTTGAAAGATGCAACATAACTCAAAAACTATAGAATTTAAGAAAAAATGTGAGATAAGAAAAAAGTAGCGTAGGCATACACAAAATCGCCTGGAATTATTTCAGACATTTCCTATGATTTTTTTTTACCATTTTCGCTCAACACCCTGAATATCAATCGATAATTGTTGTCACGACAACCAAGACTGTTTACCACAGTATATTTCGTATATATATATATATAATTAGATTATGATTCATCATTTTGAACAAGAATAATCCACGTTTCATTGATGCAAATTCGTTATTTACGCGTTAATTCGATAAAAAAAAAGAGAGTCAAAGTAGAGTTTAAGATTGTTTAAAGGTGAAAAAAAATATTGATTTTTTTTTTGAATCAGTCTAATATATATAAACCGAGCGCTTTGCGAACTTTAACGCAGTGACGAAATTCTCAACTAGCCTAACTGCGGTCTTGTGACGTCTCGCTTTAGCATCCATCTATATGCATGCAAACAGCACAGAGCCACAACGTCGTCTAATGGACGAATGTACTGTATACGAAGAGCTCCATGTAACTTTGGTTCCTTAGCGAGAGAAAATTGGCTTTGAACTGTCCAACAATTTGCATACGATCTGCACACTAACCATTTTCTCCTGATCCCCACTCGCTTTCTCTCTGGTATCTCTTCTGTTGTACAACAGTAGTTCACTCTCTGCCGAGCCCTTAAATCCCTTAAGGTGATGTAAAACGTTCCCCCACTCTTTTACCCCCACTCCGTCATACCGCAGTAGGTAACTCGTTGGTTAATTCAATTTTTTTTCATGGATGCCAAATCACCCACAAAAAGAATTGTACCCGCCGGTTCGTCATCAGCAGGTACAATTCATTTTATGGATAATTTGGGTTTTTCAGAAAACACCAAATCTTACTAGATGCGTAATTGGAATATGCACATCCTAAGAATTTGCGTTTTTTCGAAAAAAGTGAAGAGAGGAATCGGCTGCGATTCGGCCAGTGGTTCCTAATAAAAATGGACAATTTTTTGTATAACGTTTCGATCCTTCTTCGGATCCTCTTCAGATTTATTATTATTTCTTATTTCTTTTTTTCGAAAAGTCGAAGCACCCATGAAAAAATTGAATTTGCCCACGAGTTACCGACTGCGGGATGACGGAGTGGGGGTAAAGGAGTGGGGAAACGTTCACATCACCTTAAAGTACTACACTTCTCGCTCTTTCTTTCTCTCTCTCTCCCTCTCTCCCTCACCTAAAAAAGAACGAGCTCGCTGTGCCCACCAGTGTTTTGGTCTACACGGGGATATTCCCATGACTCGTTTAAAAATTCAATTCAATTTTATAGCGGGAGTTTCGTGAGGTGCAGTAATATTCCCCTGGACGTACGAATGGCACGCGAGTCACCTGGGCACTTATTCATTCTAATAACGATAACATTTTATCAACGGTGTATTTTGCAGGCGAATTATATCAATGTTAGAAATTCGCGTGAAATGATCTGCGAGAAAGATTATTTTTATCATGAATTATATGAAATTTTTAAGAAGTTCTTTCTGCGGACTTCGGCTCTAACTCCGTTATAATTACAGATTCTTACTTGCAAAAATTATAAAGTGTTTGGCTACAAAGTGTCGGATATGATTTTTAAGATACTAAATTTCTATGCAAATATAAAATTAGGATATTGCAAAAAAAATCGTAAAAGGACGCTTTTCCAACCTCCCTCCCAAACGAGTCGATAATTGTTTTTAATTTTCATTTGTACATATTAACTTAGAATTGATTTCTTTATTAAATTTGTTTTAAGATTTTTTATTCACACCCTCAAGAGGAATGTGGCGAAAAATGGCCACCATAAGAAGATAAAGCAATCAGGGCGCTCAAAATCGCGTAAAACTCGTTGCATCTACACTACGATCTCGATTTAAGCAAGAGCGGCGGGACTGGCATCGCTAGACACTTGCTTAAATCGAAGTTGCGCAAATGTTGCCCGTGCGTCCGGGCACCGGCGTACACCGGCGCGCTCATACGATGTGGCACGTCGATCGATATCCGCCGAATAGTGGGGACTCTTGCTTATATCGAAGCTGCATAAATCGAGATCGTAGTGTAATAAAAAAAAAATAACGTTTTTATCGATTTCATGGCCTGACAAAAAAATGTCAGGAGCAAAAGAATCGACGCCATACAATTTTTTTTCGAAAATCATAGTATGGGAGAAAACAGAGTTGGGCAGTATCAATTTCATTTTCAATCAAATTACATTTTTAATTACATATTATTTTGAGCCATGTAACTGAATAGGATTCAATTGATAATTATTTTGGTCATCGATCACCGAATTCATTTTAATCACATGTAATTCAGAAGCATATCATCAATCACTTGTAATTGATGCTAGAAGTAATGTAATGACTTGTAATTGATGCTCAAAATAATTCACTTACCTATAATCGATCGATGCTCGAAAATCTTGATTTAATTAAAAATAGAGAAGCGCTTCAAACAGTTCAATGTTACGCTCTGAGGATGGTTTACTATGACACATTAGAACTTTAAAACTAATTTAATTCAGCAAAATAATTGGCCGATTGTTTTTCCAATTACTTCGCTAAAATACTTTACACTGAGAAAAAATGGTTGAATATGCAAAATCGTTTAGTTGAATACGTGCAACTAAATATTTAGTTGTACAATCCAAATTTTTGTTGCCTGAACTATATTTTGGTCAACCGAAGCGCGGAATTATTCAAGAAACTAATTATTTAGTTAGACCAAATGAATATTTAGTTGCCCGTATTCAACTAACGATTTTGCATATTCAACCTTTTTTTTCTCAGTGTACGATTTTTGAACTATTTCTAATTGTAAGACAAATATTGTCCCTTTGGCACTTCATACATAAAGGTAGAACCGTGAGATATGGGTTGAAAAAAATTATAAGAACGCAGAAGTATTAATTAATAAAAACGACATCGGTACAGTAATCAAGTCATGAACTTTTTAACTTTATTTATATGTTCTTGATGAGTTCGCCTTACATAAAAATTTTAAATTATCTGTATGAAAAAAGGAAATTATTTTATACAATATAAATAATTGATAAGAACTTTTATTAAATGAGCAATATAAATATAACATAAATTATAAAATAAAAAATTTTGTTTTTATTATACTCAGTCAAAAAATTAAAGGAATAGCAAAACATTCGAGATTTTTCAGCGATTTTCCAAAGGCTGTAACTTTGTTAATTTTAGTCGTAAAATTTTTTTATTGCACTCCGTGCGTAAAGTGCCCATTTTACGCACACTTCGTGTGCGTAAAATGGCACTCTCCGTACTCGTGCAATAAAATTTTGTACGAAACTCGTGCGAGAAACATTTTTCTGACTCGTGTGATTGCAGCATTCGCCTTCGGCTCATGCTGCAAACTCACACTCATCAGAAAAAGTTTCAACGCACTCGTATCGTAATGTACTATTCTAAAAAGCCTTTTGAAGCTTGAATCTTCTAGTATTGAAATCTTGAGTCAAACATTTTTTGTGGGGATCACCCTCGACGCAGTCGTAAGAAATATCACGGTAAAAATGTTCTCGAAATTTTTGCTTTTTTCAAAACAGTCGATGGGCTCCAATTTTTTTTTTCGAGCTTAAGCAATCTATGGATCGTTTAGCTGGATTCTTTGGCTTCAATTTGCTTTTCTCATTTTTGTTCTACGACCATTTTTCGCTGAGATATCGGCGATTGAACAAAAATTCGTCTTTTTTTAAAAATCTTCGATATCTCTGGAACTGATGATCGTACAGCGAATAAACGGTGAATTTCGGAAACTTAAATCTACCCGTATAAGTGCCTGTTACTATCATAAACAACAAAAAATTGTTTCCGTGCTTAATTTTGACTTTAAAAAGTCCAAAAAAATAGCTTTTTTCTTACGAGAGCACTGGCCGAGGAGCTGGAGCTCGGGTCTCGTATCTCGCGGACCCGGGTTTGATTCTCGAGGCGACACCGCTGAAGAGGTTTTTTCAAGTGTTTCTGGTGCTCTCCCGGCGGATTTGGACCCCGCCTTAAATAAAAATCGGTCCCAACACCCCATTGCGAGGGGTGGGTGGCTGCTGCATGGTTCTGGTGGGGCGTCCCGAAGCCGTTCTCATCGCTCGGTTGATGAAACCACTTAACCGTGCAGTGGCTGACTCACTCGGTCACAAGTAAGGAGGTAACTACCTAACCGACTAACGATAGTCGTGCTTGAGCGTGCTCGCACTGCTATCGGAGGGAATTAGGTATAAGTTACCGGCTGCTACGACGAGAGGTTTTCTGCAGTTTCCCTCCGTCCTCGGCAAATGCGATACAGTGGGGATAAGTCGGCTGCAGCTGCACAACGGGAGGGGATGAGAGAAGTGGCTATAGGGGAAGGACCCCAGGTCGGTGGAAGAACCAATGAAAAAAAAATAGCTTTTTTTTTGTTTTAGAAAATCTACCACAACTTTGCAAAAATTGCGAAAAATACCAATGTTTTAAGGTTCTTTTTTAGCTCAATACATATCTAAAAACCATGCCAATTTTCAAAACAATCGGTCGAGCCGTTTTTTGTGACCGAGTCATCAAACTTTTAGAAAAATTAATGGAACCCGTTTATTGATCCTTAAAGACCAATTTATTAATGGTGTTAAAAATAAAATAAAAAAACGTTTTTCTTTTTTTCTCTCAAAGTTGCATTTAATGAGCGTGAAAACTAAAAAAAAATCCACATTTCGGAAAAAAAAATTTTTTTACAAAATTTTAGAATTTTTTTTTTACTTGAAAAAAAAATTAATTGGCATTTTTTTCAAAATTTTACTTCGATATTTATTATATATTGAATGCAAAATTGTGAAAAAAACGTCAATACAATTTTTGTTTCAAAAAAAAAAAAATCCTTTCCGAAATTTGGATTTTGTTTAGCTTTCACACTCATTAAATGCATATTTAAGAGGAAAAAAAAGAAAAACTTTTTTTTTTACTTTTAACACCATTAAAAAAATTTTAACACCATAGCAAATTTTTATTTCCCATTTAAACAACATAGGAAACTTTGTAATAGATAAATAAGTGTAATAAATTTCTAAAGTTAAAAGAAAAATTTCCTATATTATTCAAATGGGAAATAAAAATTTGCGATGAGGGACCTCTTAATTTAAATATGAAGGGCTAATACTTGCAGAGGGTTTTTTTGAGATGCCAAACAATACATTTTTCATTATATCGAGGAAAAAAAAATTAGACATTCTATTCGACCCACCCTAATGTATATATAAGGCATTCTCTGTCAATTCCGCCACTTTTTTTCGACCCTCTCCGATCCGTCCCATAACTTGTCACAGTTTTGTCCCACTTGAAAGTAGTCTCTGCAATTTTTTCAGATTTTTCAAGTGGTGAATGAAGGAGTTGCATATATTTTTATGAATCCATATAGCTTAAAACGGAGAGGATGTACAAAAAAAAAATATTCCTACAAAAAAATAATGTTTTTCCATCAACTATTGAATGCAATATGTGTTATATTTTTATTCGTGTTGCAAAGACTATTTTCTGCAAAAAAAAAAGAAAATTAATTGTTTTCGCACCGTCCGACGGCTTCAATTCTGCTGTCAATTTTAAACAATTTCTAATAGTATTAGTGGGACGTATTTTCGATTTTTTTCGGGGTTAAAAAAAATCAGTAGCCGTATTGTGGATTTTTCTGTCGCCGCTGATGCGACCGTTGCTTTCAGGCAAATAAGGACGTAGGAAAGGACTGCATTGAGAACAGTGTTCAATATTTTCTGACAGGTAGCGCGGCGATCTTTTTCCATACCATCGCACGTACAAACGTCGCACGCAAGGTCCTTTCGCAGCATATTATTTGTCTGAAAGCAACGCGTCGCAGATACAGTCATTTTCAGTGTCGCGACTTCCGCCAGGGATCCTCTCCGTTTTAAGCTACAATATGGATTCGAAAAAATAACTTCCCAGATAGAACACTGACGTATATTATACGTATATTAGACGTTGCCAGATACGTATATAATGCGTATTTAGTACGTATACTGAAGAGCTAAATGTCCGGCTAATCTCCGTATAATATATGTATATTCTACATATATTACACGGTATATTTTATGTATACGAGACGTCGAAAATACGTAGAATATACGTAGAATGCCCAGCTAATATCCGTATAATGTATGTATATTCTACATATGAAAAAAAAAAAATTTTGCCCCCAGTGGGATTTGAACCTGCGACCCTTGTTTTTAGGCATATCCTCAAATTGAACATGAATTAAATTTAAAAAAAAATAGATAATTTTGAATTTCATGAATTTTTCCGACCGCTTTAGTTATCTTGCATATTCGCGGACCTTAGAATATGTACGAGACCTGACTGGGATCTGAAACCTACCTATCTATCGAGCCTAACGAACAACCTACGGCTGGGACGCTAACCACTACACCACCGACTACTTATGGTATTCTGATGTAAATATCATATCTATAGAACACAGGCCGAGAACAATCACGTGCCAAAATCGTATCGAGAATTTATTTTCATTACCCGAAAGCCGTTTTTGGTTCGACTTGTCTTTTAACTAAATTAAAAACTAAAATATTGAATCAGATGAATAATAATAACAATTATAATAATAAATAGTATTATTTCCAAAATTAAAAAGGTCGGAGACCACGGGATATGTGGTAGGCTAATTTTAGTTCTATTTTAAATAAACTCATAAAAACACAAAAATTATAATAATAAACAATAATAAATATTATTATTATTGTTATTAAAAAAAATTATTGCTCTCAATTGTAGAAATCGGTTTTTATTCTTAAATAACAATAATATTAAATGATAATATACTCACTGAACGTATAATATTCGTATATGTATTAAACGTTCATTGAATAGCTTCGTCCAATATACGCATATATAATATATATATACGTATATCGGACGTGTTTTTTTCTACATATCTCGGTGGAGTTTTATACATCTCATATACATATAATATATGTTAATTACCTTACGATTGCGATTCTTAGATCTGAAACTATAAAATGAACGTATAATATACGTATATTATACGTCATTTGTCTTTATCGTAAAGTACATGTTTCGTATACTTATAATAGATGTATATAATTCGATGTCAAATGCTTATTGTATAATATACGTAAATTATACGTATATGAAATTCTTTCACTATTATCAATAAATAGACCTAAAATATACGTTCAGTATACGTATAATACAGGTATATCATAGACGTATACATATTATATACATATATACCTTAAATATACGTATAATATACGTCAGTGTTCTATCTGGGTTTATGCAATTTTTTGTGAATAAGATTTTTTTAAACCCGAATAAAAATCAGTAGCCGTGTTGTGGATTTTTCTGTACGTCCCATTAGTACTATTAGAGATTATATAAAATTGACAGCAGAATTGAAAGTGTCGGACCGTGCGAAAACAATTAATTTTCATTTTTTTCAGAAAATAATCTTTGCAACACGAATAAAAATATAACACATATTGCATTCAATAGTTGATGGGAAAACATAATTTTTTTTTTGTAGGAATATTTTTTTTGTACGTCCTCTCCGTTTTAAGGTATGTGGATTCGAAAAAATATATGCAACTCCGTAATTCTCCGCTTAAAAAATCTGAAAAAAATCGTAGAGACTACCTTCAAGTGGGACTAAGCTGTGACAAGTTATGGGACAGATCTGAGAGGATCGAAAAAAAAGTGGCGAAATTGACGGAGAATGCCTCATATAGTATACATGGATATTAATATATAAAAAGAAAGCTCATGCAATCTAAAAGGAACCCTTCTGTTGGGTTTGACAAATAATTCCACGGTATGGTGGACATAGGCGAATAACACGCATATCTCCTCGCGCCTTGTTGTCCAAGGCATATGTCGTTTCGGACTATGGAAATACGTTGTTCCGTGCGTCATATGGTCACTTCGTTCTCGATGAATGATACGTTTTGTCACGCAAACAAAAGCCAGTCCTTTTGGGCTGAACACGTAATACGTGTACCAATTTTTGTTGTTCATTTTTGCCGAAACCACTGACGCGTCTAAATAATACTTCAAAATATTATTAATTATAACTTCCTCTTAGCAAAACGAAAGATTTAATATGTTTTATAATTGTCTTTTTCGATTTAGGAACTTTTTTGTTCCTTTTGAGTCCTTTGATGCACTAATTTTCTTGTAAAAAAAATGCAAATCTTGCTCAGCTTAATCTAATTATTCCGAACCTCACCTCACCCCATTTAAAAAAATATATTTTATACAACACAACCATGTTTTCCTCGCTTTTTCGTGCGTGTCTACGGTACCGAAAAGAGGCGTTTTCGCAACTGTTGAGATGGATAAGTGGTGGGGAGTACGTGGAACAGCACTTTTACATACGGCGCTCATGCGCAATACGTAAAAATACAATATACGCAGTACGCTAAAAAAACGAGAGAACCGGAGACCGAACTCCTATCCAGGGAGACTAGAGTAAAGGAGGCATCACGCAATGTTATAGGAATTGTTCCAAAAAGTGCAGCAAGACCTTACGACGATGGCCGACGGAGGCGCTGCTTACACGAGGATACGGTTAACGAAGAACCACTGCAGAACAAAGGCAGAAAGAAAACATGATGCACTTGACAGCTCGGTGACTTACTAAACAACATAACCTCAAAATTTTTTCAACACATTCTTCTCGGAGATGGCTTGATGGAATAAAAAAAAATAAGTAGGGCCTCCTGCACACATTAATTACGCAGTCGGCCTCACTCTTTTTTTTATTCCATCGGGCCATCTCCGAAAAAAGTGTTAAAAAAATGTTGAGGTCATGTTGAGAGCCTGGAATCCGCTATATTTATTTATGCTATCTTCACTTCGTCACCAATAGCATCTCCATACCGTATCCTCGGAACACGCGTGCTCCCGTAGCTCAATCTCGAAGTTTGGCTTGCCTCACTTTTTCAAACAATTTTCCGGCGATTCTTCCGTAAGCGTGATGCCTCCTTTAAGTCCACTATACACCTTCCGATCCGACGATCTCCGACATGTCGAGTCGGATGAAATCGGACTGTGTGTAGGGCGGTCGGTCTAGGGGCGTAGCGTCGGAGAGCGGAGGGAGCAGTTGCTCCATGGCGCCGGGGCCTGGGTAGGGATATTCGACATACATCAATGTATCGAATTCACTCGATGTTTACAGTACGATGCATCGAATCGATCCGATGTTTTGAAAAACTGTAGATTTACTCGATGTATCGATGTATTTTCAAAAAACATCGAATCAATGATAACCAGCTAATGATTATGACTTGGACGCTTTGAGCACTGTGAGCGCCACATCCTGTAGCATTTCATATGTCTATACATTATTGGTTATCACCGCGACCACGGTGAGCGCTGCTTGTAACGGTGTGCACCAACACATCGCCACATTACCTCTTTCTATTTCACTTCACTTGACAAGAATAAGAAATAAGGAATAAGAATCACCCGTGCGCGAATTTGATTGAGGCCCCGACTAGGCCCCGATGGGTTTTCCCTAACTTACTTTGGGCCCATGACTGGAAGCTCAATAGGGCCCCTGAATGGACGGTCACGCTTTTTCGACAAGAGCCTTATAAAGTTGCCAAATGAGGGCCGCCTCACGTCTGCCATGTAGAATCCACGACAAGCCCATGGTCAAGCCCTATAAGGGCCCTAGTACGTACGTAGTATCGCTATGCGTGTAGATTGTAAAATTGAATTATTGTTATTAATAATTAAGTATTAATAATATATTATTAATAATTATTATTACATATTATAATAATAGATTATTATCGATAATTCTCCAAGAGAATTTTCACGAAAAAATAGTATAAAGCAGAGGACTTCTATGTAGAAATCTTGCGGGTATGACTTCCCTCGAGACATGACTTCCTGAGAGGCCTGACTCTGCGGTGTCGATTACAACCCATGCTCCCACTTCGGCTATATAAGCATACCATTTGCATATTCCGTATGCGAGAGAGCGCATGCCGTATGCGACATCTCATGCTGAGTCTCGGAACTAACTCCCCGTGAAGCCCTATTAGGCCCTCAGAGGGTTGCCTTGTCAGTGCCATATTTGAAATAATTAGGGCTCCGATACTTTCGCTCTATTTGGGCCCAATTTGGTTCTGTTGTAATTATACCGACTTCTTTAAATATGGGTTGCCCGATCGAAACCCGACAAGGTCCTCAACGGGTTGCCTGAGGTCAGCCATATTGTAAGTAAGCCTGGCAACCTTGGCATTGCCCTGTCACGGCCCAACCTGACGGTGTTATAGCAATTCATGACAGGGCATCCACATTTAAGCCCGACAAGGTCCTCAACGGGTTGCCTTAAGTCAGCCATGTTGTAAGTAAGCCTGAAAACCTTGGCACTGCCATGTCGGGGCCCAACCTGGCGGTGTTATAGCAACTCATGACAGGGCATCCACGTTTAAGCTCGACAAGGTCCTCAACGGATTGCCTTAGGTCAGCCATATTGTAAATAGGCCTGGCAACCTTGGCATTGCCCTGTCAGGTCCCATCCTGGCGGTGTAAGGGCAATTCCTGACAGGGCATCCACGTTCAAGCCCGACAAGGTCCCAGCTTGAGTCAGGGCTTCCCTCTAATTTTCACGCACGGGCAGCCAATCGCCGCGCACTTTAGAGAAGCTACGCCATGAAGGATTGCATGAAAATACATAGGACATACTACTACATAGGATACATACGCTTGAGTCTTATGCGGTATAGGAATTTTTCTTAAAAACGCTAGCATCGGTAACGAATTGAGCAGCGGGCACTACTACATTCATAGTTCGTGTTGACATATGTCTACACACTCAAATCTTGTAGAAACGTGTCGGGAGGTGCGTATATCTGTAATCAAATCGTGCAAGTTAAATTTGACCCACTTCAGGGTTTCCAATTGAGTAGAAATTTTTCATCCATATGTAAATCGGATGACAATGCAAGACAATTTTGCAAATTTTTTGCAAAAAAATTTTTACTTTCACCTGTCCTGCTGTCTGTCTGTCTGTAATCAAATCTCGAAAGTTAAATTTGACCCACTTCCCGATTTCCGTTTGAGTTAAAAGTTTGCATGCATATGTAAATCGGATGACAATGCAATATTATCACAAAACATTTGCAAATGTTTTGCAAAAAAATTTTTTATTAAAAAAAATGCTTGACAATTGTTTTGCAACGAAAAATGTTTCGCATAATTTTTTGCAAAAAAAAATGTTTCGCAAAATTTTATTCACAAAATGGTTTTAAGCAATTGATTGCAACATTTTTCTATATCTGCGCAAGTCTTTTTCTACAAAATTTTGTGATACAATTTTTTGCATAAATTTTGCATAAAAATGTTGCAAATTAATTGTGTGAAACAATTTCGTCTGACAAATTTTGCAAAATAATTTTTGTGCAAAAAATTTTGCGAAACATTTTTTTTTTGCAAAAATTATGCGAAACTATATATAAATTACCAAACTAGTTATTTAACATCATAAATACTAAAAAGTAAAAAATAAATAAACGAAAAAAAAAACATTTTTTTAAAACAAGCTTTTATTAGTCGTTAATAAAAAAATAACTAAGAAGTTAAAAATAATTTCATTCCGATTGGAAATAAGTTTTTAAATAAATGCGTGTTACATTTTAACAGCAAGAGAAAAAAGAAGGGTGTAGGACGCTTTTATTTGAAAACTTATTTCTAATCGGAATAAAATTATTTTTAACTTTTTAGTTATTTTTTATTAACGACTAATGAGAGCTTGTTTTAAACAAAAATTATTTTTCGTTTATTTTTATAATTTTTGTCAATAAAAAAAAAACCACCATTTTGAATTCTACAAATTTCCCTATAGTTTTGGCTGAGATATACGAGTTTGCGAAACTGTAAAAAAAACGCTAAGAAATGGACTTTCACGAACATCCGAATTTTTATTTTTATTTCAAGTGCCATATTATCATATTGATTCGTCTATTTTTGGAATTTTCAATTTATTAGTTACTTCAATTTTTAACTATACATATACATATGTAACATTGAAATGTGACTCGTTTTCCCTGGCATTTCACCACTAATATATCATATAAGTAAAGGAAATTCATAACCGGTCGGTAGCGTAATAGGTAGCGTGTTAGGTAGTTAGGTGGAATAGATAGGCAGGTCGAGGGTTCGATTCCCGGTGGAGACAGATGAAATGAAATAATAAAATCGGGTTATTTGATTATTATTTTTTAAATGTAACTCGTCCCGAAGGTTAAATAAAAAATATAAATATTGACAAATTTTGCAAGCAATCATCTCTACAGCGGAACACCTCTTGTTGTAATGTTTATTTCATCATTTTTACTCTCCAATATAGGAATCAGCGGTAATGTGGAATACGTCTGGTTGTACTGGGATTTTTGTGATCAATGCTATCCAACATAGGGATCCATTCCTATAGCGGTACACTTGTTGTAATGTGTATTTAATCATCGATGCCATCCAGTATAGGAATCAGCCGTCATGTGGAATACGTCTGGTTGTACTGTGATATGCATAATTTTACAATACCATATGAGAAGCATTGCTTGTTCACGAATAAGAACCAGGCTTATAAATCCGGACTGGAAGTAAAATACTATACTTTTCTAGTACCAAGTATACGAATTTCTGGGATCAGTTATAAGAATTCGGAGCCCATTTTTCTCCGTGTAGGTAAAAAAAAGAAATATGTAGCCACTAAATGTAGTAGCAACAAAGCTTACTCAATATTACTGCAAACGAGAAGAGTTCATTTCAATATTACTCATTACGCATTTCAATATTACTCTTCAGTATTATAAGTTGCGCTAATAAGAAACAAATATACGACCAATTGCAGATCAATGATTCAAAATCACCGTGCGGACGGAGCTCGCAGTAACAGCGCTGCCAGGCAGATACAATCCGCGGATCGTTCATCACTTTTACAATTATTTCGCCAGCATTGCGTTCGGGCTCCTTTACTCTAGTCTCCATGGTTCAGAGTCTTGCCAGTAGCCAGTGTTGTTCCTATCAGCACTAAAGTATGAATCTAGTACTTTTTTATTTTTTTAGTACTATAGTACCACCATGACGAATTTAGTACCACTCGCTTAGTACCTTGTACCACCAGTACTATTTAGCACACTTTTTGGACTTCGGAAGTTTTCGAGCGGATTTTACCTAATATTTTTATCGACTGATGGTATAGAATAACGCTACTATTTTGTCTTCTAGTACAGTGAACTCTCACCTATTTTCCATGGTTGAGAATGGTGGTCGCCACTTATTTTCATATATGTAATACTCCTATATTGCTAGCGGCCTATGCTTCCCTATAAGTGGTGAGTCCATAAAAAAAGAGAGATAGAAGACTCAGACAGGGTCACTCTGCGCACGCGCGACCCACTACGTAGGCATAATGTATAAATGTTACTGGCTAGCGCACTCCCGCTTTCATTCGCACTTGCGCATTGCAAGAGCCAGAGAGAGAGAGAACGATATTGTTTGCACCGTAAAGTGTTCGCAGAGTTTCCGCCAGCGCTGGCAATATAGGAGTATTACATATATGCTTATTTTACGGCGTGAGGGGTTTCCCACCACTGGTAGAAATGGTGGCGACAGCTCACGGCAAGGCGCGACATCACGACGGTTAACACAGAGAGGAGAATAGAGTGGGAGATAGGGGAAGGATACCTCGGTAAAATAGACGGTCGTGATTTTGTAAAATAGCTGGTGGTAAAATACATGAGAGTTGACTGCACTAAATTATCTTCTTTTATTTCACTTACGGTTTGCCCTAATCTTAATAACGATGAAAAAAATATGAGCATGTTTTTCAATACGAGATGCAATTACCGCATGACATTTTATTCAATTTAAGAGGAGTTTAAAGGTCAACATAACCTCAAAATTTGTTCAACACATTTTTCTCGGAGTTGGCTTAATGGAATAAAAAAGAAGAGTGGTCACACCTGCGTAATTAATGTGGCCCGACTATTATTTTCTTATTCCATCCAGTCATCTCCGAGAAAGATGTGTTAAAAGTTTTAGCTCCATCTCTCTCGCACTCATGAGAGCGGCAAGGTGGGGAAGGGGGGTGACATCGAATGTTATTTAAATTTTTCTGCCGTATTTTCAGTCGATAAAATTTAGTACCACTTTTTCCCGCTAGCACTATTCTAGTACTAACCGTCTGGCGTTTCTAGTACCCCTCTGTCCACTCGTGGAACAACACTGCCAGTAGCCGTCTAGAACGGGTGCCATGGAGACCAGAGTAAAGGAGGCTCAGCGTAAATGGGGGAAGTGCCGCAAACGTGATCAAGAAAAGGCGAGCTGATTTTGTTGCCAAAATCCACCACAAGCGTCGCTTTCGGTAATAGTGGACCACTCGAAGTAAGCTATCGATGACAACACGAAGTTAGCATAGTGAATAGGTGTTCACTATTTCGCGGTATATTCAAAAACGTATCAATATTTTTAAGTCAAATAAGTACAACAACCGCAATTTAATACGTTGCATAATAATTGCACGTTTACCTTCACAGATCGATTTGTTTTATCGCTTTATTTATTGTTTGCTACGAGCACAGAAAAAAAAATTGAGTAAACTCCGTTAATGGACTCCATCGATAACAGAATGTGGTGAAATCGATTACGTAGATAGAAAAAGAGGTTAAAAATAATAATTTTATGCGATGTATGAAACGAATTTAGTCGGTAAATATCTCACATCCGGGAGTGACAGCTCGTGTCGGGAAGTCTGCACGGGTCTCGTGTGTGAAATTTCTAATGCAATTCGTTCATAATTTCAAGAACATAATTCGTCAATAATTTCAAGAACGTAAGAACGTTGTAGAAGCTCGAAAAATTCAGCACAGCGAATCAATTGTAATTGTTATTTTCAACTCTGCGTAATCCATTTTAATCATTCTTGTGCATTATCAATTTCATGGTAGTGAATGTACGATGGATATTTTTCCACGTTCTCAAGCACTTCGTGGAGTACGGAGTACATTAGTTTTTATTTTAAATAACTTACACATCTACCACATACTATTTTACACAATTTCATCTTGTAGGATACACGTCACAGAATTCTACTACAATTTTATAACTGTTATATTGCATCTCCTTGGCTTATATGTACAATATTCCGATACATTCCACCGAACTTGTTTGCTCGTTCGAAAGAATAATAATAAAAAACGGACAATTCATCAGAATCCTAGCTATTTACACGACCGTACTAGTTTCTTTCATCACTTGACTCGATGGTATCCTAAAATTGAGCCTGCCGCTGCTTCATGAAATAAATGGTTAAACAATTCTTATAATTGTGATCAACGCAGGTATGAGAGGTTATATTTTTAAATAATTTTCACACATTCTTTCACGCAATCAATGTTTATTAATATTCATATCACTTTCTTACTATAATCACAATAAATAATAAATCTGCACTCCAGAAACTCTTTCCTTGAACACATTAATAAATAAATAAATCAATAAATAAATCGGAGGTCAACAATTTTTTGACGTTTCGCCATTTCACTAAACACGTGAATATCGCTTCGTCTCTCTCATTTCACTCTCTCTCTCACTCAGCGATTCACTACCGACAGCAGCGCCTCCAACAAATTTTGCGCACGGTTTCGTGATCATTCCCTTAACATTACGCTGAGCCTGACACAAGTCGACTTGTGTCAGCAAATATAAATGGAAACCACCCAATACGGTCTTGCAACGAAGCGGCATTTCAATGGTGGGGGTAGGCACCCTTGTATGTCACGTTTTTCGACCCTCGTGTCGCCACCCGGATAACACGGAGTACATAAAAAAGATGTCTGTGAGAAGTCTCCAGACATTCCGCTGATGTCAGCCGGCAGCACACTGTGCCGTCTCAACGACGTTGTAACGATGTTGATGCGCCACTTAAAAACGTCTTTTTTAAGTCATAGCTAGGTCTACCGGGGATATTAAGGCTATGTTCCTTTTTTAACTGCAAGTACTTGCAGTGCTGCAAACGCATTTCGATATACGCCGCAGTACGCTTTGTGGTCGCACTTGGGATCATATGATGTCACAGTTTTTGTCGTCACTTCCTGCTGTGATTACTGTGGCTGGCGAGGTAGGGCAACTTGCAGCAACAACATGGCGGCCTACGAGAGGCGTGCGAAATTCATTTCGCCCAATAGTAACGTTGGATTCGTAGCGCACATGCGCTGTGCGCTCGTGTCAGGACGCACACTGAAGTGCACTGAAGCTCGTCCGTTATAGCAGTGCCATTGTACGGTATAGGACTAAAAGTAATATCGGAACAACACTTGCAGTACGCTTTATAGCCGCCATATTGCAGTACTTGCAGTCTAAAAAGGAACATAGCCTAATATAACTTCGTTTTTGCGTCTTTATTATGTACATCTCGAACGCAAGCGCGCCTGCGCAGTGCGAGCCAAGCTTCGATTGGCTAATCCACTGATACCATGCAGCCAATCGGAAGCGTTCTTCATCGCATGGCACAGTGGGACGGAAACCCAAATCGACGGCCAAAGGTCTAAAAATAAAATATCGATTTCGGGGATCTGCAGTGGTGGGTTAGATGTAGTAATAGTCCAAGGGTCGAGTTCCAGACTTGAGAGGGGACGATCCTTTATACCTGCTATTGTGTCGCAGTTCAAAAGTGCTCTTCGCTCGAACCAGACGCGTCGCGCTCTGTGCCTCATTTTCAGTGCGCTCCACAGTAGGAGAAAAGCCCAAAAACCTGGCCAAAACCTCAAATGACCTTTGACGGGAATGAAAATTGGCTTACAGGGGTTATCAAGGTCGCTGATTACGAATCTGAAAGCCAAATTATCGTAAACAAAATGGCCGATCCAATATGGCTGACATGAATGTTAAAAAGTTGCCAGATGTCGACAAAAATTGGTATTTTCGGGTTTTCAAGGTCGCTGATTACGAATCCGCAAGCCAAATTATCGTAAAAAAAATGGCCGATCCAATATGGCCGACATGAACGTTAAAAAGTTACCAGATGTTGACAAAAATTGGTATATACGGGTTTTCAAGGTCGCTGATTACCAATCCGATATCTATTGTTTATAACTTGCAACAAAGAGCTTACAGCAAATTGTTATAAGCAAAATGGCCGAGTATCCTGCTAAATAGATAAATTAATATATAAAAAAAAATCATCATAATAAAATAAACGTGAACAGTGTATTCTACGCAATTACTATTTTTATTTCCAAAATACATACGGAACGTTTCAAAAATAGAAAATTTTATTCTTAATCAAAATCGTAATCGGAGTCGGAGTCGGAGTCAGAATCATTATCCGAGTTTGTATCTATTACAACTCCCGGCACGGCTTCAATCTCGGCGCAAAATTCGTCTGCTGCAGCAGTCACTTTAGGAGCGATCAACATCGCTACAGCTTCCGGCGACAAACTCTTTAGCTTCTTCTGTGGTAGTCTTCTGACACTTGAAATGTACGGATCAGAAGTAACTAAGAGCCGATGAAAAACATCTTCCATAGTTTTAACCCTGAAACTTTTTCGCGCAAAATCTTCTCGATATCGTTTGATGTCTTTGTTTCGAGCTTCCTGAGCATCTTCGGATAATTGGCCGATTGGTAATAGAGCATGAATTATCACTGGACCATGAATTAATAGTTTGTGCACCGAAGTAGGCATGGAGTACCAAGGGTATAATGCAACGGTCTTTCTTGCCGTTTCAATAGCATACTGTTCAAATCTTTCACAGTTTATCTCGTGGCCACACGATATAACTTGTAGGATTACGTACAAGCGTTTAATTACTTCTTCGTTGACCCCCGTTATCGCAGCGGAAACCGTCGAATTTTCAAAGAATCGCCGAGCTGTGTTGCCATCATTGCTGCTGCCGTATCCAGGCTTTGGGCGATCGATATTTAGACCCAATTGCTTCTTGAATCCTTCTTGAATGGCCCTCTTGCGTTCCTGGTTAATTTTTTTTTCTTCGGCACTTCGAGCTTGCCATTTTTTAATGCCGAGTTTGTAAGACACGTGTAAGCAATACTCGAAGCACCGTATCCACGCATGCAGCGTCGACAATCCGAACTTCAAATTTGTTTCATTGATTTCCCTTTGCAATACAGTGTCGATGGCATTAAAATCTTTGCTGGTTGCTCCACACAAATAGCACCGTTGAGCAGATTTCGTCAATGATACAGCGTTGCAAACTTTACCATCTATCATGGTGAACAACAACTTGTACATTACGGAGATTTCTTTTCCATCTATTACACTTTCGAATGGACGAAGTGACTTTATTTGTTCTTCAACAATTTGGACTTCATTAAGTGTTGACTCTGTGTCTTCGCGTAGAAACAGTAGTCTAAGCGGTCTACAAAATCGTGGAGACGAGGGTCTGGGGTTCTTCCAAACAACTATTTCTTCCTTCGATTGTTGATCATAACACACGAGTTGTAATGGCACGACTGAAGTAAAGAATACATGCGCATCAGATTTGCTGTCATCACTGAACGTCTGCTTATATTCACTTTGCCCAGAACTTCCATCGCAACCCCACTTGCAAATCAAGTCCATTTTACGAACATTATCTGGAGTCAATCTTTGAATGAGTACATTTTGGACGAGTAAAATACGTTCAACTGTATGATCTAATAGTGCCTGTAGTTGGACTTCTGCACTACTCTCTGTAATCCTGATTGCATCACGTGGTGGATAACAACGCTTTTTTGCTTTCATCACTTTTTCGTAAGACGGATATAGCTTACAGTTATTTTCCTTTCCTAATCTTCTCATTCCCTGGTAAGTACTCTTGGAGAATTTATATTCAATCATAGCGGAAAGTGCAGCCTCTTCGGATAAAGTAATTTCATCCGTTGCTGAGTAAGCTTTACGATACTTGGAAGCTCTTAAAGGACTCGTCATTGTTACGTCCTTAATAACTTTTGCGGCGTCGGATTATCCTGAAGAGCGAAAGCTCATCTGAGTAGCGTATACTAACTCGACCGAGTTGAACGATGTGCGAATATCTTGGGTCTTCCTTCGTTTAGATCTTTCACTGGACATTGTAAACTCAAGGGACGGGCGGCCGCCCGTATTACCCGGGCTTGTTACTACAGTGTCTGTAGGTGCGGCAAAACATACCTGCTTGCTAAGCCATTCACCGTTATTCTTGAAAAATACACAGGATTTTCTGTGAGCTTGTTGCCACCTCGTTCTCATTTGATTGAAGAGTATCGAAAAAGTCTGTTTCGAGTCCTCAGGCACTACAACTGTACGTCCGGTGTCCTTGGAAATTTTTTCTACCATAAATTCGATCAAGGAAGCGAATTTATCGGATAAATGCTCGCTGATTATCAGAAATACTTCTTTCCTTGTCAGCACCAATTCTTTGTAACCGGATCCTGTAATAAAGACATAAAATTGTAGAAAATTGGTGTTAAAGGAAAAGATAAAATTTTCAATTAATACAATAACTTGAACAATGTACATTATTTTACCAAATAAATAACCGCAATCATTGAAATAATTTTAAAAAAATTAGACAGAAAATATTGACATGGATTTGGTTAAAAGAAAGCTTTGCTTACTATATAATATATATATATTCAAATATTTTATTTGAATGTTATAACTTTTCATTCATATTTAAGAAATTTTTATGTGGTTGATTTTTATATGTATATATATATATATATATATATATATATATATATATATACACATACATATATATTAAAATAATTTATTTCAAGCGTATAACAGCCGTCTTGTCCGTTATGATGCTACTTCACCCATTCTCAGGTAGAGGCGCAGAGGCTGCTCAATAGTGCCGCGTGCACGCTCGGCTACCGCACGATGCGAAAAAAATCATAACGGACAAGACGCACGTTTTCCGCAGGTAACTCTTGTAAATTTCGAAAGCTTATACATTAAACTAAAGGCCGAGACTAGGAGCTTTGCAAAATGTGACAAAATATATAACTTTTCGGACCGTTGAAAATATAAGTTTTCAAAATTATTCAATTTTATTTATGCCGAAGGCTATACTACATTTCAATCATTTATACATAAAGTTTAGATTCAACCGATGTAAAAATATGTTCTACATACCTCCAGAAGTCGTATCCATGTTGCAGAATTGAAATTAAACCCGTCACTTTAAAGTTATGGGTTTTTGAAGTCAGCGTTATTTTCGTCTGTTCAGCGCGTGACACGTACACTCTTCACGAACACTAACTGCCAACTGACGCTGCGGCGCAGGTATACACTTAAAGGGCTTTCCCTTCCACAATAGAATGCAGTTACTAGTCCTCTACCTGAATGACTACTCAACTGACCCTATTTCGAAAATTTATTTTTTGGGGTTTTGGCCAGGTTTTTGGGCTTTTCTCCTACTGTGCGCTCTTGAAAACATTGCCAGTTGCAGAAAAATAAACCGATTGAATATTTTCAAAATGGATTCAAAAGGGGGAAGTAAGTAGAATATCATCACGTAATTAAAAATTTGTAATAATGATGTATGTGATATCAGTTGACGAATGATTTTTACGAAAATTAACGTAGAATTGCTACTGAAAATTGTAAACACGTAGAGAAAAGTTGAATTGTAAAGCGTTGTAAAGCGGCCGGACTTATTCTAGGTTGTAGATTATTCTATTGTTTAATGGAATCAGCAAAAACAAATTGCGCATTTTTGCGCAACCGCTATTGGTACAAAGTTTTGTGATAAAAAAATGCATTTTTCTCGATTTCGAACAATTAAAACACAAAATATGGAGAAGCGATTTAGATAAAAGTTGTATAGTTTAAATTATCTCTTCAGAGGTGTATTACCGTTGTGGGCCCAGTGCCTCAAGTCAGCCCAGTGAGGCCCAAATAGATTTTTTTATGATTACCCTCAGTTTTTATACCGGATTTAGATTTCACGCTTTACACTGAGAAAAAAAATGTTTGAATTAACAAAATCTGCAGTCAAATACGTTCAACTAGATATTTATTTGTTCTAACTAAATAATTCATTTTTTGAACAATTCGGTTCGCTTCGGTTGACTAAAATATTATTCAGGCAAAAAAATGTTGAATTGTACTAACTAAATATCTAGTTGAACGTATTTGACTGCAAATTTTGTTCATTCAAACATTTTTTTCTCAGTGTAAAATTTAAATATTTTGTATCAAGTTACTTTCTGCTTGGTTTCTTCCATAAGGTCCCAAAACCTTAGCGAAAAATAACCTCTGAAAAAAATGTATATTTTGAAGTGTCTAATCGAAATCGATGATACAAAAATGACGATTTTTTTTTTTTAATTTGAAAATGATTCTCATAGCATTGTAAATTTAATTTTTTCAATTTTTTTAAATTAATTTTTTAAATTTTTAAAATTTATTAAAATTTTTTTAATTTTTCTATTTTTTAACTAAATTTTAACAATTTTTTTTCTTTTGTTAATTAAATTTTTTTTTTAAATGGTTTTCATAGCATTTTACAATATTATAGTCATCTATAATATTCTGGAATGGTCAATAGTGAGTAAGGCTAAATATGTAATTACTTATTCATGTGTATTACACTTTAACATTTTAGAATCTGCCGACAATGATGCTGCAGCACCTAGATTAACTGGGAAAGATATTTTCGGACTCATAAAAGATAATTTGAATCGTGGTGCAGCTTCAGTATATCTCGAAATTGAAAAGTTCATGTCAGAGAAACTACAACGACCTTTTAGTCTGTCGGATGACCAATTGGACAAATGTCCGAAGACGCCCAAGAGTCTACCAATAAATACATAAAAAAGAATAGGTCAGATTTTTCACGAAAATTTTCCCGAACAAAAACCATGGAAGACGTTTTTTCACGTCTCAACAAATGCAGGGAGCTCGGGCAATGCGTCGTCAGTTGAATTCACTGACTGTGAATCAGATAGTTCTGGTGACGATGAATAAAGTTGTACGTAATCCGATGTATCACGATAACTGACCAGTTATTCGAAATGTCGAATTTTTTCCGTCGGTTAATTGTTTTTTTAAGCGAAAACATATTTATTAAGAAATATAATGCTAATATCTACACTTTTTATACGTTATTTTAATTTCAATACTTTGTATAATCCTAATTTTAAGGTAAACCTTTGCAATGTGTCATAAATATAACGCTTTTTCTACACAAGTCGTACATATTGAATTCGCCATTTTGGATTCCCAAATTCTGATTTCAGATTCGTAATTAGCAACCCCAAAAACCCCCGAGTCAGACTTTCACCTCGATTCAATTCATTTTTCTTGAATTTTTTTGCCGTACTGGATCCGCCATTTTGTTTGTCGAAATTTTGACTTCAGATTCGTAATCAGCAACCCCAAAAACCCCCGAGTACAAACTTTCACCTCGATTAAATTAGTTTTTCATCTATTTTTTTGCCGTACTGAATCCGCCATTTTGTTTTTTGAAATTTTCACTTCAGATTCGTGATCAGCGACCCCAAAAACCCCCGAGTACAGACTTTCACCTCGATTCAATTCGTTTTTCATTAAATTTTTTGCCGTACACGATCCGCCATTTTGTTTTTCGAAATTTCCACTTCAGATTCGTAATCAGCGACCCCAAAAACCCCCGAGTACAAACTTTCACACGAATTCAAAACTTATCAGACTTTTGGCCGTCGATTTGGGTTTCCGTCCCACTGTGCATGGGGAGCAGGCGGGGAATTAAAAATCTATTCCCCCTCATCGGGACTCGCTTTTAGGCCGACCTCTTTCGAATTGCTTGAAACTTGAGTATGTTTTTCAGTGCTGTCTGAAAGTGTATTGTACACCAATTTTTAGGTCTTCAACTATAATACTCTTTGGAATACACCAAAAGTTTGTAATATAACTTTTGATGTATTCCAAAGAGTGTTATAGTTAGAGACCTGAAAATTGGTGTACGATATACTTTCAAGAAACACTAAAACATACTCAAGTTTCAAGCAATTCGAAAGAAGTCGGCCTAAAAGGTGATCCCGATGAGGGGAAATACCTCTTAAATAAATCATGAAAGAAATGCACGAGAAAAATATTGTACATTGTACATTTATTGTAAATATGTAAATATTGTAAATTTATTAATGTCATAATGGTAAAAATTGTATGAAAATAGTTTGAAAAGATTTTTCTCAACCATGTACCGAATCTTTTCAAACTATTTCAATTCGATTCTTACTATTTAAAAATTTCCATTCCGTATGACAATGTTATTTTAAAAGAATTCAGAATTCAATGCTGTATTTGAATATCTCCTAATAATAATCATGGCTATTCTATTAAGTAATTATTTATTAAGTACAGCATTGAATTTTGAAATTTGTACAGTTTTGTAAAGAAAAACAGAACGAAACATACTTAGAAAGTTGTCATTGGATCCTTAAATTATTTCTTTTCCTCGTTGAGATTGTACTTGATGGTCTTCAGCTTGTCAATCTGATCTATTTTTTTGTCAACATCGATGCGCTTGAACGCCTTGTTACTTCGATAATAAGGAACAACTAGGTAACGATTGTAAACACGGAAGTCGCTCAAATGATCGCACACATTATTAGCGTCGAATATATCTTCATAGACGACGAAAAAAACTTCAAGTAGCTGCGGTATTGCCACTGAAATTAGACAATTAATAATTACGATTGGATATTGAGAAAAACATGTTTCAATAAATGAAGAAAACGGAACATGCAGTACAGAAATAATGAATAGAAACAAAATACGAAAAAAACATCGATGCTTACACTCTGATTTGCCTGATCGCTCTGTATTTTGTAAGGCAAATTCCTTACGTAAAGAACTCGATTAACCTCGGGAGGTAATCTCACCTGCAAGAGTATACGTGACAAAAAAACAGAAACGAGGAATCGACGAAGATATAAATGAAATTTTGAGGTTATGATGCTTATTGATAAATTCGTTATCGTTTCAAAAATTGTCGTGACTTTTAATTATACATTTACGTTTGTCCGCCTTTGCAACATTGCCATCGGCATTATGAGTGTCTTATTGCGAGCAAATTTCCTTCAAACCACGTGCAAACTGAAAAGAACGAAAGCGGGACGCGCAACGGCATGATTTTTTATATGCGCATGTCCACTGTGGTGACGTCAAAATGACATCAAAGTGATGTCCAACTTTTGCCAATTTACATCCCGAGTCGACATTTTAAGCCTCCTTAGAACCTCTAAGGTGAAAAAGTCTACTTTCCGCTATTTAGGAGGCCTAACCAGGCCTAATCGAGGCCATGCCGAGGCCTAACCGAGGTCCTGACAATAGTTAGGATCTCAGTTAGGCCTCCTAAATAGTAGAAAGTAGACTTTTTCACCTTAGAGGTTCTAAGGAGGCCTAAAATTTCGACTCTCGATGACATAAAGAAGGCTGAAAAAAGAGGTCACTTCGGAATATCGCAAATAGGTGTCCAAAAAAAATCAAAAAGACGTCTCTAAAAAGACTTCAAATTTACGTCATCTGTGCATTCATGTTGTCCGGGTACTAGATGGGTAGAAATCTCAGACAGAGTCTCGAGTCCCTAGCCTTCTTCAGACCACCGTAGCGAGCAGTCGAATTTTGGTTTGGGTCGGTTCGACCCCCCCTTACACTTACATACACGGACAGATGGATCCGGTAAAAATTACCAAAAACTATGGTAAAAATTACTTGCTGAAATGGAAATCGGGAGCCACCGTCAGACATAGGAGTTTTTACAAAGCACTATGGTAAGTTTTCCCCCACCGATCGAAGTATCCGCCCCTACTTTCGTTTTGCTTAATCGAGGTTAGAGCCGCTTATTGAATCTGACAGGGGCATTCAGAGGAGGCTAAATACCATTTTTATTCGATCCCTACATTATCGACGTATCATCGTCGTCCAGTCTTTCTCCGACAACCGTGGATGAAAATTAATTACATTTTGACAATTAAAAGGGGGCTAAATTAATTAACAATTCATTGTCAATTGAGAGGCTAAAATGCGTTACAGCTAATACCAGCGAACTCATTCGAGCCCCCTAAATATTATAGGTTACGCGTCAGAATCCATGGTGCTGCCCTCACTCGCACGTCTGTGAACTACATTTCGCCATTTCGTTTTTCAATAAAACTACAATTCATCGATATTTATCTCTTGATGCGCCATCCAAACTTACGGCGTGTCATTTTGATAAAATAATGTCGAAAACGTCTCGATATTTGTATCGTGGCGTTCTTCATGGAGCCTCACTCTTGGTTTTACCCGAAATGCAGTAAAAGTTTAATATTTTAAGTTTTTCAATATTACAGTTTCTTGGTGGTAAATGAATCTGTAAATTTTTTTTTTGTTTCTCGAAAAAATTTTAGTGAGGCTCCATTCCTGCCATTGTTCTGATGATGTTGTTAAAATTTTATTCAATTCCATCCATTTGTATAAGAGCAAGTTTGGATGGCAATTTCGAGGTGTTAATGTCGGTATTTAGCCTCCTCTTAAGAATGATAATGCAGCTTGATTAGAAAATTCTTTTTGAGAGTATTCTTTTTGAAATTATACACCTAAATGAAATTCACGTTTTATAAAAAGGAAAACTCGATTTTTTTTCGACACGACACAATACCATAACACGTCAACGACGAGAGACTAATATGCGCCATTTGCCGCCATCCAGGGGCGTATACAGCTTCACTTCTTGGAGGGGGTCAACCCAACCAAATCTCCGAAACTCAGGAATTTATTAAGACAGATGCGAAAGTTTGAAGTACTAGTTCAAGTTTAAATATTTTTACATGTTTTCCCTCAACGAAACAAAGTAACAACCCCACACGCACCTCTTCTTCCTCTCCTTCTTCTTGTCTTTGTGATTGGCTTTGGTAACCGCGTTAGGGTGGCTCCCGACGGCGCGTACTTTGCGTATCGCGTAACTTGCGCTACCAATCGGCGAACCGTAATTCCGTTCTATTATCGACCGGAAAGCTTACGGCGACACATGATCGGCCAACGCAAGTTACGCGATACGCAAAGTACGCGTCGTTGGGAGCAACCCTTAGAGTGGCATCTCGTGCGCTGGCGTTAAGTTGACAATGCGATTTTAACTTATTCTAATATATTGGCGGTAATTTTCCGGTAATTGGCGAACTAATTAGAAAATTGTCGGTCAATCGTTATTTTTAGATAAAGTAAATCAATTTAGAGTGTGAAGTTAGCCTCACAATTTCTATTTCTCAACTATTTTATTTCTATAAGGCTTTAATCGATAGGAAATTTTTTGGCGGTCATGCACATAGTCGTTAAAAAAATTGGTGGAGCGTAGATTTAATTTAATTAACAGCGGGTTATTTCAACCTCTGGTAAGCGTTACCCGGCAGGTATCCTATGGCTTATTTACAGGATATCCGGCGGGTAACGTTACGCAGGACTCCGTTCAGGAAACTTACTCGAGGGGATTTGAGTATCATAGTGTTTCTGTCTCACACATACGGTTACCGCACTTATTTACTTCAGACAAAATAATGCCCGGTTTCTTAACCCCTGATTAAGTTCCGACACAAGTCAAAATTATTCCGGAAAAAGAAGTCTGGACAAAATTACTGCAGACAAAATAACTTTGGACACAGTAACCGCAACCAAAACATCTTCAGCAATCATTACTTCATACAGCCTGTAGCAAAACTCTGCCCGCGACATTTCTTTAGTGCAACGAAGCGCTTAATACACGAAGACTATTTTTGTGACATGGAAAAATTAATCGATAGTAAAAATGAATTTCTGGTATGATTTGAACACAAATATTATGTCATTATCTACTTAAAAACACCGAGCTTCCGACATACATGTAGGAAGATACAATTCTACTATACTTGTCAATATTCAGTGCAAGCTGTCCATTTGCCAGTTTTGGGCCATTTGAGTCAAGCTACGGCGACGCTTAATAAATGCAATATATTATTGCTGTTCTTAATATTGAAAACCTATCTTAAAAACATTTTTTCATCGCGTCGGTGAGTGAAGTGATCGTTCAGTAGACAATATATAATTTTGTGTAGCTCTTTGATTATGTCAATCAATTTAGAGTGTGAAGTTAGCCTCACAATTTCTAATTCTCAACCATTTTGTTTATAAGGCTTTAATCGATAAGAAATTTTTTGGCGGTCACGCACATAGTCGTTAAAAAATCGATACCCGGCGGGTATCCTATGGCTTATATACAGGATATCCGGCGGCTAACGTTACCCAGGACTCCGTTCGGGAACCTTCCTCGACTGGATTCGCGTATCATAGTGTTTCTGTCTCACACATACGGTTACCGCACTTCTTTACTTCAGACAAAATAATGCCCGGTTTCTTCACCCCTGACTAAGTTCCAACACCAGTCAAAATTATTCCGGAAAAAAGAACTCTGGACAAAATTACTGCAGACAAAATAACTTTAGACACACTGACCGCAATCAAAACATCTTCAGCAATCATTACTTCATACAGCCTGTAGCAAAACTCTGATGCGACATTTTTTTATCCGACCCAAAAAAACGGCAGAAACTCTGCAACGTGATTATCCATTCCCGTAGTAAATTCCTTTAAATTAAATTGAGAACGGTCTAATTTTTGCATTTTGTACTCAAACTTTGTTAAATAATTATTTACCAAAAATATTTCCTTCCAAGTGATTTTTAAAAAAATATTATTCTCTCAGGTCTTTTTGTAGTAGTGGAAGTGTCCAGTCATTTTTTCCGGATCAATTTTACTCGGAATAATCAAGTGCGGTCACTGCATTAATACCGTAAAATGTTCCAACCTCTAGGTAACGTAACGTAACCCATCAGGTATCCTGTATATGAGCCATAGGATACCCGGCGGGCAATGCTTACTAGAGGTTGGAACAACCCGCTCTTAAATTAAATCTACGCTCCGTCAAATTTTGTAACTCTCGCTGGTCACACCTCAAAATAATTCCGAACTAGTCACACTGAGTCAATTTGACCCGACCGATTTTTGGATGGTTGTCGGAAAAAGTACCAATCTGATTGACTTAAAAAATATCTAGGAATTATCTTTGAACATTTCAATATATGAAACAATTATGTTTTTTTTTAATTTGCACGGAGAAAAAATCATGAAAAAAAGACTTTCAAAAATCCGGTTTTTTACTTAAAAAATTGTAACTCTTTTAGTTTTAAAGATTTTTTGAACAAATTTCTATACAATACTCGCAATACATGGTACTTTAAGAAAATAAATTCTACTCTCAATATATGGTACTTTAAAAAAAAAATACTTCGAATTAGGATTATTATTTATTTCTTGAGATGACGTTTCAAATATCCAATAATATCTAGTGTAAATTGATAATTCTCGGGGGGGTCATGTCCCCCTGACCCCCCCCCCCCCCCCCCCTTGTATACGCCCCTGCCGCCATCTCACTAGCAAGCACTCTTACGGAGAAATTACTACGTACAATAGAAAAAATTACCAGATGGCATGGTAAAATTTATCAGACATTATGGTAAAATTCATCAGACAGTATGGTAAAATTTATCATTAAGAGAATTTACTCTATTTCATGGTAAAAATTCCCAGATTTTCTAGTAGTTTCTCTCAGAATGTTGTGTGAGACCCCGAGTACCCACACGGACATTACAATTTTTACTATATTCCATGGTCGTTTTTACCGGATTTTTCTCTCCGTGTACATAGTGACAGGGAATATTTCAGATTGATTTATATTTTTGCCTTTTTTGTACTAGTGAGAGTACAATTTCAATTGATATTATTCAAATTAAAAAAAAACATGTCCCTGTGTGTACGTAGTGAGATAGAAAATGGTGACACGCTCTGGAGCGATGTGGCTCGAACACTTCGTGCACGTGAACCTGTTGAACTATATTCAATTATATAACCTGTGACGTGACTTTTCTTAACGCATGAAAAGCCGACTCTTCGGGTCACAAAACAGCTCACGAGATCACTCAAGGATTGGGCGCCAGCTATCGCAATAAATGACGATAGCAAAATTTATATTTCCTTGAGTTCTCTCGTGAGTTCAACAATTTCTTTGCCTGGCTAGCTGCCCTTGAGGATGGTAGAGGGGCGCG
The DNA here is from genome assembly GCA_946863875.1 of Alloplasta piceator. Lineage (NCBI taxonomy): Eukaryota > Metazoa > Arthropoda > Insecta > Hymenoptera > Ichneumonidae > Alloplasta > Alloplasta piceator. The sequence continues at coordinate 17,095,110 of OX333078.1, forward strand.
GTTAGGGATCGTTGGAAATTCTACAATAAATACTCTTTGCAGCAAGTTCGGGAAACACAACACTTACTTTTATTTATTTAATTTATCGTTATTTCGGCTCGCAGAAGGCGAGACGAAATCAAAATGCAAAAAAAAATCAAAATTCCCGTTTTCAACACAGAATCCTTATTCACTATTAACAAGCTTTTTCCGTTCGCTGCTATACAATTTAAATGTTCAATGGCAATAACCTTGGGATCTCGTTCTCGCTTTCTTTAATACTCGAATAATTAATTCCTCTCGGCCTCGTGGCAATATCGCGCCCCAATCTCAAAATGGCCGATATCTTAACGGTTTTCTCCGTTTCCACACTCTCATACAAAATGGCCGCTGTCTTACGATAGCTCTCGATTTTACTCAGGCCGAGAGTTCTAAACAAATTACGCTAATTAACCTATGGACTCTCGCTTCCGCACGAATAGATATTGAATCCCTCTCGGCGATTCTATTAATTTAACACGCGAACGGTAACTCGCGAATGATTTTACTCGCGGACAAGATTCTAATTTGGCCGCGCGCGTTAACTCGTCGTCGAGACAATATTGTTTCGTTTTGGAACACTTTTACTCCCGAAAATGCCTCTACTCGCGATTTTCCTCAATTCCACAACCAAAACGAGCAAAACGACGTTCTTACCGGTTTGTTTTCAGCAGAATGGTCCCGTAATGCAGCGGGAACCCAATCTTTGATATATTCGGCAGACGCGCTTCTCTTGCTCGGTACTCGATAACGGCGCGATTCCAACGTCCTTCCCCGTTCGGTACGGCGGCTTAAGTCCTCGAGAAAACTTTCGTGATCGCCCTCGTAAGCTCCGATTTCTACCCCCACCCTTATGCGATTCGAGTCGAATGTTAGCGCGACTTGGTAATCGATTGCGCGATTGATTCGAGGCGGCGGATAGATCGATGGAGTGAGCGATAGAACGAGAGCGCGATCGATTCTCTCTCCCAAATTACGGACGAATAACGATAATAATAATATTTCTCCCAAGCTGTGCGATACGACGCACGACCACGCGACGACGTTGCATTTGGCGCTCTCTCAGCGATGATGCCGAGAGCGACAACGATGGATGATGTTGGTGGCTCTCGTCGATGATGACGTTATGGCTCACGTACGTGGGCTACGTTGCTCATGGTGTTAGTGGCGAGAGCATCGAATATTGCTCTCGCTGGCCCTTCTCGTTCTCGGTTGAACTGTTGCGCAGACGATGGTGTTCTCGATGCTGTCATCGTGTCGGTAACGGCGGGGACCGCCGTTTTGCTCAAGAGAATTTTTCGGAAATACAAAATTAAATTAATATCTAACGACAAGTTAACAATTTGGCCCTGATTGTATCGTTCGAGAGGGACTCGGCCTGGGAGCGAGGTTGTACCTCGCGCGTTATCGAGTTCCTTTGTGACTCGCAAAAATACGACGTCACAACACCTCCCCCCCTATGACAAGGCCGACCCGGCCGTATAAGACCGAAGCTGTGCTCGTGTGGAAATTGGGCAACGAATAAAAAAAAAATGGAAGATATACTGTTTCGTCGCCACAACGAGTTTCCGCACGAACGATACCAACAGAGCTGTGTCATTTTTGGTATAGCAAATAATTAAAGCACTTAAGTAAAGCATGGTTTAAATAAACGACGAGCGAGATTCAAAATCAATACTAAACAAACATGCAACATAGACTACATTTAGTCCGTACTTGGGGCAGATTAATCTTCTCGCACCGAGTCCTCGGGTTCGTCCGGGGTCTCGTTTCGCGCGGTATCACCCCCCTCCGGCTCGTCAGCGACGGCGGGCGGAAGATACGACTTCAAATCTTCTATCGATACTTTTATCGCGCGGCCCCCGAGAACGTCCTGAACCTCGTATACTACGGGGGAGAGTACTTTTGCGATCCGAAACGGCCCGTGATATTTGGTCGCGAGTTTCGCGGCGACGTTTTGCGCGGCTGACGACAAAATTCTTTGTCTTTTCAAGACGAGATCTCCGACTTTGAATGTGCGATCGCGGCGGTGGCGGTTATATTGAGCCGCTTGTCGTTGATGCGCTTCCTCGAGATCGTGAGTGACCTTCTTGTGTAAGCGTGACAGTTCTCGCACGCGTTCCGACCATTCTTCGGGTCGCAACAGGACGATTTCGCGTTCTCCCTCCACGCGTTGACGGTAAAAATTATGCGGCTTAGGCTCGCGCCCGAAGTTTAAGTACGCGGGAGTGCTACGAATCGACGTATGATACGCCGTGTTATACGCGAAACGAAATTCCGCGAGATGAGTATCCCACGCTCGATGATCGCCTTCGAGAAACGATACGATCATTGTTTTTAATACACGATTAACGCGTTCCACCGGATTCGCCTGCGGATGGTAAGGCGGTGTTGTTGTATGGAAAATTCCTCGCTCGGCAGCGAGAGCCTGAATACTACGGTTATTAAATTCGGTACCGTTATCCGTGAGCAAGACCTGCGGGGTGCCCCAGCGAGAGAAGACCAATTCTTCTAACGCCTCGGAGATCTTTTTGCCGTTTGCTTTACGCAACGGACAACATTCGACCCACTTTGTGAACAAGTCCTGTATCACGAGAACGTACGCATGGCCAGATCGACTTGGCGGAAAAGGTCCCATAATATCCGCAGCGATTACAGTCCATGGCTCTTCGACGACTCGACGACCCATGAGACCGAGGGGCGGTAACTGTTCGACCTTTGCGCGTTGACAGACTCCGCAATGGCGAACATGACGAGAAACGTCGCGAAACATGCGTGGCCAGAAATACGAGTGAAATACTCGCTCGTACGTTTTTTGTATACCGAGATGCCCCGCTTGTGTTTCGTCGTGACACTCGCGTAAGATTTCTGCGCGAGCGTAACGCGGTACGACCATTTTCCATTCGGAATTATCGCCGACTGGAAGGGCGCGACGCGTGGTGCGTCGATAAACATAAAGACGATTATCCCTGATTTTCCAATAAGGAAATCTCTCGGGGTGCGCGACGATCGCCGTAAGCTTTTTCGCGTACCAGGGATCACGTTCGGGGTCAATTGGTTCGCGCGCGACGCCAGGAGTACCGTTATCGTTGGGAACGATCACGAAATTATATTCTGGGAGTGTTTCCGGTGGTTTTGCAGCCGTGGGTGGTAAAAATTCGAACATTCGAGAGAGTGCATCGGGAACGTGGTTTAGCGCACCCTTGCGATACACGATCTCGAAGTCGTACTGTGCAAGTTGCAAGGCCCATCGAGCTAAACGACCCGAAGGTTCCTTGAGCGTTTGCAACCACCTGAGACTGTGATGATCAGTGATTACCGTGAAGCGGTAACCTTCAAGATAAGCCCTGAATTTCTTAATCGCCCATAAAATGGCGAGACACTCTTGTTCGGTGGTCGAATAATTTCGTTCTGGCGGCGAGAGTGTTCGACTCGCGTACGCAATCGGATGCTCTGCACCGTTGATTTCTTGCGTTAATACCGCGCCGATGCCGGTCATGCTCGCGTCTGTTTGCAGCACGAATTTGGCCTTGAAATCGGGGCACGCGAGGGTTGGAGGGTTCGCGAGAGCTTCTTTCAAAGAGTCGAAAGCTTTTTGTTGCTCCGGTTCCCATTTCCAAACTTGATTCTTTTTCGAGAGTCGCGTGAGCGGCTCTGCGATCTCGGCAAAGTGCGGAATAAATCGACGATACCACGATGCCATTCCCAAGAATCGTCGCAACGGTTTTAATTTTTCCGGCCGCGGAAATGCTTTAATCGGCTCGGTTTTCGCGGGATCTACCTGCAAACCGTCTCGATTCACGAGGAATCCGAGATATCTCACCTCAGAGCAGCAAAATTCGCATTTCTCGGGGTTGATGCGTAAGCCAGCAGCGACGATACGATCAAAAACCCGTTTGAGCAGGGTTAAATGCTCATCGAAGTCCTCGGTGACAATAATAATGTCATCGAGATATGCGAATGCGTGAGGTTCCATTTCCGGACCAATCACACGATCTAAGAGTCGTTGAAACGTCGCGGGAGCGCCCGTGAGTCCGTACGGCATTCTTTTGAATTGAAATAACCCCCTATAGGGTACCGTAAACGCGGTTATCTCTTTGGACGACTCCTCGAGACGAATCTGATGGAAAGCTTGACTTAAGTCGATCGTGGAAATGTATTTTGCGGAACGCAAGCGATCGAGAATTTGTGTCATGTACGGTAACGGGTACGCATCCTTTTTCGAGACCTCGTTAACTTTCCGGAAATCTAAACAAAATCGAAACGTCCCGTTCGGTTTTTTAATCATCACGATCGGGCTCGACCAATCGCTGTTCGAAGGTTCGATAACGTCTGCCTCAAGCATACGATCGACTTCGTCATCGATTGCCTCGCGTATGATCGGAGTGACCGGATAATAACGCTGTTTTATCGGTCGATTAGTACCAACATCGATTCGGTGTTCGATTAAATTTGTTAACCCGGGAGCATTTTTAAGAATCTCGAGCTCTTTTTCCAAAAATTTCGCGAGGCGCGTACTCTCGTTTCGACCGAGTTCCGAAATACCGAGCGATAAGTTTGCGTGTTCGACACTGTCACGGGAGGCGAAATTAAATGTATTCGTCGGGTCATCGCTGAAATACCACACGCGTCGATGGTGGTCGATAACAATTTTAAATATTTCCAGCGCGTCTAATCCGAGCAATAATGGAACCGGCAACGATGGGAGGATCCTCGCGGAGATCATTTCTTCGCGATTTTCAAGTTTCATCGGGAGCTCCATCTTTTCGTCGCACGTAATTGTTTCACCGTTCGCGATCGTAGTCGGTTTTCGCGGCATTGATTTACGAGAAAATCCTAAACGAGAAGCTAGTAGCAGCCCGTCTTGTCCGATAAAGGTACTTGTCGAACCGTTGTCGAACATGGCCGGTAACGTTTTTCCCAAGATATTTATTTTAATAATTAATACCGGCCGCGCACGAGAACTGTAGAGCGGGGTGCAAAAATATTCCATTGGGTCTAGTGGAAGCGAAATATTTTTGTCGAGGGCCCGTACGGTCAACGCAGGAGTCTGTTCGGCCCTTATTGGCGACTCCCGTCGTCGTTTCCCGCATAACGTTTTCGCGGTGCCAAGCAACCTTTCGCGATGTGCCCCTCTTGGCCACAGTTGAAGCAGGCGCGAGGCTGTCGACGATCGGGATATTGCCGATCTTCAGTCGGTGCGTTGCGAGACGTCATCGACTGACGAAACGGATTCGTCGACTCGTGAGCCTTGTCCGGAACGTCAATCGGACTTTTATCACGGCGGTCGGATCTTTCGAAGTGGACGCGCACGTCGGACGGGCTTTTATCACGTGCCGGGTATGGTGAACCGGAGCGCGGCGGGAAACGCGAATAATTCGATCGATTCGAATTTTCTCTCCGCGGTGAGTTTCGCGAATCGTTGTGTTTATTCACCGGTCGGTTATTCTCCGGCGTTGCGCGCCGCTCCGGGAGTTTATCGGAGCACGCGCACGCGTGTTCCTCTGACGCCAACTCGTCCCACTCGAGAAACGTCGCGAAATTCGGGTTCCGATCTGGGCGCGTTTTATACGGGTCGCGATACGCGAGGGTCGGGAATCTTGAATTCGCGGGCGACGGTGGTTCGCGATTTTGTTTCCCACCATGTTCGTCCCACTCGACTTCGCGCGCGAGTTTTTCAAACTCACCGAACGTGGTCGCGTCACGGCGTCTGATAGCGCGGCGCAAGTACGGTAACATATTTCGCCACGCGTATTGCAATTGTTCCTCGAGGCTCATGGGAGGCTCGACACGATCGAAAAGCGCACGTAGACACGTGAGGAAAACCGAAAAACGTTCGTGTTTGCCTTGCACGCGGGCAAAGATTTCTTCGCGTAGTGAGAATTGATAATCGGGATCGCCGAATCGATCCCTCCATGCAGACTCTAGATCGCGGAAAGTCACGAAAGAATTTCGGTGCGTCCGATACCACCAAAGCGCGTTATCGAACAGAAAGAGGGGGAGACAGTCAAGAAGTTCGCTGTCATTTACCGGGAGCATTCTTCGTCCCTCTTTAATACGGAGCAAAAATCCCTCTCCGTCTTCGCCGATCACGCCCGAAAATCTTAAACCCCATTTACGCATCATTTCGTATGCGGAACGCATCGCGGCGGACGGGTCGTATGAATCACGGCGGGAACGCGGCGACGAGTGGTATTCCGGGTCAGCTGTCATTCCCGGATGAAAATTTTCCAAATGATTTCGATTATCTTCGTTTAAACGCGGATTTTCGACGCGTGCGCGGAGTAGCGGTATCGACGGAATCGCGCGCGCCGATGACTGACGCGGTATAGCACCTCCCCCCTCCGCTCGACGATACTCGGTAGAGGTGGCAAAATTCGCGGCACCTGTCACTCGCGGAACTTGATTAATGTTTGGCAACGAATAATTATTAGCCTCGTCGCGAAAGGGGTTCGTTCGATTCAATAACGCGGCAAGCTGTTCGCGGCCACGAGCTTGTGAATCTACTCCCTCGCGAATTGAATCCAGCAATCGATCGCGCATCTCACTGACCATCCCGCTATCGCGTAAACCTCGATCCGTCAATTCTTTTCTCAGCTGGCTCGGAGAGAGCGCAGCTACGCGTTCACGGGCATTTGGCGGTGTACGATGCATGTCGATTAATTCTTTATAATTCACGCGAGAAATTCAGTTATGACGCGTGAGACTATACTCGAGGTACGTACGCGCGAGAGAATTCACTTGAGTCGCGAAGCACGAAGTTGCGCGGAGCGAGTCGAAGAAATACGAACACTCGAACGTGCGAGAGCCTGTCACGCACACTAACGCGCGGCTCACGGACGAGAATCACGGACACGCGCACACACTCTCGCGAACTCGTGGGCTACCGGCACGACGCACGTGGGGAAAACGACGACGCGACGAGACGAGATTTCTTTTTTTTTTTTTTCCGATGCACTTTTCGATGTTTTTCAGGGTTTTCTTTTTTTTTCTCAGTTATAATGCGGACGACGTGAGAGTAATTGCTCTCGAAATTGACAATCTTATTCGAAGCAATAAATATCGGAGAAGAAAAAAAGATCGGGTGAATCACAATATCGGTGACAATCACAAAGAAATATATTTCGCTATAAAGCGCATGCACCGTCTTGCGCGAGAGAGAGAACAAAAATGAATAGAATGATCGAACGAGTTGGAAAAAAAATTAATTCGTTAACCAAAACACAAATTCAATAAATTAGAATAAATAATCCATGATTGCGTTCTATTAAAATTATTCACAGCGCGATGTATCTCGAGAGAAGCTCGAGATCTTTGTCTCGCGTACTCGACAATAACGACGATAACGTAAATCACTGAGTTTAATTCCCGCAACTACACTTCTCTCTCGAGCAAGACACAAGTTCAAATCACAAAATCACTTTATCCGATTTTTAGCCACAATTACCTTAGCGACTGGGGAACTCGGAGAGATCCTGCCATTTTCAACCTGATCTCTTTCTTGAACGGTAACGATGGCGTGAACGAATTATAAGACGATGTGTCCAGCCAGCGAGATCTACGTAAACTGAGGCTCTCTCGCTGCCCGCACACACGCGCACAAAGGACGAATCACATACACAGACGGACACACTACTACCACTGTCGCGCGACGCACGACCAAAACAAAGCGCGAGAGAAAAAAAAACTCTATGGCTCGACTACGACGCCTTTCCGAGCATTCGAAAATATATTCTCGGGAATATTCGACAAAATTTTATTTCAGATATCTACTCTTTCTATGTCTTTTCACGACTCTTTCGATTCTTCCATTTTCTCTTAAAACTTTTTATCTTCTCACTTTACTTTTACCCAAATTTTTACTTAAACAAAAAAAAATTTATGCGAGACGAGATAAAACGAGGTACCAAAAATTTTAATTTAATCCGAAAAATGTATTAATGGAATTTTTTGCTTTTCTCAACGGCCCAGCCCCACGGCCAAATTTGTGACGTGACTTTTCTTAACGCATGAAAAGCCGACTCTTCGGGTCACAAAACAGCTCACGAGATCACTCAAGGATTGGGCGCCAGCTATCGCAATAAATTACGATAGCAAAATTTATATTTCCTTGAGTTCTCTCGTGAGTTCAACAATTTCTTTGCCTGGCTAGCTGCCCTTGAGGATGGTAGAGGGGCGCGGTTAGGGATCGTTGGAAATTCTACAATAAATACTCTCTGCAGCAAGTTCGGGAAACACAACACTTACTTTATTAAACTGAATTTATACGATCAATCAAGAAATCAAAATTCACAATACCACAAGTTCCCGTTTTCTCTGAGACAAAATCCTTATTCTCTAATACAAGCTCGCGTCTCGCTTCTATACAATTTTACAACACGTTATTCTACTCACGAAAACTCTGATACATCTCAATACGACGCGTTAACTCTCTTACAACAATTCTCGTATTTTTCTGTTACCCTTCACTTCGCGTCTCGAGAGCTCACGCAGTGCGACCGATTCTCATGAAAGTGACCGTACCTCGGCGACTTCCCCTTTTGAACTCGCGTCCACCCATCTGTCTCTCGACGACCGAATTTCCCGGAAATCACTTCCAATTTCACGATAATCAGTAACACAACTATTCGATAACGTCTTTTCCTGCATTCCCCGGACCGAGAATTTAACATGAACTAGAACTAATTAACCTAGTGGACCCTCACCTCCGCGTAATAACCAAAATGAATCCCTCTCGGCGATTCTAACATTTAAACAAACCAGAACGGAACGCGCTACGATATTGGTCGCGGTAAAGACTCGAATTAGCGGGCGTTAACGTGCCGTCACGACAATATCGCTTCGTTTTGGGACTCTTTTACCCTTGAAAATGCCTCTACTCGCGATTTTCCTCAATTCCACAACCAAAACGAGCAAAACGACAGTCCTACCGGTTTGTTTTCAGCAGAATGGTCCCGTAAGGAAGCAGGAGCTCAATCTTTGATATATTCGGCGGATGCGCTTTCTTGAGCAACGGTCCTCGATAACGCCACGGTAACAACGTCCTTCCTCGTTCAACACTTCGGCAGGAGTCCTCGAGAGAACTTCTACGATCGTCCTCGTAAGCTCGGTTTCCCCCCGCCCTTGGTTAATAAGTATCGAATGTTAGCGCGATTTGATAATCGATTGCGCGATTGATTCGAGGCGGCGGGTAGATCGATGGCGTGAGCGATAGAACGAGAGCGCGATCGATTCTCTCCCAAATTACGGACGAGTGACAATGATAGTAATAATCTCCGAACGGTGATAATTCTCCGGCGATGAGAAGCCGTGCGACGGCGATGGATTTTGGCGCTCTCTCAGCGATGATGCCGAGAGCGACAACGAAGAATGATGTTGGTATGCGTGGCTCTCGTCGATGGTGGTGAGAGAGGCTCACGTATATGAGCTGCGAGGCTCGGTGGTGTTGGTGACGAGAGCGTTGAATATTGCTCTCGTTCGCCTCGATGCTCTCCCATTTGATTTCCTTGACGGTGAGAATATCCTCGATGACGTCATGTCGGTAACGACGGGAACCGTCGTTCGCTCAAGAGAATTTTCGGAAATACAGACATGAATTAAAATCTAACGACAAATTTACAGTTTGGCCCTGTTGGTTGCGTTCGAGAGGGACTCAGCCGTGGAGCGAGGTTGTTCCACGTACGTTATCGAGTCATTTGTGACGCGTGCAAAAATACGACGTCACAACACCTCCCCCCCTATGAAAAGGCCGACCCGGCCGTATAAGACCGAAGCTTTGCTCGTGCAGATTTTAACTGACGCAGAATTTTTTTTACAACAAAAGGGAAAAAAAATTCTTTTGTCGCAACAGCGAGTTTCAGCACGAACGGTACCAACAGAGCTTTTTATTTTCATATTTTATTACAGCGAATAAACAAAGCATCATTTTAATGAACGGCGAGCGGGATTCAATTATCATTACAATACGAAAACATGCAACATCAATTAGGCTATCCCTCGGATGACACAATTATGGGTGTAATTACGAGGGTCTCGTCTCACGCGATAGCGAACCGGATACATGATTTTATTTTCAATCGTTATTGAAGTCGCGGGACCTCCGAGAGCGTCTTGGATTTCATAGACAAAAATAAATGCAAGAAAAAAAAGGATTGTCTTGATTTTCTCGAGTGTCTCCGTGATAACGCGTCGCAGGTGTAGTGGCGACGTTCATGCGCAAAACGATAACATTCGTTGCTTTTACGAATTCGAAATACCACAAAAAAAAAAATTCATAAGCAAATTTAGGATGGGAAGCCAAAACGATAAAAATCTACCAAATGGCGGTAAACGACCGCTTGTCATATATTAAATTCCCGAAATCACGTCGGTTCGATAACGCTGGTCACGTAATTTTAAAACAAAATTTTCTCTATCCATTCGCGTCAAAGTTTCTAATTCTCCGGCGCGAATCGACGACAAGGTTCTCGACACCTGTCACTTTGTCAAGGCACTAAGACCATTTCAGCAACGAATAGCTATCTATTTTCTTTTTCGCGGAAACAATTTGACCGAATTTGGTAATCGACGGCATAACTCACGGTTTGAAAATCCTATACTCGGTGAGTGTCACTTCGCGAGGATTCGACTGTACGCGCGTCATGTCAGCGCTCTCTCTCTCTTACTTGCGCGGTAGATCGTACTCATGCGCGCGAGACTCATACGCGAGGCACGAAGCTGCGCGAAGCAAGCTGGGGATACACGGTACGGGTATGCGCGAGAGCCCTTCACACCCGCTGGCGCGCTGCTCACGAATGAGATTCACCGATAAACGCGCACACTTGCGGTTCACCGACACGAAACACGTGGGGGAGTGCGTCGACGCGACAAAACGAGATTTTCGATGCACTTTGAGTTTCTCCGGTATAATTTGCGGGGCGAGAGTAATTGCTCTCTAAATAATCGAATAGTATCATAAGGAAGAAATATCAATGGCGAAATATATGAATCACACAATAAATATCAATGATGAAATAGATATATCAACGATACAAAAAAAAAATATATTCCGCTTAAAAGCACGCATGCAACGTTTTGCGCGAGAGGAAAAAAATTAAAAAAAAAATCCAAAATGAATTATCACGCGATATACAAGACTTAATAAGTTAGAATAAATTATTCACGAACGCGAGTATTACGTGCTATTATTTACAACAAAAAAAAAAAATTTAATAAAAAATTTCACAGCACGAAATATAGAGAGGTACGCGAGACAATATTACTGTCGATTATTCCGAAAAAATTTCAATCAAAATATTCCCAGCACGAAAGATCTCGAGTGAAGCTCGGGATCACCCTTTCGCGTACTCGACGACAGAGCCGACAACGTAAACAAACAAAATTAATTAGTTATTCTAAATCACGATTCTCTCTCGAGCAAGACACAAATTTAAATAATCACTGTACACGATAGTTAACCAACAATTACTTTAACGGACGAACTTTGCTTGCCATTTTTAATATATTTCTTTTTCTTTGTGTTTTTGGCCACGATAACGAGAGCGTACGACGAAGTGTCCAGCCAGCGAGATCTAAGTAACTGATGCTCTCGCTGCCCACACACGCGCACGCAAAGGACGAGTCACACACACGGACGGACACACTATTCCCACTGTCGTGCGACGCACGACCAAAACAAAGCGCGAGAGAAAAAAACTTTATGGCTCGACTACGACGCCTTTCCGAGCATTCGCAAATATATTCTCGGGAATATTCGACAAAATTTTATTTCAGATATCTACTCTTTCTATCTCTTCCTCCTTCGTTCTCGAATATTCTACAATTCTCTTTCGAGCTCGAAAATTTTTCTCTTTTCACGACTCTTTCGATTCTTCCTATTTTCTCTTAAAACTTTTTATCTTCTTACTTTACTTTTACCAAAATTTTTACTTAAACAAAAAATATTTTATGCGAAACGAGATCAAACGAGATACTAAAAATTTTAATTAAATCCGAAAAATGTATTAAGGGAATTTTTCGCCCAACGTGGGGCTGGGCCGTTGGAAAAAGTGTAGAAATTTGCAGTGAGTTAGTTTTGAGTCGATGTGAATTTTGAAAGTTTGTGAATCTAGTGAAATCTCGTTTCATCTAGGAATTTTGAATGAAGAGAAAAATTAGGTAGAAGTAAGGGTTAGTAAAAGAAACGGAATAGGGAAAATTTTAACGCATCGTGGTTAAAAGAAAAAGTTATCGGACAAGAAAAAGAATTTTCGCATATTCGAGAATGAAAAACTAAAGATAGAATTTATAGGAAGAATTGAATGTCTCGCGTTAAAAGGAGAATTATCGAGTAAGAAAGTGAAATTTTAATAATCGCGAATAAGTAACGAAAGATAGAAAGAGATAGAAGATACGTGAAGAATTGTGAAATATTATTTCGTCGGATATTCGAGAGAAAATTTGGTACGTTCGAAAAGCCGTTATTCTCGAGTCGTAAAGTTTTTGCTTTGTTTTGGTCGTGCGCCGCACGACAGTGGGAATAGTGTGTCCGTCCGTGTGTGTGATTCGTCCTTTGCGTGCGCGTGTGTGGGCAGCGAGAGCATCAGTTTACATAGATCTCGCTGGCTGGACACTTCGTCGTACGCTCTCGTTATCGTGGCCAAAAACACAAAGAAAAAGAAATATATTAAAAATGGCAAGCAAAGTTCGTCCGTTAAAGTAATTGTTGGTTAACTATCGTGTACAGTGATTATTTAAATTTGTGTCTTGCTCGAGAGAGAATCGTGATTTAGAATAACTAATTAATTTTGTTTGTTTACGTTGTCGGCTCTGTCGTCGAGTACGCGAAAGGGTGATCCCGAGCTTCACTCGAGATCTTTCGTGCTGGGAATATTTTGATTGAAATTTTTTCGGAATAATCGACAGTAATATTGTCTCGCGTACCTCTCTATATTTCGTGCTGTGAAATTTTTTATTAAATTTTTTTTTTTTGTTGTAAATAATAGCACGTAATACTCGCGTTCGTGAATAATTTATTCTAACTTATTAAGTCTTGGATATCGCGTGATAATTCATTTTGGATTTTTTTTTTATTTTTTTCCTCTCGCGCAAAACGTTGCATGCGTGCTTTTAAGCGGAATATATTTTTTTTTGTATCGTTGATATATCTATTTCATCATTGATATTTATTGTGTGATTCATATATTTCGCCATTGATATTTCTTCCTTATGATACTATTCGATTATTTAGAGAGCAATTACTCTCGCCCCGCAAATTATACCGGAGAAACTCAAAGTGCATCGAAAATCTCGTTTTGTCGCGTCGACGCACTCCCCCACGTGTTTCGTGTCGGTGAACCGCAAGTGTGCGCGTTTATCGGTGAATCTCATTCGTGAGCAGCGCGCCAGCGGGTGTGAAGGGCTCTCGCGCATACCCGTACCGTGTATCCCCAGCTTGCTTCGCGCAGCTTCGTGCCTCGCGTATGAGTCTCGCGCGCATGAGTACGATCTACCGCGCAAGTAAGAGAGAGAGAGCGCTGACATGACGCGCGTACAGTCGAATCCTCGCGAAGTGACACTCACCGAGTATAAGATTTTCAAACCGTGAGTTATGCCGTCGATTACCAAATTCGGTCAAATTGTTTCCGCGAAAAAGAAAATAGATAGCTATTCGTTGCTGAAATGGTCTTAGTGCCTTGACAAAGTGACAGGTGCCGAGAACCTTGTCGTCGATTCGCGCCGGAGAATTAGAAACTTTGACGCGAATGGATAGAGAAAATTTTGTTTTAAAATTACGTGACCAGCGTTATCGAACCGACGTGATTTCGGGAATTTAATATATGACAAGCGGTCGTTTACCGCCATTTGGTAGATTTTTATCGTTTTGGCTTCCCATCCTAAATTTGCTTATGAATTTTTTTTTGTGGTATTTCGAATTCGTAAAAGCAACGAATGTTATCGTTTTGCGCGTGAACGTCGCCACTACACCTGCGACGCGTTATCACGGAGACACTCGAGAAAATCAAGACAATCCTTTTTTTTCTTGCATTTATTTTTGTCTATGAAATCCAAGACGCTCTCGGAGGTCCCGCGACTTCAATAACGATTGAAAATAAAATCATGTATCCGGTTCGCTATCGCGTGAGACGAGACCCTCGTAATTACACCCATAATTGTGTCATCCGAGGGATAGCCTAATTGATGTTGCATGTTTTCGTATTGTAATGATAATTGAATCCCGCTCGCCGTTCATTAAAATGATGCTTTGTTTATTCGCTGTAATAAAATATGAAAATAAAAAGCTCTGTTGGTACCGTTCGTGCTGAAACTCGCTGTTGCGACAAAAGAATTTTTTTTCCCTTTTGTTGTAAAAAAAATTCTGCGTCAGTTAAAATCTGCACGAGCAAAGCTTCGGTCTTATACGGCCGGGTCGGCCTTTTCATAGGGGGGGAGGTGTTGTGACGTCGTATTTTTGCACGCGTCACAAATGACTCGATAACGTACGTGGAACAACCTCGCTCCACGGCTGAGTCCCTCTCGAACGCAACCAACAGGGCCAAACTGTAAATTTGTCGTTAGATTTTAATTCATGTCTGTATTTCCGAAAATTCTCTTGAGCGAACGACGGTTCCCGTCGTTACCGACATGACGTCATCGAGGATATTCTCACCGTCAAGGAAATCAAATGGGAGAGCATCGAGGCGAACGAGAGCAATATTCAACGCTCTCGTCACCAACACCACCGAGCCTCGCAGCTCATATACGTGAGCCTCTCTCACCACCATCGACGAGAGCCACGCATACCAACATCATTCTTCGTTGTCGCTCTCGGCATCATCGCTGAGAGAGCGCCAAAATCCATCGCCGTCGCACGGCTTCTCATCGCCGGAGAATTATCACCGTTCGGAGATTATTACTATCATTGTCACTCGTCCGTAATTTGGGAGAGAATCGATCGCGCTCTCGTTCTATCGCTCACGCCATCGATCTACCCGCCGCCTCGAATCAATCGCGCAATCGATTATCAAATCGCGCTAACATTCGATACTTATTAACCAAGGGCGGGGGGAAACCGAGCTTACGAGGACGATCGTAGAAGTTCTCTCGAGGACTCCTGCCGAAGTGTTGAACGAGGAAGGACGTTGTTACCGTGGCGTTATCGAGGACCGTTGCTCAAGAAAGCGCATCCGCCGAATATATCAAAGATTGAGCTCCTGCTACCTTACGGGACCATTCTGCTGAAAACAAACCGGTAGGACTGTCGTTTTGCTCGTTTTGGTTGTGGAATTGAGGAAAATCGCGAGTAGAGGCATTTTCAAGGGTAAAAGAGTCCCAAAACGAAGCGATATTGTCGTGACGGCACGTTAACGCCCGCTAATTCGAGTCTTTACCGCGACCAATATCGTAGCGCGTTCCGTTCTGGTTTATTTAAATGTTAGAATCGCCGAGAGGGATTCATTTTGGTTATTGCGCGGAGGTGAGGGTCCACTAGGTTAATTAGTTCTAGTTCATGTTAAATTCTCGGTCCGGGGAATCCAGGAAAAGACGTTATCGAATAGTTGTGTTACTGATTATCGTGAAATTGGAAGTGATTTCCGGGAAATTCGGTCGTCGAGAGACAGACGGGTGGACGCGAGTTCAAAAGGGGAAGTCGCCGAGGTACGGTCACTTTCATGAGAATCGGTCGCACTGCGTGAGCTCTCGAGACGCGAAGTGAAGGGTAACAGAAAAATACGAGAATTGTTGTAAGAGAGTTAACGCGTCGTATTGAGATGTATCAGAGTTTTCGTGAGTAGGATAACGTGTTGTAAAATTGTATAGAAGCGAGACGCGAGCTTGTTATTAGAAATTAAGGATATGAGATGCAAAAAGGGAATTTTGGACATTTTGAATGTGTGAATTTCGTTTTCGTCTCGCCTTCTGCGAGACGACGTATTAATTTGAGTTAAATAAAGTAATGATTGTGTTTCCCGAAAGATGCTGGAAAAGAGTATTTATTTGAGAAGATCTAACGGTTCCTAACCGCGCCCCTCTACCATCCTCAAGGGCAGCTAGCCAGGCAAAGAAATTGTTGAACTCACGAGAGAACTCAAGGAAATATAAATTTTGCTATCGTAATTTATTGCGATAGCTGGCGCCCAATCCTTGAGCGATCTCGTGAGCTGTTTTGTGACACGAAGAGTCGGCTTTTCATGCGTTAAGAAAAGTCTCGTCACAAATTTGGATCGCTTCGTTTTGGGACTCTTTTACCCTTGAAAATGCCTCTACTCGCGATTTTCCTCAATTCCACAACCAAAACGAGCAAAACGACAGTCCTACCGGTTTGTTTTCAGCAGAATGGTCCCGTAAGGTAGCAGGAGCTCAATCTTTGATATATTCGGCGGATGCGCTTTCTTGAGCAACGGTCCTCGATAACGCCACGGTAACAACGTCCTTCCTCGTTCAACACTTCGGCAGGAGTCCTCGAGAGAACTTCTACGATCGTCCTCGTAAGCTCGGTTTCCCCCCGCCCTTGGTTAATAAGTATCGAATGTTAGCGCGATTTGATAATCGATTGCGCGATTGATTCGAGGCGGCGGGTAGATCGATGGCGTGAGCGATAGAACGAGAGCGCGATCGATTCTCTCCCAAATTACGGACGAGTGACAATGATAGTAATAATCTCCGAACGGTGATAATTCTCCGGCGATGAGAAGCCGTGCGACGGCGATGGATTTTGGCGCTCTCTCAGCGATGATGCCGAGAGCGACAACGAAGAATGATGTTGGTATGCGTGGCTCTCGTCGATGGTGGTGAGAGAGGCTCACGTATATGAGCTGCGAGGCTCGGTGGTGTTGGTGACGAGAGCGTTGAATATTGCTCTCGTTCGCCTCGATGCTCTCCCATTTGATTTCCTTGACGGTGAGAATATCCTCGATGACGTCATGTCGGTAACGACGGGAACCGTCGTTCGCTCAAGAGAATTTTCGGAAATACAGACATGAATTAAAATCTAACGACAAATTTACAGTTTGGCCCTGTTGGTTGCGTTCGAGAGGGACTCAGCCGTGGAGCGAGGTTGTTCCACGTACGTTATCGAGTCATTTGTGACGCGTGCAAAAATACGACGTCACAACACCTCCCCCCCTATGAAAAGGCCGACCCGGCCGTATAAGACCGAAGCTTTGCTCGTGCAGATTTTAACTGACGCAGAATTTTTTTTACAACAAAAGGGAAAAAAAATTCTTTTGTCGCAACAGCGAGTTTCAGCACGAACGGTACCAACAGAGCTTTTTATTTTCATATTTTATTACAGCGAATAAACAAAGCATCATTTTAATGAACGGCGAGCGGGATTCAATTATCATTACAATACGAAAACATGCAACATCAATTAGGCTATCCCTCGGATGACACAATTATGGGTGTAATTACGAGGGTCTCGTCTCACGCGATAGCGAACCGGATACATGATTTTATTTTCAATCGTTATTGAAGTCGCGGGACCTCCGAGAGCGTCTTGGATTTCATAGACAAAAATAAATGCAAGAAAAAAAAGGATTGTCTTGATTTTCTCGAGTGTCTCCGTGATAACGCGTCGCAGGTGTAGTGGCGACGTTCACGCGCAAAACGATAACATTCGTTGCTTTTACGAATTCGAAATACCACAAAAAAAAATTCATAAGCAAATTTAGGATGGGAAGCCAAAACGATAAAAATCTACCAAATGGCGGTAAACGACCGCTTGTCATATATTAAATTCCCGAAATCACGTCGGTTCGATAACGCTGGTCACGTAATTTTAAAACAAAATTTTCTCTATCCATTCGCGTCAAAGTTTCTAATTCTCCGGCGCGAATCGACGACAAGGTTCTCGACACCTGTCACTTTGTCAAGGCACTAAGACCATTTCAGCAACGAATAGCTATCTATTTTCTTTTTCGCGGAAACAATTTGACCGAATTTGGTAATCGACGGCATAACTCACGGTTTGAAAATCTTATACTCGGTGAGTGTCACTTCGCGAGGATTCGACTGTACGCGCGTCATGTCAGCGCTCTCTCTCTCTTACTTGCGCGGTAGATCGTACTCATGCGCGCGAGACTCATACGCGAGGCACGAAGCTGCGCGAAGCAAGCTGGGGATACACGGTACGGGTATGCGCGAGAGCCCTTCACACCCGCTGGCGCGCTGCTCACGAATGAGATTCACCGATAAACGCGCACACTTGCGGTTCACCGACACGAAACACGTGGGGGAGTGCGTCGACGCGACAAAACGAGATTTTCGATGCACTTTGAGTTTCTCCGGTATAATTTGCGGGGCGAGAGTAATTGCTCTCTAAATAATCGAATAGTATCATAAGGAAGAAATATCAATGGCGAAATATATGAATCACACAATAAATATCAATGATGAAATAGATATATCAACGATACAAAAAAAAAATATATTCCGCTTAAAAGCACGCATGCAACGTTTTGCGCGAGAGGAAAAAAATTAAAAAAAAAATCCAAAATGAATTATCACGCGATATACAAGACTTAATAAGTTAGAATAAATTATTCACGAACGCGAGTATTACGTGCTATTATTTACAACAAAAAAAAAAAATTTAATAAAAAATTTCACAGCACGAAATATAGAGAGGTACGCGAGACAATATTACTGTCGATTATTCCGAAAAAATTTCAATCAAAATATTCCCAGCACGAAAGATCTCGAGTGAAGCTCGGGATCACCCTTTCGCGTACTCGACGACAGAGCCGACAACGTAAACAAACAAAATTAATTAGTTATTCTAAATCACGATTCTCTCTCGAGCAAGACACAAATTTAAATAATCACTGTACACGATAGTTAACCAACAATTACTTTAACGGACGAACTTTGCTTGCCATTTTTAATATATTTCTTTTTCTTTGTGTTTTTGGCCACGATAACGAGAGCGTACGACGAAGTGTCCAGCCAGCGAGATCTAAGTAACTGATGCTCTCGCTGCCCACACACGCGCACGCAAAGGACGAGTCACACACACGGACGGACACACTATTCCCACTGTCGTGCGACGCACGACCAAAACAAAGCGCGAGAGAAAAAAACTTTATGGCTCGACTACGACGCCTTTCCGAGCATTCGCAAATATATTCTCGGGAATATTCGACAAAATTTTATTTCAGATATCTACTCTTTCTATCTCTTCCTCCTTCGTTCTCGAATATTCTACAATTCTCTTTCGAGCTCGAAAATTTTTCTCTTTTCACGACTCTTTCGATTCTTCCTATTTTCTCTTAAAACTTTTTATCTTCTTACTTTACTTTTACCAAAATTTTTACTTAAACAAAAAATATTTTATGCGAAACGAGATCAAACGAGATACTAAAAATTTTAATTAAATCCGAAAAATGTATTAAGGGAATTTTTCGCCCAACGTGGGGCTGGGCCGTTGGAAAAAGTGTAGAAATTTGCAGTGAGTTAGTTTTGAGTCGATGTGAATTTTGAAAGTTTGTGAATCTAGTGAAATCTCGTTTCATCTAGGAATTTTGAATGAAGAGAAAAATTAGGTAGAAGTAAGGGTTAGTAAAAGAAACGGAATAGGGAAAATTTTAACGCATCGTGGTTAAAAGAAAAAGTTATCGGACAAGAAAAAGAATTTTCGCATATTCGAGAATGAAAAACTAAAGATAGAATTTATAGGAAGAATTGAATGTCTCGCGTTAAAAGGAGAATTATCGAGTAAGAAAGTGAAATTTTAATAATCGCGAATAAGTAACGAAAGATAGAAAGAGATAGAAGATACGTGAAGAATTGTGAAATATTATTTCGTCGGATATTCGAGAGAAAATTTGGTA
Organism: Alloplasta piceator; assembly: GCA_946863875.1. Taxonomy (NCBI): domain Eukaryota; kingdom Metazoa; phylum Arthropoda; class Insecta; order Hymenoptera; family Ichneumonidae; genus Alloplasta; species Alloplasta piceator. The sequence goes on from OX333078.1 coordinate 17,114,936, forward strand.
CGTTCGAAAAGCCGTTATTCTCGAGTCGTAAAGTTTTTGCTTTGTTTTGGTCGTGCGCCGCACGACAGTGGGAATAGTGTGTCCGTCCGTGTGTGTGATTCGTCCTTTGCGTGCGCGTGTGTGGGCAGCGAGAGCATCAGTTTACATAGATCTCGCTGGCTGGACACTTCGTCGTACGCTCTCGTTATCGTGGCCAAAAACACAAAGAAAAAGAAATATATTAAAAATGGCAAGCAAAGTTCGTCCGTTAAAGTAATTGTTGGTTAACTATCGTGTACAGTGATTATTTAAATTTGTGTCTTGCTCGAGAGAGAATCGTGATTTAGAATAACTAATTAATTTTGTTTGTTTACGTTGTCGGCTCTGTCGTCGAGTACGCGAAAGGGTGATCCCGAGCTTCACTCGAGATCTTTCGTGCTGGGAATATTTTGATTGAAATTTTTTCGGAATAATCGACAGTAATATTGTCTCGCGTACCTCTCTATATTTCGTGCTGTGAAATTTTTTATTAAATTTTTTTTTTTTGTTGTAAATAATAGCACGTAATACTCGCGTTCGTGAATAATTTATTCTAACTTATTAAGTCTTGGATATCGCGTGATAATTCATTTTGGATTTTTTTTTTATTTTTTTCCTCTCGCGCAAAACGTTGCATGCGTGCTTTTAAGCGGAATATATTTTTTTTTGTATCGTTGATATATCTATTTCATCATTGATATTTATTGTGTGATTCATATATTTCGCCATTGATATTTCTTCCTTATGATACTATTCGATTATTTAGAGAGCAATTACTCTCGCCCCGCAAATTATACCGGAGAAACTCAAAGTGCATCGAAAATCTCGTTTTGTCGCGTCGACGCACTCCCCCACGTGTTTCGTGTCGGTGAACCGCAAGTGTGCGCGTTTATCGGTGAATCTCATTCGTGAGCAGTGCGCCAGCGGGTGTGAAGGGCTCTCGCGCATACCCGTACCGTGTATCCCCAGCTTGCTTCGCGCAGCTTCGTGCCTCGCGTATGAGTCTCGCGCGCATGAGTACGATCTACCGCGCAAGTAAGAGAGAGAGAGCGCTGACATGACGCGCGTACAGTCGAATCCTCGCGAAGTGACACTCACCGAGTATAAGATTTTCAAACCGTGAGTTATGCCGTCGATTACCAAATTCGGTCAAATTGTTTCCGCGAAAAAGAAAATAGATAGCTATTCGTTGCTGAAATGGTCTTAGTGCCTTGACAAAGTGACAGGTGCCGAGAACCTTGTCGTCGATTCGCGCCGGAGAATTAGAAACTTTGACGCGAATGGATAGAGAAAATTTTGTTTTAAAATTACGTGACCAGCGTTATCGAACCGACGTGATTTCGGGAATTTAATATATGACAAGCGGTCGTTTACCGCCATTTGGTAGATTTTTATCGTTTTGGCTTCCCATCCTAAATTTGCTTATGAATTTTTTTTTGTGGTATTTCGAATTCGTAAAAGCAACGAATGTTATCGTTTTGCGCGTGAACGTCGCCACTACACCTGCGACGCGTTATCACGGAGACACTCGAGAAAATCAAGACAATCCTTTTTTTTCTTGCATTTATTTTTGTCTATGAAATCCAAGACGCTCTCGGAGGTCCCGCGACTTCAATAACGATTGAAAATAAAATCATGTATCCGGTTCGCTATCGCGTGAGACGAGACCCTCGTAATTACACCCATAATTGTGTCATCCGAGGGATAGCCTAATTGATGTTGCATGTTTTCGTATTGTAATGATAATTGAATCCCGCTCGCCGTTCATTAAAATGATGCTTTGTTTATTCGCTGTAATAAAATATGAAAATAAAAAGCTCTGTTGGTACCGTTCGTGCTGAAACTCGCTGTTGCGACAAAAGAATTTTTTTTCCCTTTTGTTGTAAAAAAAATTCTGCGTCAGTTAAAATCTGCACGAGCAAAGCTTCGGTCTTATACGGCCGGGTCGGCCTTTTCATAGGGGGGGAGGTGTTGTGACGTCGTATTTTTGCACGCGTCACAAATGACTCGATAACGTACGTGGAACAACCTCGCTCCACGGCTGAGTCCCTCTCGAACGCAACCAACAGGGCCAAACTGTAAATTTGTCGTTAGATTTTAATTCATGTCTGTATTTCCGAAAATTCTCTTGAGCGAACGACGGTTCCCGTCGTTACCGACATGACGTCATCGAGGATATTCTCACCGTCAAGGAAATCAAATGGGAGAGCATCGAGGCGAACGAGAGCAATATTCAACGCTCTCGTCACCAACACCACCGAGCCTCGCAGCTCATATACGTGAGCCTCTCTCACCACCATCGACGAGAGCCACGCATACCAACATCATTCTTCGTTGTCGCTCTCGGCATCATCGCTGAGAGAGCGCCAAAATCCATCGCCGTCGCACGGCTTCTCATCGCCGGAGAATTATCACCGTTCGGAGATTATTACTATCATTGTCACTCGTCCGTAATTTGGGAGAGAATCGATCGCGCTCTCGTTCTATCGCTCACGCCATCGATCTACCCGCCGCCTCGAATCAATCGCGCAATCGATTATCAAATCGCGCTAACATTCGATACTTATTAACCAAGGGCGGGGGGAAACCGAGCTTACGAGGACGATCGTAGAAGTTCTCTCGAGGACTCCTGCCGAAGTGTTGAACGAGGAAGGACGTTGTTACCGTGGCGTTATCGAGGACCGTTGCTCAAGAAAGCGCATCCGCCGAATATATCAAAGATTGAGCTCCTGCTACCTTACGGGACCATTCTGCTGAAAACAAACCGGTAGGACTGTCGTTTTGCTCGTTTTGGTTGTGGAATTGAGGAAAATCGCGAGTAGAGGCATTTTCAAGGGTAAAAGAGTCCCAAAACGAAGCGATATTGTCGTGACGGCACGTTAACGCCCGCTAATTCGAGTCTTTACCGCGACCAATATCGTAGCGCGTTCCGTTCTGGTTTATTTAAATGTTAGAATCGCCGAGAGGGATTCATTTTGGTTATTGCGCGGAGGTGAGGGTCCACTAGGTTAATTAGTTCTAGTTCATGTTAAATTCTCGGTCCGGGGAATCCAGGAAAAGACGTTATCGAATAGTTGTGTTACTGATTATCGTGAAATTGGAAGTGATTTCCGGGAAATTCGGTCGTCGAGAGACAGACGGGTGGACGCGAGTTCAAAAGGGGAAGTCGCCGAGGTACGGTCACTTTCATGAGAATCGGTCGCACTGCGTGAGCTCTCGAGACGCGAAGTGAAGGGTAACAGAAAAATACGAGAATTGTTGTAAGAGAGTTAACGCGTCGTATTGAGATGTATCAGAGTTTTCGTGAGTAGGATAACGTGTTGTAAAATTGTATAGAAGCGAGACGCGAGCTTGTTATTAGAAATTAAGGATATGAGATGCAAAAAGGGAATTTTGGACATTTTGAATGTGTGAATTTCGTTTTCGTCTCGCCTTCTGCGAGACGACGTATTAATTTGAGTTAAATAAAGTAATGATTGTGTTTCCCGAAAGATGCTGGAAAAGAGTATTTATTTGAGAAGATCTAACGGTTCCTAACCGCGCCCCTCTACCATCCTCAAGGGCAGCTAGCCAGGCAAAGAAATTGTTGAACTCACGAGAGAACTCAAGGAAATATAAATTTTGCTATCGTAATTTATTGCGATAGCTGGCGCCCAATCCTTGAGCGATCTCGTGAGCTGTTTTGTGACACGAAGAGTCGGCTTTTCATGCGTTAAGAAAAGTCTCGTCACAAATTTGGATCGCTTCGTTTTGGGACTCTTTTACCCTTGAAAATGCCTCTACTCGCGATTTTCCTCAATTCCACAACCAAAACGAGCAAAACGACAGTCCTACCGGTTTGTTTTCAGCAGAATGGTCCCGTAAGGTAGCAGGAGCTCAATCTTTGATATATTCGGCGGATGCGCTTTCTTGAGCAACGGTCCTCGATAACGCCACGGTAACAACGTCCTTCCTCGTTCAACACTTCGGCAGGAGTCCTCGAGAGAACTTCTACGATCGTCCTCGTAAGCTCGGTTTCCCCCCGCCCTTGGTTAATAAGTATCGAATGTTAGCGCGATTTGATAATCGATTGCGCGATTGATTCGAGGCGGCGGGTAGATCGATGGCGTGAGCGATAGAACGAGAGCGCGATCGATTCTCTCCCAAATTACGAACGAGTGACAATAATAGTAATAATCTCCGAACGGTGATAATTCTCCGGCGATGAGAAGCCGTGCGACGGCGATGGATTTTGGCGCTCTCTCAGCGATGATGCCGAGAGCGACAACGAAGAATGATGTTGGTATGCGTGGCTCTCGTCGATGGTGGTGAGAGAGGCTCACGTATATGAGCTGCGAGGCTCGGTGGTGTTGGTGACGAGAGCGTTGAATATTGCTCTCGTTCGCCTCGATGCTCTCCCATTTGATTTCCTTGACGGTGAGAATATCCTCGATGACGTCATGTCGGTAACGACGGGAACCGTCGTTCGCTCAAGAGAATTTTCGGAAATACAAACATGAATTAAAATCTAACGACAAATTTACAGTTTGGCCCTGTTGGTTGCGTTCGAGAGGGACTCAGCCGTGGAGCGAGGTTGTTCCACGTACGTTATCGAGTCATTTGTGACGCGTGCAAAAATACGACGTCACAACACCTCCCCCCCTATGAAAAGGCCGACCCGGCCGTATAAGACCGAAGCTTTGCTCGTGCAGATTTTAACTGACGCAGAATTTTTTTTTTTTTACAACAAAAGGGAAAAAAAATTCTTTTGTCGCAACAGCGAGTTTCAGCACGAACGGTACCAACAGAGCTTTTTATTTTCATATTTTATTACAGCGAATAAACAAAGCATCATTTTAATGAACGGCGAGCGGGATTCAATTATCATTACAATACGAAAACATGCAACATCAATTAGGCTATCCCTCGGATGACACAATTATGGGTGTAATTACGAGGGTCTCGTCTCACGCGATAGCGAACCGGATACATGATTTTATTTTCAATCGTTATTGAAGTCGCGGGACCTCCGAGAGCGTCTTGGATTTCATAGACAAAAATAAATGCGAGAAAAAAAAGGATTGTCTTGATTTTCTCGAGTGTCTCCGTGATAACGCGTCGCAGGTGTAGTGGCGACGTTCACGCGCAAAACGATAACATTCGTTGCTTTTACGAATTCGAAATAACACAAAAAAAAAATTCATAAGCAAATTTAGGATGGGAAGCCAAAACGATAAAAATCTACCAAATGGCGGTAAACGACCGCTTGTCATATATTAAATTCCCGAAATCACGTCGGTTCGATAACGCTGGTCACGTAATTTTAAAACAAAATTTTCTCTATCCATTCGCGTCAAAGTTTCTAATTCTCCGGCGCGAATCGACGACAAGGTTCTCGGCACCTGTCACTTTGTCAAGGCACTAAGACCATTTCAGCAACGAATAGCTATCTATTTTCTTTTTCGCGGAAACAATTTGACCGAATTTGGTAATCGACGGCATAACTCACGGTTTGAAAATCTTATACTCGGTGAGTGTCACTTCGCGAGGATTCGACTGTACGCGCGTCATGTCAGCGCTATCTCTCTCTTACTTGCGCGGTAGATCGTACTCATGCGCGCGAAACTCATACGCGAGGCACGAAGCTGCGCGAAGCAAGCTGGGGATACACGATACGGGTATGCGCGAGAGCCCTTCACACCCGCTGGCGCGCTGCTCACGAATGAGATTCACCGATAAACGCGCACACTTGCGGTTCACCGACACGAAACACGTGGGGGAGTGCGTCGACGCGACAAAACGAGATTTTCGATGCACTTTGAGTTTCTCCGGTATAATTTGCGGGGCGAGAGTAATTGCTCTCTAAATAATCGAATAGTATCATAAGGAAGAAATATCAATGGCGAAATATATGAATCACACAATAAATATCAATGATGAAATAGATATATCAATGATACAAAAAAAATATATTCCGCTTAAAAGCACGCATGCAACGTTTTGCGCGAGAGAGAGAAATAAAAAAAAAATCCAAAATGAATTATCACGCGATATACAAGACTTAATAAGTTAGAATAAATTATTCACGAACGCGAGTATTACGTGCTATTATTTACAACCCAAAAAAAAAATGTTAATAAAAAAATTTCACAGCACGAAATATATAGAGGTACGCGAGACAATATTACTGTCGATTATTCCGAAAAAATTTCAATCAAAATATTCCCAGCACGAAAGATCTCGAGTGAAGCTCGGAATCACCCTTTCACGTACTCGACGACAGAGCCGACAACGTAAACAAACAAAATTAATTAGTTATTCTAAACCACGATTCTCTCTCGAGCAAGACACAAATTTAAATAATCACTGTACACGATAGTTAACCAACAATTACTTTAACGGACGAACTTTGCTTGCCATTTTTAATATATTTCTTTTTCTTTGTGTTTTTGGCCACGATAACGAGAGCGTACGACGAAGTGTCCAGCCAGCGAGATCTATGTAAACTGATGCTCTCGCTGCCCACACACGCGCACGCAAAGGACGAATCACACACACGGACGGACACACTATTCCCACTGTCGTGCGGCGCACGACCAAAACAAAGCAAAAACTTTATGACTCGAGAATAACGGCTTTTCGAACGTACCAAATTTTCTCTCGAATATTCGACGAAATAATATTTCACAATTCTTCACGTATCTTCTATCTCTTTCTATCTTTCGTTACTTATTCGCGAATATGAAAATTTCACTTTCTTACTCGATAATTCTCCTTTTAACGCGAGACATTCAATTCTTCCTATAAATTCTATCTTTAGTTTTTCATTCTCGAATATGCGAAAATTCTTTTTCTTGTCCGATAACTTTTTCTTTTAACCACGATGCGTTAAAATTTTCCCTATTCCGTTTCTTTTACTAACCCTTACTTCTACCTAATTTTTCTCTTCATTCAAAATTCCTAGATGAAACGAGATTTCACTAGATTCACAAACTTTCAAAATTCACATCGACTCAAAACTAACTCACTGCAAATTTCTACACTTTTTCCAACGGCCCAGCCCCACGTTGGGCGCCAAATTTGTGACGTGACTTTTCTTAACGCATGAAAAGCCGACTCTTCGGGTCACAAAACAGCTCACGAGATCACTCAAGGATTGGGCGCCAGCTATCGCAATAAATGACGATAGCAAAATTTATATTTCCTTGAGTTCTCTCGTGAGTTCAACAATTTCTTTGCCCGGCTAGCTCAGTCGGTAGAGCATGAGACTCTTAATCTCAGGGTCGTGGGTTCGAGCCCCACGTTGGGCGCCAAATTTGTGACGTGACTTTTCTTAACGCATGAAAAGCCGACTCTTCGGGTCACAAAACAGCTCACGAGATCACTCAAGGATTGGGCGCCAGCTATCGCAATAAATGACGATAGCAAAATTTATATTTCCTTGAGTTCTCTCGTGAGTTCAACAATTTCTTTGCCTGGCTAGCTGCCCTTGAGGATGGTAGAGGGGCGCGGTTAGGGATCGTTGGAAATTCTACAATAAATACTCTTTGCAGCAAGTTCGGGAAACACAACACTTACTTTTATTTATTTAATTTATCGTTATTTCGGCTCGCAGAAGGCGAGACGAAATCAAAATGCAAAAAAAAATCAAAATTCCCGTTTTCAACACAGAATCCTTATTCACTATTAACAAGCTTTTTCCGTTCGCTGCTATACAATTTAAATGTTCAATGGCAATAACCTTGGGATCTCGTTCTCGCTTTCTTTAATACTCGAATAATTAATTCCTCTCGGCCTCGTGGCAATATCGCGCCCCAATCTCAAAATGGCCGATATCTTAACGGTTTTCTCCGTTTCCACACTCTCATACAAAATGGCCGCTGTCTTACGATAGCTCTCGATTTTACTCAGGCCGAGAGTTCTAAACAAATTACGCTAATTAACCTATGGACTCTCGCTTCCGCACGAATAGATATTGAATCCCTCTCGGCGATTCTATTAATTTAACACGCGAACGGTAACTCGCGAATGATTTTACTCGCGGACAAGATTCTAATTTGGCCGCGCGCGTTAACTCGTCGTCGAGACAATATTGTTTCGTTTTGGAACACTTTTACTCCCGAAAATGCCTCTACTCGCGATTTTCCTCAATTCCACAACCAAAACGAGCAAAACGACGTTCTTACCGGTTTGTTTTCAGCAGAATGGTCCCGTAATGCAGCGGGAACCCAATCTTTGATATATTCGGCAGACGCGCTTCTCTTGCTCGGTACTCGATAACGGCGCGATTCCAACGTCCTTCCCCGTTCGGTACGGCGGCTTAAGTCCTCGAGAAAACTTTCGTGATCGCCCTCGTAAGCTCCGATTTCTACCCCCACCCTTATGCGATTCGAGTCGAATGTTAGCGCGACTTGGTAATCGATTGCGCGATTGATTCGAGGCGGCGGATAGATCGATGGAGTGAGCGATAGAACGAGAGCGCGATCGATTCTCTCTCCCAAATTACGGACGAATAACGATAATAATAATATTTCTCCCAAGCTGTGCGATACGACGCACGACCACGCGACGACGTTGCATTTGGCGCTCTCTCAGCGATGATGCCGAGAGCGACAACGATGGATGATGTTGGTGGCTCTCGTCGATGATGACGTTATGGCTCACGTACGTGGGCTACGTTGCTCATGGTGTTAGTGGCGAGAGCATCGAATATTGCTCTCGCTGGCCCTTCTCGTTCTCGGTTGAACTGTTGCGCAGACGATGGTGTTCTCGATGCTGTCATCGTGTCGGTAACGGCGGGGACCGCCGTTTTGCTCAAGAGAATTTTTCGGAAATACAAAATTAAATTAATATCTAACGACAAGTTAACAATTTGGCCCTGATTGTATCGTTCGAGAGGGACTCGGCCTGGGAGCGAGGTTGTACCTCGCGCGTTATCGAGTTCCTTTGTGACTCGCAAAAATACGACGTCACAAACCATAATTCATTGATATTGTTACGATCGTTGGAATAATCAAGACACGATTTACTAAAAAGGAATCTGTCACAGTTGTGTTTTCGTTAACGTCTCAAGCAAGACTGTCATTTACATCAGCGTTGCTATGTACGTCATCTGTCATGTATCCGTCAGTATGTCGTAGTCAGCTATGGAAATGAATCAGTGTTCCTACAGCTATATTCATAACATTACCCACCTCTTCCACTAATTGCCGCCCCGGCAATTAAACTAAACTCTATCTCTGAGGAGGGAATCATTTTTTATCTTGGTCCTCTCTCAGTCTGTTCTGGCATTGGCACCAAAACCCTCGGACGAACAGTAACTACACACAAATTTACAATCATTTTTGTTTGGTTTAAAATTTCCTAAGTCTTAGTCGTGTGGTGTTGTTATTTTCTTCGTGTCTTTAATATTTGCTGTCTTGCTTCATCCGCGGTTGAATAGTCTGTGATGTTGGTTTGTTGTTTCCTCCGGTGTCTGATTAGACGTTCAATCCCGGGATCACGACAGGTGACGGGGTGGAAACAGGACTTTCGGAACCGAGAAGAAACCTGTGACAGACAAAAATGTAAAAGCGTCGATTTTCGAAAAACACCTTAAATACCTATAATAATAAATTCCTGTAATAATTAAAAACCTGTAATATTAGTCATTCACTGATCCAAACATATCGCGTAATTTGTTTATTTACAAATACCATCTATATGCGAAACGAAGTTTGCAACCCGGACGATCTGTAATCAAGCTCTATTTGAAAGATTTTCGTATTATCATAAACATCTCACCACCGCTTCTAGCAAATGAAATCGTCATTTCATTCGGCCTATAGGGTACCATTCGATCTAAAAACGCAGGACGCGCCTGCGGGACACCAAGCACATTTTTTACCACGAATATTGTGTACGGCAATATTCGCGGTATGTTATCTCACTATAACAAACCTCTTGGGCCACAGCCCAGATAGAATCCCGTCACGTTCACAACAAAACCAGTACCAAGCCCAGTAAAGGCGTTGTATGAACCAATTCTCCGGAAACTCTTACAGGACGAAATTCCACACTTTTCCGGATGTGTCGTAAATAGGCGTCCAAAGCTCCAGACGAGCAATTTCAGCTTTCAGCTTGATCCTCACTTATCTGACATCTCTAATTAGTTGTTGTACTCTAACTTGATGACTTGATTGTTATAAAGAGTGAGACGATCTATATGAACGAGCTTGAATTTTGTTTTAACCCCTAAACCTTTGAAATTTATCCTTTTGTCACACTCTCTAATTAATTTCCAACCATAATTGAAAATTGGCGACATTTTCTAGGTATTCTTCTTCAGATTCATTTTTAAGGTTCTCAATTTTTTTTTTGTTTTATATACCATCACTCAACTGAAATCGAATTATAAATTCTCAAAAATATCGTTCTTATTGAAAATCCCTTGAATTTCAAATAACCTCGGATTATATCACTTTTAACAAGGTGATAAAAATTGTTCACTAATCATGCCCTTGAAAAGTCCTAACCTCTGTGGAACCGCGATTAAATAATAAAAAAACATTTAATTAAACGTTGAAAAATAATTAATCCCATCATATACCCATTTTTCAATCCGGACAATTGAAATAAATTGATAAAAATAAATATGAGAAAATAAATGTTGGAATCTAAAGAAACTGTGGAGAACGACGAATTTCAAATTCGCTTTTTCTATGCTTCGAGATTAACTGAATGAGTTGTCGGAAAAAGGAACGGAAGCATAGGAGATGTTAGGATACAGAGAGGAAGCAATACCAAAAAGAGAAATATTATCTGATTTGAACGGTACAGTTCTTCCTGTGATGAGTGCCCGAAAGCTTGGCGAAATTCATCCGGATCTGACTGAAGAGAACGAGCTTGTTGACGTTGGTACACAAGTGCAGATGGGAGAAGTCGATGCGATGTTTGATGTTTGTTGTGCGATGACTTCTACGTGCCACATTGGGCGTATCCATCGTGACACTTTTTTTTTAACGATTTACTTCATAATTATTTCGTAAATTTCTACGATAATTCCAATCGATCTTTCACTCGAGAAATTTTTCGAATTTTCGCGGGAACTGTGACGTGTAATCCCACTCTGACACCAATTTTACGGTCGTTGGAATAATCAAAACACGATTTACTAAAAAGGAATCTTTCACAGTTGTGCTTTCGTTAAAGGCAGGGTATGGTTTTAAAAGCGAAAAAAAACACATTTTCATGATTTTTTGCGCTGATATGAGTAATATTATTTTATTCATTTTATATATATATTATAGTATAACTTCTAAAGTATATTAGAACAAATTTTCAATAAAAAATATTGATAATTATGCCCGTGACAGCGAATCTCCGTAGGCGCCTTGAAAAAATGTTGTTTTGCGGTGAACATGATAAAGCGTTGCCGGATCATCTGAAACAAAAAAATCGATATGCGTTTTAAAGGTGATATATTTCCCCAGATACTCAGAGCGAGTTTTTTTTTTAATTTTTTGCAGCATTTGGAAGTAAAAGACGCGATTTGCCTTTTTTATTATTTTTTATTATTATTATTATTTTTTTTTTATTTTTTTCTATTTTTCAATAACAAATTCACCGAGATTTTTTTAGCTACAATCGCGTCTTTCACTTCCAAATGCTGCAAAAAGTAAAAAAATAAAAAAAACTTGCTCTGATTACCTGGGGAAACATATCACCTTTAAAACGCATTTCGATTTTTTTGTTTCCGATGAACAGGTAACGAGTTATCATGTTCACCGCAAAACAACTTTTTTTCAAGGCGCCTCCGGAGATTCGCTGTCACGGGCATATTTATCAATATTTTTTATTGAAAATTTTTTCTAATATACTTTAGAAGTTATACTATAATATATATATATATAATGAATAAAACAATATTACTCATATCAGCGCAAAAAAATCATGAAAATGTGCCGTTTTTCGCTTTTAAAACCATACCCTGCCCTTAAAGTCTCAAGCAAGACTGTCATTTACATCGGCATTGCTATGTACGTCATCTATCATCCGTCAGTATGTCGTAGTCGTAGTCAGCTATGGAAATGAATCAGTGTGCCTAAAGCTATATTCATAACAATATATTACCGAATGAATGGTTTTGCATCGAAAAATGTGTATATTTTCTACCAAAACCTCCCACATTCACACCTAAAAAAATGCATGTTTTCACGGTAAAAATTAAAGGTTTTAATTTCATAAAAAAATTTTGCAATATTTTTTTATTGAAAGGCACACTCTTTCACTTTAATTTGCTTTTTTACCCGTTCCGTTTTATTTATTTGTCGCTGAGTTATGAATTTTTGAAGAAAACTATTTTTTTGCACGAGTTTATATGTTCATTGTTATGTATATAATAAATCATTTGAAAAAAATCTATATTGCAAAATTTTATCATAATGTAGAAGAGCGTGCACCATGCATTTTTTTAGATTTTTAATAACACGTTTTCGATTTCTTTTAAGCATGAGGTCGATTCGACCCCTCCCCCCCTACTACACTCAAGTAGTGTAAAAAAAGCCCTACACTGATCGGAATAATGAAATTAATGAAATTAATCTAAATTATATTAAATTATTAATTAATCAAATAAATTCTCTGAATATTTAATGAATTACGGTGAACAATTTATTAACGTGAGCCCCATAGCCGATCATTTATGATTCTCGTGAAGAAATGCAATGTATTGGTTATTAGCATAGTTATTTGCAAGGATAGCAAAGAAATCATTGCATATTTTAGCAAAACCATTTTCTGCATGTAAACAGAATCCTTTAGTTATACCGATAACATAGCGTCGACCGAGCGCTCGAACCGCTCGAGCGCCCGCACCGCTCGAGCGCTCAAGCCACATGAGAGCTCGAATCGAATGAGCGCTCATTCCTTGGTTCGAGCTTGCTCGAGCGGAGACCGTTGCGCTCGAGCTTACTCGAGCATGCCTGTGCACATCCCTAGTCAATAGCCAATCGAAGATTCCTACCAAATTATAAATATTCATTATTCACTTTTTTGGAACATTTTATTCTCGAACAGCGATGTATACATGAAACAAATAGCCGGTAATTAAATGTACTCCAGAAAAGGTAGCAAAAAACGGAACTAAAATCAATTTCAAAGCAAAGAAGCGTATTATAATGAGCTTCACTTTTAGCGGCAAAATTCTTCAAGCGCCCTCTCTCATATGGGCGCATGAGGAATTATACACAAACCTCCAAATTAATCATCTGGAGGTTTGTGTATGATTTTTTTTCAGTTTCAGAAAACAAAATTAATCGGCAACGATGACATGTACGCAAAACTTACACCTGGTACACAATGAAAATAGGCTTTTCGGTAACTCTTTTATTGTACGGTGCACGGTTTGTAAATCAAGAGGAATGCAGTTGCTGTTTGTCGTTTACAAGTTGAATTTTCTTGCTTTAACTTCCGCAAATTCGTCGATCAGAGTATCTAAGACGAGTTGTTTGGCTCGTTATCGTTCGATAGAGATTGTCGCCAGCGCAGTCAAACGACTTTGCGAAATAGAGGTTCTCAGGTATGGCTTGATAAGTTTGAGTTTCGAAAAAATCTTTTCAGCTGTCGCAACGATTACTGGCAAAGTGAGAAAATGAAGCAGGCTGTGATAACATCCGAGAAACTACTCACGCTTAGCAATCAACAAGAAGGAACTGTGTGAGTTCTTCGATTGACCTGATCTTTTCGAACTGGTTAGAAAAGCAGGTCTTTAAATGCAGCAACTGTGCTTCGACGTTTAGAGCGATATCTTCTGGATAGGCATGAACCAGTGCTTTCGCACTGGTGATTATATCTTCGTTCGATGTTTCGAGCAAATTACGCGGTGTTATACAGCTGAACGTCTTCGAGATTTCCTACGGTGCCTCGAAACGAATTTTTAATTTAGTGGTTACGAAGCATAAATAGACATTGCACGCAAAGTTACAATGTTACAACGTTACAATCGATCGATCAAAAAATGAGAGCGGGCGCTTGAAGAATTTTGCTCCAGGGCGCTAAAAGTGTAGCTACGCCACCGGGTCGGTCCTAGCTATATTATTATTATTCCTAAGTCGGAAGGTTGGATAAATCCGACCGTCCTTTTCCAACAATCAGATCCTAAATCGGACGTCTGTAAAACTATCTACCCATAGACTTAAAGAGCGCTGTTATGGGCCGCTTGAAGCAACACATAAAGGACAGAGATATATGTGGGGTAGTCCTCTCTCTGTCGCGCAAGATTAGTCACAGGGAATGAGGTGGTTGAGGAGAATGAGGAGAAATCACGCAGGGGAAGTCAAGATGTGGGAATAACCTACATTCGCAAAGTCAAGAAATGGGGACTTTGACTGCAATCGTTCCAACAAAAATTATAGGAATTGAAGTGTTCTGCAGGTATTTTTCACTTTTCGACATTCACATTTTAACGTCCTCTTGAGTCTTCAATGGAGATCTTTCAGATTGTAAACATTAAATAAATCAATTCAAATAGTTGTCGAAGGCTCTCGAAGTCGTCGGAATGATTTGACTGATTTAAAAAAAATCGTTGCTCCATACTGTCCCCGAAGTTGAATCCGTATCACTAGCTACTTTTTTATTTGCTCTCGGACATTTTTTCTTTCAATTCTTCAATGCAATTAACGTCACTCGACTCTTAATTAATCCACAGGTAGAGAAATCTTTGAATCATAGACGCCCTTCTTGAGTCTTTTCCCGGTAAAATTTCTACTTTTATCGTGGACGAGAAACGGTCCTCGCTGAAACTTTTCAAATCAAAGCAACTCTCTTTTTCCACCTGCTATTATTACCTCTGGGTGCTTCGCTTCGCGGCGGAGAGGATAAAGTAAAAAATAAAAAAGAAAGAAAAAGAAATACTCGATCTTCTTGGCACTCAACCATGAACGCGAACAAAAACCTCTCACGAATTAATAAGTTTGAGATTTGAAATATTTAGTTGAGTGTACCAGGGAGCCATAAGGCGTTCATTGTAATATTCGAATAAGAAATTATGATAATAATCATAATCATAATAATGACAAAAGAAAGGTAGATGTGACGATTGTGCAAAGAGAGTAATATTATCGAGTTATTTAAGAATTTCCTGCTCTTCGTATTGCATGAATACTAATGATACACTCTGATTGCCATTGCCACGAGATACTTTTAACTTTGTTTTAATTAAATTATTTCGTCTTATACAATACTGTATTCCTCGGGGATATTTTCTCTTTGCGTTAACGTAATTCCATTACGATCCATAATATGGAGTAACGATACATATATAGGGGAATGTGAGCCAAAACGGCCACCTCGGGGCAAAACGGTCACCCTCCAAAATTATTTTAAAAAAATTGAAAATTCAAAAATTTCGAAAAATGGAGGAATTGTCATTATCATCACGAGCGTGAATGTTCCAAAATGGACTCCCCACCGCTAAATCAAATCTAGATAATGACGTTTTTAACTAAATTGGTTGGCTTCCGGATGGATGCCGCGATTGGTTTCAGCAATGTGCCGATATTTTGCAAACGTTGCAGTCTGCATCATCAGTGCTAGGAGGATCTGATACTGAGCTCCTATCGGTTCAGGAAGGGTTTATGGTATATAAACCCTTGTTCTGTCAGGAACAAGGGTTATCTCGAAATAATGCCATCGACTTGAAATTTTTACAGCCTATTAATATTTATCCCCCATAAGTGTGTGCAAAGTTTTAACGAACTTAGGAGCCTCGTTGTGAAGATATTAAATATTTAAAAAAACGTAATTCAACATGCGCTCTTATGGCCACACATGAAAAACCGGCACTATTCGTTCCGACGTTCACGAACCTGAAATGCCAACAGTTTGAAAAAAATGTATGATTTAGTCATATATGTAAAAAAACCGTGTGCAAAAGTTTTTCTGCATTAGGAGATTTTTTGTTGAGTAATTAATTCAAACGTATAAAAAGATGCTGAAAATTGGTATAAAGCAAGCCTGGCGCGACAACACTGCGTTTTGGGCCCGGGCTATAGCCTGAACTCGCATGCGCATGCGCGACGGGCTGACGCGGGATTTTTAAATAAAATAGCACGGGAAACAGTGTTTATGATAGGAAAAACTTGCTTTTTCATTAAAGCATAGATTCTTACAGCTATAAAAGAACAGAATCGAAAGAAAAGAACACAAAACTATATGGAAAAAAAAAATACAACGATTCTAAGTTAAAAATAATTCATGAGGAATTATTTTCCTCGTGAGGAAGGAAAAATAATTCGTTATCACACACGTTAACTGTGGAATTTTTTTCCCCTTGATTGCGTTAATCTCTGTAAGTAAACTCGTTCCGTCACGACTTTACGCTTCCATCGAATTTTTTTTCTGCGACTGCTACTCATTATGGGTGCACGGAAAAAACGAGTTGGTTGTGGCAACTAACTGGTTTGTAAGATATTCTCTTAGTAATTAGTTTGTTGGAGCAACCATTTTCGTCGTTACCGCAACTATATAATTGGTTGCCAAACACTCAACCAATAAAAAGTTGGTTGCGGGAACCACGAAAATGGTTGCCCCAACCAATTAATTACTAAGAGCATATCTTACAAACCAGTTGGTTGGCACAACCAATTCGTTTTTTCCGTGTGTTTTTTACAAATAAAACTTTGTACATTGACAGGTCCGTTTATAGGTTAGGGCATCACAGATCGCGGAACACACAACCCCGAATATTACACAGCGCATGCGCGTCAGTCGTGTAAACTTCGACAAAAAAAAAGAGGTTCCAAATCTCACTGACAAAAATCAATGATGAATAATATTAATATTAATTTTTATAGCAAATGCAATGAGTTTGGACATACTTAATTAAACTGTATGTGTAAAGGTGAACATTCTAAATTCATTGTACGGGCAGAAAACGCCTTTTTGAATCGCTCATGAATAGAGGTTTCGAAGTTGGCTCTGCTGAGCGCAGCCCGTGTATAAGCATAGGGACCCCCCTCGGACGACTCGACCCGCAAACTAACAGAAGAACATCTTTAAGAACTCTAATTGGTGGACCCAATCAAGAGTTCTGATTGGCTGTCCGGTGTTACACCTGACGGAACATTGGGTATATGAACCCTTCCTGAACCGATGAGAACTCAGTATCAGTATCAGTATCAGAGCCTCCTAGCCCTGATGCAGACTGCAACGTTTGCGAAACTTTGCCACATTGCTGAAACCAAACGCAGCATCCATCCGGAAGCCAACCAATTTATAGTTATGACTCTGGCCGCGAAAACGTTAAAACTATATATGATAATATATATGACGTTCTTATGATAATTGATCTGTGAAGGTAATTGTCATAAAGTACAGGCATAATACGTGCTAGTATATCTGACAATGAGTATATCACCGGCCGCAAAAACCCCGTCAGAGCGCGCTGCCGTCAGCAGGCCACGGAAATTGCTCTTCCCGGTCTGAAATGTGGCCAGGAAGTGCGTACATTCGGCTAGGGGAACAAGATAGTATATTACGTCCCAAAGCCCAAAAGTTGGATTTCATATCCCACACAGCAATATGACGTCTGAAAGAATCGCTGTAGATTTCTTATGTAAGATTTGGACATCCGAATACATTTTCCGAAAGACATCTTAATGAGTTCCGAAAGTAGTCGAATGCGCCACTTTGAGGGATGATTTTGATATCTGTGAAAAGTTGTCTTGAAGATAACTTTTTCAGACTTCTCAAAAAAGATATCGTAAAGACTACTATTTCGAGATTTCTTCACAAGACATCGTCAAGATAACTTTTTAAGGGTTCCTTTAAAATTATCAAAAATTGATTTTTTTCTTATTTCTATCGTTTGCAAAATGTTTAAATACGTATTTTTATTTATTTACATAGTTACTGGACCGACTGTATTTAAAAAAAATTAGAAAAAAACTCGATTTCATCATTTCAATTTTATCTGCCTCCACGGGGATTCGAACCTGCGACCTGCCTATCTATCCTACTTGCGAACGTATCACGCTACCTATTACGCTACCGACTACTTATGAATTCTCTTTACTTATATGATATATCAGTGGTGAAATCCCAGAATTTTAACGGTTCCGATATGTATCCGAACAAATATTATCACGTAGTTCATCTGAATGTGCGATTTCTAATAACTTTTTAATATTCATTCCGAAGATCCCTTAAGGGGAGGTTCAACCCCCTCCCCCGCCTTTCCGCTCTCGTGAGTGCGAGAGAGATAGAGCTAAAACGTTTAACACATTTTTCGCGGAGACGACTTGATGGAATAAAAAAAGAATATAGTGGGGCCATGACCTGTATACATTAATTACGCAAGCGACCCCACTAATCTTTTTTCATTTCATCAAGCCATCTCCGAGAAAAATGCGTCAAGAAATTTTTGAGGTTATGTTGACCTTTTTACACTCTTCTTAAGTAATTCTTATTTCAGACTTCTTCGGACTAACGTCTGCGAGATATCATACGTGTTGCTCTAGAAGTAGTCTTGAAAAAGAATTCGCGAGGAAGTATTTCTGGCTTTGTATTGGATGTCTTTTACGGAATATCTTGAAGATATCTTCTAAAGATATCTGACAGTTGATTTCATTCCGAAGATCTCTTAAGTTATTCTTATTTCAGACTTCTTCAGACTAACGTCTGCGAGATATCATACGTGTTGCTCTAGAAGTAGTCTTAAAAAAGAGTTCGCGAGGAAGTATTTCTGACTTTTGTGCTGTGTAGGTATCATACACGTCAGGGCATCTAGCATTCGGGCCGTGGGTCGTATACTATTTTTCTTGCTCCCCTAACCGAAAGGACATTCAATAATTAATTTTTCTTGCTCCCCTAGCCGAATGTGGCACTTCCCAGCCACATTTCAAACCGGGAAGAGCAATTTCCGTGCCCTGCTGACGAGAGCGCGCTCTGGCGGGGTTTTTTCGGCCGGTGATATACTCACATATACTAGCACGCATTATGCCTGTACTGCCCGAGGTGTCCCGAAGGGCCCGAGGCTAGCATGGAGTGAAATAGACGGTACGCTCGGGTCGTATCGGGCTCCCTCGAGCTTCTTTGCCTCACCTCGTTTCTCCGTCCCGACCCAACTCCTGACTCAGTTTTCGCCCATGTGTTGACGTTTTGACATATTCTGTGCGTTAACCTCTCTTATCGCTGTTGATTTTCGTCCGTGTTTTTTTACTTTTTGATGTTTTTAATGCCCACCCCGCCCCCTGGACCGGCAGAAACCTAGTCTTCCCTAGCGGGATTTGCAACGCGTTGTTTCAGTGAAAACAACTCAGCGGACAACGGAAAGACGACGGATGGCTTTGTATCAAAAGGCAACGGTGCGAGCAACTCGTGGAGCAACGCTCTTTCCAAATGTTACCGACTGAGGAATCAGCCATTTTTGAGGTTATGTCAAATGGCAACGGTGCAAGCAACTCATGGAGCAACGCCAGAGCAACACTCTTTTCAAATGTTACCGACTGAGGAATCAGCGATTTTCGAGGTTACCAGCGGTGATGTGTTGCGACAGCGTCCCAATACGAGTTGCCTTTTGATACAAAGCAACGCGTTGCAAACCGAGTTGCCCTGAGCATTGCAAATCCCGCTAGGGTTCACAACACTTCGTGAGACTGCCGGTAGGCGCGCCGACGCAAGCCGCAAAAGTAAAATCAGTCGATGTACAAATATGGCTGAACGGAAGTCAGCTGTCATGCTCATGCGGTATTTTATACATTAAAATTAATTATTAAACGTACTTTCGGCCGAATGCTGGATGCCCTGACGTGTGTGATATAAAGGCCTCAGCTTCGCCTCGGCCTTCGTATCGCACATGCCAGGAAATCCAACGTTCGGGCCTTGGGTCGTAATATACTTGTTTCCCCAGAAGCCCGGGGTCTTTCCTTTTTAGCCAAACCCCTTTCACCTACACAATCTTCCACTTCCAATATTTCCCACCTCCCCCCCCCCCCTTGTGCAGCCGCATCCGGCTTCCCCCTCTGTAGCACATTTGCTATGGAACTCATTTCCATAGGCTCAGGGAACTGCGGAAAACCTGTGCTACTACAGCCGGCCCTGAGTTTGTTTCCCGCTGTCGGAGCTACGTCATGCCTCGTCGAGAAATTGTAAACCTGGACTACAGATATGTACATGTGACTCACTTCTGTACGAGACTTGTGTATGCCACATATATATATCTGGAGCTTGTCACGCCCAAATTTTCATTTCTTGACGAGACTACGGCACAAGGGATCGAACCCAGGACCTTCCGATGCTCTGGTTTAGAGGCCAGCACGCTAGCCACTACTCTAGGGTGCTTTCCATCTACGACACAAAGCGACACAGTGTGAGACGGTGTTCGACAAAAGGCGTTCCATCAACGACACGGCACGACACAGAAAAAAGTTGTGTTCGAGCGTGTCGAGCCTATAGTTACAACCGTAAGAGCTGCCATTGGTTGATTTTGTGTTGCCCCACTGCAACTATTTCGCGGTAAAATATAATTTTCATACAAAATTTGTAACATTTGTGTTTCAACAAACGTGACTTACAATAATTTTTTAGTTATACACCAAGTGTAGAACGTGAAGAAAGAGGTTCACAAGCGCTCACTATAGCAGCTGTGCCGGGACCTACAGCGTTCCATCAAGCACATGAACACTGTGTAACACCGTATCACACCGTGTCGTGTAGATGGAAAGCACCCTCAGAGTACCGGTTGGGTCAAAGATCAAGAATATGTCAAAACGTCAACACACGGGTGCAAACTGACTCGGGAGTCGGGACGGACAGCGAACGAGGTGAGGCGAAGAAGCCTGAGAG
Source organism: Alloplasta piceator (assembly GCA_946863875.1). Classification (NCBI taxonomy): domain Eukaryota; kingdom Metazoa; phylum Arthropoda; class Insecta; order Hymenoptera; family Ichneumonidae; genus Alloplasta; species Alloplasta piceator. Next base: position 17,135,756 of record OX333078.1, read on the forward strand.
AGCCCGATACGACCCGGGCGTACCGTCCATCTCACTCTATGCAAGAAGACTAGAATACGGATTGTACCCCAACCCTATTCACTGTCTACCCACGTATGTCAAACAAGGGTTAATGTACTTTTTAAATATGAAAATTCGCATACTTAAACTGCAATGATACGCATGACATTCAACGTGATTCATTTGCAACAGTATGCTTCACTGTACTCTTTATGACGTAATACATACATGTAAGAAAAACGAATTATACAAGTAAATTTCGTTCTTATCACATCGTTTTTATGAAACCGCATTTTTCATATATATAGAATATGATTCAAGTTTTAAATGCCGGAAAAGATTCAATTTGATATATCCACGGTGCATACAAATTTTTAGCACCATAATCGTAACTCTATTATTCAGAAAAAAAAAAAATCTAATGATACAAAAACGATAGAATCATGCCCTGCAATGAGACGAAGACGAAAGGATTCCACTGGTACTCTCGCAATAACAAAGAAATCATATAATCCAACGTGATTCCATGGTGATTGTCACGGTGATTTTGTGACGGTGACAATCACCGTGATTCAGTGGTGACTTCATCCACTAGGGATCACATAGAAATCTATCCAAATTCATAAAGTACGAATGACGAACTTCACATTACAACAGATGGTATGTTTTATCATAAAAAACTCACCATCATCGCCGTATATGTATTCTTCGAAAGAGTACATTTTTTTTAGTTTTCTATTGGACATTTCACACTACTGGAAAAAATTAAAGGATCAAAAAAGTTTCCCAAATTTTTAGTGGTTTTTAACAATGCTGTATCTCAGTGAAAAGTGGTCGTATCGAGGTCTAAAAAAAAGCATTTTGAAGCTTGAAGTTTCTAGTTTTCAGATCTTTTAGCAAAAAAAATTTCAAAGTTACAGGTTTCACGCAATTATGAGAAATACCAAGAAAAAAAAATATGGCAAATGCTTTTGTTTTGGCTGTGATTTTTCCAGCTAAACCATTACATAGACCGCATAGCTTGTTTATTTAGCTTCAATTTGCTTTTTTTGAGACCTCGCTGCGACCATTTTTCGCTGAGATATCGAGCTTTTACGAAAAAAGACACTTTTCTGTTTGACCATTGATATCTCAGCAACCAATGGACGCACAGAAATCAGAAGAGGCGTTTCACAAACTTGAATCAATGCTCTATAAGGTGTTGCGTCCTGACGTAACGTCTATAAATTTGATTATTTAACGAAATCATCACCAAAAACATAATTAAAAATTTGAAGATTTTCGAGAAAAAGGTTCATCGTTTCCGATGGTATTCCGTTCAATTTGATGATAGAAAATAGGAATTCATATTACCAGCTGTAAATCTCAAGAAAATAGCTATCGGTAAAATCGGGTAGTATGGAAGGAAAAACCAGGAACTAAGATTCCTACAAAAAAAGCCATAAAGTCAAACACTCTAACGTCGCTTTCCTAACTGATGCACCCTCTACCAGCCTATCGATCCAAGAGATAGATCCTTGGATTCAAAAATGCTCTTATCATTAGAAAAAGGTAATAAGAATAAGGCAAAAGTATTTTGCTCTGTCGTAGAAACGACGAGAGGCACTGGATTCACCCTCTCGGAAAACAAGCTCACACAAGGGAGCGATCCTCCTTTCTCTTTTCTCAAACCGATATCTCTCTATATTATATAAATATTTCGCCGCCGCCGCCGCCACCACCGTGTTCAAGAATCCACAACCCAAACCTCCAAACCCAAACCTCCAAACCCAAACCTCCAAACTCAAACCTCCAAACCCAAACCTCCAAACCCAAACCTCCAAACCCAAACCTCCAAACCCAAACCTCCAAACCCAACCTCTAAACCTCCAAACCCCAACCCCGAACCTTAACGACACGAGGGCGCGTAGCGCCCGAGCCACACGAACCCTAGTATATATATATATATATATATATATATATATATATATGTATATACGCGTATATGCATATACCTACAATAAACTCAGAACAAGAGCGAACGGAATGGCTCTAAATAACAATGAATTTTTCAATCTCATGGTAATACAAAATTTCAAAATAAACAATTAATTTAATTAGATAACCAACTTTCAGGATAAATTCGCAATAAGGGTGAGTAACAAAATGGACAAATGAAATTAAACAATAATTAGATAAACAAATGAAATGGTTGAAAATATATTTATATCTCTTTTAACAAAAATAGATAATAAAAATAGAATTAAGAACGAGATTCAAATTAAATAATAAGTTAGACGGATTCAAATACAATAAGCATTTAAATACAATCTACCTATTCAGTAATTATTTCCTTCAAATCAAAAATCGTCAAACGAATATAAATCATATCTCGAGAAACTAATGAATGAAAATCTATAATTGCAAAACGAAATCTTGCCCTGTACTCAGAATTACGAACTCATCCGATAAATAATTTAATGTTAAATCCAATAATCAAACCCAAAGAGAAACAAGTTAAAACTTATATTGTTAAATGAAAATAATTCAAAAACTCGAAATAATATTTCCCTGCGTTAAAATCTAGAGAAAGAAAGAAGCCAAACGCTCAGAGGCAAGACCCAGTTACATAGGGTCCCCACCCCTCTTTCGACGCTCCACGGGGCTTGCGCGGCGAAACGAGAGACTTGGCTCTAGTCGCTACCCGGAGATAGCTCGAATGTCTCCCCACTTCAACTCCTCATTCTAGCCACCCTCTTTTTTCACCCACCCTGATATTTCCCTTATCTCTTTCTTGGAGGAAACGAGGGCACGAAGGGGACTTGAGATTTCTTTAGTCATGCGCCGTAGTCATCCACCTTCCCCTCTTTTCTAGTCGACTCATACGAAAAGGCCTGTGCGACCACACCCTAAAAAAATTGCAATATGAAAAACCAAGGAAAAACGATGTTTCAGACTCAGGTTCAATTTTTTCAAGAATGTTTAAACATTGTCACTTTAAGAATCATTAATCGTCTAACAAATTATTTATAGCAATTAAATTGTAATTTTAACACGCAAAATTACCGCACGAAAAGATTTCTAATTAATTTGAGACTGATTATTTCATACATTTTTATTCCGAAATAAATAATGGCATAATTAAAAAAAGTTAACAAACAATAGAACGAAAAAAAAGAACAACCAATTTAACAAAACGCACAAAATATTAACTACAAAGGAAAAGCGACTTTATCAATGATAGAGTAAGCGCGTAAAAATATTTATAATGTTAAGATTATTGTTACTTATTAGGAGTTAACATTGTCTACGAACTAAGAATGTAAAAAGCGTGGGGCACATGCATATGCCTGTATATGTGTTCAGGCATACGGACACACGCATAGGACCCACTCAGCGATCTACGCTAGCGCCCTCACCGCGCCCCAATCTCTAAGGGAAGCTCGCGAAAGCGGGGAATAGATTTTATAAGAGAAAATGCATCCTCTATCTTTCTCACACCATCCCCACCAAAAATCGATCGGGGTGGCATGGATCGCTAAGTAGATAAAGCGCGGAAGAAGCGCTCTCGACAGATTTCTTCGATTTTTTCCGACCTGGAAACTTCTAAACTCATCGTCTTCACTGAAACCATTCTTGGGTTGAACTTGTGAAATTTTCGACAAAACGTTCTTGATTCGGGATTTTTCCGAAACAATTCGCTTTTGGACTTACAATTTTTCACTCGATTTTTCGAAGGAAGTTAGTTTTTTTTCTGTTTGGCATCTCAAGTCTTGAGTTTCTGAATCGAAATAAAATCGACTTTTCATTTTATTCTCGAATTTCCGAATTGACTCTTTGAATGACGGAAAAGACTTTGGATCTCGTTTTATTCTACTTCACATTACTTTGCTTAGTTATTATTTTCTGCCTAGTAATTTTCATTTATTTTACTTTAACGAGCGCAATCCACGAATTGCTGGAAAAAGTACAAACCGCGCTTATTGTTAAATAAGTCGCGGAATTTAAGACTGATCTTATTGTGCAAACCATTCGTTTACTCTTTTAATAATTTTTAAATAAAATTGGATCTCGAAAAATAAAACCCGTGCATCAACATTTTCTTCGATTTCGTTATCCACCTGCCACGCCCTTGATCACTCGTCGATTTCTTCATCGTTTCACGTTCGGGTCATCACCGCGGCTACCAATGGTATCACCTTTTCCATCAGGAGAACATCTGACCTTGTAAGTGAAATTCTACACTAGTGGAAAAAATTAAAGGATACAAAAATTTTCCCAAATTTTTAGTGGCTTTTAACAATGCTGTATCTCAGTGAAAAATGGTCGTATCGAGGTCTAAAAAAAGCGTTTTGAAGCTTGAAGTTTCTAGTTCTCAGATCTTTGAGCAATAAAATTTTAAAAGCTACAGGTTTCACGCAATTATGAGAAATACCAAGAAAAAAAAATTTTGCAAATTTGCATCGCTTTTGTTTTGGCTGTAATTTTTGGGAAAAAAATTCTTCCAGCTAAAACATTACAAGGATCGGATAGCTTGTTTATTTAGCTTCAATTTGTTTCTTTTGAGACCTCGCTGCGACCATTTTTCGCTGAGATATCGACCTTTTACGAAAAAAGACACTTTTCTGTTTGACGATTGATATCTCAGCAACCAATGATCGCACAGAAATCAGAAGGGGCGTTTCACAAACTTGAATCAATGCTCTGCAAGGATAGGCGATGGTTTTTTGAAAAAAAAAAAATTTCTATCCTTGCCATGAATTTGAAAAAACAGAAGAAAAAGCGCTATTTGTGGTTTTTTAGAAAATCAACGGCCAAATTAAAAATATTGACAAAACGACTAATGTTAAGCGTGACTTTTAGAGCCTAATATACCCACAAAATCCCCGTAAAGTTTCAATTTGATCTATCCGACGGTTTTTTTGTTTCAAGCAATCAAATTTTTGAAAAAAAATTAAAGGATCATGTTTCTGCCCCTAAACGTCATAATCATTATTAAAGTGGAAAACAATTTTTTTTTGCTTTTTTCACATTTTTATCGCAAACAGCGTTTAAATGTACAGAAAAAAATATTTCGAAAAATTTCCGATTTTTTTTTTTTTTAATTTTGTCGATTTTTTTTGTCTTACATAAATTTAAACGCTGTTTACGACAAAAATGTGAAAAAAGCTCAAAAATTTTCTTTTTCCTTTTAATAATGATTATGGAGTGCTTAGGAGCAATACACATAATCCTTGAATTTTTTTGAAAAAAAAAATTTCAAAAAAATTAGAAAAAATTTTTTTTAACATTTTTTTGATTTTTTTTTCATAAATTTAAATGCTGTTTGCGATAAAAATGGGGGAAATGCTCGAAAAAAAGTTTCTTTTTTCCATTTTCATAATGATTCTGAAGTGTCAAGGGGCAATAAACATGATCCTTTAATTTTTTCAAAAATTTGATTGCTTAAAACAAAAAAACCGTTCGATAGATCAAATTGAAACTTTACAGGGATTTTGTGAGTATATTGAGCTGTAAAAGTCACGCTCAACATTAGTCGTTTTGTCAATATTTTTAATTTGGCCGTTGATATTCTAAAAAACCATAAGTAGCCCTTTTTCTCCTGTTTTTTCAAATTCATGGCAAGGATGGAAATTTTTTTTTTTAAACCATCAACAATTCTTGTAGAGCATTGATTCAAGTTTGTGAAACGTTCCTTCTAATTTCTGTGCGATCATTGGTTGCTGAGATATCAATGGTCAAACACAAAAGTGTCTTTTTTCGTAAAAGCTCGATATCTCAGCGAAAAATGGTCGCAGCGAGGTCTCAAAAAAAGTAAATTGAAGCTAAATAAACAAGCTATCCTGTCCTTATAATGTTTTAGCTGGAAGAATTTTTTCCCGAAAATTACAGCCAAAACAAAAGCGATGCAAATTTGCCAATTTTTTTTCTTGGCATTTCTCATAATTGCGTGAAACTTGTAGCTTCGAATTTTTTTTTTGCTAAAAGATCTGAAAACTAGAAACTTCAATCTTCAAAATGCTTTTTTTTAGACCTCGATACGACCATTTTTCACTGAGATAGATACAGCATTGTTAAAAACCACTAAAAATTTGGGAAAATTTTTTGATCCTTTAATTTTTTCCACTCCAGTGTATTTAATTATAAAATCATTTTCGTGATTGTGAAAAACGTTTTATTTTCGGGAAATTATACATTCAGTGAACATCATCAATTCGGACAGAAATTAATTAACTGAAATAAACTGTTTAGTAGTTTATTGGAAAAAAGCCTAATTTTATTCAAGCGGATCCTAATCATCGAATATTTTCGCGGCGTTGGCGACGTAATTCTTACAAAGTTCGATTTTTAGTTTATTGTTAATAACGTGGATCAAGGAAATTTATTTTGTGAATATTGACAAAGTTATACGTCTCGTGTTTTCTCTCCTTTATTTTATTAATGCAAACGGACTATCTAATATTCGTTGCTATCCATTCGTTCTTACGATCGATTAAGTGCGAATGATCGCGAAAAGAATAAACCAGTGAATAGTGGGTTGACCGATTAACGAATTCTTAGATTCGCGAACCAGTGACTTATCGAAACCCACGGAACGAAGTTTAACTGAGTTTTTCTTTCGGAATTCCATTAAAATCTTACACAATTAAAACGCTTATTCCTCCTTGTGCGAAATTCGGCTGGGACAAGAGTTGCATCAGGTTGCACGCTCACCAAATATTCGTACTCCCTCTTCTTGGCCGAAGATCTGATTGGGACAAGAGTTGCATCAGGTTGCACGCTCACCGGAAATTCACCCTGGATGCTTTTCCCTTAGATTCCATGAGAGTCAACCCCTCAGTACCCCACAAAAAGAAAAGAACACGCAGAGCCGGAAGAAGGTATCAAATACGTAAACTCGACGCGATAAATTCTAACCCGTGGGTAAAAAGGTCAAACCCTGTTCAAAGATCTCAATCGAATTATTACGGAATATACCCATTACCAGAAGAAGTAGAGATAGTTAGAGTAACTCCAAAACCCAAAATTATTTCCACGGAAATCATTAAACATCCGGTAATTATTTACAAACTAAGGCCGATCGATGTTCCCCCAATCACCCCGTCATTTAATAAAAGTAACGATCAAGATCCTCGTGGTAAAGTTAACAGTAAATTATACCGTAGCGAAAGACCTGAAGATTCATTAGACATCAACGCGACTAAGAATTAAAACAAATGATTCCAAGCGCATTTCCCGAGTAATTTTCCGAAAGGTTAGACTCAAAAACAGGGGCAGACGTGTGCGAGATTGATTCCAGGAGTAGTACTGAAATTAATTTCCACGACTAGACAGTCTCGATCAAACTCAGCACGTCATACGTCGAAAATTATTAATAGTTCGCGAAAACTCCCATTTTTGACGTAACAAACAATTGTCGATGGTTTTTTGAAAAAAAAAATTTTCCATCCTTGACATGAATTTGAAAAAACATGAGAGAAAGGGCTATTTATGGTTTTTTAGAAAATCAACGGCCAAATTAAAAATATTGGCAAAACGACTAATGTTGAGCGTGGCTTTTACAGCTCAATATACCCACAAAATTCCTGTAAAGTTTCAATTTGAAAATGAAAAAAAGGAATTTTTTTCGAGCATTTCTCCCATTTTTATCGCAAACAGCGTTTAAATTTATGAAGAAAAAAAATCAAAAAAATTTTGAATTTTTTTTCTAATATTTTTGACATTTTTTTTTTTTTCAAACAAATTCAAGGATTATGATTATTGCCCCTGAACACTTCATAATCGTTATTAAAAGGAAAAATAAAAATTTTGAGCTTCTTCACATTTTTATCACAAACAGCGTTTAAATTTATGTAAGAAAAAAAAATCGACAAAAAAAAATCAAAAATTCTTCAACAAATTTTTTTTCTGTACATTTGAACGCTGTTTGCGATAAAAATGTGAAAAAAAGCCAAAAAAGAATTGTTTTTCACTTTAATAATGATTATAACGTTTAGGGGCAGAAACATGATCCTTTAATTTTTTTTTAATTTGATTGCTTGAAACAAAAAAACCGTTCGATAGATCTAATTGAAACTTTACAGAGATTTTGTGGGTATATTGAGCTGTAAAAGTCACGCTCAACATTAGTCGTTTTGCCAATATTTTTAATTTCGCCGTTGATTTTCTAAAAAACCATAAATAGCCCTTTTTCTCCTGTTTTTTCAAATTCATGTCAAGGATGGAAAATTTTTTTTTTTCAAAAAACCATCGACAATCCTTGAAGAACATTGATTCAAGTTTGCGAAACGCCTCTTTTGATTTCTGTGCGATCATTGGCTGCTGAAATATCAATGATCAAACAGATAAGTGTCTTTTTTCGTAAAAGCTCGATATCTCAGCGAAAAATGGTCGCAACGAGGTTTCAAAAGAAGCAAATTGAAGATAAATAAACAAGCTATGCGGTCTATGTAATGGTTTAGCTGGAAAAAAAATTCTCAAAAATTACAGCCAAAACAAAAGCGATACAAATTTGCCAATTTTTTTTTCTTGGTATTTCTCATAATTGCGTGAAACCTGTAGCTTTGAAAATTTGTTTGCTAAAAGATCTGAAAACTAGAAACTTCAAGCTTCAAAAAAGCTTTTTTTTAGATCTTGATACGACCATTTTTCACTGAGATACAGCATTGTTAAAAACCACTAAAAATTTGGGAAAATTTTTTGATCCTTTAATTTTTTCCAGTAGTGTATTTTGAGATAGAATTCAGCTCAGGGTAGAATATTCTGGAAGTTTTCTTCCCGGGAGTTTTTGTGTTCAGAGAATACGTTTGTCCCGTTTTTTCACTGTTCAAATCTTGATTAATAAGTAGGTACTTTTTAGTAGATATGATTATCGAGTCATTTTTCTACATATTTTTATAAATAGATCTTCGTGTATCACCGTAATATTATACTCGATCTTTTTCATACCGTCTATTTTTTACTTGATATTTAGTACTGTAACCCTTCCTCAACGACTTTGAAAATATAGTTTCAACAAAAACGGCGTTTAAAATTTCAACAGCAAAATCTGCGAATTTCAATCCGGTTGCTTCAAAATCTTCGAGAAACTTCATAAGATGATATACCAAAAATTATATGATATGCCAAAAATTATATTTAAAAAAAACAGTAGTTATTTTTGAACTCTTACGACCCCTTAAACTATTTTACACATCGTATTTACACAAGGTATTTACACATCGTATTTACACATCGTATTTACACAAGGTATTTTACACATCGATTTTATGAACGCTCGACAGTATAAAATTTTCTCGCTACAATGGTAATTGGGTGGTGAGAAAATGACTATAATCATACATCGATTTTCATACGAGTATATACCCTTCGAGTTTCGCATATCGCAGAAGGGATGGGGAAAAAACCCTTTGAATATGGCCTTGTATTATGGGTAATTCTTCAGGCAATTTCGTGTATGCGTGGACGATTCGTCGAAGATTGTGTATATGTGCGTGATTGTGTCGGATGGATTTGCAATGATAGGATGAAACACACCCTCGCAAAACTCAATTCTCAGAACTTCTACCTTTTTTATAAATTCCATTAGGTTTTTGCAATTTCCCTTCATCGATCCGTTTCCGTCGCCTTGAATACCAATTCTCAACATCGAGTGCACATATCCGTGATTTTCGATCGGGAGCATTTCAATTAGAGAGAATGAAATATAAACACTCCGATCGATGATACAAATTCAAGTCGATACCACAGCTTTTTTCTGCAGAATTAAGAAAGATAAATTAAGATAAAACGAAAATTATAAGCCCCACAACCTTGCCGTTGGTAATTGGGCTGCCCTTGCATTAGACCCTTGCAATTACTTGCAAGGATTTAATGTGAAATAAAAAAATCCACCAATGAAAATTTGTAATGAATGAAATAACAAAAAAATAATGAGATTAAAAGTGGGGGAGGGGGGCTTGTTGTAACAGAGGTAAGTAGTAACACTCTATTTTGACCGGAAATTTAAACCATTTTGATTTAAATTTTGAGCTGAATGTCCTTTTGATAACTCGAGGCATAACAAAAATACCGCTAGAGCCACCAGACATCGAAGCATGAGTACGGTGCACACGAGCTTCATTTCGGCCAGGTATCGTAAAAAAAATACTTAAGAAAATTTTGATTTAAATGATTAAAATTAAATTAATTGTTCATTGTGCTTTTATTGAAACAATGTAAATTTAACTGGCCTTGATTTGCTTTTTTTTTTAATATTCTTCTAAAGTTTGTAGTTTCTGAGTGTATTTCATTAACTAAGTAGAGATAATGAGCCCATGACTGTAACAAAAAGCGGGGGCATGTTGTAATATGTTACAACTTGCACCGTGGGCACTGGGCGTGTATTGTTTCCTGCTCTCTAATTAGTGTGCATATATTCCATACCAACCCAACCATTTTTGATTTCGTTGAAAATTTTCTATTTTTTTGTACATACTAAAAGCAGTCTCACAATAAATTGTTCAAAATTTGACACAATTTTTTTTCAAATGCTCATAACTTTCTTAAAACCGGATATATCAAAATAATACAAAAGATCATTTGTTTCCGTCTTGAGTTGCAGTTTCATACAAAAAATACAAAAAAAATATCGATATTTATGTTCATATGTTTTTTGATGTTTTAAACACAAAATATTTTTTTTCCAACTTGGACCCTTTTTTTTAAATTCACCGCTTTTTAAGAGACATTTTTACAGATACTAAAAAATAGGCAGTTTGTGCTTCTCATATTTTGTATTTTTTTTCTATTTTTTACCGCGTGTGAACTATTTCCTCGTTGAATTAAAGAATAGAAAAAAAATACAAGTTATGAATATCACAAGCTGCCAATTTTTTTGTATCTGTAAAAATGTCTTTTAAAAAGTGATGAATTTTTTCAAAAAAATAAAATGCGTCCAAGTTGAAAAAAAAAAATTTGTGTTTAAAACTTCACAAAATATTTTGTTTTCAACTTGGACCCTTTTTATTTTTTTGAAAAAATTCACCACTTTTTAAAAGACATTTTTATAGATACTAAAAAATTGGTAGTTTGCGATATTCATAACTTGTATTTTTTTCTTTTAAAGTACGCTATTTAAAAAAAAAAACGAGAATTTGATAAAATTTTGATCATTCGATCGATTTTCGCCAAATTTAATAACGAACATCCTCGATAGCTATATTAACTCTGTGTAAAGTTTCAGTGCAATATCTTAAAAATTGCACAAGTCAGAGCGCTTACGCTATTTTTCAAAAAATTAAAAGTTTCATAAAATTTTAATCCCTCGATGGATTTGTCCCAAATTCAATAGCGAGCGACCTCGATAGCAATATTAGCTCTGTGCAAAGTTTCAGTCCAATGTCTTAAAAATTGCACAAGTTAGAGCATTTGCCTTATTTTTCAAAAAATTCAAAATTTCGTAAAATTTTAATCCCTCGATGGATTCTCGCCAAATTCAATAGCAAACAACCTTGATAGCTATACTTATTCTGTATAAAGTTTGAGTGCAATATCTTGAAAATTGCAAAAGTCAGAGCGTTTACGCCATTCTTGCAAAAATGAAAAAAGTCGATTAAATCTGAACACCTCTTAGAATTAAAACAATTTTTTTTCATAATGACCCGGGGAAAAAAATCATATATGTTCTGTAACGTGGCGTTTTTAGACCACCCGTTACATGGGCATTTACGGAGCGGGGAATGGCGAAAATGTCGTTATCGTTATGTTGTGTCGTCTTTGTCGGTTTTGCGTAATAAGTTGTTTCAGGATAAGTTGCCATTATTTTGAGGAAAGGATTATCGCTGGCTTGGAAGCTGTCGGAAGTCTCCACCATTCGAGCCTCAAGGTCGGAGGGGAGCCTTGGGTAGGGAAAACCCTGCTCACGGTTGGAGTGGACGCCACCGTGAGTCGAGGAGGATCGTCGTAAGCCGTCCACCTTGCGTTGATTCTGCCTCGCCATTTGGGGGGTCGGGACTCATAGGACCTGAGCTTGTCGTCGGGTCGTGATGTCTCGTCCAAACATAAATATCTCTGAGCAGCTGTCGTTGAGATTTTTCGAGATCCACGTCGCGTCATTCGTTCATGCGCACTTCAAAAATTGGCGCGCTCGAAGAAGTGCGAGGCTCAGCCAATACCAGCATGGCTGACTATAGCGCGCGAGCGGGCGTTGGCCGTACCACGGGCGCGAGGCGCATTCCGTGGGCGCGGGCTGAGGGGAGATCATTGCGCGCGGGAGCTCGGCCGTCTCGCCGTGTCTCCCGGCTTTTTCATTGGGGTGGGGACGACCGAGGAGTTTCATTGGGTGCTTTGGAGAGGACGGCGCTGCCGTCGCACCTTGGTGCAGGAGTAGGGTTATCGTCGAGTTCGCGAATATCGAGCAAGATCTCGAGCTATTTGCCCGCCGCCTGAGTTACCGTCAAGACGTTTTGGGGTATCGTACCATCTTCGGAGAGCGCTGTGAGTATCCTGGCCGTGTGCCGCCCCCGGAAATGCCGAGTCACGAGTAATTGGTCGTAAATTCATCGAGGGTGTTCGGGATCCTGTGCGCGAAGTATTTGATTAGAATAAATGAAGTTAAACTAAGATTTTTGCCGCCGCGTCGGCCTTTTTGGCGTTTTTGTGTCGTGCGAAAGGCACGTGTTTTCGTATTGGGCCGGAGGGTCATTATCGTCGGTTAATTGTCGTGTGAATTAAGTAACGTTTAGTTAAATGTCGTATTGAACGCGTGCGTCGCGAGAGGGACGTCGTAACGTCGCGTAAAGAGATCGAGCCGTCGTTCGATACTATGATCATCGTCCGCGTGGCCGTGAAAGACCGGCTCGTGTGAAGCTACCGAAAGAATATTAGCCGTGAAAGACCGGCTCGCGTGGCTATCGTATCGTTCGACTATCGTGTGCGTTTTCCCCCGTCGCAGAGGATTTATTAGTGCGGTTTGATCCCCTCGTGGCGACGAATATTTCTTAGAGTTAGTGTTACGTTATCGTGTGAATTTCGGGTTGGCCGAGTATCGATACTGTGCTTCGTAGTAAATTGTGTTCGCGTTAAATTCTATCCCTTTTGCGAGAAGCTGTCGACCAGTGGCCTTCGGGCCTTAAGCTGTTGTGTTAGCTGTCGTTTCGTGCCTGGAAGAACGCGCCCCTCTACCTTAGGTTTGGGAAAAAGCTAGCCGGAAAGTTTCGCCCGGGCTCAGTGCGCGAATATTAAGAATTAGTCCCGGGTAACGTCGGGAGACTTTGAGGGTCACCTTGAGGTGGCTGGCGCCCGTAGGATCGTTCGTCGCGCTGAGCGCCCGAAGAATAACGCTCGGAAAGCGGGTTAAAAAATGGCGCCCAACGTGGGGCTCATGAATAAAGTTTCTCGTAAAAGTTTCGCGACAGTGTCGATACTCGTGTAGATTGAGATTCGTGTCGGAACATTTTCGATTTGTGTAAAATTAAATTTCGGTTTGAATTGGTGTCGAAATTTTTGGGGTTTTGTGTGAAAAAATTTCGATTTCTGTGAAATTAAATTTCGGTTTGGATCTGTGTCAAAATTTTTGGGACTTGTGTGAAAAATTTTGGATTTGCGAAAAATTAAATGTCGGTTGAGATTCGAGCGTGTAAGATAAGGAAAAATTTAGGAAGAACTTTGCGCATTTAGTATTGAAGAAGAAAATATTATTTAATTTAGAGTTTTGTGTTTTCTTTTTGTCGTCAAATTCAGATTCGAGTAAAGCTAATTTATTTAAAACGTACGTCGAATTATTTTATTTAAAGAATGAACGAGTAATTCCGTTCACGAAATCGGTGGAATAATCGTCGAATTATTTTTCTTGTTTTTCTTTTTCGTTGCGTCCGAGCATATTCACTCGGGCTCGTACGCGTCGTCTCGCGGGAGAGAGAGCGGGGAAGAAAAAAAAAGAGAGAAAGAAATATATACATTGGTCTACGAGAGCTTCGTCAAATTCAAAACAAAGGATTAGCCTTGACGAAATACGTTGTTGCGACGAAAATTCACGTTTCAGCGAAATAATATTCTCGCCTAGTAACTGCGAAAACATATTACGACGGTATCGAAATAATCCCGAATAAATTCCGAAATATTCGGTCGCGTGATCGAAACGGTGTTATTATTATTATTGCATTTTTTTTGGCTTGGTCGTTCTACATTTATTTCGAAATAACCTCGGCAATTGTAGCTATTATTATCTTCGATTAATCGTATCATATGAAAAGTATTAAATATAGTAATCCCTGTTATTATTTACACTTCTTCAGAGTTCTCAGTTATTATCATTAGAAATTATAAATATTCTTCGAAAGTCTCAATTATTATCAATATTAAATCAAAATTTATTCTGCGAAATTCCCCCTTTATTATCATTATCATATTAATTAATTGTTCCAAGATTCTCGGCTAGTATCATTATCAATTATAATTACTTCTCCAAAATCCTTATGTATTATCATTATTCACTATAAATAATACTGCAAAATTTTCATTTATTATCCTTGTTAAATCAAAATTAATTCTTCAACATTCTGATTTATTATCATTATCAAATTCATTAATTGTTCCAACCTTCTTAATTATTATCATTATGAAATTATAAATAATTTTTTTGAAATTCTCACGTATGATTACTATCAATTATAACTAATTCTTCAAAATTCTCGTTTATTATCATTGTCCATTATAAACAACTTGCCACAATTCTTACTGAGTATTATCATCGAACATTATAGTTATCATCCAATCTTCGGTCCCTGATTACTTTCCGTTATTAGTATAAGCTTCGAAAACCTCAATACTATCGTATATCTTAGAATTATCATTGTACTTCGAACTTCATATTAATTTTCCGTGGTTATAATTTTCCAAAACTTCCGTATTCTTATTATAATTAATAGCGTTATTTCCCGGGCCTGGTTTATTAGTAGTACCAGTGCCTGTGTCAAACTTCCAAAATTTTTCTTGGCTGGATTACAGTAGAATTACTATTTATATTTTTTTTTATGTTATCGTTAGTTAATACTGTTATCGTCTTCGGAATTCTCTTTATCGGGAGGGAAATTATTACTATTGTCACCGTTCGTCTAATTCTTGTTAAGTATTATTAACAACTCAGGCTAGTATTTCAGCTTCGTAATGATCATCATTCTAAATTAATATTGTTTCGCAGTATTGTTTGGTAGTATTAATTTTTCGTTTTTTTAGTAGTGTTACCGACTAAGTACTATATTATTAATTTTTTTGTTTTGTTTTGTTTTTTGTTTTTTTTCTCGATTGTTACCGCGCCGCCATACCATCGGGTAAAGTTACCGATTTAATAACGTGTTGCTGTCGTAAACCCTTGTCGAGCTACCGTATCATCCTCGTTGATGCTGTCGTGTGAAATAATTGACGCTCTTGAATAGTTCTGTATAAGAACTCAAAATTAAGTATCGAGGCAAGTGATTGGTCTAATTATTAGTCAATAATTTCGCGATCGTTACCGAGTGACGTGCGTTGCGTGATCAACCACCTAGAGGATAAGATCGTACTACGTCGAGCGTGATCGTTGTCGTCCGGTACCTGTACCGACAATAAAGGAATAAAGTCGCCATGTCACTAAACACGACTAACCCCGAGGATGCATGGGTATATGCGCTAACATCGGACGATTTATTAAAAGAAATACGAAAGGCTGAATTATCCGAGGAAGGGACAACCCCGACTCTCCGTCAACGCTTATTGCGGTTTCGCGCACATGTGCGAGACGCAAGTAATAACTCCGCACCGACAACACGACCGGGATACGACAGTGGAGTGGGGAGAAGTTCAGAACTTGAGACGTCACAAGGAGCCGCGGCGTTGCCGTTAAACCAGGGCAACCGCGCTTTTAATTGGAATGAGGGATTACCGGCACCTGGGGATGGGCGTCTGCCGGCAATTGATGAGAGGCTACCGTTTTCGTCATCGCGACTCGATCACGAGTCAGCTGAGTTTCCGGCTGCTCCGAGCTTGGATGGATATCGTAACTATCGTACGTTAAGGGAGGACTTATCGATCTCCGCGAATCACGGAGGAGCAAGACCTCGGACCTCCAGATCAGCGAATTATCACCAATCAATGATGGCCGAACCCATCGAGTCACGAGGAGCATGGTCCAACCAAACAATGGCCGTGTATAACGTGATGAGACGATGGAATTTGAAGTTTTCGGGTGCTCCCGGCGAGGACGCCGAAGAATTCCTGGCGCAGATAGAAGAAGGTCGCGGATTATCGCCGGTCGCTGATGTGTCGATTTTAAAAAGCCTGGCATTTTTCCTATCGGGTACCGCTCTGGAATGGTTCCGTAATGAACGCGACTCGTGGCAGACTTGGGACGAGTTCGTGGAGGAATGGCGCGGACGTTTCGGCGATCAAAACTATCAACTGGGATTGCGGCGTGAAATTATTCGACGGACGCAAGGTCAACAGGAGCCTGTCGCCACGTATTTAACGAGTCTTCGGTCATTATTCCGGAAATTAATTCCGCCTTGGGCAGCACGTGAGCAAGTCGAGCTCGCGCATGGAAATATGTTGACCCGCCTGCAAGTGGCCGTTCGGAGATCAGAAGGTGCCGATTTGCGAGAACTTCAGCGTTTAGTGATGCCGATTGAGAAGAGCTATGCCGCCGAACAATGCTACATTCCACCACCAGTGCCGGAAAAATCAATGTTTCCGAATTTGGCCTATCGACCACCAAAGAAAGAGGCGTGCTTTTCTACCGCGGAGCATTCAGCCCCGGTTATCGTTCCGTCAGTACCGGAAGAAGCTACCGAATCTCTCAATGCTATCGCTTCGGGGTCTCGTCCGAATCGAGATTATAACACTAACCCGTTTACCAATCCGACAACTCCAGCCAGTCCGTCGTCGCCAGCCGAGGATAAAACATCGAAATCCGCATGCTGGAATTGCAAGGAGGTAGGACATCTTTCGGCGAAGTGTACGAAACCAAGGACCCTCCACTGCTACCGGTGTGGAGCAGAGGGCGTGAAAGCCACGGACTGCACCGCATGCCAAGAAAAAAACTCGCGGGGGAATCGTCGATAGAGCGCGATTCGATTCCGGAAGAGCTACCAAAAGCGCTCGTAGAATCATTATGGCATCACGGGGAAATATGCAGCTCAACTTGGCATTCGGATCTTCCACGCACGTTATTGTTTCTCACCGTCAACCTCTATGATCAACGGTTATTGGCACTCGTCGATTCCGGTGCAAGTCGTACCTTTTTAGGGCCGGAAGCGCTGAACATTATAAAAAGCGTCGGATTAAATCGTAAAACAACCGCAGCTGTGTCAGTGCGTACCGCTACCGGAAATATTACTACCGTAGACGAGGAAGCTACCGTGTCGCTTGGAATTCGAGGAACGATGCGATCGATTACCGCTCGCCTTTTACCGAACTTGGCGTTACCGTTGGCCTTAGGCCTGGATAGCCTTGCGATATTTGGCATCTCGGTGAGTTTTCGGCAACAAAGGTGGTGGTTTGACGATAACCCAAATAAATTGAACACGTTCGATAAAATCCTCGTAAAAGGAACCGATCCCGAGCATTGTTATGGGATTCAGGATTTAACGGAGGACGAGAAAGGCCGATTAAAATTATTTTTGGATGAGCAGCTACCGTGGCTCGCCGCAAATCCCGGTTTAACGACACTAATTGAACATAAAATTGAGGTCAGTGAAAATCCACCGATTAGACAGCGGAATCATCGGGTCACGCCGATTTTACAAGAAGCTATCGATGAGGAAGTCGACCGGATGTTAGAGGCGGGAATTATCGAGCCATCCAGTAGCCAATGGTCAAGCCCGATAGTAATGGTACGGAAACCGGATGGCAAAATGCGATTTTGTCTGGACTTCCGAAAAGTCAACGTGGTGTCAAAGAAGGACGCATATCCACTGCCGTTCATGAGTCACATCCTGGACCAACTACGTAGTGCACGTTACATTTCAACCTTGGACTTGAGTCAGGCATATTTTCAAATCCCTCTGGAAGAAAATAGCCGCGAGATAACCGCGTTCACCGTGCCAGGACGTGGCGCCTACCATTTCTTGAGAATGCCGTTCGGCTTGACAGGAGCACCAGCTACTTTTCAACGGCTGCAGGATCGTCTACTGGGAGCTGCGATGGAGCCGCACGTCTTCGCTTACTTAGACGATATCATCGTCGTCACCAGGACATTCGAGGATCATTTGGTTTGGCTGAAACGAGTGTTCGATCAAATCACTCGCGCAGGCTTGGCAATAAATCCGGCCAAGTGTGAATTCTGCAAATCCCAGGTCCGTTATCTCGGCTTCGTGGTGAACAACGAGGGTCTTCAGGTGGATTCGGAGAAAATCTTGCCGTTGCTCGAATACCCCGTGCCGCACAACGTCAAATCAGTACGCAGGTTCTTGGGGATGGCCTCATGGTATCGACGGTTTATACCAAACTTTGCCTCGCTGTCGGAACCGATTACACGGTTATTAAAGAAAAATCAAGTCTACGAGTGGACTCAGGAACAACAAGCAGCTTTCGCCGTCATCCTCGAGAAATTAAGCTCGGCACCAACATTAGCTTGTCCCGACTTTACCGTGCCGTTCGTCATTCAAACGGATGCGAGCATCGTGGGAATCGGCGCAGTACTAACACAAACGATCGACGGAGAAGAACATCCGATTGCTTTCGCCAGTCGCACCTTGAGCAGCGCTGAAAGGAAATATACTACCACCGAACAAGAATGTTTAGCTGTAATTTGGGCGGTGGGAAAGTTCAGACCTTAGATCGAAGGATATCATTTTACCGTTATTACCGATCATAGTAGTTTACAGTGGCTACATAATTTACAAGACCCCGCTGGTCGACTTGCGCGTTGGGCTTTGTCCCTCTTACAATATGATTTTACCGTCAAACACCGTAAGGGTGCCGAAAACCATGTACCAGATGCGCTGTCGAGAATGTATGAGGGACAAGAGGAGACCATAGCAGCTATCGGTGATGAATTAGGGTGGTATGAACGCCACAAGAATGAGGTTCTCGAAGACCCCGATAACGCGGAAGATTGGAAACTAGTAGGAGACCAATTGTATCAACGACGCTCCGATCCTTTGCTCTCTGCTCTCGTGGACGATCTGAATGAATGGAAGTTAGTTTTACCACCGGTTTCGCGTCACGAAGTTATGAGTGAATGTCATGAAGAAGCCCAAGCTGGCCATCTCGGGATAGATAAAACGTATCGAAGATTGTCGCTGTCGTATTACTGGCCGGGAATGCATAAAGACGTTGTAAATTACGTGAGAAATTGTGAGGAGTGCCAGCGAACTAAAGTAGAACAGGCACGCCCCGCGGGTTTCATGGGCCGTAGGATTATAGAACAACCGTGGACCGTGGTGGCGGCGGATATTATGGGGCCGTTTCCCCCGAGTAAAGCAGGGTTCTGTTATATTTTGGTCATGCAAGATTCATTTACAAAATGGGTCGAGTGTTGCGCACTACGGAAAGCTACCGGTGCGAAAATAAAAGAAGCTCTCGAAGAATTAATCATATCGCGTTGGGGAACCCCGCACGTAATCCTCACCGATAATGGTACGGAATTTGTAAATAGGACGTTGAGAGGGTTAACGGAAGAATACGGAATCCATCATAGTACGACACCCCCGTACCATCCACAATCCAATCCGATGGAACGCGTTAATAGAGTGCTCAAGACCATGATAGTAGCCTTTTTGGAAAGAGATCATAGAGAATGGGATAAACATCTATCCGAGTTTAGATTCGCGTATAATACCGCTCATCACGATTCCACGAATTTCACGCCAGCTTATTTAAATTTTGGAAGGAATCCCGAGCCGCAAAAATTTTTGAGGAGACGGGTTGAAGGCAGATTGGAGGTAACACAGTCACAACCCGAGAGTTGCTCGGCCAGACAGGAGAAATTGGCTTTGATGAAAGAATGGGTTTCACATAATTTAGAAGAAGCGTATGAGCGTCAAGCTATCTATTATAATGCGCGCCGTCGTCATGTAGGGTATAAGGTCGGCGATTTAGTGCTGAAACGTCAGAGAATACTCTCTTCGGCATCTCAAAATATCGCTGCAAAGTTAGCCCCAAAGTTCCATGGTCCATTCCGAATTAGTAAAATATTGTCACCGGTTGTGTATGAATTAGAAAATTTGAATAATACTCCATATGGTAAGTTTTCGGTGCAGGATCTTAAATCGTATTATTATGTTGACGCACAGACTGACTAACATGCGACGAGAAGCTACGGGACGAACGACGTAACAACCACGTTTAGAGGGTCGTCGAAGCTACCGAGATGAGCGGCGAACGAAAGGAGCCAGATCGCGGGTGGTGTTATATCCAGCCATGGGAGAAGGAGATCCAGGAGATCGGCCGCAGATACCCGGGGATCTGGAAATCACTTTCCGAGGCACTGAAGGTGCGTGAGGAACTGCTGGTCAGTCCGGATAGTGCCATGTGGCATAAGCTACCGGAGTTGGTAAGCGTCGCGACCCAAGCCGACATCGATTCAGGCCATGTCGGGATACAGACGTTGGACTTGACAGGCGAGGACGTGGGGGTGCAAACCGATCCACCTAAATCGGTGAGCACGCAGACGATGCGTTCCGTTCCGGTGGTGAGTTCGTCGCACGCGTCAACGCAGACGGAGCCGGAAGTCATCACCACCGACTCCATGACTCAGGTGCAGGCGGAGAGGGTACTGCGCGCGACGCCGAGGCTGCCAGAAGCTACCGTCCAGTCGCCGGTTCATGTGCCGGCGGATGACGTCGCGGAGCTGTCGTTGGGATCTCCCGCGACTACGATTCACGGAGAGGAAGTTGTCGAGCGGCCGGAGGAGGGGCCGGGCGAAATCTCGGAGCCAGAAAAATTACCGGTTACCGTGGGGGGGCCGTCGTCGTTCAAGTCTTCGTTTGTTCCACGGGAAAGCATCGGTCGAGGGGAGGCATTGCGCCGTCATTTCGAGTCCCCAACCATCGGTGTGGCCTCGAGGGCCGAGATTCTTCAGGGGTTTCGTTGCCGTCCCGGTTGTTGGAATTGCGGCAAACCCCATCGACGCCGTGATTGTCCAGAACCACCGAGGAACGACCATTGCTACCGTTGTGGTTGGATCGGGTATACCCTGAAGAACTGTCCACGTGATAAGGATATCTGGAGACGCGCCGGACCCTATATTCCGGGGATTGGACACCTGGGAAGACGAACGTCTCAGTAGTAGCTGTCGTAGCCGCTACCGTACTTATTTTAAGAACTTGACTGAGGAGCTATCGTTAAGATGGCCATGTCTCAAGACTGACCGTACTGCTGTACCTGACAGAATATAACGTTGAAATAGTACATGTGTGTTCTTGCCCGAGAACCTTGCCAATTCGTAATAATTTGTCAAAAGAAATAATAGTAGTAAAATCGTGATTGTCTCCATGGATACGGTGGGACGCTTTGGGAAAAGTTATCATTATTTTGGTTTTGTTTTCTTTCGAAAAGTTTATCATTGTTCGTTTTTTAGTAAGGTTGCCACGTGGCTCTCGCGGAATCGTTAGTGGGATCGCCGTCGTCCTAAGTGGGGAATAAAAAGATCTATTTTGTTTTGACTCGCGTGTGATTTTTGGGGCCGCGGGGCGGCCCGGCCTGCTCGGCCTCTCCGGGGAGAGGGGAGTTGTAACGTGGCGTTTTTAGACCACCCGTTACATGGGCATTTACGGAGCGGGGAATGGCGAAAATGTCGTTATCGTTATGTTGTGTCGTCTTTGTCGGTTTTGCGTAATAAGTTGTTTCAGGATAAGTTGCCATTATTTTGAGGAAAGGATTATCGCTGGCTTGGAAGCTGTCGGAAGTCTCCACCATTCGAGCCTCAAGGTCGGAGGGGAGCCTTGGGTAGGGAAAACCCTGCTCACGGTTGGAGTGGACGCCACCGTGAGTCGAGGAGGATCGTCGTAAGCCGTCCACCTTGCGTTGATTCTGCCTCGCCATTTGGGGGGTCGGGACTCATAGGACCTGAGCTTGTCGTCGGGTCGTGATGTCTCGTCCAAACATAAATATCTCTGAGCAGCTGTCGTTGAGATTTTTCGAGATCCACGTCGCGTCATTCGTTCGTGCGCACTTCAAAAATTGGCGCGCTCGAAGAAGTGCGAGGCTCAGCCAATACCAGCATGGCTGACTATAGCGCGCGAGCGGGCGTTGGCCGTACCACGGGCGCGAGGCGCATTCCGTGGGCGCGGGCTGAGGGGAGATCATTGCGCGCGGGAGCTCGGCCGTCTCGCCGTGTCTCCCGGCTTTTTCATTGGGGTGGGGACGACCGAGGAGTTTCATTGGGTGCTTTGGAGAGGACGGCGCTGCCGTCGCACCTTGGTGCAGGAGTAGGGTTATCGTCGAGTTCGCGAATATCGAGCAAGATCTCGAGCTATTCGCCCGCCGCCTGAGTTACCGTCAAGACGTTTTGGGGTATCGTACCATCTTCGGAGAGCGCTGTGAGTATCCTGGCCGTGTGCCGCCCCCGGAAATGCCGAGTCACGAGTAATTGGTCGTAAATTCATCGAGGGTGTTCGGGATCCTGTGCGCGAAGTATTTGATTAGAATAAATGAAGTTAAACTAAGATTTTTGCCGCCGCCTCGGCCTTTTTGGCGTTTTTGTGTCGTGCGAAAGGCACGTGTTTTCGTATTGGGCCGGAGGGTCATTATCGTCGGTTAATTGTCGTGTGAATTAAGTAACGTTTAGTTAAATGTCGTATTGAACGCGTGCGTCGCGAGGGGGACGTCGTAACGTCGCGTAAAGAGATCGAGCCGTCGTTCGATACTATGATCATCGTCCGCGTGGCCGTGAAAGACCGGCTCGTGTGAAGCTACCGAAAGAATATTAGCCGTGAAAGACCGGCTCGCGTGGCTATCGTATCGTTCGACTATCGTGTGCGTTTTCCCCCGTCGCAGAGGATTTATTAGTGCGGTTTGATCCCCTCGTGGCGACGAATATTTCTTAGAGTTAGTGTTACGTTATCGTGTGAATTTCGGGTTGGCCGAGTATCGATACTGTGCTTCGTAGTAAATTGTGTTCGCGTTAAATTCTATCCCTTTTGCGAGAAGCTGTCGACCAGTGGCCTTCGGGCCTTAAGCTGTCGTGTTAGCTGTCGTTTCGTGCCTGGAAGAACGCGCCCCTCTACCTTAGGTTTGGGAAAAAGCTAGCCGGAAAGTTTTGCCCGGGCTCAGTGCGCGAATATTAAGAATTAGTCCCGGGTAACGTCGGGAGACTTTGAGGGTCACCTTGAGGTGGCTGGCGCCCGTAGGATCGTTCGTCGCGCTGAGCGCCCGAAGAATAACGCGCGGAAAGCGGGTTACAGTTCATATATAATCATATATGACTTGGTCATGCATGATCCTGAACGAAATTTGTCTCTACATGATCATATGATTTTTTTTCCCGGGAAATGTACAAATATTTCGTTTATTATATAATACAAGTGTAAAATATTATTATTATAATTATACGTAGAAGTACAATATATGCTGGTAAATAAATATAATATCCAAAAATATATATATGATGGTTATTTTGTGAATAATTACGATTACATATATGATTATATATGATTATATATGATCATTCATGATGTCATGTTAAGGCATATATAATTATATATGTTCATATATGATAATATATAACCATTTTGTCCCGAGATATATGATCATACATAGGCATATACGATCATTC
The DNA here is from genome assembly GCA_946863875.1 of Alloplasta piceator. NCBI lineage: Eukaryota > Metazoa > Arthropoda > Insecta > Hymenoptera > Ichneumonidae > Alloplasta > Alloplasta piceator. Next base: position 17,159,466 of record OX333078.1, read on the forward strand.
ATGATGTCATATTAAGGTATATATAATCATATATGATTTTTTTCCCGGGGAAGAGCAATTCGTGCTCGACAAGTGTGCCAAATTTCAGCTTGATATCTCGAAGCGTTCTCGAGTTATTAATTATTTACATCTGGAACTCACGATACACACACACGCACACACACACACACACACATATCCATCCGGACATTTTTTTCTAAACATGATTTCTCGATGTTTTAGGACATTTTGAACATATTGGCATAAAAATCGCGAAAAAATTTTTTTCACGAAAACATAGCTTCCTTTCTAAGGAAGCAAAAGGGTCAGCATTAGAAAAGCAGCTAAAAATTTCGACTTGTGCCGTGTCTCACTTTCTAGATACATAAAGAAGAAGAAGAATGAAGTTACCTCCATTTAGAGTTGCCCAAACTGCAACTCAGATGAAAACTGATCAAGCTAAGAGATAAGTCAAAAGTGCCATGTTCATTTGCTTAAGTAAAATGTTGTGATAAAAAAAAGTATTTATGATATTTATAATAAGTGTCATGTAGATTATTTACAGTCAAAGATTATGATCATCATAAGAATGCACCACGATGTGGATAATTCATGGATAATACAAGACTGATAACCAATAAGAACGTGTTCTTTCTTATAAATGTTACCAGTCTTTTCATTGTTACTACTTGTCCCGAGCCTGTTACAACTACCCCCAAACATGGGGTAAGTTGTAACAACTCCCATTGTTTCAAAAAATGTCTGGTGTAAAATATGAGTAAAGATTTTTAATCAATTCTTAATTGGAATTAATGCTCAAATATATACTTTAAAAACCCTCTTACTCACAATCATAAAAGTATACATATTTTAGACATTACAGGCCTTTTTTCAAAAACTGTTACAACAAGCCCCCCTCTTCCCTACCACCAAATTTTAGCATTCTGCGTACATTGGTCAGACGCATCGTTATGGCAAATGAATGAGTTTTTTTTTACAAACCATAAAAAAAAAGTCGAGGTGGAGAGTAGGAAATGCACGTGAGAGGCTGTATACGTTGGATTAAAAAAAAAGCTCACGTCGCATCATCGTTAATCCTCGTTTCACCGGACGAGCATGATAACTGCGTGATTCTCGTCGCGGCGGGACATAGAATGGAAATAAAAATTTAACCCGTAATGAAAGGAAAGACACAGAAAAATACAACGAAATCAGGAATAAAAAAAATATCGAAATAAAAATATCCGAGGAATAACGATGAGCGGTAGGAAAAACGTGAATTAAAAAAATGGAAAAAAACCATCCCTCAACTATCGAATGGAAATTTTAACGAGTTATACACGAGAGAGTATACGAACGAGTATGGTCAGAGGCGCTAACGACTCGATTAAAAAACAAACCCATTCGATTGATATTCCTCGCTACTCTTCTACATTTCTCGTGTTGGAGATTTTTTTAAATAAATTTGTACGTCCGAACAAACTTGCAAAAAACCTTTGGTTCCACGATTATGGACCCAGAATCTAAAATTATGTAAGTTGGCAACGGCAACATTTTTACTGTAGCCAATTTTAAAAACCGCGGATTTCCCATAGTAAACGATTGTGAAAAAAAATCTTGATTGTGAAGAATCACTGCCAGATGATTCATTGTTTCACAGGTTCCTATAATATGGAGGGAGGTTCTAAAATTAAGTATTTCAAAAATATGACCCAGCTTTGAGGACATTACAAATTCAATGTGTTTGCCACTCAATTGAATAAATGAAAATGGAAACGAAAATTTGACAAAGTAATCAAATGGTTTTTAAAAAACCTATTTGGAAATTAAATTAACGCAAAAATATGCTTCCAGTATTTGAACTTTGGCTATTGGGATCCAAAGGAGAGGCGCTGGCTTAATTCTAACGTCAGCAATATAGCGGCGTAAGAAGGTAGCTTGCTCGCGACTAGCGTGGTGTCTGCACCACGAGATTTGTCGTCGATTATTCTCAGTTAAATACAAATTATGTTACTCACTGTGAGTGAAATTTGTGATTACGCCAGTGCGTGTCCTAATTCGAGGAATGTCCTCGAAGGCGAAAACCTATATTACACGCAGATCACTCCTTTTTGTCGGTAAACGTACAAACAAAACATTCGACCCTAACCTAAAAATAACCGCGTTCTGCATCCAATAATTTCGAACGCTATATAATATATATGGGTCAAAATCCCGAAAGACAGCATGTAACAGTAGACAAACAGTAGACCAAAGACAACAGTATAAAAGTATACACTCTGGATTTTTTTTTTCATTGTTAAATCAACCAGTTTCACTGTACCGATGACGTCATTTTTTTGAAATTTCTTGAATGTCATGTTTTAATCAATTTCTCTAGACCCCTGTAACTTAAAAAAACAAATTTTGACATATATTTTCATCGAAAAAGATCTCAGCTTCTTAAAAAAAACGTTTTCAAATACGTACCAATTCATGTAAGCATAGAAAAATAGGTTTTTTCCTCAAAATGGTGCTCAAAAGGTCAAAAGGTGCCATTCTAAATCTTTTTCCGCAGACTCTTCACCTAATAATAGACATCCAGTAAAATTAGTACTAGAATCAAAAGTTTTCTATTAGGTTTAAAAAAAAAAATTTCTTATTTTTTTGCGAAATTTCCATTTTCTCAATGCTAAAAAATTATGATTTTTATTTTTTTCGATACAGTGGAAAAAATAAAAAAGTTTTTATTCTTATGTTTTTTTTTGTTTGGTAAATATTTTTTGAGATACAGTGTTCGTAATGAAAAATTGAAAATCTTGAACGGACGCCTAAAAAAATCTAAAAAAAATCACAGACGTTCCTTTTTACTAATATTTCAAACTGGCAGATTTTGAAAAAAATTGGAGAGGTTTAAAAAAAAGTGGCACAGTTGATAAAGAATTTCCCATATATGAACTATTTGTTAATGTTCAGTAAATATGGGTTAGAAAGAGTACATGTCTGGGCACCTTATATAAAAAATTCAGAATTTTTTGAATTATTGGTTTTCGTTTAACAGTGATTTAGTAAATTTTAGGCTAAAAATGGCGTGTTTGGACGCCCCGCGTGCCCTCTAAAAAAATTCAAAAAATCGAACCGCTGCACAAAGACCTTTATTTCAACGATATCTTTGATTTTTGAGGGTAGCCAACAGTTTTTAGTTTTTTCGATTTACCCTAGTGTTTATCATGGCTCGGTGGTGTGTGGTATTCATACATGGATGTAACCATACATGAGTGTATTCATATAAGGTATTTATCTACCTGGCGGCGGCGTTAATTTCCATGGATTTCGTTGATCCGGATTCGGCGGTTATTTACACACAAAACATTGAGCGCATATGGCACTCGGAAAGAAAATTATTTTTTTCTCTTTCTACACGTCCTCATCCACCTGAAAGTCGGTAATTACATATTCCCCAACTCGATATTGACCGGTAAAAAAATGCTCCAGTGATTTCCAACTGAATACCCACTTCGCAATATTTACCGATAATTTATTATACAGGGTGTCCTATTTTAATCTTACACTTGATTTATCTCGAAAAATACTGCTCCGATCAAAAATTGAGTACAATGAAACTTTCAAGGCTTAAGCGGGTGAAAAAAATGTGTTTCCGTCCAAAATTCAAAATGGCGGCATTGAGATGGCTGACATATTTTTTTAAAATGGAAACATGTTTTTTTTTCAATAAAAAATTTTTCAGGTAAAAGTAACAGCTATTGTAGAAACATTTTTTTGATACAGTCCATAATTGGATCACCATTTTAACTGTAACTTTGTTAATTTTGGTCGTAAAAATTTTTTTAAAAAAGCATTTTGAAGCTTCAATCTTCCAGTTTTGGAATTTTGAGTCAAAAAAAAATTGTGGGCATCACCCTCGACGCAGTCGAAGGAAGTATCACGGTAAAAATTTTCTCGAAATTTTTGCTTTTTTCAAAACAATCGATAAGAGCTCAACCAATCTGTGATTCGTTTAGCTGAATTCTTTGGCTTCAATTTGCTTTTTTTATTTTTGTTTTACGACCATTTTTCGCTGAGATATCGGCGATTGAACAAAAATTTGTCTTTTTTTTTTAATCTTCGATATCTCTGGAACTGATGATGGTACAGCGAGTAAGCGGTGGATTTCGGAAACTTAAATCTACCCTCTATAAGTGTCTGTTTCTGTCATAAACGGAACAAATTTGTTTTCATGCTTAATTTTGACTTGAAAAAGTCCAAAAAATAGTTTTTTCTCTTGTTTTAGAAAATCTACCACAACTTTGCAAATATTGCGAAAAATACCAATGTTTTAAGGTTTTTTTTTAGCTCAATACATATCAAAAATCATGCCAATTTTCAAAACAATCGGTCAAGCCGTCTTTTGTGACCGAGTCATCAAACTTTTATAAAAATTGAAAGAACACGTTTATTGATCCTTAAAGACCAATTAATTAATGGTGTTAAAAATGAATAAAAGAAGTTTTTCTTTTTTTTTTATATTAAATTTGCATTTAATGAGCGTGAAAACTAAAAAAAAATCCACATTTCGAAAAAAAAATTTTTTTTTTCAAAATTTCAGACATTTTTTTTTTAATTTGAAAAAGAAATCATTGGCATTTTTTTCGAAATTTTATTTTGATATTTATTAAAGGTTGAATGCAAAATTGTGAAAAAAATGCCAATACGATTTATTTTTCAAATTAAAAAAAAAAATCCAAAATTTTGGCAAACAATTTTTTTTTTCGAAAATTGTTTTTATTCAGCTTTCACGCTCATTAAATGCAAATTCAAGAGGAAAAAAAGAACTTTTTTTTTTAATTTTTAACACCATTAATTCGTCTTTAACGATCAATCAACGTGTTCCTTAAATTTCTCTGAAAAGTTTGATGACTCGGTCACAAAAAACGGCTCGACCAATTGTTTTGAAAATTGGCATGGTTTTTAGGTATGTATTGAGCTAAAAAAAAACCTCAAAACATTGGTATTTTTCGCAATACAGTTGAACCTCGCTAACTCGAACCTCTAAAGTCGAAAACCTCGATAAGTCTGAGATTCAATTTGTTTCCTTGCGAAAATCTCTGTAATTCGAAGAAAAAACGGAGAATAACTCGAAGTTTTCCGAACGTATTAAGGACCATTATTTCGCCTCTATAACTCGAATTCAAAGATGCCCGACCTCTATAAGTCGAAGGTTACCTCTATAACTCGAAGTTCCAATACCCGGGCCTCTACAATTCAAAGCCCTTATGCTTACGGCGTGCAGATAAGACTAAGCGATCAGTGTCACCGGTGTCACCCCTCCGGTCTCATAATACGCGGATTAGTGATTTCGGATCAGTTCGTCTCGAAATGACTTTCAAACGGAAACTCAATTCATTAAGTATCGGTGAAAAGATTAGGGTGATTGAAGCAGTGAAGAGTGGTTCAAAAAAGAAAAAAGACATTGCTGAAGAATTTGGAATTCCGAGTAGTACACTTTCCACGATTTTGAAAAATTAAGTTGCCCTTATGCAAAAGATCTCTGCCGAAAACTTGGATCGAAAGAGAAATAAGACTGCTGAATTTCCTGACCTCAAAGAATGTTTGATTAAATGGTTCAAACAGTGTAGAGACTAGAATATTAGTATCGGGGACCAATTTTAAAAGGGAAAGCCGATCAAGGCGTTTGCAAAATCGCTGGGTTATGAAAAGTTTAGAGCCAGCAATTGTTACGTCAAAAATGGGAGATTTCACGAACTATTAATGATTTTCGACGTATGACGTGCTGAATTTGATTGAGACTCTCTAGTCGTGGAAAATAAATTTCAGTACTACTCCTGGAAACAATCTCGAACACGTCTGCCCCTGTTTTTGAGTCTAACCTCTCGGAAAGTTACTCGGGAAATGGGCTTGGAATCACTGTTTAACTTTTCATCGCGTCGAGGTCTATTAAATTTTCAGATCTTTCGCTACGATATAATTTATTATTAACTTTGCCACGGGGATCCTGATCGTTACTTTTATCAAATGACGGGGTGATTGGGGGAAGATCGATCGGCTTTAATTTGTAAATAATTACCGGATGTTTAAGGATTTCAGTGGAAATAATTTTGGGTTTTGGAGTATCTCTAGTTATTTCTGTTTCTGTAGGCAATGCCCGTACTCCGTGATAATTTGATCCCAATCTTTGAACAGGGTTTAACCTTTTTGGCCACGGATTCGAATATATCGCGTCGAGTTTACGTAATCGATACCTTCGTCCGGCTCTGCATGTTCTTTTCTTTTTGCGTGGTACTGGGGGGTTGACTCTCATGGAATTTAAGGGAAGAGTATCCAGGGTGAATTTCCGGATGAGCGTGCAACCTGACGCAACTCTAGTCCCAACCGGATCTCCGCCGAGGAAAAAAGAAGGAATACGAATATTTGGTGAGCGTGCAACCTGACGCAACCCTTGTCCCAACCAAATTTCGCACAAGGATAGGTAAACGAATACCTGGCGGGCGTGCAACCTGACGCAACTCTAGTCCCAACCAGATCTCCGCCGAGGAAAAAGAAGGAATACGAATATTTGGTGAGCGTGCAACCTGACGCAACTCTATTCCCAACCAAATTTCCGCACAAGGATAGGTAAACGAATACTTGGTGGGCGTGCAACCTGACGCAACTCTAGTCCCAACCAAATTTCCGCACAAGGATAGGTAAACGAATACTTGGTGGGCGTGCAACCTGACGCAACTCTAGTCCCAACCAGATCTCCGCCGAGGAAAAAGAAGGAATACGAATATTTGGTGAGCGTGCAACCTGACGCAACTCAAGTCCCAACCAAATTTCCGCACAAGGATAGGTAAACGAATACTTGGTGGGCGTGCAACCTGACGCAACTCTAGTCCCAACCAAGTTTCCGCACGGGGGGAAAATAAAGCAAAGAACACGAATCCTCGGATGAAGTACAGATTTACACAACCGCACTGAATCTTGCGATCAAATGAATTAAACAAATAATAGAGGAAAAGAGAGAGAGAGAGAGGGTTCTTACCTTTTTTGAATTAAATCGTTGGGGCAACGAAAATTCCTTGGATTCAACTTATTTAATTGTTTAAATTCTTGATAAAATTCCGGAAGAAAAGAAAACTCAGATAAACCTCGTCCCGTGGTTTTATGACGCGTCACTGGTTTATTACTTTCGCGAACCTTTGCACTGAATCGAATGTAAGAACAAATAGATACCGGCGTTCACATTAATAAAATAAATAGGGGAAAAAACGAGCCGTATAATTTTTTTGTCAATATTCCCAAATAAATTTCCTTGATCCACGTCATTTAATAAATTAATTAAAAATCGAATTTTTTTGTTTAAAGAGTTATGTCGCCAACGCCATGAGAATAATCGAAGGTAAAGATTCACTTGAGTAAGATTGGGCCTTTCTCCAATAAACGACAAAGGTTTATTGAAATTTATTAATTTCCGTCCGAATAGATGAGGCTCACTGAATTATAATTTTCCGGAGATAAAACGTTGCACAATCACGAAAATGATTTTATAAAAATAAATAGAGCTTCACTTACAAAGTCAGATGCTCTCCTGATGGGAAGGGTGATACCATTGGTAACCGGTGATGATCCGGACGTGAAACGATGAGGAGATCGGCGAGTGCTCGTGGGCGTGGCAGGTAGATGACGAAATCGAAGAAAATGTTGATGCACAGATTTTATTTTTTCGAGATCCAATTTTTATTTTAAAATTATTAAAAGAATAAAAGAATGGTTTGCACAATAAAATCAATCTTAAATTCCGCGATTTATTTAACAATAAGCGCGATTTGTACTTTTTCCAACAATTCGTGGATTGCGGTCGTTAGAGTGAAATAAATAAAAATTATTAAACAGAAAATAATAACTAGACAAAACAAAATGAAGTAAAATAAAACGAGATCCAAAGTCTTTTCCGACATTCAAAGAGTCGATTCGAAATTCGAGAATAAAATGAAAAGTCGATTCTATTTCGATTCAGAAATTCAAGACTTGAAATTCCAAACAGAAAAAAAAAACAACTTCCCTCGAAAAATCGAGTGAAAAATTCTAAGTCCAAAAGCGAATTGTTTCGGAAAAATCCCGAACCAAGAACGTCTTTGTCGAAAATTTCACAAGTTCAACTCAAGAATGGTTTCGGAGTGGACGATGAATTTAGAAGTTTCCAAGTCGGAAAAAATCGAAGAAGTCTGTCGAGAGCGCTTTTTCCGCGCTTTATATACCCAGCGATCCACGCCACCCCGATCGATTTTGGTGGGGATGGTGTGAGCAAGATAGAAGATGCATTTTCCCCTATGAAATCTATACCCGCTTTCGCGAGCTTCCCTTAGAGATTGGGGCGCGGTGAGGGCGCTAGCGTGGATCGCTGAGTGGGTCCTATGCGTGTGTCGGTATCCCTGAACACATATACAGGCATATGCATGTGCCCCACGCTTTTCACATTCTTAGTTCGTAGACAATGTTAATTCCTTATAGTAACAATAATTTTAACATTATAAATATTTTTACGCGCTTATTCTATCATTTACAAAGTCTTTTTTCTTTGTAGTTAATATTTTATGCGTTTTGTTAAATTGGTTGTTCTTTCTTTTCGTTCTATTGTTTGTTAACTATTTTTTAATTATGCCATTTTTATTTAAAAATGAAATATATGAAGTAGCGATCTTAAATTATTTATAAGTGTTTTTATGCGATATTTTTGCGTGTTAAACTTAAATTTATATTATTATAAATAAATGGTTAGACGATTTAATACTTTCTAAGGTGACAATGTTTAAACATTCTCGCTAAAAAATTGAACCTGAGTCTGAAAGATCGTTTTTCCTTGGTTTTCCATATTACATTTTTTTTAGGGTGTGGTCGCATAAGCCTCCTCGTATGAGTCGACTAGAAAAGAGGGGAGGGTGGATGACTACGGCGCATGACTAAAGAAATCTCAAGTCCCCTTCGTGCCTTCTTTTCCTCCAAGAAAGAGATAGGTGAAATATCAGGGTGGGTGAAAAAGGAGGGTGGTTAGAATGAGGGGTTGGAGTGGGGAGAGATTCGAGCGATCTCCGGGTAGCGACTAGAGCCAAGTCTCCCGTTCCGCCGCGCAAACCCCGTCGAACGTCGAAAGAGGGGTGGGGGCCCTATGTAACTGGGTCTTGCCTCCGAGCGTTTGGCTTCTTTCTTTCCTTTAGATTTTAACACAGGGAAATATTATTTCGAATTTTGAATTATTTCCATTCAACAATATAAGTTTTTACTTGTTTCTCTTTAGGTTTGATTATTGGATTCAACATTAAATTATCTATCGGATGAGTTCGTAATTCAGAGTACAGTGCAAGGTTTCATTTTGCAATTATATTTTTATTGATTAGTTGCTCGAAATATGACTTGGATTTGTTTGACTTTTCTTGATTTAGGAAAAGTAATTATTGGATGAGTAGTTTTTACCCTGAAACCTTTTTTGCACATATTTCTGTACTTAAACGCACACAGATGAATACACACATATATATATATACATATATATCCCTATAAATGTGTGCATAATCCTGTACATGTTTCCTCGTGAACTGTACAATGGAATTTTTAAAGAGAGGGCCTGGGACTGTTGGCCCACGCGACGCGAGAGTGAGAGAGAGAAAGAGAGAGAAAGAGAGAGAGAGAGAGAGAGAGAGAGAGAGAGAGAGAGAGACATGAAACGGTAGCTTCACGCAAACGCCTTAGTCCCTTTAAAATATTGTCCTATCGCCCTTTGCATTCTTGTGGGGCCTACTGCCCTTTATATTCTTGTGAGGCCTACTGCCTTTTCGGGGACGATTAGTGGTTTTTTTTCCGTTTTATCATGGGTCTCTCTCTTGCAAATGCTTATTGTATTTAAACCGTCAAACTACCTACTTAATTGGATCTCGTTTTTAATTCTATTTGTATTATCTATGTTATTAAAAGACATATAAATATATTTCCAACCATTTCTTTCGATTATCGCATCACTATTTGATTCTATTTATTTATTCAATCATCTTTTGTTTATTTGATTATTATTCTGTTTCGTTGTTTAATTAATTCTTGGTCTGTTTCACTGTTTATTTAATTTTTGTTCTATTTCATTGTTTATTTAATTATTGCTCAACTTCGTTGTTCATTTTACTACTCTGTTTTATTGCGAATTTATCCTGAAATTTGATTATCCAATTAAGTTAATTATTTATTTTCAAATTCCGTATTGGCATGCGGTTGGAAAATTCATCGTTATTTAGAGCCATTCCGTTCGTTTTGTACTGAGTCTACTGTAGGTAACACATGTATACGTATATATCTGTTTGAGCAAAGAGAAAGGAGGACCGTTCCCCTGTTGTGAGCTTGTTTTTCCGAGAGGGTGAAACCAGTGCGACGCGTCGTTTTGACGGCAGAGCGAAATACTCTATGCTTTATTCTTTCTTTTCCAATGGTAAAGGGTAGATCCAGCGATCTATCCCTTGAATCGATAGACCGGTGGAGGGTATGTCAGTTAGGAAGGCGGCGTCGGATGCCTCGCTCTCAAGATGGTATTTACGAGCTTGTGGCTTTTCGTAGGGGTCTCTGTCCCTGATTTTCCTTCTATACTGCCCAATTTTAACGATGGCCATCTTTTCAGAGATTTTCGGTCGTTAACGTGAATTTCTGTTTTATCATTGAATTGAACGGAATAACCCTGGAAACGATGAACCTTCTTTTTACAGACCTTCACGTTTTTATCTTTGTTTTTGGTAGCAATTACGTTGAAGAAATGAATTTTAATGGCCGTTACGTCAGGACGTAACACAATGGATGGCTGGAAAAATTTAAAAAGAGACAGAACATTACTTTCCGAAAAATGTGTGGTGAGAGTGCCAGTGTGAACGATGACGTTTGCAGTGAGTGGAAAACTACGTTAAAATTCTTGTTAAAAGATTATGAACCACAGGATGTGTTCAACGCGGATGAAACACTCATCTACAAATGCCTTCCTGACAAGACATTGACGTTCAAAAATGAAAAGTGTCACGGAGGTAAACACAGTAAGGAATGAGTCACTCTGTTATTAGCAGCGAATATGACACGAATTGAAAAACTAAAGCCCGTATTGATTGGAAAATCGAAAAAGCCACGGTGTTTTGCGGGTTGCAATTCCTTTCCTCTGGACTATACTGCCAATAAAAAGACCTTGATGAACGCGGAATTATTCAAAGAGTGGCTGATCAAGATCGACAAACAAATGAAAAAAGCCAAGCGTAAGATTCTATTATTTATAGACAATTGCACGGCGCATAATATCATTCCTGCATCGCTCAAGTACGTGAAAGTACAATTTCTGCCACCCAACACTACATCAAAACTGCAACCTTTGGATCAAGGGATTATTAAAAATTTCAAAACCCTGTACAGAAAGGAAGTTGTAAGACAGATGATATATAGAAAATGGGAAAAAAACCTCCATGGACATCCTATAGGCAATGCAAATGGCAGATAAATCATGGAGGAACGTAATTGAAAAGACAATCGAAAATTGTTTTAAGACATGTGGATTTCGCTTACATGCTGACGATGATTTTGAAGAAGAACTAGAGCCTATTGTAAACGACACCATCGAAACAGAGTGGATTCAAATTTTGACCCATTCGCACGCCGAAAATGTAACATTTGAAGATTTCGTAAATTTTTACGATGAGGTTGCCGTGACCGGATCAATGATAGATTCGGACATTATCGATTCAGTCAGCAAAAATACGAACGGCAATGATGTGGACGAAGAGGAGAATGACGAGGAGCCTATTGTTGCTGAACCACCAGTGTCACTTAAGCAGGCCAAGATTACTCTCACCGTGGTTCGAATTTTCATAGAAAAATCTATTGACATTGATGACAATGTATTCGCAGCTCTGTTCGCGGTCGAATACGCAATTGACTCTCAGCATCAATTAAAGCAGAGTAAAATAACAGATTTTTTCCTAAATCCTTTAAATGAGTAAATGAACAACCATTGCCTACCGTGTGCATATGTACTAAAATGTGTTACATTTTGTATAGTTTGTACAACTTGTACGTACGTCCTAAAATGAAGAATATTTCCACTATTTTTGGCGAATTTTTACGAGCCTCTACAAGTCGAATATTGTTTTGGTCACTCTCTATAACTCGAAAACTTCGATAAGTCGAAACTCTCTTACTCGAAGAAGAAGAAATTAGCTCTGCCCCTGAGATTCGCGTTACCGAGGTTCGACTGTATCTGCAAAGTTGTGGTAGATTTTCTAAAGCAAGAAAAAAAGCTATTTTTTCATTTTTTAAGTCGAAATCAAGCATGAAAACAATTTTTTTTCGTTTATGGCAGTAACAGGAATTTATAGAGGGTAGATTTAAGTTTCCGAAACCCACCGTTTACTCGATGTACGATCACTAGTTTCAGAGATATCGGAGATTTAAAAAAAAGCCGAATTTTTGTTCAATCGCCGATATCTCAGTGAAAAATGGTCGTAGAATAAAAACAAAGAACAGCAAATTGAAGCCAAAGAATCCAGCTAAACGATCCATAGATTGGTTAAGCTCGAACAAAATTTTTGGAGCCCATCAACTGTTTTGAACAAAGCAAAAATTTCGAGAAAATTTTTACCGTGATATTTCCTTCGACTGCGTTCTGGGTGATGCCCACAAAATTTTTTTTACTCAAGTTCCATAAGTAGAAGATTCAAGCTTCAAAACGGTTTTTTTTATATTTATGACCAAAATCAACAAATTTACAGCCTTCGGAAAATCGCTGAAAAATCTCGAAAATTTTGTTGTTCCTTTAATTTTTTGACTGAGTGTATATTGTGGACTGCATCGAAAAAATATCTTTACAAAAGTTGTTAGTTTTGACGTAATCAATTTTTTATAGTGAACAAAAAAAATCATGTTTCCATTTTAAAAAAACATGTCACCATCTTACGCCGTGATTTTCAATTTTGGACCGAAAAACAATGTTTTTGTCACGTCCCTCTTTAAACCCTAAAGGTTTCATTATACTCAATTTTTGTTCGGCGCAGTATTTTTCGAGATAAATCAGCTGTAATATTAAAATGAGTACACCCTGTACGACAAAAAATCTCAGCCTGCTTAATGAATAGTTATAATGAATGGGGGAAAAATTTCTTGCTTAATATTCAGGGTAAGGTGCCCGCGGGTAATAAGGCCTGTCGGCTAATAAGGCCTTGAGTCGACAAAAATCATATTTAAGTGTTGATTTGGGTATGCGGCCGCATAGAGACAATAGTGAAGGAAGAATCGGCTGCGATTCTAGACCGGCAAGAAAAACAACTAACGGCAAACGCCAATACTCAGTCGCTACTCAGCTCTCGAAACACCATGTAATGAAAATTGTTAATTTTGATCAAAAATGAATCTTGGAAAATATCGAACATAAAATTCATAGGTAAATAACACTTACACAAAGGTCTCACAAAAAACATTAACTAAGCATTAAAATATCAAAATCCTCCCTTTCGCAGACACCAAGGATCACAAATAAACGACCCGTCTTGATACAATAAATGTATAATAAATATTATCCAAGATTCACCAAATGATCAAAAATTACCCATACAAATTCAGGTCAGTCATGACACATAACACTTAAGCTTATAATGTAAAATATATTATACAAAATAAGACAATAATAAATGTAATTTTATAAATAATAAATCTGAAGAGGATCCGAATAAGGATCGAAACGTTATACCAAAAAAATTGTCCACTGTCATTTGGACCCACTGGCCGAATCGCAGCCGATTCTTCCTTCACTAAAATCATATTTACAATGAGCGCTTTAACGCGAGGTTACACTGACTGAAGCACAATGCATACAAATGACGCTACAAGTTCGTGGAAGCGCGCTACCCCGTTCTCCGTCACCAGTGCTGCATCATCTATCATTTAACGCGGCCGCGCAGCACGAATACTAAAAAAACGTCCCACGTAAATCGTAAGTATTTTTGATAATATTACACTTACCGATCTAAAATCGTAGTCTTCATCTTCATGAATATCCACTTCGATGACCTTGTCACGTATGACGTATTTTCAATTTTTTTTTATTTTTGTTCAAATTCAGACCCTCCGCCACCGTCTTAATATAGTTAAGGAAAAACCAGTTCATGATGACCCATTTCGGAAAAGAAAAATAGCTAACAATTCTAGTCGCTTTCCCACACGTAGTGCGATTAACTTAGAATATCCAAAAGATCTCACGGAAACACGTGCATATCAGACCCCAAGCTGCTCAAATATCTCAGCATGGAGAAAAGTCGTAAAATCATCAAACCAGTGCGCACACAAGTGTCACCGAGACCAGAGCATCCCTACCGGCCTACTCGCAAGTATATAGGCGAGCATAGACACAGCGTCCCGCTGCAACACGTATACATATACCCTCGCGCTCGTCTCTGTGTACTAGTATAGGCACTTTCCGAAAAGAGCTCCAAATATTAAAAGAAACCGCCAAGTGGACCGATATTGTTTGGATGACAGGTTGTAAAAATCACAGTTTATTGCCTCTCCCGCATACTCTGGGAAACAAGTACTACAGAGAGCAGCGTTTTTCCAAACCCTTCGTTCCAAAACAACGACATTCTCGAAACCTCCTATTCCTCATATGCCCTTCCTTCACGAAGAAACCTTGTTTTTCCCAATTTCCACATGAAAATAGAAACTCAGCAGGGGAATGCACGTGTTACCTCAGCAAGACAGAAAACTAAAAAAATATGTTTATAAATAGCCAGCTGCACTAGAAAAGAATATACCCGATTAAGATTTTTCAACCCGTGGGTCTCGAAACTAGACCAACGTCGAAAACAACTGTATTCACCAATAGAAATGTAGGAAAATCCGTATGCCCAAATTTGTAAAATTCATCTCCCGCTGAGCAAACAGACCCTTTAAAAACTCTTGCGCAGCGACAAATTCAAGTTTAGTCTTCGTTTAGTCTTCGATGGCGTTGAGTCGTCACGCTCCGAACCTTCGCGAGAGGGTGAGGAGTAGGACTATCCTAGTGTGTCTGCGATCGCGTATCTAGCCTCGGAATTGATATCGTCGTGAGCGAATCTTTTATTATCATTATTTAATATTAAAAGTTTGTGTTTGAAATTGTCCGCGAAGTGTGTTACCGCGTCGACTCATTATTCAAAATTGTATTCTCGAAATTGTGAATTGTGTGAGATATAAAGAAACACTCGAGGTCAAAATAATAAACGAGTGTTAACTGAAATCAAGTGTCAACCATCAATCGACGATCAACCTAACTCAAAAAGCATAATCCTGGGTGTGAAAAGGAACTCCGCAACGAACAAGTGAATCTTAATTTAATAACCAGTGGATAAAACAAGGTCTCCGGAGATCTTTCAGTGTACGTTCCCACTACCGATTATTTGTTGTTACTTTTGACGCGATGAATAGTCAACAGAGTAAAGCGTTAGCCGCTCGACGCTTAGGCTCGATTATCTTAACGTCTCCGGACGTTACAATCTTAACGATATAAATAACGTATCATGGTCCAAATATTTGTTACTTGTTGTTTTTCTGAAATATGTGGTCGGCGGTTAATAAGGCCTACTAAATTTAACCATAAGAAAAACGTGTTGATTTTTTTTTTAATTATGTTGTTTTTTACATTATAGGAGAGTGTATCCTCCACTTAATTTTATTTATTATTAATTGATGATTGATTTCAGTGACTCGATCCCGATGCCTCCCAAACCAGCGTTGTGGTTACAAAACGACCTGGTATCATCTGTCAGAGCAGTGGAAAGAAGAATTCTAAGTTCTTATAAAGCTACAGAGAGGCATTAATATGATTATTGATCACAACCCGGGGAAAAAAAATCATATATGATCATATATAATCATATATAATCATATATGAATCATATATGATCATATATGAACATATATAATTATATATGCCTTAACATGACATCATGAATGATTATATATAATCATATACAATCATATATGTAATCGTAATTATTCACAAAGTAACCATCATATATATATTTTTGGATATTATATTTATTTACCAGCATATATTGTACTTCTACGTATAATTATAATAATAATATTTTACACTTGTATTATATTATAAACGAAGTATTTGTACATTTCCCGGGGAAAAAAATCATATATGATCATATATAATCATATATGACTTGGTCATGCATGATCCTGAACGAAATTTGTCTCGATATGATCATATATGATTATATACGATCATATACGATCATAAATGATCATATATGATTTTTTTTCCCGGGAAATACCAAATGTATTAAGTATAGCTTGATTATTTAAGCATGTTAAAGCCGTAGGCCTCATTACCGTCCTATAGTAAAATAAGGCCTACTGATAAGGTTTTTTTGAATGTTTAATTCGTTTTTGGTTATGGTAAAAATTACCATTTTTCATTTATATTTTATCGAAAATGTACTTGAATAATGATTATCATTAAAACTTAATGGTTAAATTGTATATTTCTCATTTTATTACAAATCTCCCTTAGCTAGGCCTTATTACCCGCAGGTACTTTATTCAAAATGCTTTTCAGATGTACATATAGTTTGACGCAAACGAAATTCAGCGATTAAAATACAAGGGTTTTCAAGGTTAACAGTTGAACGATTTACCAAGGAATGCCTAGTATAATATTAAAGGAATATTAGTTTGTCCTTACAATCGACGTAAATTACACGCTCGGTGTGTTTTCACACCTGTATAATGGCTATACACATTGCGCAGAGGAGTGCGAAAGGAAGGGTGAATGGCATTCATTAATTAGACGTTGCTGTGTCGCGTTTAATTAAAACCAGCAACAACGAGAGCCTCAACAACGGGGGTCTCATCGCTCGGAGGTAAATTCCGCTTAAAAACACACGCGTATATTTTCTACGACGACTACGCATACCCAAAGCGAAACAATTATTTATATATTTTTTTTAATTTCACATAACGGAGAAACGAACCAAAAAAACAATATAATTCTCCAATTGATAACAGAAGCGACGCCTTCTTTCGCTGAAAAAAATTCGCAATTCTCCGGCGTTTTGTCCTCTCACCCGGTATTTAATATCGGAAAAATATACATCGACATCAGAGTTGTAAATAATGCATTATTTTGATAATGCATTACGCTATTCATTACCCATTATACTGCATAATGTGAAATGGGCAAGTGTACCATTACAAAATACAACAATAATTTGTCATGATGCGTGTTCCATTACTATTAAAAAACGTAATGTGTAATGGATGCATGTGCCATTACAAATGAAAAAGTAATGTGTAACGGATGCAGATGCCATTATAAATAAAAAAGTAATGTTTAATGCTTGCATGTGCCATTACAAATAAAAAAGTAATATATAATGGATGAATGCTCCATTACATATTACTTTTATAATAATAATACATTACACATTACTTTTTTATTTGTAATGGAACATTCATTCATTACACGTTAATTTTGTAATTTGTAATGCAAAAATTATCGAATATACGCATTGTTTATAGTAATAGGTAATGCATTACTTTTACATTACTATTTTCACAACTCTGATCGACATCTTTGCCGGTCATGGAAACCCACTTATTGTGCATGAAATAAATCTTCTATGAAAAAAAGAGGTAAATAATACAAAAGAAACCAACCACCTTTATGTACACTACTGGAAAAATCTAAGGGATCAAAAAAATTTCCTAATTTTTTAGTAGTTTTTAACAATGCTGTATCTCAGTGAAAAATGGTCGTATCGAAGTCTAAGAAACACATTTTGAAGCTTCAAGTTTTGAGTTTTAAGATCTTTTAGCAAAAAAAAATTCGAAGCTACAGGTTTCACGCAATCTTAAGAAATAGTGAGAAAAAAAAATTTGGCAAAATTTTATTACTGTTTTTTTTTTTGCTGCAGTTACTTGGAAATTTTTTTTTCAGCTGAACCATTGCACGGACCGGAAAGCTTGTTTATTTAGGTTCAATTCGCTTTTTTGAAACCTCGATGTGACCATTTTTCGCTGAGATATTGGACTTTCAATGAAAAAGGATCCTTTTGTGTTTGACCATTGATATCTCAGCAACCAATGATAGCACAGAAATTGACCCTTAAACTCATGACTTTATTTTTTTACCTTCAAACACGTGAGTGGGGTCCGAACGCACCCCATTCTTTTCTTGATCATAAAATCGGCCCTATGCTGATAAACACACTTTCTCGGGCACCATTCTCTTCCTTTTTTTATAAGACAGAGAATGGTGTCCGAGAAATCTGATTTTATACAAATTTAGTTTATGAAGAACCCATTCGGACACTAAAAACAAAACAAAAATCAGCAAATAAAGCTCCGTTTTTAAATAAATATTTTTAATTTTTCAACCGCTCAACCGATCTTGAAAATTCAAACGGCGTTTTGAAGGAATATCTTCAGAATAATAAAACAAAAATACTGTCAATTTATTCAGTCAAAAAAGTATATTTATTTGGGCCATTGAAAATGACGAAAATTAAACTTACTATCATAAAAAAATTTGTATTTTGTGTTGTATTGTATGATATTTGTATATCTTCTTCCTCGTCAAAAAAAATATCCGGTGCATGAATCTTCTCTTTTCGTTGCAGTGTATCGATAACCTCCCGGGGAAAAAAAGTTTCAATCTAAGTAGATATCATTAAATATAAAAGCATATATTCTCATATCTAATTAGATATTTTGAGATTTGAATTTTGGGTTGTTGAATATATGATTAGATCTGAATAGATCTGGTCATATATACCTATAAATTGATCGATATCATGCGCCATATCTGACCATGTATGAGTTGATAGTAAGTTTGCAGTCAACGAATAATTAATATGGTTAGATATATAACAAGTTCTAACCAGACAGCGATATATATATATAGAATATCTGTAAGTTGATATGGTCAGAGATGAAAAGATCAAGAGTCGCGATAGCGACTCGAGACAAGTACATTTACCTAACCTCACCAACTCGAGGAGCTTCCAGCGGACCTCTATACAGCAAGAATCTTGCTTATACACCGGAGTATATCTATATTGAAAAATAGATTTTTTCGATTAAACTTGAAATATGAGGTGTAGAAAATTTTAAAAATACACGTATTGTTCGTTATTTTTTTCTCTTTCCATCGACACCCAAATGAATGGTACAGGTGTTTGCATGTGGAAGATATCGAATTTATATTGTTATTTTCCGAATATTATGATGATCATGGTTTTTCTCCTTCCTCGATTTTTCGCAGAAGGAATTCCCACTGCATGAGCCAATCCCTATCGTTGACACAGTTTGCAACTCTGTGATTGGCTCGTGGTCAGACGATAAAGCGAACCACACAGAAATGTATTTTCACACCATCTAACAACAAATTAAACAACTAAAGTTCGGCTGCTAGACTAAGCGCTAATTTCACGAAACGACGAATGAAGCGAACCCACGGTCGGTATGTACGCGACGACCGTGAGCGAACCAAACCAACGAAGATTGAGTTCCATAGAAGCGTACAGCCTGCAGCCCGATTGAAGCAAAGAAAGTTGGGGTAGATTACCCCAACTTTCTAGATGGCACCACCGGCGCCTGTGCTTGTGTGCGCTCATGTACACTACTCGCATGTATGCGTCCGTGTCCGTGATTACCCCAACTCGTAGGCTCCGCCCTACGAGTCGGGGTATTCGTGCTTTCTCACTCGCTCCCGTTTGAGAGGATATAGCGCTCTCTCTCGCACCAGATCGATAAAGGACGCTAAGTGGGGACTCGTGTGATGTCTGCATCGTGTGCCTACGATCGAGACCAGCTCGATACAGATTTTTTTTTTTTACAATGGCTTCAGCATTTTTTTCAGGCGTTCAAAAATTTTTTTTTCATGAATAATAATTTCTAGTATTACAACTATAGTTCACTTCCTTCTTTTGAGCCATTATTTATATGCGCGAATAGGGGCGGTAGAGAAATAGGGGAAGGAGACGAAGCAATGCGACTCCCGCCACATGCAAGTTGCCGAGAACACGAGGGTCATGGGCGGAGTATCGACGACTCTACCGACAGTCGGCATAGTAGGTCGATCGCAGAGCCATCCCACGGCTGCACGAGTCATGGAAAGCTTTGCTTCAAGTGGCCCGTAACAAGTACGCTTCTATGGAACTCAATCTTCGTTGACCAAACAGAAACTTACGCATCATCATGTATAACCTGAAAAATAAATGTCGGTGCAGCATTCTTCATTAGTAACTTTTTATTTACTAATTGCAGTGTCGATTTTATTTAATTGATAATAAAACGTGCATCGAGTATATATATATATATACATATATCGTCACATTAATTGTTTCAGTTTATTTTCATACATTATTTTAATAAATACTTTAAATTCAATGGTGGTTTGACAAAACACTCATTGTAAATAGAAATGATTTGTTTACAAAACGTGCATCGAGTTAATATATGTATGTATAACGTTTGTTTGAATTCATCTGAAATATTTGAAAACCTTAGAAAAAAAAATGATATGTGCTCAATAAAAATACAAAAACCACCCAGATAGACATTTGGCGTCACATTGTCGGCAACAGGACGGCACGAGAGAGCAAGCCGTGGCGTCAGTAAGCAGCTTTCTACTTCCGCATCAAGCTCTTTTCTAACGACACGATAATATATAATAATATCACAATATTTGCGCCAAAACTGAGCTACGCTTCAACTGCGCACTGACGTCTTATTTACGATATGCTGTATCGTCAAGTTGTCGTTAAAGTTGCAGCATATTTGCGTTACGCTCTGCTGCATAGTTGCAGCTTATATGCAGCACGGCCTGCAGCATATTCGCAGCGTTTTTGCAGCACAACGTGCTGCATATTCGCAGCGTTTTTACAGCACGTCGTGCTGCATATTCGCAGCGTTTTGACAGCACGCCGTGCTGCATATTCGCAGCGTTTACGCAGCACGCCGTGCTCTATATTCGCAGCGTTTTTGCAGCACGTCGTGCTGCATATTCATAGCGTTTTTACAGCACACCGTGCTGCAAATTCGCAGCGTTTTTCTAGCACGCCGTGCTGCATATCCGCAGCGTTTTTACAGCACGCCGGGCTGCATATTCTCAGCGATTTTACAGCACGGCGTGTTGCATGTTCGCAGCGTTTTTGCAGCACGCCGTGCTGCATATTCGCAGCGTTTTTACAGCACGTCGTGCTGCATATTCGCAGCGTTTTTGCAGCACGGCGTGCTGCACATTTGCAGCGATTTTACAACACATTTACAGCACACCCTGCCGCGTATTTGTAGCATTTTTTCAGCATACCGTGGTGCATTTTTGCAGCACGCTGTGCCATCATCTAGCATCAGCTTGTGCTGTCAAGTTCAGGTATTACACGTAATAAATGATCTGCGACTGAGATCGTATTGAAAAATGTAGGGAACTCAGTCACATGAAATGAAAAAAAACTTTTTTTTTAAATTCATTTTTATGCCCTATAAAGTGTTGTGCACCTAGTATTCAAAGTAGCAAATTAAATATCCTCGATAATACCCGAGTCAAGGACAAATGCAAAAAATTCAAAATGCAAAAAAGTACGTTATAAATATAGCCAAGCAAATAAATTCAAAATTATTTATATATTATCATGTCAGTCAGCATTTGAGCGGGCATTATTCAAACATGAAAGAAAATTTTGTGGGATATATTTTTTTTTACACCGGTCCTTTCATTGTCAAGTGCGCAAGTTGATGTAACATATCCTCATACTAATTACTAAAAATAAAACGTGGAACACTTTTCATAAAAACTTTTTATTCCCAGATTTTCATTTCTCTACAAGAAATTGCACGCTTATACGCGGTATAACCCGGTTTATATAAATATAATACTAATAAGTATATATAATAGTCCTAATTTTTTATTTTTTGCATTGTGTCTCCCGTGGTTCGAATTAGAGTTTGATTGGGTCCTTTCCAGCTACGGCATGATGCAAAACATCTAGTACATTTCTTATCTCAACAACCAATCAGAGCAATTGAATATAGCAGAATTCTACATGTGTCGGACCGTGCCTGGCTGTGTTCTAATTGGAAGGCACCCTCAGTTTCTATTGCAGCTTAAGAGGAGGCTAAATACCGACATTTTTCGTGTAAGAGAGAGAGAGAAAGCATCATAGGGGTCGTGAGAGCAAGAGAGAGGTCCGAATGTCGCCTTTAGCCTCCTCTTAAGGACCGGACACAATGAAAAGAATAAGAAATAGCAATAAGAAATAAGAAATAGCACAGCATTGCAACCAAGACACAATAGGTGCGTGCTGTTGCGTGCGCGAACGGCAAACACATAACCTCAATCATTAAAGCTGTGATGCTGTGAAAACATTTTTAGAAACATTTTTTAGTAGGTATATGTTATTAAAAAAATAAAAAGCCTTATATTTTTTTCATTTAAAAAACACGTTAATTTTCCAACTTTTTAAACTTTATATAATAATGAGTCATTTAATTGTGATTTAATGACTTGTTACCCGTGTAATGGATATTTTACTTAATTCGTATGCATTCATTAGAGCAGTTTTAATTATTATTATTATAACTCGTTGGT
The DNA here is from genome assembly GCA_946863875.1 of Alloplasta piceator. Lineage (NCBI taxonomy): Eukaryota > Metazoa > Arthropoda > Insecta > Hymenoptera > Ichneumonidae > Alloplasta > Alloplasta piceator. Next base: position 17,182,066 of record OX333078.1, read on the forward strand.
GACTTACTAGTAACTCACTAGTAAGATACTAAACTGCTGGTCACTACCAATTAACTACAAAAAAATTCCGAACGTACTCAGCATAAAATACAAAAACGATGAAAGATGAAAGTGATAAAAGTCGAATGATCGAATTCGAGACATCCTCTCTTTCGCGTCACATAGTGCTGCAAGCTTGTTGCAAATTTTCGACAGGCCGTGCTGCTTTTAAGCTGAAAATTTGCGGCAAGTCGTGCTGCGATTAACCTGCGAATTAGCAGCATGCCATGCTGCAATTAAGGTGTGATTTCGCGGCACGCCGTGCTGCAATTAAGCTGCGAATTCGCGGCACGCCGTGCTGCGATTGAGCTGCAAATTCGTCGCACGCCGTGCTGCAATTAAGCTGCAAATTCACGGCACGCCGTGCTGCGATTACGCTGCGAATTCGCCGCACGCGGTGCTGCGATTAGGCTGCAAATTCACGGCACGCCGTGCTGTGATTACGCTGCGAATTCGCCGCACGCGGTGCTGCGATTAAGCTGCAAATTCACGGCACGGCGTGCTGCGATTAAGCTTCGAATTCGCTGCAAGTGGTGCTGCGATTAAGCTGCAATTTCGCGGCACGCCGTGCTGTTATTTTTCTGCATTCTAACGTTAGACCTTAACAGAGTAATGATGCAAATGTCACAGCGCATGGCGTCAATATGCTGCTCAATTCGGAAGTAGAACACTGCTTACTGACGACACGCTATGCTGTATCTTGTCGCAAAATTTGCGTCACTAGGCCGTCAAGCGATTTTCTACAGCACGTTTGTCTATCTGGGCATATTTACAGTTTGTATAGAAAAAATTGGTGTAGTGATTTGGGCTGCCAAAATATAATAATTTATGTCCATGAAGATTCGAATATTCCCTTGAACAAAAAAAATGATAAATTTATTCACTCAACGCAAAATTAAAAGGCTTTGCCAATTCTTGGTAAATAATTCTTCTAAATTATGGAAGGCGGTCTAAAAATTGTTTGCCAAGGACTTCCGGAGACTTTCAATTATTTATTAAAGTAACATGTTTGTAGTTTTTTCAGAAAGATTTATTTAGAATTTATTGTGATCTGTCAAAAAATGTATTTAGAATTCATTATGATCTGTAGAAACATTTTTATATCATACAGTTTAATACCATACTTGATACTATTAATATCAATCTTAGTATTTATAATATTTTGTTTGCTGCGCACCAGTCAGGATTCTATTCATAATGAGGTTTATAATTTTTTTACTCATCGACGGGAGATTTCGTATCCCGAATCCAATTCATGATTTTAGTTGAAAAAAAGTTGTGAACCTCAATGTTAATACTATTTTGTCCATAGCACAATGAAGAATTTTGTTCGCCGCACAATGGACAACCAGGACAACATATTTTGTTCACTGCGACATGGACAAAATTCTATTCATAATGAGTCTTATGATTTTTTTATTCATCGTTGGTAGACTTTGTATACAGGATTTAATTTGTGGTGTTAGTTGAAGAAAAAAAGTTATGAACCTCAGTATTAATAGCATTTTGTCCACTACATAATGAAGAAAATTCTATTCATATTGATGTTTATGATTTTCTCTCTCATATCGATGGACGTTTTTGTTTCAATCCTAAATTGTGTATTCCATTCGACAAACAAATTACTATAATTATATGAAAACTATTTATTTAAATGAAATTATAAATAATATTATACTATATACATCCTTGTGGATTATTGCGGATGATACTAGCTCCAGAAAAAAGGCTGGTCGTGAAACGCCAAAGCTGCATACATGGTTTTTTTTTTCTTAAAACCAATAAATGATATAGCGGGAATTAAGGTCAGGATTAGGTGAGGACTATCGGTTATGAGGTATATGATTTATTATCATTCATGGTAATTGATAAGAAAACCAAGAATTTCAGATTTCATAGCATTTCGTTTGCTGCGCACTGGTAAACATTTTATCAATAATGAGGTTTATGATTTTTAACTCATCGATGGGAGTTTTCGTATCCACAATATGATTTGTGGAGTTAGGTAAAGAAAAATAATAATGAACCTTAGTATAAATAGCATTTTAGTCACTGCACAATGAAGAAAATTCAATCTATATTAAGATTTATGATTCGTTCTCTCATCGATGAATGATTTCGTGTCTAAAAAATAATTTTTGCAGTCCATCTGACTAGCGAAATTATAAACTAAGTATATAAAAATAATATAATTACATGAAATTATTAATAATATTAAATTATATAATCAAGTAGAATAATGAATTATGTATAGTTGAAAAACCTAATGGAAACACTTTGCAAAAAGTCTACGAATCACCCCCAAAAACACCAAAAATGGTGTACAAAAATTGGAGACAAGTACATTTACGAAAGTATCTCTAATTCAGTCTTCTTACAAAAAGTCGTGAAATAAATAAACATGAAACTCACAACACGCATTGTCAAGCACATGTACTTTCCAAATGTAACGTTAACTGCGTAATCATGATTTTTAGGGGTGGAGTCAAAATAAAAAAATTCGAAAAGATCTTGACGGTAAACATTTAAGAAATAGTGAAATCAAGTGAAAATCGTTAACAAAGGGAAATTATCAATGAAAAAAATAATAAAAAAAATAAAAAGTACTTGGCAAGTTTTTTCACTAAGCATACCTGGTTTTCACTTGTTAACCAAAAACCCGTTTTGACTGATCATCCGTTAAAAACGAACTCGCCAAGTACTTTTTATTTTTTTGATTATTTTTTTCATTGATAATTTCCTGCAAATAAAAAAACCAACTTTCATGGTTTATTGCTCATTCAAATGCATATACTATTATTATTTTATTACTATTATTAGTATTATTATCATTTTACTACCAATATTATACTACTATTATTTTTTCCCCGGGAAAAAAAATCGATCATCCCACACAGCACAAAAGTCAGAAATACTTCCTCGCGAACTCTTTTTTAAGACTACTTCTAGAGCAACACGTATGATATCTCGCAGACGTTAGTCTGAAGAAGTCTGAAATAAGAATAACTTAAGAGATCTTCGGAATGAAATCAACTGTCAGATATCCTTAGAAGATATCTTTAAGATATTCCGTAAAAGACATCCAATACAAAGCCAGAAATACTTCCTTGCGAATTCTTTTTCAAGACTACTTCTAGAGCAACACGTATGATATCTCGCAGACGTTAGTCCGAAGAAGTCTGAAATAAGAATTACTTAAGAAGAGTGTAAAAAGGTCAACATAACCGCAACAATTTCTTTACGCATTTTTCTCGGAGATGGCTTGATGAAATGAAAAAAGATTAGTGGGGTCGCCTGCGTAATCAATATGTACAGGTCATGGCCCCACTATATTCTTTTTTTATTCCATCAAGTCATCTCTGCCAAAAATGTGTTAAACGTTTAAGCTCTATCTCTCTCGCACTCACGAGAGCGGAAAGACGGGGGAGGGGGTTGAACCTCCCCTTAAGAGATCTTCGGAATGAATATTAAAAAGTTATTAGAAATCGCATATTCAGATGAACTATGTGATAATATTTGTTCGGATACATATCGGAACCGTTTAAATTCTGGGATTTCACCACTGATATATCATATAAGAAAAGAGAATTCATAAGTAGTCGGTAGCGTAATAGGTAACGTGATAGGTTCGCAAGTAGGATAGATAGGCAGGTCGCAGGTTCGAATCCCCGTGGAGGCAGATGAAATTGAAATGATGAAATCGAGTTTTTTTCTAATTTTCTTTAATACAGTCGGTCCAGTAACTATGTAAATAAATAAAAATACGTATTAAAAATTTTTGCAAACGATAGAAATAAGAAAAAAACTAATTTTTGATAATTTTAAAGGAACCCTTAAAAAGTTATCTTGACGATGTCTTGTGAAGAAATCTCGAAATAGTAGTCTTTACGATATCTTTTTTGAGAAGTCTGAAAAAGTTATCTTCAAGACAACTTTTCACAGATATCAAAATCATCCCTCAAAGTGGCGCATTCGACTACTTTCGGAACTCATTAAGATGTCTTTCGGAAAATGTATTCGGATGTCCAAATCTTACATAAGAAATCAACAGCGATTCTTTCACACGTCATATTGCTGTGTGGGATATAATATGATTATATATGCCTTAATATGACATCATGAATGATCGTATATGCCCATGTATGATCATGTATGCCGGGAAAAAATGGTCATATATATGATCATATATAATCATATATGTAATCGTAATTACACTGGAACACCGATTTAGTGCCGGGCTCGGGGGAGCCGGCACTAAATCGGTTATATATATATAAGACGAAACTCGAGCGCTGGCAAACATAGTGCTGTAACGATTTGGGGGACGGGCCCCAAAATGAAAATGGAAATGTTTCATCTCGGCGTGCGGAAGCGTAGTCCCGAGAGATGGAAATGTTTTGTCTCGGTGTGCGGAAACGTAGTCCTGAGAGATGCCCCCCCCCCCGCCGATACCGCCCAATGTGTCCTTTGCCGACACACTGTTTTCTCTCCCACTCTCTCGCTCGGTCGTCTTCGTATACACTTGTGTATACATATCAACACACGGATAGTCCGCGGCGGTCTTTCGCTGTTCGTTGACATGTATACTAGACTGTATAAAAAAAAATCGATAATTTTTATTTTAGCTTTATACAATCTTAACCTATACTTGGACATAAAAAAATAATACTCGCGAAAGATGGGGCCGGTCCTTCAAGATTTAGAGATATCTCATCGGACTTTTGTCTTTTTTATTTCGTTAATACGTAAGTAACGAATTAGCATGGATGGAACATACACTTTTTTATTTAAAAATGATGAATATATTCTAAACTTATGTATAAATACTGAATATGGGGCGTTCCATCCCACATCGGACAGTTTGAAAAACTTTTTTTATTATTTTCTCAATTTTTTTATATTTTTAGTACCCATCAAAAAACCCTTCCTGTTCAATTTTGAGATTACTCATTTAAAAGATATTACATTAACAAAAAAAACCGCTCTTTTTTTACTATTTTGGTCATAACTTCTTTAATAATGGTCCAAATTGAAAGTTTTTTTTTCAAAATTTTTTTTTTTTGCATTTTCATAAAAAAATACAACAAAAATACTCGGCGTGTTTTTAAATGAGTTTTTTGAATTTTAAATTTTAAATCGCGTTTTTAATTGTGAGTGTCATTTTTGATTTTTTTTTTGTTTTTTGTTTTAAACATCTATATATTCAACAATTTTTGAGACTAGTCCGATCGTAGGATTTCCATAACTACTATTTTTTTCGATTTTTGAAAATTAAAATTTTTGTTTTTTATAAATTATTATGAATACCAATTTTTGTTACAGTATAGTATTTTTTTTTCAATATTAAGAATTTATTTTGACACTTTTTTATTGTTCATAGGTTCTTAAAATTAATAATTAATCGTTAAGTCTGTTTATGAAGAATAATAACAACAGTTTTGATTCATTCACGTATTTTTTTGAAAACCTTACATATAGGATTATTTCCTGAATTAGGATATTCCTTTGCCAATACGTTTCCGTTGCTCATTGGAATAATTGAATGAAATTTTTGTGCCCCCTGTGATTGACTTCGCAATATTTTATCGCAAATAAAATCTTTCTTTTGTATCTGAATAAAGTTTCTCAGGTGAAAATTTAACAGCAATATTCGGTACACTATTTAGCTTCAATGCCCACTCAAACAATTCTCGAACTGTTGTTATTTGCGCATCGATTAATTATTAATTAAAAAAATCTGTTAACGCTGAAAAAGTTTCAAAATTAATTCAAAATGATTGAAAAAATACTATACAGTAACAAAATCGGTATTCATAATAATTTATGAAGAAAAAAATCATAATTTTCAAAAATCGAAAAAATTAGATAGTAGTTATGGAAATCCCACGATCGGACTAGTCTTAAAAATTGTTGAATAGATAGATGCTTAAAACAAAAAAATTTTTAAAAATCAAAAATGACACTCACTTTTAAGAACGCGATTCGTAGTTTAAAACTCAAAAAACTCATTCAAAAACATGTCGAGTATTTTTGTTGCATTTTTTTCTGGAAAGGCCATGAAAAAAAAAAAATTTGGAAAAAAAATTTTTTCATTTGGACCATTATTAAAGAAGTTATAACAGTGAAGAAAGAATCGGCTGCGATTCGGCCAGTGGGTCCAAATGACAGTGGACACATTTTTTGGTATAACGTTTCGATCCTTATTCGGATCCTCTTCGACAATTCAATATAACACTAGTCACTAACAACCAACACAATATTCACTCTATCACCGGTTCTACAAAAAATAAAATAGACAACATGGATAAATCGAACGTAGTTTACCAAATCGATTGTAATGATTGTGATGCATTGTACATGGGACAAACAAAAAGATATCTAAAAACGAGAATCAACGAACACAAAAATAGTCTAAAACACACTAACACCATGTAATTAAAGATGTTAATTTTGATCAAAAATGAATCTTGGAAAATATCAAACATAAAATTCATAGGTAAATAACACGTACACAAAGGTATCACAAAAAACATTAACTAAGCATTAAAATATTAAAATCCTCCCTCTCGCAGACACCAAGGATCACGAATAAACGACCCGTCTTGATACAATAATGTCATAATGAATATTATCCAAGATTCACCAAATGGTTAAAAATTACCCATACAAATTCAAGGCAGTCATGACACATAACACTTAAGCTTATAATGTAAAATATATTATACAAAATAAGACAATAATGAATGTAATTTTAGAAATAATAAATCTGAAGAGGATCCGAATAAGGATCGAAACGTTATACCAAAAAAATTGTCCACTGTCATTTGGACCCACTGGCCGAATCGTAGCCGATTCTTCCTTCACTATTGTCTCTATACGGCCGCAGACCCAAATCAACACTTAAAGAAGTTATGACCAAAATACCAAAAAAGAGCGTTTTTTTTGTTAATATAATATCTTTCAAGCGGGTAATCAAAAAAATCTCAAAATTAAACAGCCAGGGTCTTTTGATGAGAAGGTCTCATTCTCCGTTATTTCAAATGCCGTGCTGCTCAAACTCCGTGGTCAAATGCCGTGTGTATCAAACTCCGTTCTTCATTTTCCGGCGTTTACCCCTTCTCCCTAATAATCCGTAAGGGTCGCCACTCGCTCCGAGCTCGACCCTCGCACCTTTTTTTTTAAATCGCGCGTGTACCTGCTTTGTCTATACCCCATTACTAATAATACGGTTCGTGGCAACGACGAACTGGACGGCCACGTGGTTCAGTTAACATCTCACGAAATGTCATCGCGCCGCACTGCCTCAGTGATTCTCAACACTTCAAGTCGCAGCCGTTTTTTCCAATTTTATAGATTAATATGTGAAATAATATTATGATATTAATTAATCACAGATAATAATTGCTCGCTCGGGTGTATTCATACACGGAATAATTCACGGTAGATTCTCTAAACTGAATTCTCGTAGTATATATTGTACCGCATGAAATAATCCCTCCGTGATTATTAACATTCATGTTTTTGTAAAAAGAATAGAATAAAAGACGCACTGTTTTTGTACATATATCACTGTTATGATTCTATCAGACCATACCATACTTACAGATATTCATATTATATGAGGGGCATTCCACGCCAAATCAACCACCTTAGAATCCAACCCCTTTCGATTTGGCTAAAACATTTTTATTTTTTTCTACCCTTCCAAAAACATTTTACAGAATTTTTTCAAATTTTTTTACCCGAACGGTAAAAAATTATGAACTTTTCAGGAAAAATAAGCTTTTTATTTTTCAAATATCTATAACTTTTTCAAAAACTGACATATCTGGATGTTTTTTTTTTATGTGTGTTTTTCTATGTACTTTTTAGAAATAAAATAGAAAAAAATATTCCGGCCGATCTTCAACGTTTTTTTTGCGAATTTTCGGAAAAAAAAAATTTCTCGATTATTATCATTTTTAATTTTTCTTATCTTTTTTTTGATAGAAACTTTTCCATTTTATGCAAATTCACTGAAATTTTCAGAGTGGGATTTTTTCGTTTTCTATTTCTTTTTTCAATTCAAATTTTTTTTTTCACTCAGCTTATTTCTTATAATACCACTCTGGGGATTTTTGAGGATGTCGGAAAAACCTCAAATTTTGAAAAAAAAAAAAAAATAATAAATGCAATCGAAAGTGGTATCCATCGAAAAGAAAATTTATTTTTCAAATATCTATAACTTTTTTGAAAATTGACTTTTCGTGACGTTGTTTTTTTGAAAATTTATGTTTATCAATGTACTTTTCAGAAAAAAAACGGAAAAAAATATTCGGACCGATCTTCAACGTTTGTTTTGCGAATTTTCAAAAAAAAAAAAAAAAAATTTCTTGATTATTGTCATTTTTAATTTTCCTTATCGTTTTTTTTATAAAAACTTTGCCATTTTCTGCAAATTCACTGAAATTTTCAGAGTAGGATTTTTTTTCAATTCAAAAATTTTTTTTTTTTACTCAGCTTATTTCTTATATTATCACTTTGGGAATTTTTAAGGATGTTGAGAGAATGTCAAAGTTCGAAAAAAAATAATAATAAATGAAATTGAAAGTGGTAATCATCGAAAAAATTTCAATAATTTTTGAAAAAGTAGGACAAAAAATGGAAGATAGTTCTGAATAATTTTTTTATTCAGAACTATTCAGACTTTTCAAAAATGTCCACTTTATCATTGCACAATGATTTTCATCGTCCTTAATTTAGCATTGCGATTTTTGCAATTATTGAGGGTTTATGGGCAAAAGAAATATTGAAAAATCAATAACTACCGTGATTCACGGTATTCAGACTTTTCAAAAGCGTCCACTTTATCATTGCACAATGATTTTCATCGTCTTTAATTTGGCATTGCGATTTTCACAATTATTAAAGGGTTATGGGCAAAAGAAATATTGAAAAAACAATAACTATCGTGTTTTACGGTATTTGGACTTTTCAAAAACCCCCACTTTATCATTGCACAATGATTTTCATCGTTCTTAATTTGGCATTGCGATTTTTGCAATTATTAAGGGGTTATGGGCAAAAGAAATATTGAAAAATCAATAACTACCGTGGTTCACGGTATTCAGACTTTTCAAAAGCGTCCACTTTATCAATGCACAATGATTCCCATCGTCCTTAATTTGGCATTGCGATTTTTGCAATTATTAAGGGGTTATGGGCAGAAGAAATATTGAAAAATCGATAACTACCGTGGTTCACGGTATTCAGACTTTTCAAAAGCGTCCACTTTATCAATGCACAATGATTTTCATCGTCCTTAATTTGGCATTGCGATTTTTGCAATTATTAAGGGGTTATGAGCAAAAGAAATATTGAAAAATCAATAACTACCGTAATTCACGGTATTCAGACTTTTCAAAAGCGTCCACTTTATCATTGCACAATGATTTTCATCGTCCTTAATTTGGCATTGCGATTTTCGCCATTATTAAGGGGTTATGAGCAAAAGAAATATTGAAAAATCAATTACTACCGTGGTTCACGGTATTCAGACTTTTCAAAAGCGTCCACTTTATCATTGCACAATGATTTTTATCGTCCTTAATTTGGCATTGGGATTTTTGCAATTATTAAGGGGTTATGGGCAAAAGAGATATTGAAAAATCAATAACTACCGTGGTTCACGGTATTCATACTTTTCAAAAGCGTCCACTTCATTACTGCGTAATGATTTTCATCATCCTCAATTTGGCATTGCGATTTTCGCAATTATTCAGGGGTTATGGGCAAAAAAAATATTGAAAAATCAATAACTACCGTGGTTCACGGTATTCAGACTTTTTAAAAGCGTCCACTTTATCATTGCACAATGATTTTCATCGTCCTTAATTTGGCATTGCGATTTTCGCAATTATTAAGGGGTTATGAGCAAAAGAAATATTGAAAAATCGATAACTACCGTAATTCACGGTATTTAGACTTTTCAAAAGCGTCCACTTTATCAATGCACAATGATTTTCATCATCCTTAATTTGGCATTGCGATTTTTGCAATTATTAAGGGGTTATGAGCAAAAGAAATATTGAAAAATCAATAACTACCGCGGTTCACGGTATTCAGACTTTTCAAAAGCGTCCACTTTATCATTGCACAATGATTCTCATCGTCCTTAATTTGGCATTGCGATTTTCGCAATTATTAAGGGGTTATGAGCAAAAGAAATATTGAAAAATCAATAACTACCGTGGTGCACGGTATACAGACTTTTCAAAAGCGTCCACTTTATCATTGCACAATGATTTTTGTCGTCCTCAATTTGGCATTGCGATTTTTGCAATTATGAAGGGGTTATGGGCAAAAGAAATATTGAAAAATCAATAACTACCGTGGTGCACGGTATTCAGACTTTTCGAAAACGTCCACTTTATCAATGCACAATGATTTTCATCGTCCTCAATTTGGAATTGCGATTTTTGCAATTATTAAGGGGTTATGGCTGAAAGAAATATTGAAAAATCAATAACTACCGTGATTCACGGTATTCAGACTTTTCAAAAGCGTCCACTTCATCATTACACAATGATTTTTATCGTCCTCAATTTGGCATTGCGATTTTTGCAATTATTAAGGGGTTATGGGCAAAAGAAATATTGAAAAATCAATAACTACCATGGTTCACGCTATTCAGACTTTTCAAAAGCTCCCACTTTATCATTGCATGATGTTTTCAGTCATCCGTAATTTGGCATTGGGATTTTCACAATTATTAAGGGGTTATGGGCAAAAGAAATATTGAAAAAACAATAACTATCGTGTCTTACGGTATTCAGACTTTTCAAAAGCGTCCACTTTATCATTGCACAATGATTTTCATCGTCCTTAATTTGGCATTGCGATTTTTGCAATTATTAAGAGGTTATGGGCAAAAGAAATATTGAAAAATCAATAACTACCGTGGTTCACGGTATTCAGACTTTTCAAAAGCGTCAACTTTATCATTGCACAATGATTTTTATCGTCCTTAATTTGGCATTGCGATTTTCGTAATTATTAAGGGGTTATGAGCAAAAGAAATATTGAAAAATCGATAACTACCGTGTTTATCGGGATTCGGACATTTACAAACATATTGATGATGAACATCATTGTACAGTGATGGAGGGAACGCTTTTAAAAAGTCTGAATCCCGATAAACACGGTAGTTATTGATTTTTCAATATTTATTTTGTCGATAACACCTTAATTATTGCGAAAATCGCGATGCCAAATTAAGGATGATGAGAATCATTGTGCAATGGTAGAGTGGACGCTTTTGAAGAGTCTGAATACCGTAAAACACAGTAGTTATTGATTTTCAAATATTTCTTTTGTCGATAACACCTTAATAATTGCGAAAATCGCAATGTCAAATTAAGAATGACTGAAAACATTGTGCAATGATGAAGTGGAAGCTTTTGAAAAGTCTGAATACCGTGAACCACGGTAGTTATTGATTTTTCAATATTTCTTTTGCCCATAACCCCTTAATAATTGCAGAAATCGCAATGCTAAATTGAGGACGATGAAAACCATTGTGCAATGATAAAGTGGACGCTTTTAAAAAGTCTGCATACTGTGAAACGCGGTAGTTATTGACTTTTCAATATTTCTTTTGTCGATAACCCCTTAATAATTGCAAAACCACAATGCCAAATTACGGTTGACTGAAAACATCATGCAATGATAAAGTAAGAGCTTTTGAAAAGTCTGAATAGCGTGAACCATGGTAGTTATTGATTTTTCAATATTTCTTTTCCCCCAACCCCTTAATAATTGCAAAAATCGCAATGCCAAATTAAGGACGATAAAAATCATTGTGCAATGATGAAGTGGACGCTTTTGAAAAGTTTGAATACCGTGAATCACGGTAGTTATTGATTTTTCAATATTTCTTTCAGCCATAACCCCTTAATAATTGCAAAAATCGCAATTCCAAATTCAGGACGATGAAAATCATTGTGCATTGATAAAGTGGACGTTTTCGAAAAGTCTGAATACCGTGCACCACGGTAGTTATTGATTTTTCAATATTTCTTTTGCTCATAACCCCTTAATAATTGCAAAAATTGCAATGCCAAATTGAGGACGACAAAATCATTGTGCACTGATAAAGTGGACGCTTTTGAAAAGTCTGAATACCGTGAACCACGGTAGTTATTGATTTTTCAATATTTCTTTTGCTCATAACCCCTTAATAATTGCGAAAATCGCAATGCCAAATTAAGGACGATGAAAATCATTGTGCAATGATAAAGTGGACGCTTTTGAAAAGTCTGAATACCGTGAACCGCGGTAGTTATTGATTTTTCAATATTTCTTTTGCTCATAACCCCTTAATAATTGCAAAAATCGCAATGCCAAATTAAGGATGATGAAAATCATTGTGCATTGATAAAGTGGACGCTTTTGAAAAGTCTAAATACCGTGAATTACAGTAGTTATCGATTTTTGAATATTTCTTTTGCTCATCACCCCTTAATAATTGCGAAAATCGCAATGCCAAATTAAGGACGATGAAAATCATTGTGCAATGATAAAGTGGACGCTTTTAAAAAGTCTGAATACCGTGAACCACGGTAGTTATTGATTTTTCAATATTTCTTTTGCTCATAACCCCTTAATAATTGCGAAAATCGCAATGCCAAATTAAGGACGATGAAAATCATTGTGCAATGATGAAGTGGACGCTTTTGAAAAGTCTGAATACCGTGAACCGCGGTAGTTATTGATTTTTCAATATTTCTTTAGCTCATAACTTCTTAATAATTGCAAAAATTGCAATGCCAAATTAAGGATGATGAAAATCATTGTGCATTGATAAAGTAGACGCTTTTGAAAAGTCTGAATACCGTGAATTACGGTAGTTATCGATTTTTCAATATTTCTTTCGCTCATAACCTCTTAATAATTGCGAAAATCGCAATGCCGAATTAAGGACGATGAAAATCATTGTGCAATGATAAAGTGGACGCTTTTGAAAAGTCTGAATACCGTGAACCACGGTAGTTATTGATTTTTCAATATTTCTTTTGTCCATAACCCCTTAATAATTGCGAAAATCGCAATGCCAAATTGAGGACGATAAAAATCATTGTGCAATGATGGAGTGGACGCTTTTAAAAAGTCTGAATACCGTGAACCACGGTAGTTATTGATTTTTCAATATTTCTTTTGCCCATAACCCCTTAATAATTGCAAAAATCGCAATGCCAAATTAAGGACGATGAAAATCATTGTGCATTGATAAAGTGGACGCTTTTGAAAAGTCTGAATACCGTGAACCACGGTAGTTATTGATTTTTCAATATTTCTTTTGCTCATAACCCCTTAATAATGGCGAAAATCGCAATGCCAAATTAAGGACGATGAAAATCATTGTGCAATGATAAAGTGAACGCTTTTGAAAAGTCTGAATACCGTGAATCACGGTAGTTATTGATTTTTCAATATTTCTTTTGCCCATAACCCCTCAATAATTGCAAAAATCGTAATGCTAAATTAAGGACGATGAAAATCATTGTGCAATGATAAAGTGGACGCTTTTAAAAAGTCTGAATAGTTCTGAATAAAAAAATTATCCAGAACTATCTTCCATTTTTTGTCCTACTTTTTCAAAAAACATTGAAATTTTTTCGATGATTAACACTTTCAATTTCATTTATTATTATTTTTTTTTGAACTTTGACATTCTCTCAACATCCTCTAAAATTCCCAAAGTGATAATATAAGAAATAAGCTGAGTAAAAAAAAAAATTTTTGAATTGAAAAAAAATCCTACTCTGAAAATTTCAGTGAATTTGCAGAAAATGGCAAAGTTTTTATAAAAAAAACGATAAGGAAAATTAAAAATGACAATAATCAAGAAATTTTTTTTTTTTTTTTTTGAAAATTCGCAAAACAGACGTTGAAGATCGGTCCGAATATTTTTTTCCGTTTTTTTTCTGAAAAGTACATTGATAAACATAAATTTTCAAAAAAACAACGTCACGAAAAGTCAATTTTCAAAAAAGTTATAGATATTTGAAAAATAAATGTTCTTTTCGATGGATACCACTTTCGATTGCATTTATTATTATTTTTTTTTCAAAATTTGAGGTTCTTTCGACATCCTCAAAAATCCCCAGAGTGGTATTATGAGAAATAAGCTGAGTGAAAAAAAAAAAAATTTGAATTGAAAAAAGAAATAGAAAACAAAAAAATCCCACTCTGAAAATTTCAGTGAATTTGCATAAAATGGAAAAGTTTCTATCAAAAAAAAGATAAGAAAAATTAAAAATGATAATAATCGAGAAATTTTTTTTTTCTGAAAATTCACAAAAAAAAACGTTGAAGATCGGCCCGAATATTTTTTTCTATTTTATTTCTAAAAAGTACATAGAAAAACACACATAAAAAAAAACATCCAGATATGTCAATTTTTGAAAAAGTTATAGATATTTGAAAAATAAAAAGCTTATTTTTCCTGAAAAGTTCATAATTTTTCACCGGTTGGGTGAAAAAATTTGAAAAAATTCTGTAAAATGTTTTTGGAAGGGTAGAAAAAAATAAAAATGTTTTAGCCAAATCGAAAGGGGTTGGATTCTAAGGTGGTTGATTTGGCGTGGAATGCCCCTCATATAATATGAATATCTGTTAGTATGGTATGGTCTGATAGAATCATAACAGTGATATATGTACAAAAACAGTGCGTCTTTTATTCTATTCTTTTTACAAGAACATGAATGTTAATAATCACGGAGGGATTATTTCATGCGGTACAATATATACTACGAGAATCCAGTTTAGAGAATCTACCGTGAATTATTCCGTGTATGAATACATCCGAGCGAGCGATCATTATCTGTGATTAATTAATATCATAATATTATTTCACATATTAATCTATAAAATTGGAAAAAACGGCTGCGACTTGAAGTGTTGAGAATCACTGAGGCAGTGCGGCGCGATGACATTTCGTGAGATGTTAACTGAACCACGTGGCCGTCCAGTTCCTCGTTGCTACGAACCGTATTATTAGTAATGGGGTATAGACAAAGCAGGTACACAGGCGATTTAAAAAAAAAGGTGCGAGGGTCGAGCTCGAAGCGAGTGGCGACCCTTTCGGATTATTAGGGAGAAGGGGGAAACGCCGGAAAATGAAGAACGGAGTTTGATACACACGGCATTTGACCACGGAGTTTGAGCAGCACGGCATTTGAAATAACGGAGAATGAGACCTCCTCCTTTTGATGGGTACTGAAAAGTATTAAAAAACTGAGAAAATAAAGAAAAAAGTTTTTCAAACTGTACGATTTGGGATAGAACGCCCCATATTCAGTATTTATACATAAGTTTAGAATATATTCATTATTTTAAATTAAAGAAAGGTATGTTTCATTCATGCAAATTCATTATTTACGTATTAACAAAATAAAAAAGACTTAAAAGTCCGATTCGATACCTCTAAATCTTAAAGAAACGGCCCCATCTTTCGCGAGAATTATTTTTTTATGTCCAAGTATAGATTAAGATTGTGTAAAGCTAATAAAAAAATTATCGATTTTTTTTTATACAGTCTAATGTATACTCAAGTGTCTACGCGGCTTCATATAGCATTTACTATGTCTCATTTCTGAAGGTACCGGAGTTGATGGGCACGGCCCTGGATGGCTCGGAATGCGAGGTCGTAGGTCACATAATCAGATAAATCTGGCACTAAATCGATGTGCACTAAATCGGTGTTCCAGTGTATTCACAAAATAACCATCATATATATTTTTTTGGATTTTATATTTATTTACCAGCATATATTGTACTTCTACGTATAATTATAATAATAATATTTTACACTTGTATTATATTATAAACGAAGTATTTGTACATTTGCATCGTCTGTGTATATATATATATATATATATATATATATATATATATATATATATATATACACAGCTGACCCGGCAAACGTTGTTCTGCCATATAAATTATTTCTAGAATAGTAATAAATATAAATTTAAAATTATAGTCTAGTGATTGTAGGTAATATAACACCCACACTCACCTATGTAACAACTCATTCCCATCCCCACAACCACCCACATCTACCAGAGTCAAGCAACAACACACCCATGTAACTGACACCCACCCTCACCCTCACAACCACTCACGGTGCCCAAACCACCATCGACACCCACCCATGTAACAACAGTACCTAAACCCACCCCCACAATAATTCGCACTCACCACCACCCACACCTACCCACGCTAAGCAACAGTGGTAATGGTAACCTTTGCCATGTTAACCATTGCTATGGTAACCGCTCCTATGCTATCCGTTGCTATGGTAACCATTGCCATAATAACCATTGCTATGGTAACCGTTGCTATGGTAACCGTTGCTATGATAACCGTTGCCATGTTAACCGTTCCTATGACAACCGTTGCTATGACAACCGTTGCTATGGTAACCGTTGCCATGTTGACCATTGCTATGGTAATCGTTGCTATGGTAACTGTTGTTATGGTAACCGTTGCTATGGTAACTGTTGCTATGGTAACTATTGTTATGGTGACTATTGTTATGGTAACCGTTGCTATGGTAACCGTTGCTATGGTAACCGTTGCTATGGTAACTGTTGCTATGGTAACTATTGTTATGGTAACCGTTGCTATGATAACTGTTGTTATGGCAACCGTTGCTATGGTAACCATTGCCATGTTAACCGTTGCTATGGTAACCGTTGTTATGATAACCATTGCTATGTTATCCGTTGCTATGGTAACCGTTGCTATGGTAACCGTTGCCATGTTAACCGTTGCTATGGTAACCGTTGCTATGGTAACCATTGCTATGATAACCTGGCAAACATTGTTCTGCCATAATATAAGAAAATGTTGTGGATAGGGACACCCTAATCACTTAGCGGTATGAAATATACTTTACGACCTATTCTCATAACTACCAAATATACATAAAAAGTTTCATAAAAATCGGTCGAGCCATTTCGGAAGAGTTCGACCACAAACACCGTGACACGAGATTTTTATATATTAGAAAGATATATATTCACGCTTGGGTGTAATATATATCTATACAAATAAACAAACAAAAGTCGATGTACGCCACATACTCAGAAAACCTTTCCAAGAGTATTTGGTCGCTCGCAGACATAATCGCCAACTTTTATAAGTTAAAGAATCCATTTGATTTCATCTAATTTTATTTTCAGACTTGTCTATATAATATATGCAATAGTATATGGGTATATATAATAATATATGATTACATATATGATCATATATGGCTATATATTACTATATATGATTATATAGAGACAAATTTCGTTCAGGATCATGTATGACAAGTCATACATGATGATATATGATCATATATGATCATATATGATCATATATGATTATATATGATGATATATGATTCGATTCCCAGTCTCTGAGAAAAGGTAGATCAGACAATTCATGCAGATTTTTTCTTTGTATGAATCTCTTTTGGGCCGGTAAACTATGCATATTAAATTATTTTGCAAGAGCTATATATTTTTTTAAACATGTTTAACAACAATTAATTCTAGTTACGGTAACGTAACACAGTTACATAACTGTTATGTAACAATGTTATATTGCTGAGTAGGAAATTGTAACTTACATGTAACTTACATGTAACGTCCATGTAATGTTACATGTTACAAACGGTAACATTGCCATTACATCATTGCTGCAACATTACTGTGTCCACTGGGTACGTTTTAGGCACATTCATTACTTAGTAAAATTCATATTTTCCCGAGAATTCATATTTTCGCGAGAAAAATTGACAGGTTGAGGTTATGTTACCCTGTGTAACACACAGTCAAGGTTTCAAGTGGGGAGAAACGGCGATAGGGGAATTTGAGCAATCCGAGGTTGTTGCCATGGTAACGAGTTGAGAAATGCGAGGTTTTGAGTTATGCGGGGTTGAGTTATCTGAGGTTCTACTGCATACTTATATAATGCGATGAATTCCCAACAATAAATTTAAATAAGGAATTGATAGATTAGCCAGACGAGACCCAGTTTGGTGCATTCAAAGAATAAGATAATCAAAATAAAATGTAGTACATATATTCAATATGATATACATACACATACATATACATAAATCAAAAATGTTATAAATAATACAAATACATAAATCGTAATAATAATAATATAAATTAAGTAATAATATTCATTATTATTTAATATTATTATTATTATAACAAATATATTAATAATATTTAGCATTATTATTGTTATTATTATTCATCTGATTCAATATTTGATTCTCTAAAATTAAGTTAAAAGACAAGGTGAACCAAAAAATGGCCTTCGGGTAATGAAAATAAATTCTTATTTACCGTCCCAGTTAGCGTCCCAGTCTTAGGTCGTTAGTTATGGCTCGATAGGTAGGTAGGTTCCAAATCCCAGTCTCGTCTCGTACATATTCTAGGGTCCACGAATATGCAAGAAAACTAATTCAGTCGGAAAAATCCATGAACTTTTAAATTATCTATTTTTTTAAAATTTAATTCATGTTGAATTTGAGGATATGCGTAAAAACGAGGGTCGCGGGTTCAAACCCGACTGGGGGCAAATTTTTTTTCTTACTCCCAGCCCGAAAGTACTTACTTCCGGGCCGCATTTCAAGCCGGGGAGAGCGACTTTCATGGCCTGCTCGGGCGACAGCGCGCTCGGACGGAACTTTCGTGGCCGGCAATATATAATGTTTGCGTTTTGTACGTTTTGTATATCTCTTATTACAGTTGATTTTTGGGTGTGTTTTTTATCTGTTTTATATATTTTTAATGCCCGCCTCAACCAGCAAAAACCGAGGCGAAGCCGAGGTTTTGCAAAAGTCGGGCGGCCCCCCCCGCCCCCCCCCCCCCCGACCAGAAAAAATCTTCGTCTTCGCGAGATCGCCGGCAAGCGCGCTGACGCAGGCCGCAAAAGTAAAATAAGTGAATATACAAATTTGCCGAAAACAAGTCAGCTGTCATGCTGACATGCAGTATTTTAAAGATTGAATTAATTATTAAACGTACTTTCGGCGAGGGGATGAAGAAAAATAGTATACGACACACGCCCGGATATCCAACTCTCGGGCCTAGGGTCGTAATATACTATTTTCTCTAATTTTTTTTTTTCGTTACTTAACCCTTAGAAACTATCAATTATGAATATGGAACTAATTTTCATCGTAACAACTGATAAATATATAGAAAAAATAAATAATTCTGCACGGATAGTTATGCAAATCTAATTATGTCTAAACTTATCAAAAAAGTTATAGCCAGATATGTTTATATAAAATCAGATCTAGCTATATCTAATTAGATGGCGCCAAATTGAAGATCTAATAATTAGATCTAAATAATGATATATAATAATATATAAATATATCTGAACTTTTTTCCCGAGCGTCAAGACATTATCTGTGGAATTTTTCGAAAATTATTATTGTTTATTGCAAATATTGCAATCCATAAATAATATACTTCAAGATTATCATCAGATTCCGTAATAGTATATATGGGGGAAAACGCGTCATTCTTACAATTCCTGGACCTGAACATTTTTTATTTGGCCGAAACTCCGTTCATTTCATCGTATGATCCCAAAAACCACTCTCAAATTTTATTAGATTTTTTGGAGCCACTATGGCGGAATACAAGACCATCGAATATTTTCGACTTTTGAAAATATTTAATTTTCACTCGATGATATCTCTGTAGCGGTTATATAAATATACAAGGAAATTTTTTTTCATCTTGGGTCTATCTTTAAATAAAAAAAATTTCCAATTTTTTTAAAGCAACTTAAGCAGTCAAAATAATTTTCAAAAATTAAAATCGCGATACCCAAACCCTCCCCTTCAAATTTTGAATACAAATTCTCAAAAATACTAGAATTCATTCCCAACATTTTCGAAAAAAAAAACGATGGGAGCTCTGTTGGTTCGCGAGATATTGATTTTTTAGTATTTAATTTACTTGTTGTTCATTAATTTCTGTCTATCTATTAATTAATTTGAGCTCCAAATAGTGTAACTAAATAATACGTTCTCATGCTTCGGTAGAATATTTAACGCGTATTTTCAATTTTATACTTGTATAAGACACTCGTTTAATTTTTTTTTCAATTTTAAGTCCAAGTATGTTATACTCGTATTTGAATCACGTTTTTTTCTCGGATATTGAATTTTTTAAATTATGTTATGTATTCCGCTTTCGACGAAATTCGACCATCTATCAGCGACACACTTTACCGTTGTGAAGAAAAAATAATGCAGTGATGCTTCTCAGTATTTTTCATTGATTGGGCTATTTTGAATCATCCATTCATTAAAAATTCCATTGATCGTTCGTAATTAGTCTTCTCACGGTAAACAATTTCAGTCTACGGTATATTTTTTCAAGCCTATTCGTAGAAGTCTCGGTACGACGATGTAAGATTTTTGACAAATTTTTCACGTTCGTAAACAATGATGGCATCATTACTACTATTTCTTTACACTACTCGAAGCTCAAATTATTTAACAGATAGACAGAAATGAATGAACAACAAGTAAATTAAATACTAAAAAATCAATATCTCGCGAACCACCAGAGGTCCCATCTTTTTTTTTCGACAATATTGGTCATGAATTCTAGTATTCTTGAGAATTTTTATTCAAAATTTGAAGAGGGGGGGGGGTTAAGTACCGCGATTTTAATTTTTGAAAATTATTTTGCCTGCTTAAATTTGCTTTAAAAAAACTGGACATTTTTTTAAATTCAGAGATGGACTCAAGATTTAAAAAAAACCTCCTTATATATTTTTCGATACGATTAACCGTCACAGAGATATCGTCGATTGAAAATTAAATATTTTCAAAAATCGAAAATATTCATAGGTCTTGTATTCCGCCATGGTGGCCCAAAAAATCTAATAAAATTTGAGAGTGATTTTTGGGATCATACGATGAAATGAGCGGAGTTTTGGCCAAATAAAAAATAGTCAGGTTCAGGAATTGTAAAAATGACGCGTTTTAATTTTATTCAAAAATGTTATTGCTTGAAACAAAAAAACCGTTCGATAGATCAAATTGAAACTTTACAGGGTTTTTGTGGGTATATTGAGCTATAAAAATCACGCTCAACATTAGCCGTTTGGTCAATATATTAAATCCGGCCGTTGATTTTCTAAAAAACCATAAATAGCCCTTTTTCTCCTGTTTTTTCAAATTCATGGCAAGGATGGAAAAAATTGTTTTTTTCAAAAAACCATCGTCAATCCTTTTAGAGCATTAATTCAAGTTTGCGAAACCTCCCTTTAAATTTCTGTGCGATCATTGGTTGCTGAGATATCAATGGTCAAACACAAAAGGATCCTTTTTCATTAAAAGTCCAATATCTCTTGTCAGCGAAAAATGGTCGCATCGAGGTCTCAAAAAAAGCAAAATAAAGCTAAATAAACAAGTTATCCGGTCCATGCAATAGTTTAGCTGGAAAAAAAATCCAAGTAACCGCAGCAAAAAAAAAAGTAATAAAAATTTGCCAAGTTTTTTTTCTTACTATTTCTTAGGATTGCGTGAAACCCTGTAGCTTCGATTTTTTTTTACTGAAAGATCTCAAAACTAGAAACTGAAGCTTCAAAACATTTATTTTAGACTTCGATACGACCATTTTTCACTGAGATTCACCCGCGTTATTTTAGTCGTTCACCGATTGGTTCACGTCATTTACCGCCTAGCGAATAAAAATGCTATCCTGAAAAGTCGTTTCTAAGTTCAAATTAGTATTGAAATAAATTTACACCACAACACAGTGATTTACATTAAATGATAATCTATAAATGATCAATTTTATTGAAGAATCCAGTTGAAATTAAACAGTTCTACAATTCTGCTTAACGCGTGTCGCGTTACTAGCTCGATAGTCAAGTTAAGAACATAAGAACTTGTGTTCGTCACAAGAGTTCGTCATAAGGATGCGGCACTGCCTTTTTGGCGATGAGATTCCCAAACATTTTGGTTTCTACCCTTAATGAAAAATTTAAAGAGAAGGGGTCAAGTTCTTATAACGAAGATTCCTATTGGTCATCGGAGGAAGGACATCCCCCAATGCCGGCTTGCTCTCCCTCCACGCGCGTATTCGAGGTGTCGAGGCGGCAAAAATGCGACAGTTTTCCCATTTTCCAATCGGGGGAAAACAGTCTTTTTCTCAAGCGTGTAGCCTCGGCTTGTATAATAAAAACTCCCTCAGTTAATCTCTTCCGCATGTTTTCCGCGGCATTCAAAATATAGTCCAGTCAATATAGTCGAAAGGAAGAGAATGCGACTTCTGGCACATGAACATGTTTTTCTTTTTTTTTTTGATATTCTGAATCGATCTACGCATGAATTTTAACTCCCAGCAGGGTGCTTAAGGGTGAAAATAATTATTTAAAAGTTCAAATTGTCATATCACGCGAACGAGAAAGAAATCGGGAAAAAGTTTCAAACAAAAGTTATAGATCTTAAAATTTCGCGTAACAAACATTCGAACTTTTTTTTCTATCGTCTATAGATAATGCGCTGAATAATTTTAAAGTTTTTGCGCCTCCGAAAAGGGCAAATATGATCACCACTGGTGAGAGAGAGAGCCGCGCTGAGTGAAAGTGGGATAGCCTACGTTATACACAGCGGCGTCCATACCCCTACTACGGGCATGCGCACCGGTGGCATTGAATAAGTGCGAGTGAGAGAAAGCATAGCTATAATATAATGTCAACTCACTCTACCTGCCTCGTACATTCAGCTTATATATTTTTTTTATCGCGTGCGGCACAAGAACGGAAAATATTTCATTATAGCGTTTTCTGTCAATTTTCGTGATTTCAAAGTTCGTTTTTCATAGTTTTCTGGAGTCGCCTAGAGTATTGATGTCTAACTCGATTAGTTATTGAGAAAAAGTAAAATATGTAAAAAAAACATTAAAAAACATTTTTCCAAGACTGATTGATCCGATTGATCTTAATTTTTAATATGTTTTGAGGGCTGATAATAGCTTTAAGAAAAAAAAGAGTTATATATACCTCCATAAAAGTCTTAGAAATTTTTTTTTCAAATTAAATTTCCTTTTTTAACCATGACAGAAGTTTGGCATAATTATGAAGCTATTTTTTTTCAAACCTTCTGTATTTTCCTATAACACTATGAATTTTTAAAAATTCTTGAACAGGTACGCCATAGTAGAAACAAATAAAAAACAATTTTGGCCCAAATAATGAATTAGTTTATATGTTTTGAGGTTTAATTTTTGTATTTTAATGTATACTTCCATAATTTGTAACTATTGAAAACAATATTTCATATTCAAAACAATAACAAACATCTTGTGCCAAAATAAAAAATTAAACCAGTTGAATATTTGTTAAAATTACTATAAAATTGACTATTAATATGTAACTGGTTCAATTGTTGACTTTGACAAAAAAATGTCTGTTGTTTCGAATATAAATTATGATTTTCAATAGATACAAATTACATAAATATGCGTTAAAATACAAAAATAACACCTCAAATTATAGAAATAAATTCATAATTTGTGCCGAAAAGTGGTTTTTATTGTTTTCTACTGTGGCGTACCTTATTTAAAAATTTTACAAACTCATAGTATTGTAGGGAAATAAAGGAGGCTTGAAAATAAATAGCGCGATAATTGTGCCAAAATTGTATCATGGTAATAAAAAATTGCCTCTCATATCGAAAGACAATCATTTCTCTTCCTTCATCTGCTTATTTTAATTGTTATCTCAATTATTCAATGTTTGTTGTGCAACATTGTGTTGTCTTACGACTTGTGTTTCAAAAATCCAGCCGGAAAGTGGGAAAATATTAATCTGAAAAAAAATCGTAGTCGCAAATGTTCAATATTTCATATAACTCCGCAAAACACAAGAGCGATAAAAGTCGAAAATTCGTCGAAATTTCATTTCAAGTGTGCTCTTTCAGAATTTGAAAGAACTTCTGAATTCCGTCGATTAGGAAAGAAGATATGAATTTTCGAAAAAAAAACGTTCATAAATTTGACGATTCGGTCAATGCATCGATAGATTTCCGGCTATCGATTTAAAAAAAATCATCGAAATATAACTATATTACTGGGAACTATATTCAGAAAAGGAAAGATATATGAGAAACAGATAAAAAAATTTCAAGACTGACTGAACCGATTCATCAAAATTTGTAATATAGAGCCTGATAACAGCTCGAAGGAAAATAAATTAACAGCTATATAGCTCTATGAAATCCTGGCAAAAATTTGTTTTTCTCTTAGTTTCAATTTTTAACCATGATACAATTTTGGCACAATTATCGCACTATTTATTTTCAAGCCTCCTTTATTTCCCTCCAACACTATGAGTTTGTAAAATTTTTAAATAAGGTACGCCACGGTAGAAAACAATAAAAACCGAAGAAAAGAGCTTGAATATCACGTGGTTCTTATCTATATGCGTGACGAGCCTGCGCTCGTCACTACACGTTATTGTTGCGAAATCTCAATTTTGCACTGTTTAAAAATGCAATAATTAATGTTTTTTTATCGTACACGGGCTGTACTGCGTGTGAGTGGACAAAGTTCATCGTACTTTCTTAGCGTTATTTGATCGTGACGGAATTTCGTGTTTATAACGAAGTGTAATTTTTCTCACAGAATGCGCACGCGCTGTATCAGCTGCGCGAATTTCGTTCCGGCACGTGTTACAAGCAGCCCCAGTGTTGGCAACCGTACGATAATTATCGTACATGTACGATAATTTCATACCAATGTACGATGTACGATAGCGATTCATTATCGTACGCGAATGTACGATAATATTCAAATATCAAGAATTTCTTTTTTTCGAACAAAATCAAAGTTTAAGAGGAGCCTTAACTTGCTCTTATACAAAATCAAAGTGTAAGAGGGGCCAAACTTGCTCTTATACAAATGGATGGAATTGAATAAAATTTTAACATCATCAGAACAATGGCAGGAATGGAGCCTCACTAAAATTTTTGCGAAAAACAAAAAAAAATTTACAAATTCATTTACCACAAAGAAACTGTAATTGAAAAACTTAAATTATTAAACTATTACTGCATTTCGGGTAAAACCAAGAGTGAGGCTCTATGAAGAACACCACGATACAAATATCGAGACGTTTTCGACATTATTTTATCAAAATGACACGCCTCAATTTTGGATGGCGCCTCAAGAGATAAATATCGATAAATTGTAGTTTTATTGAAAAATGAAATGGCGAAATGTAGTTCACAGACGTGCGAGTGAGGGCAGTACCATGGATTCTGACGAGTAACCTATAATATTTAGGGGGTTCGAATGAGTTCGTTGGCATTAGCTGTAACGCATTTTAGCCTCTCAATTGACAATTAATTGTTAATTATTTTATCCCCCTCTTAATTGTCAAAATGTAATTAATTTTCATCCACGGTTGTCGGAGAAAGACTGGACGACGATGATACATCGATAATGTAGGGATTGAATAAAAATTGTATTTAACCTCCTCTTAAGCGGGCTTCACACGCTATTGCATGGCATAGCATAAGAAAGCAGTGCCGTCAGGAGCGCTGTGATCGTGTGCAATCCTAGTGCCACCATGTGTGAGAGAGGAATAGACGATAGCGCATGCGCAGTCATCAATTAAGGATGTTGACTCCCTCTGAAATCTTTTAACGTTAATTGTTCAATAAATAACTTCTTAATCGTCGTGAAATTTTTACACGACCTCCTGAATACTTCATGTACAAACATACTAAATTTTCAGAATTCTATCATTATTACTTCAATCTCCTTAAGGGTTCAAATGAAAAATGATGAGAAAATTCTGAAAATTTGGTACGTTTTTGTATGAAGTTTTTAAGAGCTCGTGTAAAAATTTCACGATGATTAGGAAGCTCGTCATTAAAATATTAACATTTTGTTAAGAACAATTTTTTAAACAAATAAAAATATTTATCTATAAACTTCGTTTTGTTCCCATTGCTTTCAATATCACTCCTTCCCCTGCTATAAAAATTGAGGGGTAAAAAAAAACTTATCGCAAAGTTATATCAATTTCCATAAGACTACATTTAATTAAATTTAATTTGTTAATGTTAATTGTTCGATAACGAACTTCCTAATCGTCGTGAAATTCTTACACTTTTCTCATCATTTGCAATTTTGGACTCAACATCCTTAAGGAGTATTACTATATTATTTCTGTACGTACGACCGTGACCCAGTCAAAAATGATAAAATTCGAAAAATTACGTGTTGGGCGCAATATAAGTTCACGATAATATCCATTTTATTAATCAATTTTATTATTTTATTAATAAATAACGCTTTTTTGTTATTTGAAAATGTACGATAATTTTTCGTCAGGTACGATAATTTTACGCCCCTGGTACGATCAGTGCCGTCTTCCAGGTTGCCAACACTGAGTAGCCCCCTGACACTCGGTTAAAATCTGATGGTGGGGACGGTGGTCTTAGCATCGCCCTTCGTAGTTCCGATTGTGCGGCGCTGCCAGTTTACCGCGCCGTACCCCACACTAGGGATGTGCGATTGTCAAAAAATAATCGATTATCCAATAATCGATTTTTGAAAAAAAATCGTTTTCGAAAATCGATTATTGAGTGGAAACAATCGATGAATCGATTAATCGGTTGTCGGTAAAACAGCCTTGCCGACAGTCAAGATGGTCGGCAAAACAGATCTTTTTGCCGTCATTTCGGATATTTCCTACCTTACCGACAGTCGAGATTATCATTAAAACAGCGCATATCAAGGCCGAAGAGCCTACTCTTGCATGGTTGTTACTAATACACCATGGTCGCGTCCACGAACCTAGTCCTAACCGCTCCTCAAACGTAAAAAAATTAAAAATTCGAGGGAAAAAAAATGGAAATTTTTTTGTCGATATTGCCGTAAAAAAATCGACAATCGATTAAACGAAGGAAAAAAAAATCGACGAAATATAATCGATTATTCTGAATAAATAATCGGTAATTTCGATTAATCGAAAACAATCGCACATCCCTACCCCACACCCCCGCCATCCCCTTGTCGCGAAGCCTCATAACCTCAATCAACACCTATTGCAAGCGATATATGTAATACTCCTATATTGCCAGCGCTGGCGGAAACTCTGCGAACACTTTACGGTGCAGACCAGTGCAGACATATCGTTCTCTCTCTCTCTGGCTCTTGCAATGCGCAAGTGCGAATGAAAGCGGGAGTGCGCTAGCCAATAACATTTATATATTATGCCTACGTAGTGGGTCGCGCGTGCGCAGAATGACCCTGTCTAAGTCTTCTATCTCTCTTTTTTTGTGAACCCACCACTTATAGGGAAGCATAGGCCGCTAGCAATATAGGAGTATTACATATATGTTGCAAGCGTAGTTCTGTCGTTAATTTTTCACATTTTTCAATAGCTTTGAAAAGTTTATTCTTTATACGCCACGTTCGATGATATATTTACGTGTGCGTAAAAGTGATTTTTTTCGATCGAGTGGGTTTAAAAATACAAACGGTGAATGGTGTGGCTAATCAGTCATATTAGAATTTCACAATGCCCATGTGTGCGGTGCGGTGCGACCAAACAAGAAGATTGGTGTTTTTAAATGATACTTTCTTTGCTTATTCTGTTTCCTTAATGTATCATTATTCAACGGCGAGCTCCGAATATTTTTAGTTAATCGATCGTGATTTCCAGGAATCTCATCATTTTCAGATTTCAATGTGAAATCGCTACAAAAATATTTGCCTGCGTTAATAGGACGTTCTTTTTTTTTTCAACTTTGCCCACTTTAGAGATACTTCGGTACCATTCGTCAAGCTGGAGGTGGCTAAGACCACCGTCCCCACCATCAGATTTTGGCCGAGTGTCAGGGGGCTGGGGGCGGTAGAGAAATAGGGGAAGGAGACGAAGCAATGCGACTCCCGCCCACAGACTTAAAGAGGGGGCTAAAGGCGACATTCGGACCTCTCTCTCGCTCTCACACGACCCCTATCATCCTTTCTCTCTCGCACGCGCACGAAAAATGTCGGTATTTAGCCTCCTCTTAAGAGGAGGCTAAATACCATTTTTACTCAATCCCTACATTATCGGGGGATCATCGTCGGCCAGTCTTTCTCCGATAACCGTGGATGAAAATTAATTACATTTTGACAATTAAGAGGGGATAAATTAATTAATTAATTAATTATCAATTGAGAGGCCAAAATGCGTTACAACTAATGCCAACGGACTCATTCGAGCCCCCTAAATATTATAGGTTACTCGTCAGAATCCATGGTGCTGCCCTCACTCGCACGTCTGTGAACTACATTTCGCCATTTCGTTTTTCAATAAAACTACAATTTATCGATATTTATCTCTTGATGCGCCATCCAAACTTACGGCGTGTCATTTTGATAAAATAATGTCGAAAACGTCTCGATATTTGTATCGTGGCATTCTTCATGGAGCCTCACTCTTGGTTTTACCCAAAATGCAGTAAAAGTTTAATAATTTAAGTTTTTCAATTACAGTTTCTTGGTGGTAAGTGAATCTGTAAATTTTTTTTTGTTTTTCGAAAAATTTTCAGTGAGGCTCCATCCCTGCCATTGTTCAGATGATGTTGTTAAAATTTCATTCAATTCCATCCATTTGTATAAGAGCAAGTTTGGATGGCAATTCCGAGGTGTTAGTGTCGGTATTTAGCCTCCTCTTAAAGAGATAGACTGAGCGCTCTTATGGGCCGCTTGAATGAACCATCTGAAGGACAGAAATATATCCGTAGTAGTCCTTTCTCTGTCTCGCAGGATTGGTAGTGGGGAATGAGGCGGTTGAGGAGAATGAGGAGAAATCACGCAGGCGCTTCCCCTTCCACTGCTCTGATGTCTCCCACCATGGGCTGATTGACGAGAGAGAGGACTACTACAGATATATCTCTGTCCTTCAGATGTTCATTCAGCGCCACTTATCACCACTTATGGAAGCGCTCAGTCTATTTCTTTAAGGGCAGGCTAAAGACCCTCTCTCTCGCTCTCACACGACCCCTATAGGCGCTCTTTCTCGCACTCGCAAGAGCGGAAAGGCGGGGGGGAGGGTGTTTAGCCTGCCCTTAAGAGGAGGCTAAATACCGACACTAACACCTCGAAATTGCCATCCAAATTTGCTCTTATACAAATGGATGGAATTAAATAAAATTTTAACAACAACATCAGAATAATGGCAGGAATGGAGCCGGACAAAAATTTTTGCGAAAAACAAAAAAAAAATTACAAATTCATTTACCACCAAGAAACTGTAATTGAAAAACTTAAATTATTAAACTTTTACTGCATTTCGGGTAAAACCAAGAGTAAGGCTCTATGAAGAACGCCACGATACAAATATCGAGACGTTTTCGACATTATTTGATCAAAATGACATGCCGGAAGTTTGGATGGCGCATCAAGAGATAAATATCGATAAATTGTAGTTTTATTGAAAAACGAAATGGCGAAATGTAGTTCACAGACGTGCGAGTGAGGGCAGCACCATGGATTCTGACGAGTTCGTTGACATTAGCTGTAACGCATTTTAGCCTCTCAATTGACAATTAATTGTTAATTCATTTATCCCCCTCTTAATTGTCAAAATGTAATTAATTTTCATCCACGGTTGTCGGAGAAAGACTGGACGACGATGATACGTCGGTAATGTAGGGATTGAATAAAAATGGTATTTAGCCTCCTCTTAAGGGGAGGCTAAGCCCCCCTCCCCCGCCTTTCCGCAATTTTCAGTGCAAGAGAGACAGAACTAAAATTTTCAACACATTTTTCTCGAAATCAACACAACCAATCAAAAAAATAATTATGAAACCACCTACATACATTAATTACGCAGGCGGCCCCACAGCTTGTTTTTTATTTCACTAAGCACCATCAAGAAAAATGTGTTCTAAATATTTTGAGGTTATGTTGACATTTTGAGGTTATATTCACACCTCAAGACATTCAACACATTTTTATTGGAAAGGGCCAAACACAATTTCATCAAATTTAACCAGACGTTGCACATTAATGGCACAGAGATGGTCCCATATTATTAGACTTAAATAATTTCAAAGTCGTGAGATTTGTGAAAAAACTGATCCACAATGTGAATCCGACTAACACTGCCACCTCAAACCTTTCAACACATTTTTCTCGAAAACGACTCAATGGAATAAAAAAAGAACGGTGGGGCCGCCCTGACTATTTTGCTACTCATTCGGTGAGTTGAAAATGGAAAAATTCCAACCAACGAGCGTTAGGTAGACTAACCCATAAGACCCAAAAACTACGGTTTCGTGGGTAGTCTACCTAGCGTTCGTGGGTTGGAATTTTTCCGTTTCCAACCTACGTGGGTAGATTACCCAAAACGTGGGTAGAGAAACAGTCAGGGCGTCTCCGTGCTATTATTTTACAATGACAGATTAAATTTGGTGATATTGCGTTCCGCCGATGCAAAAAAAAAAATGTGTTGAATGTCTTGAGGTGTGATTTTTGTAGTGAAAATCGACATAACCTCGAAAACTTTTTCAACACATTTTCATCGAAGATTACTCGGTGGAATGAAAAATAAATCGTGGGGCCGTCTGCGTAATTATATACTGGGTGCAGGTGGTGCAACTATTATTTTTTTACTTTTTACAGTCGTTATCGAGAAAAATGTGTTGGAAATTTTAGCTCTATCTCTCTTGCACTCACACACACTCGCGGAAAGACGGGGGAGGGGGGTATACCCTCCCCTTAAGGACAGGCTAAACACCCTCCCCCCTGCCTTTCCGCTCTTGTGAGTGCGAAAGAGAGCGCCTATAGGGGTGGTGTGAGAGCGAGAGAGAGGGTCTTTAGCCTGGCCTTAAGGCCAGGCTTAACACCCTCCCCCCCGCCTTTCCGCTCTTGCGAGTGAAAGAGAGATCGCCTATAGGGAGCTTGTAAGAGCGAGAGAGAGAGGGTCTTCAGCCTAACCTTAAGAGGAGGCTAAATACCGACATTTTTCGTGCGAATGCGAGAGAGAAAGGATGATAGGGGTCGTGTGAGAGCGAGAGAGAGGTCCGAATGTCGCCTTTAGCTCCCGCCACATACAAGTTGCCGAGAACACGAGGTGCAGGCGTGCAGGAGGTTCATGGGCGGAGTATCGACGACCTTACCGACAGTCGGCATAGTAAGTCGATCGCAGAGCCATCCCACAGCTGCACGAGTCGTGGAAGGCTTTGCTTCACGTAGAGTCTTTACTGGGACCCTTGCGTAGTTGAGGGCAGCACTGCTACTGGTTCCACAGAAGCGAAGATTTAATTCTCAAATTGACTTTTAATAATTAGACAACATACATTAATGAATTTGTTATCAATTCACTCGTTTCTCTTCTTAAGGATGTATTCCCAGTCAATTCCGCAGTACATCTATTCGTTTTTTCAAACCGATTATTATATCAAATATCAATCATAAATATATTTTATATTAATTATAACTAATCATACATAACAAAACAGGTCGATAAAAGTTACGGTTTTTAATGTCAAGAATAATTAGTTCTTCATTCCATGTATGTTGTACTTGAGGTAATGGCCGTTCCATCAACCAATCAGAAAATTCCGTTTATATATCAAGAAAATTTGGCAACAGCGCCGCTCTACTACTCTCACGATCTTACATCCGTGACTACTCTACTACTACTGCACACTCTGTTTACCTACTACCCAAGGTTGCCACATCCCCATAGTACGTACATTTAAAAATGGCGATTGCAGTAGCAGTTTTTTTGCACATCCGGTGAACGATTACATTTTATTGAGATTACTCAACGAAGACCCGGGTAACACCGGGGTTTTTTTTTTCTTTCAGTAGTAAAAAATCCCAAGTTTTTAATAATAAGTTTTTTAATTTTTTCTACCATTTAAAACATGCTTTATTTTCTTATTTTCTTGTAGATTATGCTACTTCCCGTACAAATAACACGCGTTTTAATAAGACAGAAAACATTAATTTTTGTAAAAAATATACGGTAAACAATTTTTATTTTTTTTTCTCGACGTGGCATCGTTCACTCTAAAACATAGTTTAAATTCAACAGAGAATTCCATACTGCGTATTTTAGGCATACATCCTTAATCGACAATTTACGCATTGTCAAATTATTGGCAACATGAATATATTTTTATTATTGCACAAATATAAGCGTAGATATATTAGTTGTCCATATTTGCCGACTGTCAGTATCATGTGTATAGCCGGGCCAACATAACCTTACTTTATTGCAACCTCTCATGTGCGTTGTATCCGTGCTCGTGTCCAATAAATATTATTTGGAAAAACAAATGAATTAAAAATGACAAAGTGTTGCGTACGTCATTACAAAAAAAAAATGGTTATTTTAAATGGTAAATTAAAAATGAAATTTGATTTTGCGCGGGCAAAAGATCGAAGAACATTGGCGCCATCTACGCCGAGTTTGCCGAATACGGACCCTAAATGCCCCGTAAAAAGTATGCTTCTTTAATGAACTATTTTTGATGAGCTGATAAACAGCCGTCACTTGCCGGCTTCGACCGGTTTATCACATTGTCTCATTGTCAATTGCCGAAATTCACTATGGGAAATATTCACGATCGTGAAACATTAATTCGCAAATTGAAGGAAATATTTGGTTTCGAAAATTTTCTTAATCTCGATCAGGAGAGAGCTACCAGAGAAATTTATGCCGGTAAGGTTATCTTTTCGATTAACCGTCAATTTTTTTCTTTCCGTTTTTAAATTTTACGTACCAATCTCATCGATCGCATTGTTACAGGCGACAGTGACGTGTACTTGGGTCTGCAGCCCGGAAATCGAAAATCAATCTGCTTCCAGTTGCCGACTCTATTGAAAAAACATAAACTAACTATAATTTTCCTGCCGACGCACAATTTAGCAAAGGTATACGCGTCGCATTGAGTTTATCATGCGGCAAAAATTAATGATCTCACTGAGCACATACAAGATAATCTTGTTTCATTCATGATTTCAGACACGAGTACACTTTCTGAAACAAAAATGTATTAACGTGGAATACTTGTTCTCCGGTATGCTTGAAGATAAGCGTCAGGTGGTAATGAAAAATTTATACTCGCGAGAAAATAAAGTTCAATTTCTTTATGCGGCTACGGACGAGTGTACGGGAAATCTAGTCAAAGTAATGATCATTTTATTTAAGACTAATAATAATTGTCACTGAGAAATAACATCTAAACATCTAAACAATCAGTTTTAGATAATATAATAGAAGTATCAGTATTAAAATAAAAAAATAGATAGTGAACGTGTGAAAATTCCAAGCTACAAATTTTGGGTTTTTCAGGATTTATTGATGAAATTGAAAGCAAAGGAAGTTGTATCATTTGTCGTATTTGATGAAGCTCATTGTATAAGTTGTTTGAGCCACGACTATGTACCGGCTTACAACAAAATTGTAAAGTTGATCCTTCCAGCGTGTAAAAACATTCGCAAAATTGCTGCCACAGGAGCAGCAATGGATGAGGTAATATTGAATCTTGAATGGTTTCGAGTATTCTTTTTGAGAAAATGAAAATCTGTCGAAAATAGTTGCATGAAAATTTTTTAAAAGTCTATTATATTTTTAGGTGAAAAACGACATAATCAACGAATTGTGCTTGACAAATGTTCAAGAAATTTTCTCGCAGTTCAAATTTCCAATATATCACGATGTCTACTTCATAGATTCAATGCCAGAATCACCTTTCAGAAATCTTCAAAAATTCATTTACGAGAATCTACGTCCAATAACAGACCTGTATGAGGTGACTTTTATGCAAGAAATTCGAAATTCGACGTTTTTTTTGGCTTATCTTATCAAGGAAATATTGCTATCGATCAATTAATTCACATGCAATCATTTACTATATTTTTAACCTGTTAAAAAATTATAAGCATGGATTTGTACAGGTTATTCATAATTAACAAACTTTGGATCTAGATAGATTACAATTATCTACTGATCATTAAAATGTTGTTCAACTATAAATGACGCTTTTTTGTACTTTGAAAAATTCTTTGGATCGATGATGAATCAATCAAAAGATAAATTCTTGTTACAGAATTCACCGAAATGTGGAATAATATACTGCGGGAAGAAAGAAGCGACTGAGATAGTCGCAAATGAATTGAGTAAACTTGGAATCCCAGTAGTTTCATATCACGGAGGTAATTTATCCGTACATCGGATTCTAAGCTTGTAATGTAAAATAATTCCAAAAATTGCAGGGTTGTCTCTACAGAAACGTACGTCAATTTCCGAAAAATGGGTGGCCGGTGCGATACCTGTTATAGCGGCAACTCCACAATTTGGTGATGGTCTTCACAGATCAAACGTTAGGTAAAAAATTGTGCAAGTCCTTAATTGCGCTGAGTATTTTTATTTTATTTCTTCGTCACATTTCCTTTATCAGCTAATTTCAAATTATCCAATTTTTTAATAATTTTTTTTTTAACTTCTCATTAAAACAAAGCTTTAAGAGAAAGCAAGATTTTTCATGAAAAAATTCGGTAATTATGCAGTTCGATGACGTTTCCGAATTTCCGTAATCCGAATTTTTTCTTCGGGCCACCCTTCATTTTAATACCAATAATGATATTCGGAAAAGTTGCGGAAAAACTGCATAATTACCAAAAATTCACATGAACAAAATTTCGTCAATTTCATTTTCAAAAATTATTAAACTCGAAGAATTTTCTAATCATAGGTTCATCGTTCATTGGAGCATGCCGATGAACATGCACCAACTAAATAAAGCGAACGGAAGAATTCCTATAGATGGAAAATTGTCGAGATCTCGAATATACTACAGTTTAGAGGAAGAAAATAATATTATGATGTATATTAAATCACGCATAAATAAGCCGGACGATGGGGACGATATAGTTCTACGCAAGATTAAATTTTATGATGAATTCGCCAAATACTGTTTTCAAACGACGTAAGTCTTTTATATCTCTTTCAAATTCACAATAAAATTGCATGAATATCAAATTCAATGAATATTCGACTATTAGCTCCATCTTCAAAGATTCTTGCTTAAAATTAATATTTATTCTAATTAAATTTCAATTAAAAATCACACAGATGTCGTTTTGTTGCACAATCTGCTTGCTTTGGGAAAAAGGTATCGCCGTGTAAATATTATTGCGACGCTTGTGACGAATTGGAAAGTCTGAAAAACCGGTTGCAACATTTTGGTCGATACCGTACTAAATTGAAAAAAATGCTTATTAACCGTCTCGCATTCAAGCAAGCTCAATTATCGCACGTTCCATTGTCGAGGGTAGTTCCGAAGTATGAAGTGTCTCAAAACTCTACTCCAACTCCAGCGGTAATTTAATCAATCATAATTCATAATTAATTCAACTATAGCATACTACATCGAGCGTACTTATAGATGTGTTTCAAAATGGTATATATTACGAATAAAAATTGTAAAGCATGTAGCCGGGATCGCAAACACTATTTTTTTTTAAATATCAATATTTGAATGATGAATGAACTAGGTTCTCATATTATTATTTTTTTTTCAGGTGCGACAACTTTCATACGAGCGACTTCTGGTTCATTTGACGAAAAATTATAAAGCCAAGGACTGTAAAAGTGAGAAAAATATTGAGGGATTAAATATTCCAGAAATAGCGCGTCATCTGGAATTTTCTTTACGGATGTCAGCAACATCGAATGAAAATTACAGAAACAGCGTCCATCAAGTGGTATGTAAAACGTTGGAATATGTATTTATTTTACATCTAAGATCAATTCATGACTGTCACAGGCCTGGAAATCCTGAAGAACTGAGACAATTCATGAAAAACTCTTTACCCTTTTCAAAAGTGGTTTCAGGATATTTAGCCCAAAGAGATTCTTAGTTGTTTTTTCGAATTGCCCTAATTTAGAAACTAAAAGAATTTTGTTTTTTGCCTCGAAAATTGGAAAAAGTTAAGTAATTTTTTTTTTTTTTTTTTTCTAATTTTAAGTCAATGAAATTTTAAGATTTTTCTTTTAATGCATTAAAAGTTTACGCATAATTGCAGATAAGAGTCATAGAGAAATGTACCTCTTCGAAGTTTTTCTGTGGCTATTTGCGTCTTCATGCACATCAAGACTTGTTTGAGCTTCCACCGGAGCGAGACGTAAAGATGGTCGTTGACGATAATGATACCGTCAATGAAAATATAAAATCGGCGGTGAAATGTGTCAATTCGGACTGCGATTCGGCCACACCATAAAAAAAATGAAAAAGCTTATTCCTTATTTCATGGGAAAGAAATGGGGTAAAGAAATCCACCAACGTAATTTGCGATGGACAGATTTCGTTTAACTTTTGTTCATCTAACTTTGGTCCTTAACTTCACTTCTGTATTTTATATTAGTACTTTTTTCGTATTGTATTTTCCGTCGCCGAGCAATGAAAAGCTCAAAAGTTTACAGCGTCCAATTCACGAATCATTCTCAGTGTGATTTCTAATGTTGACGAATTGATGTCCCATTTTGCTGAAGAAGCATTCGGATCAATCGAATGTGGAGTAGGTAAATGCAATCTGTATCTGCAATATGGATAAAATCATCAAAATAGATGAAATTTATTTCATCGATATTTTCATTTTATTTTAATAGTTATTTATCATTTTTCTTGAAATCAGAGTCGTCATTCTCGAAATGAAAAATGTGGATAAAACTGTTTTTTCGCCGATAAAGAAAAATGTATCTCTTAGATTTTTATGAACAATAACGTATCCAAAAATGAACGAAATCGGACGGAGACACCGGAAATAGTGTTATAATAATAACACCCTATATAGTTATTATATAGGGGTTAGTCACCCTCAAAAGGTTTTTTTTTTCGAAAAACACAAAAACCCGTATCTTCTACTTTTCCGGCTTTTACTAAAAGCCGTATTTTTCGTTATTCGCCATAAGGATTCTTCTCCAATTGGTTTCATTCGAATATCCTGATTGGGACTATGTGAAACTGCAAAAGTCACTCAGAGGGTGCCCAACTTTGAGAGTGAGTTTCACCCCTTAAAACTGTTTTTCCGCGGATAAAAAAAGACGTGTCTTTTAGATTTTGATGAAGAATAACATATCCCGAAATGAACGAAATCGGAGGGGGACACCGGAAACGATTTCCTTGCAAGTGTAACCGTCATGCAATTCTACGGAAGTGCGACAAATTCAGGTTGAGAAGCAAAAAATGAAAATTTGATGTAATCGGAAAAACATAATTCTACCTGGGACTTCGAATGTCAATGAAATCGGATTCAACGGACAGCTCGACTTTTTCTCTTATTTCGCCTGGGAGTTTAACGATTATCATCAACCACTCGCACGACGCCGATCCAGGAGTCTTGAAACTCATCTGTGAGAGCGTAAAAATGTTGTTTATTTTGCATCGAATCTTTCATTACAATGCCTTAGGGGGATTGTTCCAACCTCTGGATAACATTACCCATCAGGTAATCCTATGGCTTGTATACAGGACACCTAGCGGGTAGCGCTAACTAGAGGTTAGACAACCCGCCTTAATGATTTTTTTCGACACTTACACCGAGATAAATGTCTTCAGGGCTCACGGATTGTTTGAATTTTATCTCGTACTCCGGAGTTGTTCGAGGATCAAGAATTTCCGATGCTTGAGCGCTCGTTATTTCGGAGGAATGCCAAATATCGTCCCCCTCGCCTTTTAAGTGTGTATGTGGACCAGCGCGTTCTTGAACTTCCGCTCCTTTCGGTGCTCCGATATCACCAGGACCTTTGAAAAATGTCAATTTTATTTATTTCTATCTTTTTATCTTTTTATTCTTCAATAATTTTTTAGCGTTCCAGAATCTTCAGGTTCGTGCCAAGTTTTGAAAATAATTTCAAAAAATACTGTTACATTTTGAAACCGACTAACAGCGCCAATACCCTGAATAATTTGTTCTCCTTATTAATTTATATAATTCGATCTCTCATGGACAATAATACGTAATATTTTGGAAATGCATTTTTTTGTTTTTGTTTTAACGACATTTCAACTAGCAGACCTATGAAATAGTTCGAGGCTTTTAACATATATGTCGTCTCATATTCGCGTAAAATTACACAGGAATTCTAGATAATATTGTACACTTTCAAAAATATAGACACTCGTAATTTCCACACCCAATTTCCTGGCGCCAGCTTGTGGTAAATCGTCCTCGGAATCGGTATCATCTTTCGGCGGTGCTATCAATTCCTGCAGAGCTTTTATATCTTGATAACTAAAAGATCCGTCCATTTTTTTAATACTCAAAAAAGCAAAAGTTCACGGAATGAATATTGCAAGAGCTTGCTTATCGTTGGCTCAAACGTAAAATGTTATTGACTAGTATGTAAGAAAATCCGCTTTGAAGATCCGATATAAATAATTCTTGGTCGCTATGGAAACGTTATGCAGGGCATAGACTAAAAATCGCGAAAGAAACGAATCCTGAAAAAGTGTCATTTACCGTGCTAAAATGCAATTTAAAAATAAATAAAAAACTGATATTTGTTGAAAAAACGATTCTTTAAAGGCCTATAATACCCGTTTAGCATTAATATATATAAAATTGAAAGCGTTAATATGTGAGCAAGTCCACCAAATATATAGACGTCGGATTCGGCCTCCTTTTCCCCTCAACTTTCGTAGTTATTGTATGGGGTATTCCGTCTAGTTTTACGATTTTTGTTTTATTCATTTTGTTTTGCCGGCTTCCAGCAAAATAAAAAAAATGTCAATTGGTTTGAAAAAGTCTCAGCTTACCGAAAAAAATATTGTTTTTTATCTATACACTTGGAAAGCTTTAAAAATTCAGTTTCAAATCTAGAAAGCTTCTTTTTGCTATT
Source organism: Alloplasta piceator (assembly GCA_946863875.1). NCBI lineage: Eukaryota > Metazoa > Arthropoda > Insecta > Hymenoptera > Ichneumonidae > Alloplasta > Alloplasta piceator. The sequence continues at coordinate 17,221,054 of OX333078.1, forward strand.
GCCCAAATTAAAAAAAAATTCAATCTTTTTTTCGAAAAGCTGAGAAAATTTTACATAACATATTCAATTTTCAAGGTGAGTTCTAAATAAACATATAAGAAACATACGATAAAATGGATTGAAAAGTATTTAATAATTAATTTCTCGTATGTTTATTTAGAACCCACCTTGAAAATAACATATATTATGTAAAACTTTTTCAGCTTTTCGAAAAAAATATGAAAAAAAAATTCAAAATCTGGGCAATGCCTAAAAAACAACTTTTTAGATTCAGAACTTAATATTGAGAGCTTTTCACAGGCATTATCGGAAAAGCAATATTTTTTTGGAAAGCTGAGAATTTTTTACTCTAAAAACTTATTTGATCAAAAAAATTGTAGTGTAGCGGAAGATCGCAAAAAAATGAATAAAATCAATTTTTGTTCATTCATTCATTCTCGTATATTTATGGAGATCCCATCTCGAAAAGTACATATTCCATGGAAAATTGTCTCAGCTTTCCGAACAAAAGATTGCAATTTTTTTCAAAATTTGGGCAATGGCTAAAAAACAGCTTTTTAGATTTGAAGCTGAGTTTTAAGAACTTTCCAAGACGATGAACAAAAAAACAATATTTTTTTTCAGAAAGGTGAGACTTTTTCCCACCAAAAACATTTTTTAAAAAAAATTTATTTTGCTAGAAGCCGGAAAAACAAAATGAATAAAACAAAAATCGTAAAACTAGACGGTGTACCCCGTATAATTACTGCGAAAGTTAGAGGCGACAAAATCTGAAAAAAATTCGGGATTGTGTTGTTCGATGAGGACTTTTAGCTAAAAAAATTGCGAAAAGGCCGGACCCGACGTCTATATGAGGCGGTCTTGCTCATATACAAAAAGCAAGCATGAGAAAATCCATATTATAAATCCAAATTATACTAGTCATCGCCACATCGATTCTCTCACAGTTTTCTTTCAACAATTTATTTAATTCTATTAGTCCCCACACATAATTGATTTCGATCCTCTCAGTTCTTAGTTAATAATAATTTAATTGTTCCCATTATTGAGATCCCGAATTTGATATTCGAATTCCCGCGTTTCCGCAAAGTGCGAAATTCTGCCATCTGTCGGGGATTTCACGAGCCTCGTTACAGGATGTGGCGTTCCGTACTCCAGCCTTTCTCGCAAGTGCCAGGGCGCATAACGTTTCCTATATATAACAGTTCCAAGCTTCCAGACTCTACCACCACCGGCGCGTCTGGGGCAGGGTCAGCCCCCTGACACTGGCTACTATTTCTATTGCGATAAATTTTTTGCGATTTTACCGTGTTTCGTAACTACACTGTAGGCCGCTTCGCAGCGCTAGTAGTCGCCTGGCCGACTTGTTTTACGCATGCGCGGTTGAAACTCTTATTTCGAATCTAGCTTGTATTGCGAACTCGACCTATGGTCGATCTGTATTCTCTTACCTTTGTTATTGTATGGTTTACTCTGTTTATTGAACCACCTATGATTCTTGTGCAATTTATAATCAATAAACATTTAAAAAAGAAAAAAAAACAGTTGCATAGCCCTACTGATGAGTCTGCACTGTACCCGAGACGAAACGCTAAGAGGATCCTCCTCTATATTTTTCGCTGAAGAATATCTAGAGGGATCCTCTTTACCAACTTCCTGTCGTACAACATTCTACCCTACCGACTTGCAGAAACTGGAAAACGAATTTACGTTCATGACGCTTCACAAAAACGTACGAGACCGCCTACGATCTCTACAAGGAAGAAGCAAGTGGCGCCATCGTGCGAAATTTTGACACGATTATTCCGAAAGACGTTCGATGACGCATTTTCGAACGCCAAAAATCATGACGATTGGATAAATATATTTCTGGACTTTGGTTAAACAAAAAGTCATATCTCGTAAATTATTTACATGTTAAATCGTCGCAGGTGAAACTTTCTTGTTCATACAAAATTTCTATCGTCCACAATATAAGCGGAGCGTGGATAAGCATTCGAACTTTAATTTTTAACCCCAATCGGGATTCGGGCGTGATCTTCTCGTGTCTCGTATGTCGGTTTGAAACGTCAAGTGTGAAATACATCCAAGAAAAAAAGAATGTCAAGATTCGATGATCGAAAGGATGTGCCGGGTACGGGATTTCGTAAAATTGACGTTGATGAATACAGCGAAAATGGTTTCCAAGACGAGGAAACGGACGGTGGTGCTATTGGACCCAGTGGACCAGATGAAAATGAAATACTACAATTACTCGGCCAATATCCTTTGCAATCTATTTTTTTTATCTCTTATCATATTTCACATTAGCGATAACAGTATTGTTTTCCGCCTCTCGATCGTTGCTTTCTTTATTCCATCGCTATTCCGATTTAGCCAGTTTATTCCTTAATGTATATGTTCAAAGGAAAAAATGCCGATGCCTTGATATCTGTTCTCAAGTGTGCTCCTTTAGACTCGAAAAATCAACAGATCAAGGTAAAACTATTTTCCCAATTATTTAAAAAAGCTGAGATTTTCTTGAACCAAAACGTTGATGATTATTACTGTTTCTTTCGTTGGATACATTTTTGAGCGATCGATAATATTTTTTGTTGCAACAGGACAATGTAAGAAATCTGGCACTGAAGGTACTACTGAGCATAAAATCCAATCAAATGGACGATTGTTTATCTCAATTGGATCACGATCAGATTGATGTACTGATGAAGTACATTTATAGAGGCTTCGAGATACCGACAAAGGACAGCAGTGCTCATTTGTTAGTCTGGCACGAAAAGGTCTATGCTATCAATGGAATTGGGAGTATCGTGAGAGTTCTGACGGACAGTAAAAGAGCTTGAACTCTGAGCCTTGGGGCAAAAAAAAAAAAAAATAATTACCCCTGTTTCATCTTCTTTGTACACTCAGCTGTTGATTTCATAGTTGTAACTATTTTAGTCTTTGTCAATGATGTGACAGCAAAGAAACAAAGAGGGTAGATAGCCAAGTGATGAGTTTTTATGGAACAATAGCGAACGAAAAAAAACACCAACAAAAAAAGAAACTGCAAGTATATGTTCAGTAACTGTTTTTAATAAAAGAATTTTTATTTCTTCTATATATATATATATATATTTATGATTAGGTAATTGTAATTAAACTTGCATGGTCAAGTCCAATGACGACAATGACATCCAACATTAATGTATACAAAGAGGAAAACACTTCGTTAGATGGAAATGTCGCGATCTCTCTTGCAAAAGAAATATAGAGACCGCTCAATCTTAGCAATAATTAACTGTTATCCCATCGAAAATAAAAAAAAACCAAACACTGTTCACTCATTTTACATACTGCCAAAGAACCATCGTTGCTCACGGTAAAGTTCGCGATAATAATGTTAAAATTTGATTATTCATGAAAAAAAATGGGTCAAGGAGTTTTTTTATGGTAAACTATTGCGATCCTTATCTTATATCATTAAATTTCGATTGTTGTATCAACAATCAATGTACGAAATTAGTTCTTAAATATTTATTATCTTTGAGAACTTTGAACAAAAGACGAGTCTCTTATATTCTATTGTCTTTTTTTTCGTTCAAATTGTGTACTCGAAAAATGTTTCATCTTCATTTTTTCTTCGTTATTCACACTTGTTTTTCACTGTTATCATTATCATGTTGGTCTGACGAATCAAAAATAGCGCACTGACGAATACTGCTTTTGCCCTGTGTGAAAGAATCAGTTATACTCGTTATGATATCTGAGTTTGATTATAATTATAATTATTTTTATTAATGTTTTTAACTCACTGGCCCTCCTTGAAGTACTCCTTAAGCGTATTGCTGAATCTCTTGCTGTACTTGACAAATTCTCTTTTACGCTGATCCAATGCCTGTTTTCCAGCAGATCCTGGTATGAATCCTGTAACCTCGTTGACCGCATCCAAGAGCTTTTTTATCGCACTCGCAATTTCTCTGTGGCATATAAATCACTGGATTATTTGTTGAAGAGGAAATTGAAAGTGACTCCTCAGTTTTCGAAAAAAATAAACAAAACATACTTTATTGTTTCCAAAAATGTTTTACGATCAGTTATCTCATCTGGAATTCTGCTCAGTATTCTCTTCAAAGCCGTGGATTTTCTGTTGAGTTCCTGGAAAGCGTCTTCCGAGCGTGCTGAACGATATTCCACAACTACAAAATAAAAAAATGTTACACATTGCTCCACAGACGTTTTTGAAAAAAGTTTTTCCTCGAAGCCATAAATTTCCATCAATATATATCGTTTAAATCGAATAAACCTGCTAACATATTTTTGCGCTACTTTTGAGAAGTCCAATTTGTGATTTTAGCTTGATCTTGATAAGTAAAACTTCATTTTGTTTGTTAAAATAGGTTTTATAAATTCTCGGACTAATATGTCTTGTTAAGATCCTTGATCAAAAGAAAAATTCAGTTAACAACATGGTTTAACTTTTTTGAAATAATTGAATAGTTTCAATTTAAAAATAATCAAATTAATAAGAAATTAATTTTTTCTTAACTAATTTAGTATCCATAAAGAAAAAAGTAAATTCTCGTTCATTTCGATTCAAATGAAATTACAAATTTCTCTTCATAAAAACTGCACAAATGTGTTGCTAGATTTATTGGCATAAGCTGACTCATTTTTCTGTGAACTCATTGGAAAATATTTTTTACATTCGATCTAGATTAATCTTAATTTGTACGTTTTTACTTTACAATTTTTTTAAACCTTCGTAATCAATTTGACATGACTGTGAACAAGACTATTTTTAAATAGCAGAGATTTTTTTTGTTAGAACTATTTTTATAGAATCAAATTAGTATTAAAGATTTGCACAATGGAAAGTTGGCAGTCAATTTTAAAAACAATCCCAGGAGATATAAAAAAATTCCATATTTTCTGGATAGATAAAATTTTGTATCTTCCGAACATCCATGATTTCTATGACTAATGGACATCCTTAGACCAGAATGACGACTTCCTAATGAAATTCCATCAATTTTGGAGCAAACCACGTATCAACATCATTAGAGGTAAAAAATTGACAAAGTTATTTCACAAACCATCGCAGTCCGATGCTGTGCCCTGTAAACGTAAAACACTGGCGTTCATGTCCAATCCAAGCTCCCCCTTTCGTACGATCGCCAGCACAAAATCATGTGTGATACCGGGATGGCTGCTCTCCGCTTTGGAGAGAGCCGTGCGCAAAGTTTGAGCAGCGACAACATTTTGCGTTTCGAGCTATTACAAATATATGTAACATTTTGCATTTTTCACTATCATTGCTTTTGCAGATCTTCAAAATTGCAAGATCCATTGCTAAGTAAGAATATCGAGATTTAAAAGAAAAAAAATAAATTTGATCACAAGACGTGATAATTATACATAATATTAATTCTCGACAATGAAACTTTTATTGGTCCCAGGAATTAAATTAACACGTAAAATCGGCGCATATTCGTCGTTTTTTCGATTGCCTTCCTTTCTCTGGATGCATAATTATAATATTCTTAATATTACCTTGGCCAATATAGGTCGTAATATTACTGGCAGCACGAGTGATGTAACTGGTGTCTCATCTCCCATTGTCATCCTTCAAACGGGATTTATCGTAGACTGTTGAGTATGTTATAGGTACGACTTTGCGTCTATAATTTGATGGTTTCGAGGACAATCGATGGCATTCCGTTATCAACAGAAAATTAAGCACTGATTGCTATTGGAAAGAGCGGAAGTGATGAAAAAAGTACGAAACAATCTTTCACCCGATCATTGTTGTATTATCTGACAGCTGTCACTAGAAAAGTGCCTCGATGAGAGGTTAGCCTTGGCTATGGGAAAAACGATCATGATATTGTGCGCAAAATTTGTTGGAGGCGCTGTCGTCGATAAGGGAGTGCTGACTGCTGAGTGAGAGAGAGAGAGTGAAATGAGAGAGACAAAGCGATATTTACGTGTCAGTGAGATGGCGAAACGTCAAAAAATCGTTAACCTCATCGATTTATTTATTTATTAATGTTTTCAAGGAAAGAGTTTCCGGCGTGATTTATTATTTATCGTGATTATACTAAGAAAGTGCTATGAATATTAATAAACGTTAATTGCGTGTAAGACTGTGTACAAATTATTTAAAGATATAACCTCTCGTACATGCGTTGATCACAATTATAAGAACTGTGATTGTGTAATTCATTGGCGAGTTTCTTTGCCTCCATGTGCGTCATGTATCAAAACTTTTCACAGGATTTTCTTTCAATAGCAGCTCCCATACCTTTTCTGCATTCGGTGATTTTTCAGGATTTCTATGTTAAAAAAAAAACCCCTCTGCGATATCCAAGACTCAATCTTAGGACACCATTGAGAGTCAAGTGATGTAAGAAACCAGTACGATCGTGTAAATAGCTAGGATTTCATCACTGATAAATTGTCCTTTTTCATTATTATTCTTTCGAACGAGAAAACAAGTTCGCTGGAATGTATCAGAATATTGTATATATAAGTGGTGATTTAGGTATGCGGCCATAGAGAGACAATAGTGAAGGAAGAATCGGCTGCGATTCGGCCAGTGGGTCCAAATGACAGTGGACAATTTTTTTGGTATAACGTTTCGATTCTAATTCCAATCCTCTTCAGATTTATTATTTCTAAAATTACATTCTTTTTTGTCTCATTTTGTATGATATGTTTTACATTATAGGCTTAAATGTTATGTGTCCTGACTGACCTGAATTTGTACGGGTAATTTTTTTTGGTCATTTAATGAATCTTGGATAATATTCATTATGAATTTATTGTATAAAGACGGGTCTTTTTTTGTGATCCTTGGTGTCTGTGAGAGGGAGGATTTTGATATTTTATTGCTTAGTTTATGTTTTTTTTTAGACTTTTGTGTATGTGTTATTTACCTATGAATTTCATGTTTGATAATTTCCAAGATTCATTTTTGATCAAAATTAACAGATTTCATTACATGGTGATTCGAGAGCTAAGTAGCGACTGAGTATTGAGGCGAGTGAGGAGGTATTTATATTGATGGGGTAGTGTGATTGAGTATTGAAAAGTGGGGGTGGTTTTTCATGGTTGGGGAAGTTTGCCGTTAGTGATTTTTCTTGCCGGACTGGTTATGTTAACCGGTTTTGGATCGGGTTTAAATTGATAACGGTTAGATTTGGTAATGAATTTTCAATTGATGGATGGTAATTTGAGGTTTTCCCATTATCATTTTGAGTATTATTAAATTATTGAATTATATATGCTGCTTAGTTTGTCGATGTCGGTTCTAAAATTGATTGCTTTGGGGTGTGCTTTAATTTGTATCATTTGCAGAATTAATCGCTTTTTGAGCCATTTTTCATTATTTAAAATTTTAACGTCGTCAAATTTAAAATTGTGTTTTAGTTCTATTCCGTGTTTTGCTAACGCTGTATTTATTGTGTTAGTGTGTTTTAGACTATTTTTGTGTTCGTTGATTCTCGTTTTTAAGTATCTTTTTGTTTGTCCTATGTACAATGCATCACAATCATTACAATCGATTTGGTAAACTACGTTTGATATATCCATGTTATCTATTTTATCTTTTGTGGAACCGGTGATGGAGTGAATGTCGTGTTGGTTGTTAGTGACTAGTGTTATATTGAATTGTCGAAAAAGGCGGACTAGTTGGTGGTGAATATTTTCAGTATAGGGTAAATTTATTAATCTGGAGGAGTCGAATGCGTTGTCGTTATTTGATTGTGAATGAATTAATCTTAGCCTTTGGTTTATTATTTTTTCTGTGAAGGAGATTGTCATTGTGTTTTTGATTAGTTCAATGTTTTTTTGGTGGAAGGATGCGTGTGATAGTTTTATCGCTCTGTCTACCAACATCATGATAATTCCTTTTTTTTGCGTAAGAGGGTGGTGAGAGAAGAAGTTTATGAATCGACCTGACCAAGTCGGTTTTCTGTACCAGTCTGTGATTATTGAGTTATTTTTGTGGATTAGCAAGATGTCTAGAAATGGTAATTTGTTGTTTGTTTCTACTTCAACTGTGAACTGTAGTTTAGTGTGGTATGAGTTAAAGATGTTAAGTGTTGAATCTATTTTGTCCGTAGGCAGAGCCATAATAATATCGTCTACGTATCTTTTGTAGATTGGTATCGTGAACTTCAGTTTTTCTAAGCAGTTGGTTTCTAAGTCGATCATTACAATGTTTGATAATATCGGGGCTAACGGTGACCCCATTGGCAAGCCGAATATTTGTTGATATATTTTGTCGTTAAAGGTAAAGTAGGTTGAGAACATTATGAATTCTATTGTTTTTATTACTTCGTTTAGTGGAAATTTTTCAGAGAAGAGATCTGATCTTTTTTGGAGGCTTTGTATGACTAATTCCAAAGGTACATTGGTGTAAAGTGAGATGACATCGAAGGAAATGAGTTGGTAGTTATCGGGTATAAAGATGTTCGATACCAATCTTTTAAATGAGAAACTGTCTTTAACGTGTGAGTTTGTTGTGTCTATTAATTTTGAGAGTTTAGTTTGAATGAATTCGGCCAATTTATGTGTAGGACTATTAATAGAAGATACGATTGGACGTAGCGGATAGTTATGTTTGTGAGTTTTTGGAAGGCAGTATAATCGTGCTAAATTACAGTTTTCTGCTTTTAAATGTTTCTGTGTGGTTTCATCTATTATTTTAAGATTTTTCCATCTCGTAAGAATTTGGTTTACGCCTTTTTGTAGTCTGTTAAGTGGATTTTTATTTGTGATTTTATATGTGATTTCGTCTGCAAGTAGATTATCAGTTTTGGTGATGTAGTCTAGTTTGTCCAATATAACAGTTGAGTTTCCTTTATCTGCTCTTGTAATGATTAATTGAGGATTGTTTTTAAGAAAGATGGATGTATCTTTGATTATTTTGTTCGTGTTGAAGAATGAGTTTGGAGTTTTTACTTTATCAATTAATTTGGTGAATTTCTTTCTAATTTCTTCTTGTATTGGTTTTTCCAGTAAGTAATCTATTTTGGATTCAAACTCTGAGATGGTTTTATAGATGTATGTTTTGATATCTGTCGGTTTTAGATATGGAAAGCTGAATTTTTCACCCAATGATAAAAAGGTTGATATGTGTGTGGGAATGTCTATGTTTGATAGATTGATCAGCCATTCTTTAACTTTGTTGTTTGAGATTGTTGATTCTATGTTGGTTAATGGGTCATTCGTTATGTTATTGTTTGTGTTATGTTGAGTATTGTTTGATGTGGCTGAATTAAAAAGATTGATTTGTGATGTTGGTTTCTTTCTTTGATGTGAACAATAGTGAAGGAAGAATCGGCTGCGATTCGGCCAGTGGGTCCAAATGACAGTGGACAATTTTTTTGGTATAACGTTTCGATTCTAATTCCAATCCTCTTCAGATTTATTATTTCTAAAATTACATTCTTTTTTGTCTCATTTTGTATGATATGTTTTACATTATAGGCTTAAATGTTATGTGTCCTGACTGACCTGAATTTGTACGGGTAATTTTTTTTGGTCATTTAATGAATCTTGGATAATATTCATTATGAATTTATTGTATAAAGACGGGTCTTTTTTTGTGATCCTTGGTGTCTGTGAGAGGGAGGATTTTGATATTTTATTGCTTAGTTTATGTTTTTTTTTAGACTTTTGTGTATGTGTTATTTACCTATGAATTTCATGTTTGATAATTTCCAAGATTCATTTTTGATCAAAATTAACAGTTTTCATTACATGGCGATTCGAGAGCTAAGTAGCGACTGAGTATTGAGGCGAGTGAGGAGGTATTTATATTGATGGGGTAGTGTGATTGAGTATTGAAAAGTGGGGGTGGTTTTTCATGGTTGGGGAAGTTTGCCGTTAGTGATTTTTCTTGCCGGACTGGTTATGTTAACCGGTTTTGGATCGGGTTTAAATTGATAACGGTTAGATTTGGTAATGAATTTTCAATTGATGGATGGTAATTTGAGGTTTTCCCATTATCATTTTGAGTATTATTAAATTATTGAATTATATATGCTGCTTAGTTTGTCGATGTCGGTTCTAAAATTGATTGCTTTGGGGTGTGCTTTAATTTGTATCATTTGCAGAATTAATCGCTTTTTGAGCCATTTTTCATTATTTAAAATTTTAACGTCGTCAAATTTAAAATTGTGTTTTAGTTCTATTCCGTGTTTTGCTAACGCTGTATTTATTGTGTTAGTGTGTTTTAGACTATTTTTGTGTTCGTTGATTCTCGTTTTTAAGTATCTTTTTGTTTGTCCTATGTACAATGCATCACAATCATTACAATCGATTTGGTAAACTACGTTTGATATATCCATGTTATCTATTTTATCTTTTGTGGAACCGGTGATGGAGTGAATGTCGTGTTGGTTGTTAGTGACTAGTGTTATATTGAATTGTCGAAAAAGGCGGACTAGTTGGTGGTGAATATTTTCAGTATAGGGTAAATTTATTAATCTGGAGGAGTCGAATGCGTTGTCGTTATTTGATTGTGAATGAATTAATCTTAGCCTTTGGTTTATTATTTTTTCTGTGAAGGAGATTGTCATTGTGTTTTTGATTAGTTCAATGTTTTTTTGGTGGAAGGATGCGTGTGATAGTTTTATCGCTCTGTCTACCAACATCATGATAATTCCTTTTTTTTGCGTAAGAGGGTGGTGAGAGAAGAAGTTTATGAATCGACCTGACCAAGTCGGTTTTCTGTACCAGTCTGTGATTATTGAGTTATTTTTGTGGATTAGCAAGATGTCTAGAAATGGTAATTTGTTGTTTGTTTCTACTTCAACTGTGAACTGTAGTTTAGTGTGGTATGAGTTAAAGATGTTAAGTGTTGAATCTATTTTGTCCGTAGGCAGAGCCATAATAATATCGTCTACGTATCTTTTGTAGATTGGTATCGTGAACTTCAGTTTTTCTAAGCAGTTGGTTTCTAAGTCGATCATTACAATGTTTGATAATATCGGGGCTAACGGTGACCCCATTGGCAAGCCGAATATTTGTTGATATATTTTGTCGTTAAAGGTAAAGTAGGTTGAGAACATTATGAATTCTATTGTTTTTATTACTTCGTTTAGTGGAAATTTTTCAGAGAAGAGATCTGATCTTTTTTGGAGGCTTTGTATGACTAATTCCAAAGGTACATTGGTGTAAAGTGAGATGACATCGAAGGAAATGAGTTGGTAGTTATCGGGTATAAAGATGTTCGATACCAATCTTTTAAATGAGAAACTGTCTTTAACGTGTGAGTTTGTTGTGTCTATTAATTTTGAGAGTTTAGTTTGAATGAATTCGGCCAATTTATGTGTAGGACTATTAATAGAAGATACGATTGGACGTAGCGGATAGTTATGTTTGTGAGTTTTTGGAAGGCAGTATAATCGTGCTAAATTACAGTTTTCTGCTTTTAAATGTTTCTGTGTGGTTTCATCTATTATTTTAAGATTTTTCCATCTCGTAAGAATTTGGTTTACGCCTTTTTGTAGTCTGTTAAGTGGATTTTTATTTGTGATTTTATATGTGATTTCGTCTGCAAGTAGATTATCAGTTTTGGTGATGTAGTCTAGTTTGTCCAATATAACAGTTGAGTTTCCTTTATCTGCTCTTGTAATGATTAATTGAGGATTGTTTTTAAGAAAGATGGATGTATCTTTGATTATTTTGTTCGTGTTGAAGAATGAGTTTGGAGTTTTTACTTTATCAATTAATTTGGTGAATTTCTTTCTAATTTCTTCTTGTATTGGTTTTTCCAGTAAGTAATCTATTTTGGATTCAAACTCTGAGATGGTTTTATAGATGTATGTTTTGATATCTGTCGGTTTTAGATATGGAAAGCTGAATTTTTCACCCAATGATAAAAAGGTTGATATGTGTGTGGGAATGTCTATGTTTGATAGATTGATCAGCCATTCTTTAACTTTGTTGTTTGAGATTGTTGATTCTATGTTGGTTAATGGGTCATTCGTTATGTTATTGTTTGTGTTATGTTGAGTATTGTTTGATGTGGCTGAATTAAAAAGATTGATTTGTGATGTTGGTTTCTTTCTTTGATGTTGGTTTGGATCATTTATGTTTTCTCGATTCTGATTTGATTGTGATGTGATTGTTCTTAGGAATTCATCGTAATTAAAAATGTGTTGGTGGATATTTTGTGTTCTTTCATATCTGAGATTACTTAATTTCTTTTGGTGTTTGTCAAAGAATTCTTCTGATATTCTGTTCAGTCTAATTTGTTCAAATTTGAAGAATTTTTCGTGTATGTGTTTTGGAGTTTTTGCGATTAATTCTGTGTTTTTTTGAATCTTTTTGTTGAGTATTTTAATTTTGTAATTTAGGTCGTCAATCTCTATGTTGAGTAAAGATTTGTAAGTTTTGTGTAAGACTGTTTTGAGTTTGAATTTATTTCGGTTGTTAAAAATTAGAATGTTGTTTATGTTCTGTGCATAGATGTGTTTAGGTATGAGGCCTTCTTGTCTGCATTTTAATAAAAACCGTAGTTGTTGGTGGTAGCGAGTTTTAGCGGTGTTATTGCGTTTCCAATGTTTAAAGGCTGCGAGGATGATGCAACCAAATAATTGCAGAATCTCGTTGAAGAAGGTCATTTTCGTCGAGTTTTGAGCCAGTTAATTCAAGTGGTGATTTAGGTATGCGGCCGTAGAGAGACAATAGTGAAGGAAGAATCGGCTGCGATTCGGCCAGTGGGTCCAAATGACAGTGGACAATTTTTTTGGGTATAACGTTTCGATCCTAATTCGGATCCTCTTCAGATTTATTATTTCTAAAATTACATTCTTTTTTGTCTTATTTTGTATGATATGTTTTACATTATAGGCTTAAATGTTATCTGTCCTGACTGACCTGAATTTGTACGGGTAATTTTTTTTGGTCATTTATTAATTTATTAATTTGGTCATTTGGACCCACTGGCCGAATCGCAGCCGATTCTTCCTTCACTATTGTATATATAAGCCAAGGGAATGAAAGATATCGGTAATAAAATTGTAACAGAATTCTATGTTGCGTATCCTACAACATGAAATTGTCTAAAATAGTATGTGATAGCTGCGCAAGTTATTCAAATAAGAAAATAAAAGTCTACTCCACAAAGTACTTGAGAACGTGAGAAAATATCCATCGTATACTCACCACCGTGAAATTGATAGTGCACAAGGATGATTTAAATGATTAACACGATTTTTTTTGTCTCACCGTATCGTCTAGTCGAATCGTTTCTCTTTTGTGCATTTGAACCAGTTTTTTTCTTGAACGCAATTGCTATCGCTATTGTTTACTGATATTATATTTTGCATGTATTTTGTTTCATCGTCTTCAGTGAACGAATATCATACGGAGCAGAATTGAAAAAAAAAATGACAATTGATTCGTTGTGCTGGATTTTTCGGCTTCTTTAACGTTTCACTATATAATACAAAAGTCAGGTTTCTAAACGATGGTGGTTATGGTTTCAATTTCTCGATGCTTCAATGACTCGTGTTATTTGCTATTTGTTATTTAACTTTGTTCGCTTAATTAATTTATTGTATCTAGCGCGTCTCGAAAGAGCGCGAATCGAATATGTTAACTTCGTATGGTCATCGAGAGCTTACTTCGGGTGCTCTCCTATTGCCAAAAGCGACGCTAGTGGTGGATTACGGCAACAAAATTAGCACGGTTTTTCTTGATCACGCTGTCGACACTTCCCCCATTTACGCTGAGCCTCCTTTACTCTAGTCTCCATGGGAAAAACCGTGGGAAAAACTCCTTCGTAAAGTGGACGCTCCCATAATTTGCTTTTCATGCTGGAAACTCTCGCGATTTTCGGTGGTGGGGGGAGGGCCCGTTACGTGCAGCGTTCCTAGTTTGAATTGCCACCACGCGTGGCCGCGGCGCTGTATTTATCCTTCGGATAAAATAACCTTCAAATCGAAAGTGAGATACGCGTTGTCGACTATCAATAGAGAACTTGCATGTTTTTTTTTTAATTTTTTTATTCGAAAGTAGGATAAAAAATAATGTATTTCCCAAGACAGTTTTTTTTTAAAGGAATATTGACGCTGCAAAAAAATATTCTTTGACTCTAATTTTTCTCGAAAAATTTGAATTGGCAACCATATTGTTGTACCCAACTATCAGCGCCGCCAGTGTCGTGTCCGGGAACCACGTCTCATTGTAAACAGTTTCTGCTCTCGGTGACGCAAAAATCTGACCTATAACTTACGTATAACCTACAGTATAATATTCTTCAATATTATTATTTACGTCAAAAGTATCACAGAAAAAATATAAATTGACAAAGCAATTATGGATTCATTCACCCCGCAACCAAACTTGGATTGGTTCATGTCTTGTTTTGTACCATCGTGCAAAAACACAAGTACTACACCAGAAAAGATATTTGTCCATGTGCCAAATAATCCAGTGAAAAGAAAGGTTTGGTGCGCGGCTGTTGATGGTTTTGAGAAAAATAAAAAAATAAATAGTTATTGTTGCGAAGATCATCTTGGGGTAAGTACTTTCTTATACATTTAAAGAGAAAATAATATCAGAGCAGCGTTGTAAAAATATTATTCTTTACAGCTCGAAACCGTTTATATTCATCGTAGTTTTTCAAATCAGTTTCGAGCTGTAAAGAATAATATTTTTGCAACGCTGCTCTGATATTATTTTCTCTTTCAATGTATAAGAAAGGACTCACCTCAAGATGATCTTCGCAACAATAACTATTTATTTTTATTTTTTTATTTTTCTCAAAACCAACAGCCGCGCACCAAACCTTTCTTTTCACTGGATTATTTGGCACATGGACAAATATCTTTTCTGGTGTAGTACTTGTTGTGTTTTTGCACGATGGTACAAAACAAGACATGAACCAATCCAAGTTTGGTTGCGGGGTAAATGAATCCATAATTGCTTTGTCAATTTATATTTTTTCTGTGATACTTTTGACGTAAATAATAATATTGAAGAATATTATACTGTAGGTTATACGTAAGTTATAAGTTAGATTTTTGCGTCACCGAGAGCAGAAACTGTTTACAATGAGACGTGGTTCCCGGACACGACAGTGGCGGCGCTGATAGTTGGGTACAACAATATGGTTGCCAATTCAAATTTTTCGAGAAAAATTAGAGTCAAAGAATATTTTTTTGCAGCGTCAATATTCCTTTAAAAAAAAACTGTCTTGGGAAATACATTATTTTTTATCCTACTTTCGAGCCCCATAGATTAAAATACAGATTTCAGATGCATGCAAGTTCTCTATTACATTTTTAGATCGACACAAGCAACTTATTGTCATAAATGTTTTTTTTTTGAATAAACATTTTAAAAAAGGCCTAGAAGTGTTTTGAACGAGCAGCACGATCGTGTTGTCGAAACATACACTGTTTCAAATTCCAATCGGGATTGAGCATGGGTGAGACCAGGGGGCTGGCACTCCCGAATTTTCGTGACCCCGTTATAGTAACGCCGCGTAAACTAATCCACCATGCGGCGCTAGTAGTCACCTGCTCTTCCCCCACTCCAGTCGCGCAGCGTCGGCATCGTCTGCTTAATTTGTCTGCGCATGCCTCGCGACGAAAAAGATGACGAAATAATACGGAGAAGCGCTGTAGGGGTATTGCAATTTGCAGGCACGGTCGTACACAGTCGTACATACAGGTCTGGAAACTCCTATGGTGGGGGGTGACTCGATTGGTGAGGCAAATTCTGCGTAGTTGTAGAATCAACCGGTAGGTTCGTCGTCGTAGAGGGGTTTCCGTGACATGTATATCCGCGTAGTTGTAGAACCGACCGCTAGGTTCGTTGTCGTAAAGGGGCACGGTCGTACATACAGGTCTGGAAACTCCGTCAAATTAGGTGACTCCGTTATGTGCCCCATTTTTGAAACTGTTAGTGGCCGCTAGAGGCGCTAACCTTATCCCCCGCGGCGGTGAGACGTGGTGCGACGGCAGACGGGGTAGGCCGCGGCGGGGATAATGAATAAGGACAGCACAAATCGCTACGATAATTCGTATCTGTCCGTCTCCGTCACACCTATGCTCAATCCCCTTTGGAACTTGAAACAGTGTATGTTTCGACAACACGATCCTGCTGCTCGTTCAAAACACTCGTAGGCATTTTTTAAAATGTTTATGCCAAAAAATCAAAACGTTTGTGACAATAAGTCGCTCGTGTTGATGAAAAATGTAATTAGCATTCGACAACGCGTATCTCACTTTCGATTTGAAGGTTATGTTATCCGGGGGATAAATACAGCGCCGCGGCCACGCGTGGTGGCAATTCAAACTAGGAAGGGTGCACGTAACGGGCCCTTCCCCCACCTCCGAAAATCGCGAGTTTCCAGACCTATATGTACGCAGTGATGCAAAATGACCGTCATTTTGAGTTCGCGTCAGTCACGCGTCACCTGACCGTCACGTGACCGTCACGTGACCGTCACGTGACGTCATTTTCGTTTTACATAATTTTCTACGTGAAAATGACGGTCATTTTTACTTTCGTCATCTGACAAGACAAGCCCGATAGGGACTTCTTTCTAGATGGAAAATGACCGTCACGATTTTTTCGGTCATTGTTTTCGGTCACAACACTCTTAGATTTCATGATAATTGTAAAATTAATTATTTTCATCGTGATTGTTTGAGTAAATTGGGAATTACAATATTAAGAACATTGGAATAAAGGAAGACAGGAATTTTTAATATTTTTTAAATTATAAACGTCGTATTATTATTTTTATTTTCTTCCGAATGGCGGCGGTGTTTGCAGTGTGTGCGCATGCGCAAATATGATATCGGGCGGTCAGTCATTTTCGTCATTTTTGCATCCGTCATGTGACGGTTCTGTTACGGTCACGTGACGGTCACACGACGGTCACGTTACAGCTTCACATCACTGTATGTACGACCGTGTAAAGGGGTCTCTCCTTTGCTTCAACAACTATGCCACCCCCCACCACTCAAAACCGCCGGAGTTTCCAAACCTGTATGTACGACCGTGATTGCAGGTGACTACTAGCGCCGCATGGTGGATTAGTTTACGCGGCGTCACAAACGGGGTCACGATATTGTTAAGAAATGTATCCCAGTGTCACCCCCCTGGGTGTGACGGAGACGGACAGATACGAATTATTGTAGCGATTTGTGCTGTCCTTGTTCATTATCCTCGCCGCGGTCTACCCCGTCTGCCGTCGCACCGCGTCTCGCCAACGCGGGGGATCAGGTTAGCGCCTCTAGCGGCCACTAACAGTTTCAAAAATGAGGCACATAACGGAGTCACCTAATTTGACGGAGTTTCCAGACCTGTATGTACGACCGTGTCCACTGTCCAGACCGTCCAGACCTGTATGTAGTGTAGTATGTACGACCGTGGTTTATCCCGTTTATCCTTTTGCCGGTTGACGTCTGCTCGAGATTTCTCAGCTGTTGCCATGGAGCCGCACCGTCGAAAATATTATTTCGTCGAAATACAACCTAAACATCGACCACGAGGAAATTTTCTTTTTCTCGAAGATTTTTGTTCCCAAAGTTCGGTGATACGCAAAGTTTATGTTTATTTATTTTTCGCAAATATCGAAGGAATAAAATATACTTTACGATGGGTGTGTTTTTCGAGGAGGTCCTCAATGAACTCGGATGGAAAGACGGTTTTCGTATTCCTGTTGCGAACGAGGAGAACCAACGTTTGGAAATCGAGGTAAAGATTTTCTGTAGTTTTTAGAATCGTAAATAAGTCATGTTGTGACATTTTTGTAATCTGGCTTTTTTCTTTATGATTATAAAATTGCCTGTAGGCATGGAAGTCGGATGTACACTTGGGAGCAGCACGGAATAGTAATTTTATTATAAAAAATGTTGAATTAAAGATCATCATAAAAGGGTATTTGAATGATGTCATGAATATTACAGTTTAGGCTCTCCAGGCTGCTAAAAGATCAGTTTGTTGATTGGTCTCTGCGAGACCTCAAGTTTTCATACAAGATTAGTCATCTTATAAGCTATTAGAATAGTGCAAAAGTGCTGTAGGAAATTCAATTGAATAAAAATGAGTTGACATCCTGAAGCCAAAAATGAAACTTTCAAAATTTGAAAATGGTTTGATTACTTAGGCAGAAATTTCACAGGCAAATGAAGCTACTACCTCCTCTGTTTAACATACACTGCCACTCAAAAATTTGGATACACCTGTCGAGAAAAAATTCTGAAAAAATTTATATGCATTGGGAAAAATTAGTACATTCGATTTGTTTAAGAAAAAAAAGAAATTACTGTAAAATTGTTGAATAATTTCTTTTTTTTCTCACAAATCATACATATTAATTTTTCTGAACACTTATGAATTTTGCGCTGCTTTACAATTTGTATTAACAAATTGTTTAAGCAAGTATTTATTCAATAATTTTACAGTAATTTCTTTTTTCTCTTAAACAAATCGAATGTACGAATTTTTCTGAATGCATACGAATTTTTTAAAGTCATTAGAGTCATAAAGTCATTATGCTTTTGGGCAATATCATTATTGATCATTGTTATTTATAGCATGCCAAATATTGCTGAATTTTTTCACATTTTTATTGTATCACGAAGTACAGAAATTTCAATGAGATACAATTTTTCATTGGGACGTCATCATAAGATTTTCGAGCAAAAATAGTAAAAAAAAAAAAATCTCACAAGAAAATTCTGAAATAATTCCAGGTGATTCTGTGTAAACGTACGCTACTTTTTTCGTATTTGACATTTTCTCTTCAATTCTATAGTTTTTGAGTTACATTGCATCTCTCAAAATTTGTCTTTATTAGCCAAACATGAAATAACTTAGCAAGAAAAAAATCGAGCAAAACTTTGTAAAAAATAAAAAAGGAGCTATTGTTAACCCTTTCAAATGTATCATAAATTACAAAAGACAAAAAAAATATCCTCAAGTTATGCGCCCAATCCGAGGTGGTCGAAAAAAGCCCAAAAAACGGTCACGTACAAAGGTGCATACCGGGTTGAAAAAAAATCATAACAAATATTTTTAAAAGCGAGACAAAGCTGAATTCCTTCCTGATATCTTTGGTGATTATGATATCTTTGGCGCCTCAATTTGACCATTGAATTATTAAATATAAACGAATAAAGTACGAAAAACAAGAGTAAAACTTTTTTCGTTTTAAGCCTCAGTTCCGGATTTACAGCGTTTCAAAGAAAAAAAAATTATTTTCCCAATTTTCGATGTGAATTGAACTTTTCCCGTGTTCAGCAGTGTTTCATCGGTTCTCCTGCCGTCTCACTATCAGGATTGTAAATCCAGGATTTTATTTGTGCGGTATCGAAACCAAACCCACCATACAAATGCACATATGCCATGGACCCACACATCGGGGATTTTTTCTACGGATATTATTTCCTTCTTTTCCCGTCCAATTTCTTCCTATGTTCCGGGAGTCCAGTGTACATAATTCGTTCATACAGAATTCTAGAATTTATCTGGACGAATAAACGTATATGATTCATCCGGAACTTCTTTTAGACGATTTCCAATATTTGCCCTGATGAACAAATGTGTATTATTCGTCTGGGAAACCGAGGATTTTTTTTTTCAACTTCGGTTTCGTTTTCAGCTTTTGTTTTGCTTGGGCCAGTTTATTTGGAAGTCCTGGTTTTTCTTGCTCAAGTCTGTTTTCTGGAAGCCCGGCCTTTTTAAAAATTTTTCTTTGTTTTTTGGTTTGAGTGATTGTTTTTTTTTCTTGTTTTTGTGTTTTTTTTAAGATTTTGTTACTGTTCTTGTCTTTTCCTCGACATATTACATTCTGAAGAAAGCTACAATTATGTAAATCAATTAAATCGCTCAATAACGAATGATTTGTAGAATGTCCTGTATCTTCTAAAAGAAGTCAAAACCGCGATTTTTTAATTCTTCAAAAAGTGTTTATTTCGGGCTAAATATAAATAATCCACGGTCAAATTAAGGCGCTAAAGATATAGTAATCGTGCCAAACCATTGCATGAACCGGATAGCTTATTTATTTAGCTTTAATTTGCTTTTTTTGATACCTCGATGCGGTCATTTTTCGCTGAGATATCGGACTTTTAATGAAAAAGGATCCTTTTGTGTTTGACCATTGATATCTCAGCAACCAATAATCACACAGAAATTAAAAGGGGGGATTCGAAAACTTGAATTAATGATTTACAAGGATTGACAAGGGTTTTTTTTTTTTAGAAAATCAATGGCTAAATTAAAAATATTGACGAACCGACTAATGTTGAGCGTGACTTTTGTAGTCCAATATACCCACAAAAACCCTGTAAAGTTTATAATATTTGATCTATCGAACGGTTTTTTTGTTTCAAGCAATCAAATTTTTGAAAAAAATGAAAGGATCATGTTTATTGCCCCTAAACACTTCATAATCATTATTAAAAAGAAAAAAAAAATTTGTACTTTTTCCACAGTTTTAATCGCAAACCGCATTTTAATTTATGGAAAAAGAAGAAAAACGCAATAAAATAAAAAAATAAAAATCGGAAATTCTCCGAAATTTTTTTTTCCATACATTTAAACGCTGTTTGCGATAAAAATGTGGAAAAAGCTCAAAACAATTTTTTTTCTTCACATTAATAATGATTATGACGTTTAGGGGCATCAACATGATCCTTTAATTTTTTTTCAAAAATTTGATTGCTTGCAAAAAAAAACCGTTCGATGGATCAAATTGAAACTCTTTAATTTACCCATTGATTTTCTAAACAAACCATAAATAGCCCCTTATCTCCTGTTTTTTCAAATTCACGGCAAGGTTGAAATTTTTTTTTTATATCATCGTCAATCCGTGTAGAGCATTAATTCATCAAATTCATTAAATTCTTTTTCATTAAATGTTCGATATCTCGGCAAAAGATGGTCGCATTGAGGGCTCAAAAAAAAAACAAATTGAAGCCAAATAAACAAGCTATCCGGTCCATGCAATGGTTTAGCTGGAATTTTTTTCCAAGTAACTGCAGCCACAAAAAAGTAATACAAATTTGCCAAATTTTTTTTTCTCGGTATTTCTCAGGATTGCTTGAAACCTGTAGATTCAATTTTTTTTTTGCTGAAAGATCTTAAAACTAAAAACTCGAAGCTTCAAAATGCTTTTTTTTAGACCTCGATACGACCATTTTTCACTGAAATACAGCATTGTTAAAAACCACTGAAAATTTAGGACATTTTTTTGATCCTCGAATTTTTCCCAGTAGTGTAGATCGACTGTTACCAAAAAAGGTTTGACCGTAAATTTCTTAAAAAATTCAAAAATAAATAGGTATAAAATAAATAAATAAATAAATATGTATAAAAAATAAATATGTATTTTTGG
Source organism: Alloplasta piceator (assembly GCA_946863875.1). NCBI lineage: Eukaryota > Metazoa > Arthropoda > Insecta > Hymenoptera > Ichneumonidae > Alloplasta > Alloplasta piceator. Next base: position 17,242,412 of record OX333078.1, read on the forward strand.
TTTTCTTCTATGAGAAAGCCAATTTAACAGCAACACTGAAAGAAAAAAAAGTGGATTTTCATAAGATAGTTTTGTGTAAGTGTCCATAAATGTTGAAGAGGGATTGTGAAAGTTTGAAGTATTGCACGATTTTTTTAAATTACAGATAGAAGAAAGGAGCAAGAGAAAATTGCGTCTTGTTGCGGAACTGGAAAGAAGCGAGGAGCGCATAAGAGCTATTGAAAAACATGGCGCGAATATTGAGATCGAGCATAATTACAATCAAAAGCTCATCACCGCTCATGCTGCGCAACTTAATGTAGAGGATCATTTGGCTAGACTCAGTTCGAGTGATGAAGCCTCGATCGCCCATGAAATACGGAATCTCGAGAAAGAGAAGAGACGCGTCAAGCAGAAAAATGTCATCCTCGAGAATGAATTGTCAAAAATATCGTGCAAACTCGAAGAAACTAAGAGCAATCTCCATTTTGACAAAGAGAAACTTGTTGAGCTGGAAGATTCTTTGGATCGCGAGGAAGGAAGAAGTCAAATAATTGAAAATTTTATAAAAATCGATGCCAAAGACTTCAAGGCACGTGAACTCCCATAAATTTATAATTTCACGGGTAAGAACGAACGGAACGATTTGATTTCTTTAAATTTCGTTGCAGAAACTTCAATTGGAACGTGAGAAATTAACGAGCGAATTGGATACCCACCGGCGAACCTTTGTCCGAGCTATAGATGATGTTCAGGAGATTGAAATAATGCTCGATAGAACAGCCAAGCTTTACGTCGAAACTTTGAGAGAACAATTTCAAATGATAAATCGCTGGAAGCAAAGTGTTTCCGTTCTCAAACAGAGAGACAATGGTATCCAGGAGATGCTCAGGGTAATTAAATGCAATGAACCTCGAACTTAATTTTTCTAGCATAGTATCTTGGTTTTTATATATTTTTTTTGAATTCTGAATCTCGGATTGTCGAGTTTGGACTAATTGGGCAAAATAAAAAAATTGCACATTGTGAATGGATCGTTCTTACGCGGTGTGTTAGGTTCAAAATTAACCTTTTAAGAAATCTTTGCCAAAGTTGTAGCCACTCAAAAGAAGTCTGCTATGCGGTGAGCTGGTTTAATTTTTCGAGTCTAACGCACATGCATTATTTTAAAGATTCAAAATATTTTATGTATTCGTGTTTAAGAAATCTCAAGAACAAAATCAATAGAATAAAACTTTCTCAATGAGGTTGTACAATACAGTGAAAATTGCACATTGGCTTTTTCTACATGTTGGTATGTTATTTTTATTCATGAAGGAAATCGACACACTCCGTGAGATTGGCTGTGAAAAGGTAGAAAATTTACGAGAATCCGAGCAATTTCTCGAAAATCAAAAAAACAGCAACAAACACTTGGAAGATTCGATAAGAAAGCTCGAAAGAAAGCTCACCGGGATAAAGGACGAGCTTTTTAGCTTAAATCGTGAGATTTGCGTCTATGAATTGGAATTTAAGACGCAGACGAAGACTCTCGAGGACTTAGGCCGACGAAGTCGTCAGATGCGCGCAGATGTGAAGCAAAGAAACGTTGCATTGAGGAAAAAGTATAAAAAGGCGGACGAAACGAAAAACCAGATACAGGAAATTCGAAGTACACTCAAAGAGATTGGGGCGCGGAGTTTGAACATCGGTGACGGATTGATGGAGCTGGAAAATATGATCGAGGTGAAAACTTGTTATTTAGCACATAAATCGAAATTTTAATAATCGACCTTGTGAATTATAGAAGGAAGAAAAACGAAAAACACTCGTAGCCAAGGAGACAAGTCGCTTGCAAGCTCTGATACTTCGTACAAACAGTCAAATAAATGATCTCGAGAGCGAGAAGAAAATTCTCGATCTACAGAAACAGGGAGAACTGAAGAAAGCTGAGCTTCTTGGAGCATATGAGAAACGTGAAGAGAAACTTCTGAATGAGAAGAAAAAGGTCATATATCATCTTGATTTTGAAATCGAAAAATGTGAGATGCGTCTAGAGCGTGCGACCGGTACTGGTGGTATTGACAAAACGGAAATGGACAAAAAATCAAAGACCATTGAGGATCTCGAGAAAGTTTTGAGTGACACGACCCAAGTGAACAAATTGCTACAGGGGCAAATTGCATGCTTAGAGGTAAACCGATATCAAGTTCCGTTTTTACTACCGTCAGTAACTTTCTTAATTCTAAACCTCGCTAAATTTAATTTTTTTTAAATTTTAACATCTCTTCAGCATGATATGAGAAAAGTATCGAATAGCCTGGCGAGCGACAGCGACGAGCTCGAACGTCTAAGGAACAAAAAGCAAGATTTGAGTTTGTTTTTGGATGGTAGTGAAAAACAATTGAAATCGATGCAATCACAAAATGAGGAGAGACAAGTGGAAGAGAGCATTCTGAGCTTGAGGGTCTCTCAAGCCGAACGTCTTCTCGCAAGTATCGGTGACAAAGTTTACAATCTCGACAAGTACAGATTGCAAATAGAAGCTGTGAGTAACAATAATTATTTCCCGAGTCAAAAAAGGAATTAAAAATGTGTGTTTTACAAATCTGCGCTTCCCACTTAATTTTCCTCTTTTACGACGTTAAAAGAAATATATATTTTTTCTCCTAAAGGAAGCTTCGTTTTTATGAAAAAAATGTCAAGATTTTTATGTGGGTATTTTTAAGGGATAATAGGAGTTTAATCATTTGGAAAAATATATATATTTTTTTAAATAATTTAACTTTTGCAAATATTTAATTTTTAATCGATGATATCTCTGTAGCGGTTAATCGTATCGAAAAGTATATAAGGGTTTTTTTTTCGTTTTGAGTCCATTTTTAAATAAAAAAATTGTCCATTTTTTTTAAGCAAATTTAAGCAGTCAAAATAATTTTCAAAAATTAAAATCACGATACCGAAAAACCCCCCTTTCGAATTTTAAACAAAAATTCTCAAAAATACTAGAATTCATTACCAATATTTAAAAAAAAAACGGTGGGACCTCTGGTGGTTCGCGAGTTCGATATTGTTTTTTTAGTATTTCATGTACTTGTTGTTTATTGATTTCTGTCTATCTGTTAATTAATTTGAGCTTCGAATAGTGTAAAAAAATAGTAGTAACGACGCCATTGCTGTTAACGAACATTCTAGAATGATAAACGACTCCGTAAAGGATCTTGTAACAAATTTGTCAAAAATCTTATACCGTCGTATCGAGATCTTTAAGAATGGGCTGCAAAAAATTTACTGCCAATAGAAATTGTTTACCGTGAGAAGATTAATTACTAACGATCGAAGGAATTTTTAATGAATGGACTATTCAAAATAGCGAAGTCGATAAAAAATCTTCAGAAGTATCACTGTATAATTCTGCTTCACAACGGCAAAGTTGTTGCTAAAAGGTGGTCGAATTTCGTCGAAAGCGAGATATATACCATAATTTAAACTTTGAATGTCCGAGAAAAAAACGCGAATCAAATACGAATATAAATACTTGAACGAGAAACGAGTGTTTTATACAAGTATAAAATTGAAAATACGCGTAAAATATTCTACCAAAGCATGTGAACGTGTTATTGACTGACATGATTCTTTTTTACTATTTTTATACACTATTTGAAGCTCAAATTAATTAACAGATAGAAAAAAATTGATGAACAACAAATAAATGAAATACTAAAAAATCAATATCTTTTTTTTTGTTAATGTTGGTAATGAATTCTAGTATGTTTGAGAATGTTTGTTTGAAATTCGAAGGGGGGTATCATGATTTGAATTTTTGAAAATTATTTTGACTGCTTAAATTTGCTTAAAAAACATTGGACTATTTTTTTACTTAAAGATGGACTCAAAACGAAAAAAACCTTATATACTTTTCGATACGATTAACCACTACAGAGATATCGTCGATTGCAAATTAAACATTTTCAAAAGACGACAATATTCGATGGTCTTATATTCCGCCATGGTGGCTTCAAAAAATTTAATAAAATTTGGGAGTTATTTTTGGGATCCGATGAAATAAGCAAAGTTTCCGTCAAATAAAAAATGGTCAGGTTCGCGTGATGAAAAAGAAGCGCGTTTTCCCCCATATGTATCCCAAAGCAACTGGTTAAAATTTTATGAAGATACAAGCCGTCTAACTATATGTTTTCGTGCTTTTTAAATAACTACCTGAGTGCGCACGCCTGTTTTCATTTAACTTTAAACGCGTCTTTCGTTATACGAATTTTCGAAACCTTTGAACCAATCTTAATCAAATCTACAGTTCAGATTTAATTAAGATGTGCTTTAGATTTTAAACCACACATTCCTCGCATACATAATTTGGGTTATCACTAGAGCTAAGTAAAAATGTTAACTTTTGCTATTTATGTAAAACAAATTTAATAAATTGCATTTATTTAAAGAATATATTTATTCAGCCCTAAAAGAATTAAATCAATATTTGAATCAGTAACTGTTAAAAAATTCCTAAAATTAGCTTTTTTTAAGCACTGAAACTTCTATAGATCCCTTAAATTATCGAAAAACGCGAACGTATATGTATGGGTGACAAAATCATTGTGATCGTTTTAACTTTCATAATCTTGCAAGTAGCGGGTTCAAATATTTTCTACACAATTTCATAATTTTTCTAGGCAATGAAAGAACGAAAAGCGGAGATAAGAGTTCACAAGGAAGCTATGAATCTTCAAAAGCGTTTGTCTCTCAACGACTGCTCCGAATTGCGCGCCTCGATTGGCGAGAGAAAATCACGAATATTGAATCTTCAAGCACGTTACGATATAAGTTTAGCGGCAATGGGTAGCTACAGAAGTAACGACGGTACACCGATAACGACGACTACACTAAAGATTCAGAGCGCTCAGGAGAGATACATGCTGCAGGAAGAGGGTGACAAATTGGACGCTACGATAAGAAGAACCGAGCATGAGATACAAAGTATGGAAAATACATTGAGGGTCGTTAATGCCTGTAACGACAAGTACAAAATGAGTCTTGGGCCGGTAAACGATGATGGTGAAGAGCAGTCAGAGAGACGAAAAATCGACGACCAGATGTACCGTGCAATTGATATTGTGAGACAGAGAAGAGAACAGCTCGAACGGGCGAAGGAGGATATTGAAAAACTTCGTGCTGATTGTGAAAATTTATCGTTGGACGTTCAGAGAGCTAAGGAGGAGAAGGATAATGTGCTGTGGAACTTGGAAAACCACACGAGACAGACAAACGACCAAAAAGAGAGAATTTTACGAGCCGAGAAAATTTCTCGAAAATTGCTCAAGGATATACAACGGATATGCGAGTGCAACAACGACGAGACGATAATTCTTCAAGAGGTGAAGAATACATTCAACATTTTTCGATGTCTGCATAATTTGCTTCTTCACACCGACAGTGATATTTTTCGTGATATTTTTTTAAGATTTTCATGCCAGTATATTAAAAATTGCCTAAAACATCGAGAAGTCATATTTTGTTTAAATGTCCGAAATTCTGCACATAAGCTGAGCCTCGCGCCTTCTTCTTTTGCTATAAGTTTTATAAAAATTCCTTGAGGTGTGCAAATTTTATGCAACTCAAAAATGTCAGTTTCTAATTGTTACGCAGGCGTCCTAGAGACAGTAAAAAATCTTGCAACTTCGACACTTGCACTCCACTTACTCATCATTTTTTCGTATTGACAAAACTTTCTCCATGAGGAAGTGAAAATTGTAAAAGGTACTTGCTCATAGAGGAAGAATTGCGAATGCGTGAAAATAATGCGGCAACGATGTGCAAATTTCGAATTTACACGTTTCTTCTTTACAAATATCTTCTTTGGTCTTCCAATTTCTAAAATGCTTTTAATCAATGTTGCAGCTTTTGGAAAGCGATTTTCTATTTAATCATATAATTTTAATGTGGCCGATTAAGGAATTGATACGAACTTTCTGATTCTATTCAAATTCGTGATATTCTGAAAATTCTTGGAGTTTTACAGAAAGACATTGCCGCTCGCGAGATTCAAGAAAACAATCTCGTGACTCTTCAGCGTATAACCGAGCTGACGATTTGTCACGTCGAGGCCGAGGCTTACGTGAAAAAATTACTGGCATCGAGGAATATCAGTCTGCCGTGTGCCCAGCATTTAAAACCAACGCCGTCGCCAAGTAGATGCGACACGACTACGAGTGATTTGAGCGAACGCGCGAAAAGTCGCATGAGCATCATTTTCAGTTCGCGCGAGAGCTTGGGACGCGTACATAATATTGAGGCACAATTTTCGCCGGATGGCGCAAGATCGACGAGAAAAAACGTCAGTCCAGCTGTACAATCGTCGAGATCAACGGCAAGGAGTCAAGAGTCTCAGAGGGTTAATGCTAAGCACTTGTCAAACAGAAAGAAATAAATAGAAATTTAAAAAATTTTATCCGATGCAATTACAGTCAATTATAATAGTAAAAGAATGTTTTTATTTCTCCGATTTGCCTCAGGTATGCACTTTCTCAGGATCTCAACTATGCACTTTTTGTTTCCATCGAAAAGTGCATAGGTCGAGGCATTTTTTTTTCTTTCCCCATGATGGGAATTCGCTGATTCTTGCCTCTTCCAAACGAACAAAAATTGTATACCATTTGAAAATGATTTAACCTGCTGAAGGCCACCTGGGTCCACAGCGACCCAGTGCCGTCTTTAAAGTGCTGTGTGCAGTAAGAGGAATAAGCGAAGGCCCGCGCTTTTGCTCGGTAAATTAGGAGAAAAATTTGACCTATCCAGCAGGCACGACATCTTTTTCCGTCGGTCCCTGGTCTTCGTACAAAACACTGTAGCGCTTTCTGGATCGCTACAGACCCAGGGTGGAAATATACTTTTTCAAAAACAAATGAAAACGACCTTCACCATCTTGTAGCTGGGAGTCGAGTTTGCAAATCACTATAATTAAATCTATTTAGCGCGATAAACAAAGGAAGAATCGTTAAAAACGTCCGACAAGTTCTACAAGCCAATTTTTCTGACTTTTTTTACATTTATTCACAGTTCTTAAAAAATAAAAATATCGACTGTGGCCTTGCATATTCTCATTTCTGAGATTATAACGATTCGATTTTACTACTTACGCGTTAAAAAATTTGGTTTTAAACGTGTTTTATAAGCAAAAGAAGTTGTGGGTCGCTATAGACGCAGAGTGGACCGATCCAGGATGCTAGAAAATAGTGGCCCTCAGCGGATTAAAATCTCTATTCGAACGTAAATTATACACGGGAAGCATGCAAAACCAGCGACTAATATATGTTCGCTGGAAAAACGTACTAATTTATTGAGTTAACTTATAAAGCCTTTCTGGTGAAAGAATCAAAAAAAATATTTGTTTCCGATATGCCGAAAAAACTATATCCAGCCACAAACGAATTTATTTGCATATTTGGAACTGGTGAACGATTCTGCATCAATATAGATTTTCGTGAATGTAACCACCGACAAGATTTGCTATGATCGATTAATCGATACGACGATACTTGAATTCTTGTAACTTTAGGATTTGAAATTACAGTCTGAACCCCTTTAATTAAATTTTGACCCCCCATCCCTCTAGCGAAAAAACTACCTCATATTCATTTTCCTAATTCTTGAATGATACACGCTTTTTCCTATCAGTACAACAAGGTCAAAGGTCCTCGTTGTCTCAACTGTCTGGATTATTATTATTGTCGGTTTCTGTTTTTTTTTGCAATAACGGCATCACTCCACTGTCGTGGCAGGTCAAAAGTTTACGTTTAGGTTTACGTGAACTCGATTCGCCGGCGATCAACCCGCCTGCATTTTTAATCTTACAACTGTAAGTATACACATTCGAAATGATCTAAAATACTCCCTACTGCCTCTCGGTAAGAAAAAATGAATCATCATTAAATGATTTAAACATTCACATTTTCTATTTTTTCGCTGGAAGTATAAGTCAATAAGTAATAACCTCACTTTTTATCAAGCGTCGTTTCTTAACCTTCTCCAGATGTCTGAGATAACAGAAGTTTCGTGCAACAAGATTTTCGAAGGATGGCAAAAAGTTTACTCCCACGAGAGGTAATGAAAAGTTTTTCAATTTTCTTTCAATCTGTTTCATTTGTAATTTTTTGTATTTTTTGTTTTTTACCAGCAAAGAGCTCAAGTGCAAGATGAATTTTGGTATATTTTTGCCAGCTTGCACGGTGGAACGAAAATTGCCAGTTATTTACTGGCTTTCTGGGCTCACATGCACCGAGGCTAATTTTATTCAGAAAGCCGGAGCTCAGCGATATGCGGCAGAGCATGAGGTGATAATCGTAGCACCCGATACAAGTCCAAGAGGCCTTAATATTCCTGGAGAGGAGGATAGTTGGGACTTTGGGACAGGAGCTGGTTTCTACTTGAATGCTGCTAAAGATCCTTGGAAAGAAAATTACAGGATGTATAGTTATATTACTAAAGAACTGCTGGAGCTTGTGACTGAAAAGTTCCCTGTTATACCTGGACTGCAATCAATAATGGGGCACAGGCAAGTTTATAGTTTTTTTCATCATCCAGATTATCGTCACTCGTTCTTATTCTGTCCATACTGTCCGACCTGTCAATAAGGCTGCAAAAGCCCCCAAGGGGAAGTCGTACATACAGGTCCGAAATCTCCTATGGTGGGGGGTGACATAGTACTCGAAGCACTGCCGTCAGAGCGCTGTGCCATCGAGTGCCATCCTAGTGCCACCATGTGTGAGAGAGAGAGAGATGACAGCGCATGTGCAGTCATTAATTAAGGAGTATTACTATGTATTTCACTTTGGCAGTCGATAGTAGCGACGTTGCAATAATGTAAACTAAAAACTCCTTCGAATTCTGTCACCCCCACCACCGAAAGAACAATAGAGATATCAGACCTAGGTCCGATATCTCCTATGGTGGGGGGTGACATAGTACTCGAAGCAGTGCCGTCAGAGCGCTGTGATCGAGAGTCATCCTAGTGCCACCATGTGTGAGAGAGAGATAGATGACAGCACATGCGCAGTCATTAATTAAGGAGTATTACTATATATTTCACTTTGGCAGTCGGTAGTAGCGACGTGGCAATAATGTAAACTAAAAACTCCTTCGAATTCTATGTCACCCCCAACACCGAAAGAACAATAGAGATATCAGACCTGTATGTACGACCGTGGGAAGAGTTTTCTCGGATTCGAATACCATCATCAGGCGCGCGCCTCGCGCCCTCACAATCAGACTCTCTCTGTCTCTATCTTTCCTTTAGGCCTTGGCTGGGTGGCCTTATTCAAAGGTTCGCACGCGAAAAACTCGAGTTCGAAATTCGAGTCTGATGTGAGTCAGAGAAGTGCTCGACCGAGAAACTGGGGAAGCGGCCTTATTGACAGGTCGGACTGTACTTTTAAATTATTCTTCTTACAACAAATACCTAAAAAATTCTCGTAAGAGTGTTGCTATTCGCTCACTCCGCGTAGAATGCACGGATCCGTACGTACACGCGGAAAATTTCCTCTATTTCTATTGGGTTAGGGAAAAAGTAATTTCGGGTTTTTCATGTTTTTCAAAGCGAATTTATTAATATAAATCTCAAACATTAATCAATTATGACAATTATATATGTGGATAATTCCATGTCAAATCGACCAAGCGTTGGAATCGATCCCTTTCAATTTCGATGAAATTTGGTCAGAAGTTTTCGTTTCTAATAAAATAAAGTTCCACCAAAAGAAAAAAATAAAAAAAAAAAAATTTTCGAAAGTTATGCAAGATTCAAAATTTTACAATTTTTTTAATCTTTCAAGTTTATTTTTTAAATATCTCGAAAACTATTATAGTTACGAAAAAATTGTTCTGGGTTCGTCTTGAAGAGTATACATTTGCTGACGAAAAAAAAAAAAATTCCGAAATTTGTTGAAAAATGATGAATTTGGAGAATTTTGTAGTTTTTAAAATCGTGCAAATCCACAATCAACATTAAATTTGTTGTTCAATTTTTTAAATCTAATACCTTGTACTGATCTTAAAAGATCTTGAAATTTTCAGAACGGTGTTTTTTGTTTTTTTCAAAAATATAAATTTTTTAATTTTAAAAAACCGTGTAAATCCACGATCAACATCAAATTTTTGGTCTAATTTTTTTTATATAATACCTTGTATTGATCTTAAAAAATCCTGAAAATTTCAGGATCTTTTAAGATTAGTATAAGGTAGTATTATATAAAAAAATGAAACCAAAAATTTAATGATGATCGTGGATTTGCATGATTTTTAAAAATTCAAAATTCTCCAAATTCATCATTTTTCAAAAAAAAAATTTCCGAATATTGATTTTTTTCATAGCCTCAAGTATACTCTTCAAGACGAACCCAGAACGATTTTCTTGTAACTATAATAATTTTCGAGATATTTAAAAAATAAAATTGAAAGCTTTAAGAAATTGCGAAATTTTGAATCTTGCATAACTTTCGAAAAAAAAAAATTTCCTTTGGTAGAACTTCGTTTTATTGAAAACGATAACTAATTATCAATTTTCATCGAAATTGAAAGGGGTCGATTTGACATGGAATGACCCATGTATCATTTTGACAGATGCCCTTTTGCCACTTTTCTGTTAAAACCATAATTCTGCTCTGTAGAACTTCTGACATTTCTGGACATTTTTCACAAGCCTCTTTTGAAGCCGAGTTTTGGAAGACAACGCCTTTCCTATTGATCAATTCTGGCCGTTTTTTTTAATCGGCTGCTTCAATCGCATTAGTTGTTGACAGTAGAGAGTTGAATTAATGGTTTGGCCAGGTTCAAGGAGCTCATGATGAACAATTCTTTTCCAATCCCACCAAACACTCAGCATCACCTTCCTTGGCGTCAATACGTCAAATTTTATTGTCGTACGTGATCCACTTTTCATCGCCCGTAATCATTCGTTTCAAAAATGGCTCGATTTCGTTTCGTATCAGCAGCGTTTCACAAATGGAAACTCGGTCCATTAAATTTTTCACTGTTAATTCACGTGGAGCCCAAGTTTCAAGCTTTTTTCGGTGTCCAGTTTTATGTAAATGGTTCAAAACTGTTTCATCATCGATGTTTATTTCCGTATAGCGATGTCGCGAGATGAAATATGTCGGTCTATCGCGATTTTTTTCAGAATTTCATCGACTTTTTCAACGATTGGTCGGCCAGGGCGACACCAAAACACACCGTGCATAGGGTTGCCAGATGGTATCCAAAAGGAGGACATGTCCTCCTTTTCCACATTTTGTCCTCCCGTTCTCCTTTACCTACTGTATGTCCTCCTAACACCTAAAATAAACCTAATATGTGAAAACCTAAAATGTGAGGATTTAGTTCCATTCATTGAGTTCTTGAGCGTCATACGTGTAGAAATTGACGATGTTATATTATATGATTAATTTTGTTATTTGATTTTATTTCTTCAATCGAAATCGGATGATTTTTCTGATAACAAATATTATGATTTGAAACTTCAAAAGTGCCAAAAACATTGAATGTTTCTCAGAACTGCTTAAGGCCGCCTCCTAGTGAGAAGGTTGTTTTTTTAAATGCTTTTTCGGAAATTTTTTTTTGACAAACCATTGAAATAAAATAATTTATGAATTGTGTATAATTTTTATTAACATTTGAACAAACTTTGTCAATTTAATTGTCAAATATAATCGGAGACACACCGCCCAACAGGAACACATATAAAAAAAGGTGCTCCACTGCTGCCATGATTCCGGCCGTTCTGCTTATCATAAATAAGAAAACTAAACGCCATTTCAATTGTGAGACTTGCTTAAGGCTCTACTTGGAAACAAAATAAAGTCAGAATTAAAAAAAAAATCACTTTTTTCACGCGTTAGAAAAAAAAATCAATTTTTCGCACATTTTTGGGGTCTATTTAGCTAGTAAAAAGAAAACTAACGAAGCAATCGTAATTATATTGATTCAAGTTGTAGTTATATATGTACTAAAGATGGTGTATAAATTTGAGTAGAATCGATTGACTAGTTTTTGAGATATCATGGCAGCAGTTTGAAAAAGCAGTTTGTTCCTGCTGGGCGGTGTATCCCCGATTATTCTTAATACTTTCACTTCAAAAAATTCACAAAGTTTGTTCAAATGTTGATAAAAATGATACACAATTCATAAATTATTTTATTTTAATGGTTTGTCAAAAAAAAAATCCCAAAAGGCATTAAAAAAACAGCCTTCACACTAGACGACCGCCTTAAGATCTGAGAGTTTAATTTTTCTATGAGCGCCCATAACGCGAATCTACAAAAAGTTTTCTCGCTTATTAAAACTCAGTGGCGTAAAGAGAGAAACAGACTAAGTGTGGAGTCAGTTAAATATTTAATTGTTACTGAATATAATTTTAAAAATATGACATGGAAAGATGTTTATAATTATTTGTTGGAAAACCAAGAACTCCTTGCGAAAATTGGTAGCTCAGCTATATGTGATAATTAAAGTAAAGTAAATTATATAAGAAATTCGTTTCACCATGAATGTCCTCCTTTTTTAAAGAAAATCCTCCTTTTTATACCCATCAGTCCTCCTTTATTAAATTATCATCTGGCAACCCTAACCGTGCACGACTTTATCTGACGGCAGCTGGAGTCGCTATTTTGGATTATTTTTTTATAAACAAAATAAGAATTTACTCTCTATTAATAGGAGTATAAAATACGTAAGAACCCATTTCGAAAAGCATTTATTTTATATCAAAAACAAAATTCCCAAAGTTCATGCATTTTTCATGTCACTTGACGGTAACCTCACCTTAACAGGGTGAACAGCCGGGGTGTTAAAGTTTATAAGAAAACATATTTTTTGATTGATCAGATTTGCAGATTTGCATAATTTGGCATAGATACTCTACAATAAAAATAATTGAACACATATTTCAGTAGTTCCCGAAATGGTCGGGTGCGTGCATCCATGGGGTACGCGGATTTTAGATGAATCGAGTGGAATCGTCGAGTGGGTTTGGGCATCTGGTTTGGTTTGTGGAATCGTGAGGTGCATTCGTCCACGGGATACATGGATTTGTAGATTACGCCAATTTTTTATTCTTGAAATTCTCATTTTTTCGGTTCAAATATCAGGATATCGTTGATTAATGGTCAAAACTTAGCGCCCCGGATATCAAAGTATCTCCACAACATTTCGGATTAACCCGTAGACGAAATTCTGAGTTTTATTACAGCGTCTGTATGCAGTACCGTAAGCCGACGTGCGTTTCTCCACGTTTCTAAACGGTATTGTGTGATTCGCACAAACAAAATTTGCAGCACGGAGATTTCCCGTCTGCGCGCACGGTACCGCGTATACATAGATTCGGGCGAATGACCATTTCGTAATTTTGCGCTACCCTTGCGCACCTTGTCGCACACGATAATATTCAGAGGCTTTTTTCTAGCATTTATAAGAAAAATCAACGAAATCGTTCAAACTGTAGAGATTACTGTTACTTATTCTTCTCATTTTGTTTGTATTTTCGAATCTTTAATCTTACAACAAATTATTCGATGCTCCTTGACGCTGAATTAATATTGACCTATCTTTATGAGCCTCATCGCTCATTTTAAGCAACATTGCAAATTTTCATACATCACATATAAAAGGAATGTACAAAATGTAAAAATGTGTTTCAATGCTTAAAACTTTTCAACGACCAAAATAAATTTCAGCTTCCCAAGTAGAAGGAAAAAGATTCTGAATTCATGGATTGTTCGCTTATTATATGTTTCACCTTTCACGAAACTTTGTGAGAGCGCCAAAATCGAGAATGCGAGAATTAGTAATAAAAGATTTAATAGTGCAAAAACAAATATAATAAAAAATGCATTTTTTTGCGGTTGTTACTGTGGCATGCACAGGTTAGTTGAATTCCATATAGAATCTCGATTATCTCGGTGATCGGTTCCTCCGTGACGTTTATTTCGGCCAGCTTCAAAATTCGAATTCGCACTTACATGTGCCACTTGCATTTCACCGTTAGGTGGATTATCAAAACTATATTTGGCCTCAATCAAGGAGATAAAATCCGGTTTTTATTGTACTGAGATTCCGAAAATGGTCCACGTTCTAGCAGTTGATGATTTTTACAAAATATTTGACGATTTTCAGTATGGGCGGTCACGGTGCTCTGATCTGTGCAATGAAGAATCCTCACCTCTACAAGTCCGTATCAGCTTTCGCCCCAATTAGCAATCCGACTCAATGTCCATGGGGCAAAAAGGCATTTACCGGATATCTGGGAGACAATGAGAAAGATTGGGCCGAATGGGACTCATCGATTCTCGCCAAGAAGTACGATGGTCCGGTTCTCTCAATCTTGGTTGATCAGGTAAAATTATATCCTCAAAAACGTGTGTCATGCTAAAAAATAAATAATTAAATAACCCGTAATAAATTCGCAGGGTAAAGAGGACAATTTTTTGGAACAATTAATGCCCGATACTTTGCTCGCTGCAACCAAAGACGTTAATCTTAATCTGGAGCTCAGATGGCAAGATGGCTACGATCACAGTTATTTTTTCATCTCGACTTTCATCGAGGATCACATAAAACATCATATCAAGTATCTTCAGAAAAATTGAGCATTTTTAAAGAGTTCATCGCCGACAATTTAATGAAATTGTCTGTTTTGAATTGTTTTGAATATATCATAACTCGTGGGAATCAATAGAACAACCGCGAATACACTCGGATAGATTTTATTTTATTTTTTGTTACAATTTTTACTTTCCATATATATAATACCGTGAATGAAAATAATTTTGCGTTAATTTGCTCGTGACGGTTGTCGAATGTTGTGCCAATATTTGACAATCGGTTCGCGCTTTTGCCATATATTGGAGTTTCCCCAGGTTTGCCAAAATCTGTAAATTGTACAATGGGGTTGAAGTAAAATGTCTCTGTTTTCAACAAAACAAATCGTACACGACATTGGCTTACATTCCGAATATAGCACCGCCTAAATGAGCTGCATGATCCATGAATCTCCAACCAAATACGCATCCCAATGTGTCCATTGCGATAAGACCCTTCAGAGCCTGTGCGATGCCGGATTTACAATTTTTTTTTCTTTCTCGAATGATCGTTGCTCGGGGTAACGCCACTGTGACGGGTCAAAAAAATGGATTTTTTTTTCAATTTTTTAAAAGTATATATATTCAAAAAGATGTTCAACAAATTTTTAATTCAAGATCTTAAAAATTGACTGAGATGTACCCAAAGGAAGAGCAGGGAGTCCTTTGGGACTATCTGCCATCACATGGTCCGGGAATAGATAGTTCAATGTGGGTATAAATTTTCAAGATATAACTACGTTCAGAGTAAACGAATATGCAATGAAAACTTTAAACGCTTATATCTCAAAACGACTTTCTTTGAACACCGTGGCATCGATTGCTGGAAGACCAATGAACCGAATGTATTTTTTTTTAATTTTAAATTAAAAACCGGTCAAAAAAAGAAAAAATTCAAATCAGCGCCATTTCGCGAAGAAAATTATATTTAAAAAATGGCTACACTTAACGATACGATACGCTTAACGATTGTGTAGATTGAAAACAAATTTGGGTTTTTGATTTCAAATTATTTTTGATTGTTGTATCGCTGCCACTAGGAGTCATTTTTTTATTACGTCATTACATTCATGGTAATAACTTTGTCAATTTTTAATATTTTTCAATAAAAAGTTGTATGAATATAGTTGAATATATATTTAATAAATAGCTTTTTTCTGATCCTCAAATAATCATCGCTACTTACAAAAAGAAATTCGCCAAACCTGGCTATTTTTGGCCCCGTCACAGTGGCGTTCCCCCTTAATACAATTTCACAAAATCTTGAAAAAATAACTCACACTGCCAGCGGTGAATGCCCACATTGGTACAAATGCTATGCTGAACATCATTTCAGGATATTGCATGCAGATGAAACTTACGAGGCCCATTATAGCACCAGACTGCGCAATCGAGAAAATAGTTGAATGTTACATTTTTTTTTCATTTTGCCAGCTCCGAGAGAAAAGTGTTTTAAAAGTTTTTGTCTTTAAGGGGATCGGCAAACCTGATTCCGAGCTATATGAAGCAAAGCTGTCACAAAGCTTTTGATTTTTTTGGGGACTATTTGCAGCGTAGATTTTAACTGTGAAACAATTAATTTTAAAATTTCAATTCTGCGGTATTTTGCTTCCTCATAAAGGAAGCTTTGTTTTCGCGAAAAAATTTTTTTTCGCAATTTTCATGTCAGTATGTTCAAAATGTCCCAAAACATCGAGAAATCACATTTAGAAAAAATGTCCGGACGTATGTGTGTGTGTGTGTGTGTGTGTGTGTGTGTGTGCGTGTGTGTATGTACGCTTTGTGTTTTCCTTAAAATGAATATGTCTGGAGAACGCTTTGGCCGATCGACTCGAAATTTGGTATATAAGTAGACTACGTATGTCCCTGTTGTAAGTGCAATTTTTTTCGAAATTGCAAAATAATTGTCTATTTGGCTGGATTTAGTATTTTCTGTAAATTACTTGTTAGTCGTTTAACTTTCGTAATTTTGCAATTACCACCCTGAAATTTTATGTGCAGATACACTTTATAATAAGGACGGTTGGGATTGAAATTGGGAAAAATCGCTCAAGAGGTTCGGTTTGAACAAAAAAATTAATTTTTCGCAAAAAATTTGTAAGTTCTCTAACTTTTGTCATTTTACATTTATCTCGCTGATTTTTTTTGTGACGATACAATCAATGACAATGAAAAATAATACCGAATTTCATAAAAATCGCCCGAGAGGGTTCGGTTAAAATTTTTTTTTGAAACTTCCATAAAAATTTTGTTAATGCTCCGACATCCGCATTTTTAGAAGTATCAAGCTAAAACTCTTTGCACGAATACACTAGATGATAAGAATGGTTAGGGTTGAATTTGGTGAAAAACGCTTAAGATGTTCGTTCGCAAAATTTTTCTGAAATTTTCGAAAAATACTTGTTAACACTAAGTTTCCTAATTTAGCAGCAATCGAGTTCACTTCTCTAGTACCAATACACTGGATGACAAAAACAATTAATAATGTAATTGAACGGAATTGCTAAAAAATCATGCAAATTAGAAATTTGCACAGAACTTCTTCATTTGTTTCCGTCGTTCGTGAAGCTTCCTTTATGAGGAAGCCATGATAATAAACGTACATGTCATAAAGGTGGTCAAGGAGATCCTCATAAAGGAGGGTTGACGAACGACGGAAAAAAATGAGGAAACTATGTGCAAATTTCTAATTTGCATGATTTTTTATTTTATTTTCAGCGAAATAATGAAGATATCGCAAAATCGATACGATTGATTTTGAGCATTGAAATTTAGAGGATCTATGAATTTGTTCAGATTTTGAATCTAATTTTTAGTATTTTTGTTGTATTATTTACACGAAAAAAAATTATTTTTCCCCGGAAAAATATGTTTGAGTCACATACTGTGAACCCCCATAAACATTTCTATTTTTAACCGACTTCAAAAAAGGGAAGAGGTTCTCAATTCGGTTGTATTTTTTTTTCTTTTATGTTTGTTATTGTTCATCATTTTCTTCTACATAGGAGTGAATATGATACTTTTCCAAGTTTCCCATAAAAGAACTAAATTTTGGTCTATTGAAAAGGAGATCATAATCACAACGTTGCATGGGAAACCAGAGTTAGTGAGAAAATCAGCTGAGAATTGATAGGGTAAAGTGGGGTGATGTGATCCGTGGGGTAACGTGGAACATGGTGATTTATTTTAATAAAAACCGACATCTGCGTATACGTAGTAGTGCTATCTATTACTTTTGTGCTCAACTTTTTTATCGTGAATAGTTTGTGTGCGCACCGCTGTTCCAGACCGGATATGGACGAACAAAAATTTCACGACATTTTTGACAAACGCTCAAAAAAACGGGCTATAGGGTTAATTTTCGTCGCTTTTTCAAGGTAACTGTATTTACTAAGGTAATTGTATTTATGTGGCCTCCTTCGGAATAAAAAAGCGTCAGTGGGGGGGATGTGAACCATTCATCTAACGCTATTTTTTTTATATGCCCTTATTTTTTATGTATTTTCAGCAAACGGCGGCGCGAATCTTTCGTCGTCGTACGCTTTGCGCGCTTTTGATGCCGAAAAAATAGAATCACAATAAAACGATGTACTGCAGCAAATGCGACCGTCCATTTGATTTGAAATTCGCACACACGGCGAATCGCGGGTTCTTCGCTTGCAAAAACTGTCATTCAGATAATGACAGCGACGAATAAAAGTTCCATTATCTGTCTTATTTCCACTTTTCTACCTTTGTGAGCTACATCGTGACCTAAATTAATAAATATTACATTTGAATATAATTGGTTTCTCTTTGATTCTATTAAAACCTGTGTGTAGTACATCACAAGAATAAATGGTATACCTATGGAAATAGAAATGATTTTATTGTCACATTAACATTTATTACTATATAAGAACCTCAGTCGAAGATGACCATCGATTTTTGTTGATATTTATACGTTTTACAATGGAATTTCAGGGTTGGTTCGCATAACCCCGCCATTTTGTGAAGTGAAAAAACGATTTTTGAGAAAATTGAGATTTTTCAACAAAGAATGGAATTTTTTTTAATCCGACTGTACCAAAATGTACTATGAGACTCTTTAAAGGATATAGTCAACAGATTTGCGAATAAGAAAATTCTTGACACTTTTATTGGACTTCGTAAAAACGTGGTTCACATTACCCCACTTTACCCTATAAACAAATACTTCATT
This sequence comes from Alloplasta piceator, assembly GCA_946863875.1. Classification (NCBI taxonomy): domain Eukaryota; kingdom Metazoa; phylum Arthropoda; class Insecta; order Hymenoptera; family Ichneumonidae; genus Alloplasta; species Alloplasta piceator. The sequence continues at coordinate 17,261,207 of OX333078.1, forward strand.
ATTATTTTTTTTTGAAAAATCTTGGATTTCATTATTTTTGTTCTGCGGATTTCATATTCCTGCCCTTGTCAAATATTATTTTTGTCGCGACTTTTCAGCTCATTTTATGCTTATTTCCTTTTTTGTTGACATTTTATGTTTTCAGATATGTATCTTTTTATTCCGACTTTTTTTTTGACGAAAAACCTTCACACGACAAAATCGTTCTTGTCCGAAGCTACATATTTAAAGAGAAATAAATTTGCCATTTTTCAGGTGAAGTGCCCTGTTCCCCGGTCTTCTTGAACCCCTTATCTATTCATGATACATAAATATCATCAAATAGGTCTCACGTATAAATGCAGGCTAATGAAGTTAAGAACTAACAAACAGTGTCTGCCATGGACTGTTATGGACAGTATGTGCATGAAGAGTTGTGAAGGTGTTATATTCACTCCTATGTAGAAGTAAATGATGAACCATAACAAACATTAAAAAAAAGAAAAAAAAAATACAACCGAATTGAGAACCTCCTCCCTTTTTTGAAGTCGGTTAAAAATATAAATATTTATGGGGGTTCCCAGTAAGTGGCTCCAACATATTTTTCCGAGGCAAAATATTTTTTGTTGTTGTAAATAATACATCAAAAATACTAAAAATTCGATTAAAAATCTGAAAAAATTCATACATCCTCTATATTCCAATACCCAAAATCAATCGTATCGATTTTGCGATATCTTCATTATTTCGCTGAAAATAAAATAAAAAACACCGCAGAATTGAAATTTTAATATCAATTGTTTCACAGTTGAAATCTACGCTGTAAATAGTCCCCGCACAAAAAATCGAAAGCTTTGTGACAGCTTTGCTTCATGTAGCTCGGAATCAGGGTTGCCGATCCCCTTAATACGTGCACTATGTACAATTTTTTGAATAATCGAAGGCATATTGAACAATTTGTTTGGAATTATCGATATAAATCAAACTAGTAGAGCTTTTCTTATTGATATCATAGGGTAATTATTAAACTTCGCAAATACATAAAAATTGAACATCCTGAAGCTTGTTAAGCGGGAAAAAAATTGTATATTGATTCATAGAAAGAATAAATCTTGGATATGGAGAAAAAACGAAAGTAAAATAATACTTACAGCTCCTAGAGATACTCCAGGCATGCCAGAAGCTGTTTTGTAGGCGTGACTCGCGAGACTCGAAAAAACACCGCCCATCAGGTAAAACGCGGTAAATTGTTCCTTACCGAGGGTTGAAACGCCCACGGTACTAAAGCTATGTAGTACATACATGTTCGCAACCAAATGGAGGAAAGAATAGTGCGAAAAAGCGGACAACAGCATTGGCCAACAGGTTACACCTTGTTGGAAATGGGAAAAAGAAAATATATCCATAAAGCAATATTGGCGTCTATGGCAATATGCACGTTTCTTGATGTCCCCATCTTACTAACTTGACGACGGATTGGCGAGAAAGTATTTCGTCATCGTACTGTACAATGTGGGTATACGCCAACAAACAAAAACGAGAATGTTGAGAAAACAAATGGGTGCGAAAACTCGTTGTCCATCACTGAGACTTTGCCACCATTTCTCAGCTTCACCACGCCATCCTGGCCGCTGGAACAGTATCAATGAATTAAATGAATTAAATCTATTTCTTTTTTAGTTACAATTACGTTCAAAAGTAGAGATATTCACCATCATTTTAGAAGATTTAAAACTAATGCAACGTAAAACATCCCACAATGTTAAATTTTGGAAAAGTTGTGAAAGATATCCATAGGAATGAGATTCGAGCACTATTTTTTTTTTCAAGTTTTAAGTAAAATAAAGATACGTGCGCTGGAATTACTTCCATTAAACGTAAGCGCGTGGTTATTATTCAGACATGTATTTATATAGGGCGTGTAAGAAATTCCTACGATTTTCAGGTCAGCAATCAGAGATTATTGTTAGCAATAATTATTTTTGAAAATAGTACGAAAGAAGTCGTCTGCCAAAATCCATTGAAAAAATTGTTCGAGAGTTTCAGAGTTTATAAAATTTTCAAATTGTCATCATAGAGAAGGTCAACAAATGGCCCATAGAGGGTGCAGATTGGCAATTTAAACTTAAGGAGGCTCATCTGGTACACGATTTATAAAACAGATATTGATAAAAAAAAATCAGAATAAAGTTATTAGTATCTAAAAAGTCATCTGTTAAAATTTCAAGATCTGAGGATACCTTGTTCGTGAGAAATAAATAAAAATGTAATTCCTAAATTAACATGGACCTTTATGGGTTTCACTGGTTTTTTCCGTCTATAAATATTAAATTCACAATCATTACAAATAGATTTTGATGAAAATTTAAGAATAAAAAAATATCTGAGGAACATTTATAGAGCTTCATAAAGTCGATTAGGTACTTGTGAGATTCAGAATAAATTAATTTATCTCGAAAAATGATGATTACTTTGAGGGTAAGCGTTGTCAATGACTACGCTAGTCACCGCTATTTTTCTTTTGACTCACTCGGTACCAGATGAACCCCCTTAAAATATCAATACTTTCATAATAAATAAATAGTCTAACGTGTAAATAAGAAATGCCATTGTAAACACTGTAAATTTTTTCCAGTTCTTTGCTTTTTTCTTCTTCTTTGAACTGTGCAAATCATTTTTGAAACTTCAGTATCTTAATATCTTTTAGTATTTCTCAATTTTTCTTTCCTCATAAGGGAAGGTTTGTTTTCGTGAAGTTTTTTTTTCGAGATTTTCATGTCAGTATGTTCAAAATGTCCGGACGTATGTGGAAAATTGGTATACAAGTAAACCGTGTCCCTGTACTCAGTGCAATTTTTTTTGAAATTGCAAAATACTTGTCAAATTAGCGGGATTTTGAATTTTTTGTAAAATGTTTGTGAGTCGTCCAACTTTCGTAGTTTTGCAGTTATCATCTTGAAATTTTATGTGCAGATACCCTTTATAGTAAGGATGGTTGAGATTGAATTTTTCAAAAATCGCTCAAGAGGTTCGGTTTGAACAAAAATTTTAATTTTTCGCAAAAAATTTGTAAGTTCTCTAACTTTTGTCGAGCTGATTTTTTTTGTGACAAGACATTCAATGACAAGGAAAAATAATACTAAATTTCAGAAAAATTACTTGAGGTTTGGTTAAAAAAAAAATTTTGCTAATGCTCCAACATTTGCATTTTTAGAAGTATCAAGCTACAAATTTTTTCCCAAATACACTGGATGACAAAAATGGTTAATGTTGAATTTGGTAAAAAACGCTCGAGAGGTTTGTTCTCAGAAATTTTTTGAAATTTTCGAAGAATGCTTGTGAACACCAAGTTTCCTAATTTAGCAGTTTCTTTAGCACCAATACACTAGATGACAAAAACAAATAATAATGTAATTGAACGGAATTGCTAGAAAATCATGCAAATTGGAATATTGCACATACTTTCTTTATTTGTTTCCATCGCTCGTGAAGCTTCTTTTACGAGGAAGCCATGATAATAAACATACATATGTCATAAAGATGGTCAAGGAGGTCCTCATAAGGGAGGGTTCACGAACGATGGAAAAACATGAGGAAGCTATGTGCAAATTTCAAATTTTTTTTCTATGTTGCTGTAAATTAGAATGACAAATAGCGGATATTTAAACATACGCTCAATCGTCGCTGAGTCTCAGAGTGGAACTGATTGATTACACGGTGGGTGTATTTTCGAATTCTTTCGTACTCCCATATGGAAGCTGCCACAATGGTCGTGCCACTGAACTATAATGGAAATTCAATGAAATTTAAATTTTGTATGCCGGTAAAATATATAAAAAGAACGTTGCAAGGGTCGTCAAACTCAAATGCACTTACGGCAATGGTAAATCCAAGGGGTTTCCATAACTTTCTGGGGTTGAGAGTTCCTCCTATCAGTGAATTAGAATTCGCTATATCAGTCTCTTTGGAGATATCTCTGTTTCTCTTGAATCCTCTAGAATGTCTCCACGATGTCTGTATCTGAAGTCTTGTTTTTTGACAATGGACATTTCCGAAAATACTGCAACACGATGAAACGTCATTTCATAACCTCAAAAATATCATTAACTAACTTTTTTTCAAAATTTTACCATCTGCCTGATGTTTCACCGAGATACAATAATGCCCTGAAAGCCATGGACCCTGATCCTTGCATTGACGAAAAATTTATTTTTTCTTCGTTATTATGAATCCTGGATCATCTGCAAAATGTATTCATTTTATGGCCGAATCAGCTGATGTAAGTCACGAACAAATTTCGTCGCGCCCCCGGTGTCAGTTCGAAATGTCCGTCAACGAGAAGCGTGACAAAAGAATGGCCCAAAATACCAACATTTAAATGCTCAAAATACAGCACAAGTATTTTTTTGTCAATTTTCATTAAACGAAAAGAGAACAACGACCAAAAACACAACAAACGTGTCAGAGAAAATTTCGATCAACGCCGAAAGTGAGGTTATGTTCGACCCAACGTTGGAAATGAAAAATTCCCGACGTCAAGGAACTGAATAAATCAAAAAGGAAAGCTTCGAAGGGTTCAGCGGTGAAAATTTTTTTCCACAAATTCTTTGGATATTTATTCGGATTAACTTTTTTCAAATATTTTGTTCGCGAGACACAAACGTCCGCGCGCGCGCGCTATCTCGGTAAGTTCGATTGGTCTCGATGCAGCAGCGCACATCAGTAATCAGTTATCGTCGAGCTACGGTGGCGTGCAGCGTCGTGTGTGCACTGCTGAAAGGGTCGTGCTGTTGGTAATAGGCCGAGCAAGTGTTTTTCTGTTTCGTGTTCTCATGCGCGAAATTAAGTATCGCGATTCCGATAGAGATCTATAAGAATAATGTAGAGTGAAAAATAATATACATATACAAATTTAGCAGAGAAAATTGTCATATTGTTATTGAACGTGACGAAAAGAACTGTATGAGCGTATTTGGTTAACAAACGTTTATTATACTTATATATTATAGTCGAAGCGCGCACGATCGGAGATTCGCCCGCGCACCGCGAGCAAGAGAGAGAGAGGAGCGAGAAAGAGAGAGAGAGAGAGAGAGAGAGAGAGAGAGAGAGAGAGAGAGAGAGAGAGAGAGAGAGAGAGAGAGAGAGAGAGAGGGAGAGAGAGAGAGACAGAGACAGAGAGATAGAGCGCTGCCGGGATCCATGTTACTCGTCGGGGCGAATGACGTCATCAGATGTTGGCGCAAGTGGATTCTCGTACGGTGTGTCTCTTCACAGTGTCTCTGATAATGTTTTCGTGATAATAGTTTGACGTTTTCGTGTTACTAGAAAAGGAAGAAAGATATATTTTACAACTCTCGTGCTCGTATTGTTTTTATTTTCGGGTTCAAGTGAGATTGAGGCAATTCGTAACATCTTTCCGTTTATCGCTGGTTGTTTAGTTTTTTTTGAGGTGCTCCGTTTACAACCGAAGGGTGTTTTAAGAGAGAATTAAAAAAAAAACGAACAGTGCTTATTGAACGTCGAGAAAAAATCAGCGATCTGAGGTGAGTAAGAATATTATATAACACGTTCTGTTTTTTCTTAAATCTTTTCGACATTGTCATTTATTTTGTACTTTCATAGTATAGCGCTATGTTGCCAGTGTGACAGGATAACCTACAATTTTGTTCCTCGGTCATTTTAATTCTTCGTCTTTATCGTCAATTTGCTCATCGATGGATACATTTTTTTCATCAGTTTGACCTCCCTCGAATTGTGTCCATGATCGTTTTCGTGTCTCGTACGAATTCAATAATTCGTCGATGTTGAGAGATTTTTTTGTTTATAATGCTATATTTTTTTTTGCCGACGAGCACAAGATAATTTGTTTTTTACAAAGATTTTTTTTTTATATTCTGCGAAATTGGAGCATTCTTGTGAGGTTTTTTGTATATTTTCGTACATTGGGAGTTTGAAAAAAAAAATTGGCAATGTTCTCGCCGGAAAGTCTGTAAATATTGGTGATATTTCATTAATTTTTTATTTCGGCATTATCATCATAATTATTTCATGAAGAAACCGCCAGGTGTCAGAGTTATTCCAAAATTCTATATATATATATATGAGTCTTTCCATGTCAATTCAACAACGTTTTGTCGGTGACCCTCTTCGATTTTTTTTATTTTGAAATATGTCATTATACATGCAAAAAGAAAGATCCATGTAAATTTTTAGCTCTCTATCTTAAACCATACCGAAGTTATTGATTATTGAAAAAATATTCTTGAAATAATCGTAACTTCTACAATAACCGAACTATTCTAACTTGCTAGAATGTCTTTTTTTTCCAATGTATTTTTTGAAAAAAATATCGAAAATAGAAAAACAATGTTCAATGTCTTTTTAGCCACTTTAAGCTAAAAAATTGGATTTTCTTTCAATGGGACCCCTTTGATTTTTTTCAAACAAAATTATAAAATTCTATGTATAAAAACAAAATTTTTGAGATTTTACCGAAGATGGAATTGAAATAACGTATAATTAAAAAAAAAATTGTTTCCATTTTTTTTCGTAATTTTGATCTGTTTTCCTTCTATGACTACAATAGTTGATGTCAATGATGTTAAAATAATTAATCTAATTTCTTTCACATATTTCCTTTGTAAATTATAATAATTAACATTAAGAATTACAACAAATTTATGTAAAAAAATTGAATAAAGTGCAAAACGTACTTGAATTGTAATCCATGTATATAAATATATATTAAAAAATAATTGAATTTACCAGTTCTGCCACATGAATATTTTTTTCTTCTACCTCGCTTGATAAATCGTTTGAGATTTTTTTTTCACGTATTAAATCGTATTTGTTTTTCGAGTTATTGTGACCCCCCTTGGAAAAACGTTTAACCTTTCGCCCTGGAAGCGTTTAGACGAGCCAGAGAGCGAGGGAGAGGATAGAAAGAATGGAATAAAAATGTACGTAGAAAACGAGAAATGCACGCTAGAGTGAAACAATTGGATTTACATTATCGACGCGAATACCGCTTCGGTAGGCCTCGCTCGCTCTCTCTTCCTCCCTCGTCGTTTTTCGTTCTTCGCGAGTAGAGGGCGAGACTCACCCTCTTTGCAAGCCGACCTCAATTTACGAGTCGCTCCGTTCACGTGGAAGACTCTCGTCAAGATATCCCCTCTCATCGCTTTTTCTCATTCTCCTTCTCCGTCGACTCGGTCGTTCGTTCTCCCTTTGAGCCTCGTGTTTTCGTCTCTGCGTTCCTCACACCTTTCTTACACAAAGTTCAGAAAATCGTCCCGTCGAATAAAATTATTACATTTAAGGATGTACGCCCAAAATATGCAAATCTATATCAACCGTTGAATTTAAACTATGTTTTAGAGTGAACAATGCCACGTCGTCTGAAATAAGAAATATATGCCCTACCGTCCATTTAGAATATAAAATTAATGTTTTCTGTCTCATTAAACCGTGTGTTATATTCGTACCGGAAGTAGCATAATCTAGGACAAACTGATAAAATAAAGCATGTCTTAGCGTAAAGGAAAAATTGAAAAAAAATCTTATTGAAAACTTCACATTTGTTTACTATTGAATGAGAAAAAAACTGGTGTTGACGTGGACTTTATTAAGAAATCTCAATAAAACGTAGTCGTTCAGTTCATGTGCAAAAAAACTGCCACTACAGTAGCCATTTTTAAATGTACGACCTATGGGGATGGGGCTGCGTTGAGTAGTACGTAAACAGAGTGTGCAGTAGAGTAGTCACGGATGGAAGGCCGTGAGAGTAGTAGAGCGGCACTTTTGCCAAAATTTCTTGATATACACCTCCGCTCAAAAGTTTGGATACACCTGTCGATATTTCTTGTCGCACTAGAGGTTGCATAACTCTGTCAAAAAAGAAGATAATCGAATTTAAAAAAAAGCGTTTTGACGAGAAGGAATTCAGCTTTGTTTCCCCAATTTTTAATATTTTTTATGATTTTTTTTCGACCTGGTTTGCATTTTCAAACGTGACCGTTTTTTGGTATTTTTTCGACTATTGCGAATTGGGCGCATAACTTGAGGACATTTTTTTTAGTTTTTTTCATCCACGGTACATTTGAAAGGGTTAGCACACGCTCCATTTTCATTTTTTTTAAATGTTCGTACGATTTTTTCTCGCAAATTTATTTCACTTTTGGCTAAAAAAGTGGCTAAATTTTGAAAGATGCAACGTAACTCAAAGACTATAGAGTTTAAGAGAAAATGTCAATCATGACAAAAGGAGCGGAGGTATATACGGAATCGCTTGGAATTATTTCAGAATTTTCCCATGAAATTTTTGTTTTTACTATTTTCGCTCGGAACTCTGACGATGGCGTCCCAGCAAAAAATCAATAATAATTATTGATCATTGTTCATCAGTATTTAATAAATTGTTTAAATAATTTATTAATGACTTTTGGGCAATACTATTGGTAGTAATTGTTGTTTATAGCATGCAAAATGTTGCTGAATTTTTCAGATTTTTATTGTATGACGATGTACCGAAATTTTAATTACGTACAATTTTTCGCTGGGACGTCATCATTAGAGTTTTGAGCGAAAATAGTCAAAGAAAAAAATTGTATAGAAAAATTCTGAAATAATTCCAGGCGCTTCAGTGTATACTTCCGCAACTTTTTTCATACTTGACATTTTCTCTTAAACTCTATACTCTTTGAGTTATGTTACATCTTTCAAAATTTGTCTTTTTTAGCCAAAAGTAAAATAACTTTGCGAGAAAAAATCGTACGAACATTTTAAAAAAAATGTAAAAGGAGCGTCTGCGAACCCTTTCAAAATTTCCGTAGATAAAAAAGAAAAAAGTGTTGAATTTGGTAAAAAACGCTCGAGAGGTTCGTTCTTAATTTTTTTTGAAATTTTCAAAAAATACTTGTGAACACTAAGTTTCCTAATTTAGCAGTTATCGAGTTCCCTTTTTCAGCACCAATACACTAGATGATGATTAATACCAACAATTAACAATTAAAAACTAATAATAATTCAACCGAATTGCTAAAAAATCATGCAAATTGGAAATTTGCACAAAGCTTCTTTATTTCTTTGCGTCGTTCGGTGAAGCTTCCTTTATAAGGAAGCCATGATAATAAACATAGGGTAAACCCGGATAGATGCACCACTTAAGGAACAAGCTCTATTACTTAAAAATTAAGTATCTACCGACAATATGCTTCGTGTATATTGAATCATTGGTCTTTAATCTTTCATTGTACCTGTTACGATCGAGCCTGATTGTACAATATATATTGTTTATATTTGAATTAAATCCGAAGGATGAGAAAGGATTTAATGTTCGTTGGGGGTTATTTTCTTGATTAACAATTAAAATTGACGCTATGTAATTAGAATTGTATGCTATTCGGCACTACAAGAATTGTTTAATTCCCGAAGAAAGTAGCGATTGATGTTGTGCATGAGATTATAATTAGACACAAGTAAATTCGTCGGGTAATTACTTCTTAATTTGTCACCGTTTATGACACTTATAAACTTATGATGAGTAACGTACAAAAGTCCTTAAGTATTAACTTAGTATTGGACTTTTCGGTTTGAAGATTGAATGAAGACTGATTTGGAAAATGAGGGAATTGATTAGGTAGACGTGAGGTGGTGGCCGAAATGCTGATCGTGCAGGTCACGCGCGAGCGATGGAAAATGTGAATTGTGGATTTTGGGAATGGGGAAAGAGACAGGTATATCACGCGATACCACGTGCATCGATTTGGCGAATATCGATCGGCGAACTTTGATATCGTCGTCCGGCCGATATATGGTTTTAGTATTTACTTGGAATTATTTATGACCAATTAGAGAAAATTACTCAGCGGAAATTCGAGAATGATTTTCGTTCGAGCGTGTGAATATTTAATCGGTTTTGCTTCCGGTTATTTAGATAATTTCAAGGTATTCGATGCGATATAAGTAAGAATTGTTGCTTATACTGCAAGGAAAAAGGGCCAGACACATAACAGTACCCTATTTTTTTAAACCCAATTAATATTGTTTTTTAGTAAATCCCGTTTTGATTGGACTCTCGAAAAAGGGATAGTTGCCCAATGTGACGGATAGTCGCCTCACGTCGAAGATGCTTATCATGCTTCAAGGGATGCTTGCCTCATGCAGGGATAGAAGACTCACGATGAAATTGCTTCCAATTTTTTTGGATTACAACAACCTTATGTGTAATTAATCACTCTTGATTAATTATTGAGATCCTTTTATTTAGTACTAATCGAAATACTATTCAACATTGAAACATATTATCAACGTTTCACACTATAACCTGTTAAACTTTGAAAATACAAAAAAACCTCTAAACTGTAAGTTTATCATTAAAATTACGTTATAGATTATTTCATTTTATTATTTTATTATTATTCATTTTATTATTTTTTAAAATACCTTGAGTTAACACTTTTTCTTTTTTATCCAGTTTTTCAAACGCATATGTGGCGCGGGACCACGCCTGGGTTTCACTCATATTGCTCTTATAGGGCGACTATCCGCAAAAGTATATGGGGCGACAACTCTTTTCAGTACGGATACTTGCCCTTTTTATTTAAAAAATAAATGAAAGCTATTTAACAATATAACGTATGAGACCGTGTAATTTAAACTCCAGTGCATGCGAAGAAACAAATAATTGACTGAGTCCCCAAGAAGAACAAAAGTTGTTCAATAGAAATTACTCCCCAATATAAGTTGGACGCTCGTCGAGGTTTCGCCGCCGAAGATTTTCGCTCACACAGACGAAACCCGTGGGCCATGTCCTATGGGCACCGTGGCTTGCGAGGGGAATACTTCTAATTACAGAAAAGCGCTAACGCCAGGGTCATTTCTAAAATAGTGTATTCAAAATCGAGGCATCTATCCCGCCGAAACAACGATCCGGCTTTTACCCTACATGTCAAAAATGGTCTAGGAGGTCCTCATAAAAGAGGCGGGAAAAAATGAAGATCTATGTGAGTGATTCCACGTCAAACCAGCAGGTCAAACAAATCGATGTCTCCGATCATACTGTCGATATTTTCCTGTGTTCTCTATCATGAGAAAACATTGCTGTTAAATCGCTAGCTCAAAATAAAATTATTTGTCGGAGTTATGATTTTTTGAACATTGCGTACTTTTAACGACTCGAAAAACAACTTTTTGCTTTTGTGTACAACTCCGCCGGATTTTTGAATTCGAGAATTTCACTTCGAGAAATCGAAACTGTATTCGAAACCCTTCAAAATGAGCACAAATTAACCTCATTTAGTGCATTTATGATGCCACAATCGGAAAAATAAATTTTTTCGAAAATCAAGAATAACGGAAAAGCCTCATTTTTTTAACCCTTAAAGTGCACACCTCCGCCACCAACCTATAAGTGCATATTGGGTTAATCTGACCCAAGGCGTTTTTCAAATCGTTGTATTCGGGTAAATATGCATTTTTTTTTGTAGAGACTTTTTTTGTAGTAAATTATCCATATTTTATGGCCCTGAATTTATTTTTTGACGAAAACAAAAATTAAATGCCAAAACATTCGTTCAAAGTGAGGCATACGTTGAAAAATACGTACTTACACGAAAAAAATGGATTTTTTTTTCTTTCAATAAAAAAAAACCCTTTGGGATTTTTCAAGAGGAAGGTTTATAGATGCGAAAAAAAATACAGTGTTGACCAACTTTCCAAAGAGTATATTTATTCGGTGGTTTGAATTTGAGCATTTCATTTAAAAATTGAAGCAACGTCCTTTTTCTATGGCTGTCCTCATATCAGTATACAGTTCGGATCTCGGAAGGGGTTCGAGCGTCTACCTATAGAGCGGGAGTGGGAGAAAATTATCGTGTCAAAATTCCGTCGAATAGATCCCCGAGTTTTGCGATACAATATGTAACAGAAAATTCTTCGGGTCAAAACGACCCAGTATGCACTCGAACGGTTAAAATCTGAAAAAATCATATTGAAGTTTTACGACAAGAAATCTATATTTCTGTTGAGTTCGAACTAGTTCTGACCCATAGATTTTGAATTATTGATCAATTTCATCTTTTAGAAATCAGTTTCAGCTATTTTGGGACATTCAGGTTTTGACTTTAGGGTTTTTTGAGAATTTCGTCAATAAAATCGATAGTCATTGTTTCAAAAAATTATAAAACAATTTATTTACAATTCCTTGAGATCCAGCTCCATCAAATGATGATAATATTCACGAATAATTGCTTTTTCTGCAACTTCAATATAAAATATGGAAATAATTATCATCCAACAAAATAATTTGAATTTTTTTTTTTTTTAAATAACTATAATTAGAAAAAAATATAATTGATCCAAATAATGGTGATGTCATCGAAGTAACCCATAGTTCATTGAAATAATGTTTATTTAACTAGAGAAAAAATGACCATTTCTCTCTTCCATTAGACAAAAATTACGATCGAGCACAAGAATTTGAATTTGGATGTACTTGTAGTTTCGAACGTTCAGTTGGATAAATTTCCGGAATGCACAAACCGATTTTCGATCTGAAGATTGGCATACGCCCTTTTAAATATTCTAAGAAATCCCTTAAAAGTATTTTTGGCGACGCGTGATAGTTTTCGAGATATTGATTTTTTAAAGTTATTTTTTTACCGCGCTCCTACTATATCTATAGGTAACGGGCTCAGCTGTGACTGCTCCTATATATATTTGCACAAAGGTTATTATGAGGACCGTCTTTAAAATTATATAAAAAGTAGTAATTTTGCGAACGAAAAACTCTGCAACGGCCCATTTAAAAAAAACTCGGTAACGGAGAACTTGATGTGAGGATCTAGGTTTTTGTGTAGAAACTTGGTTTAAGTAACAAAATGTCAGAGTTTTGCTACTAACATATCACTTAGAAACGTTCCCGGAGCGGCAATGTCGCATTCACTTGAAAGTCGCGGGAAATTCAAATGTCGGAACTCATTCACGGGACATTTCAATGCCAAGAAGCAATACTTTTTCAACACTTCAGCGTTCATTCAAAATAGAAAAATACATTTCCATATAAATATCTTTTTGCCATTTTCATCACATCTATGCACCCGAGAACGACACTGACACGGAATAAGTTATAGGTTATAACGGTTGACAGGAGACGCTTGATACGTTCAGTATCACGGTTGCCAACTTAAATATTATAATAAATAGAATGCGACGTTGCCAAATCTGACGCTAAAAAATTTCACACATTTAGTTCTTATTTACGAGAATCTCAGCAATTTATCTTAGTTTTCAAGTCATTTTAGATTATGTTTTTATTCATACGATACCATTTAATTGAAACAGTTTACGTCAAAGAATTTAAAAATGCTCGGTTTTTGACGTTTGTAGGTTGGATTCATACTTATATACGCTCATTCCTGCTTGCAGGTGTAACGTTCGAAACTTATACTATTCGGATGGAATATTGGAATAGTATATGAACACAACTACCTTAAGTAAACGGTTTTTTTAATTCTCTCGGATCAATACTTTAAAATGGTAAGGAGGGGGGAGGGTGATATCATGGAAAATAAAGAAAATATGAAAATGATGAAATTGAACAAAGTTTTCTGATAAAAAATGATGAGAGTAATGCCATTTTTATTAACGAAAATTCCGTTTTCAATATTATTGCATATTTGCTACCTTAACACATTTAAGCAATTTTTGGTCATTTCAAGGTCGAGTCTCGCGACTTAAAAATTACAATATTTCGAATTTATTGGTAGAATACTGTGATTTATTATACGAGCGGTTTTCCTGGAAGAAACTTAAATAAATCCACGTTATATATTGTCAGGGATTTTGAATTGTGTTTGGCTTTATTTCTTTTGTCATAACGGACCGCCCTTCTACTGGTTCTCAAGGCTGCAGCGTAGTCAGACAATATTTCTTCTCCAATTTTACACCTATAAAATCGGGCCACGTAAAACGCGGATGGTCTAATAATAAGTAAACCGATTTTTGAGGAAAAGATTTTTGTGGCAATTGAGTCGAGTGTGAAATTCGAAATTTGGGCAAATTTTTTGTCACAATTTTTTTTTACATAACTTTATCAATGCTAATTAAAAATGTAATTGGTATATTTTACAAGAAAGCTTTTCAACCGGAATTTAATTTTTTTTCACGGTGTAATTTAAAAAGAGTGAATTTTTCAAAAGTTGATTTTTGAACTTTGATGCATAAGGGTATGAAGCAATTTACATGAAATAATTTCCCTCCATTCATATGATATGAAAATGATATTTTTGTAATTTTTGAAAAGGACCGAAAGGTTATTGACCAGTATTTCTGATTAAAACATTTTCCTCGTGAAAAGTGAAACTTAGCAACAAAGAGTCGCAATACGTTTTCTCAATGAGTTTACATGTTTATTGTAGGGGATTTGATTATTATCTCGCGGAGGCTCGTCGTGAATTATGAGACTTCAACAATGCACAGTCTTGAATGTTATACTCGGAGTTGTGATAATTAACGAACCGCGTAATTAAAGGCCGCACAGGTTAAGCCATAGTTTGTAATTATGTGCCTACAAACACACGCGTGCTCCGTAGAATGATCTATGTCAACATATGGAGCATTGATGAATTAATGATAGGAAATTTACTATCAAAATTTCGAATTTCAAAACCTGCAAATTGCAGGTTTCGAAATTCTCAGTATTCAATGCTGAAGTGGTGCAAATTGAACAGTTGGACACGCAACGCAATAATTGTGCGTTTTGCCCAACGACAGAAGGATTCAGAGACAAATAATAAAACGCGATATATACATACATATATCGTGTTTAATGTAGGGTAATTTCCACGAAATGGACAAGACACGCAATTCCAAAATTCAGACGATCCCCCAATAATTTTTAAAAATATGTTCTTGAATTTCGCCACGAGTCACATAACTAATTTTTGATGAAGTTGAAGTTTTGATGAAGTGCACACTGCAACCTGATCGCTTATCGCAACCCATTTTATGATTTTTCGTGAAACTTTGTGATGATGTTCGCTCCTACTAGCTAGGATAATCTGAAATGAAGCATTTATTTTTTGTGTGAAATGATTCAACACTAAACAAAGACTTTTTCTAAATATTGAAATAATAAATTTAAGAAAAACTAAGCATTTCTAGCAAGACTGAGCAAATTCTTCGTTCAATGACGCCGTTTAAGTGTTAAAAAAGTTTTAGAAATTTTTGAATTTATTGGTGGGGTAGCTTTCCAGGGGTAAAAAAACACTTCATATACGAACTAAAACCTAAAAACTAAACCAATATACCACACTCGACCCGTCAGTAATTTTTTCGCGATTTTTTCTACCAGGCGTTACTTTCTTGTAATCTGGGACAATATTGTACCCGTTTTTAGAAAAAAAGTTTGGAGAACAACACATGTTCATTTTCTAATAAAATTCATTTGTCCCAAAAAGTTTTCAAAGTCAAAAATCATTGAAATTTATTTTGCGCTATTCATTAAGGACTTGGGATGTTGAATGCGCAAGTAAAGCGTAAATCTCTTATTTCCTTAAAAAAAACTTATTTTCGTTGCGTTGCAACCATGTAAACTTTAACATCATAAAACTGCGGTTGATGAAGTTCAATTTTAAGTTTACTCATAAGACCCGTTAAATTTGATAGAAGTGACTTGAAGTTTTGCAACAGTCCTTCATTGTTACACTGGTAGATAGGTAACTCTTTAATTATCAATATCGCCCCTGAAAATACTAACTACACTGCGACCTCGATAATCGGAATTGTGTGGGACCGACTCTTGCAAGAAGTGGGGTTGCGCACATTGCACAGAACCGTCTCTGCGCCGCTGGTGGCTGACGCGATTGGCTTGGCGCTTCTCCCACTACGCTGCAATTGCAAAGATCGAGGTTCCGAGAATCGAGGTCGCAGTGTATTACTTTTGGGTGACTGAATTTTCGGTTATCTCACAATTCGCAGAGTAATCTTGCGTTCTATAACTTCGTATTTTCATTTATTGTATTCAATTGGTCTCCGATCGTAATTTAAAACAAAATATCATGAAAATAACAAAAACTGACAAAAATTTGCTAAACAAAATGAGAAAGGGTTTTAAAAATTATTTTGAACTGTAACTTTCGGACCGAGAAAATTAATCTTCTTTATTACATTATGATTTCGGTCTCCAATCATAATTAAAAAAAGAAGATGATGTTGAAGTTCGCATCGTTTGGAAGAAAAATAGGAAGAAAGAAACGGGAACCCTTTGTACGGTAACTGCGCGAGTAAACCCTAAGTCTCACTAAAACGGAATTAAAAAATCTTGATCTCGTTGCGATGCAAACTTTAATATCATAATAAAAATATAAAAATACAAAAAACTGAGGAATTTTTTTTTAGACAGAATAAGAAAATAAAAAAAATCATTTTGAATCATGACTCACGGTCGCAAAAAAATGTATCTTCTCAATTCCTTCCGGCTATTCTTTACTGCTCACATTTTCGACATTTCTCGTATTCTCAGTTGGGAGAAGAAAAAGATTTTGTGTAGTTCCCTGTCTCCGACCCTCTATCGGGTCGTGAGAGTCGGTTCGTTCGTTTATATATACTCGGGGGTAAAGTCAAGTTTTCTTTCTCGGAGGGTACACCCGATGATTTTGTGTCTATCTCTTTGGCCATTGTAGAGTGGGGGAGCGCGAGGGATGGAGGGACAAAGTTGTCGGTGGTTTAGCAGTGCTGGTGGAGGTGGCGGTGGTGGCGCGAGGCGTGGCGGGAGTATTGATCGTAGGGTCGCGCGAGACGGCGATTTCCCCGTCAGTGCGGCGCGCAGCACACGCGCCAACGACGTCGATGTCGCCGTCGTCGTTTGTATATACGAGGAACTCCTTGCCAAAACCATTGAGGGGGAAAGCCACTCTAAGGGGTGAAAAAAATTCCTAACGTTTGATCATTTTTTTCACAGACATAACTAAGTATTAAAAGATAAGGTTATTGTTATTCTATTAAGTATATACATCAATTTCTGACCGAAGAAGATTGGTGTGAGATATGATCCGACGAATCCAACTTTCAAGCAACGGTGACTAACAAATCAAAACTTCAAATCCATGGTTAAACAATTTAACCAGATGTTGATGTTTTTTGGTCCAAACTAAAGCATTATTTAGGCCAGCCTTTCTTCTCACGATTCGAAAAAAAATAACAGTCTCTGTCTGCTTCGCAAGTTCGTTATCTAGATCGAACGACGCTGTTCGTGTATTTTTTAAAGAAGACAATCCAAATTCACGGGATGGAGAAAATATCTACCGGTGGGATCGATGTACAAATTTGCAATCAGAACAACGATAAGGCGATCCAGATTAATTTTCATATTTACGTATCGATTGCGACCCTACCAATATCCGATCTTCCCGAGATTATATAATTTTTTTTCTTCCTAATTTTCTTTGAATTACATGGATACCAGCCATTTCAATCAGTTTCATACCATATCGAACAGTGCAAGGTGAACATTTCACTTCTTTTGGAGTCTGCGTCTGTTTTCCTTTTTTGGTACAAAAAATCGATTTCAATTCGTTCAACGAAACTCAAACCATGTTTTTTGTCATCTCATGCAAGAATAACTTCGAAACGTTGAAGACAACGAGTAAAAATTTTCTATTATGCTTGTGTGTCGTTCCACTGAACGACAAGCACAGATTAAGTACGTGAAAAAGCCTAAAAATCATAATCACTCTAGAAACTTGCTACATCGTATGTATCTGAGAAATTTTCAGTGCATACAACTTCGTTTTGACACACTCAAGGTCAATACATACTAGAAAAAAGTGCGGGAAAAAAATCCACCACTCACGTGAAAAGACAGAGTGCCTAATACTTTTGGGCAAGGCTGCGTACAATCAGTCAAGTAAAAGCGTGGTCGGCCTTACTCACAGCCGGTTAAAGATATCGCTCTAAATCTCTCGTGTGTTGATAGAGAAAACTTTTGTGCTGGATGAACTGTCAAAAAAGATTCAGTTATGATTTATTTTTCGTAAGAGAAACATATTTAGTGCTTACACGGAAAAAACTGTAATTTTTACAGTTTTCCCCATCAACAGCGCCTCCTGGAAGAAAATTGTGAACAATGTTCACAGCAAAATGTTTCCAATTCCCTTCCAGGAGTCGCTGTTGATGGGGAAAACTGTAAAAATTACATTTATTGCACTCCGTACGTAAAATGGCACTCTACGCACTCGTGTAATAAAATTTTGTGTGACACTTGTACGAAAAACTTAGGGTCGTTAGACTGGATTGGGTGTCACAGTCTCCGGATGCGAATTACACTTTGAAGCAGTTATCTCGCGAGGATCGTCGGATTTGGAGGTCCTTACTTGCCGCCAATAAGCATCATGCCTTGGAGATGCCAAGCAATTATTGATGCCGGCGGCGACTGGACACATTATTAACCCAATTTCATCTTTGTTCTGATCACGTATAATGCATATATGTACAGTAGCTAAAAAATGTATTTGCACACTTCGTTTTTTTCAAATTATCATTCGAAAAAAAAAAATAAGTCGCTTCAAGTAATTTTTGTATTCGATAGCTCAATGTAAATATACATTAAATTTGTTAACAAAAAGCTTGGGAAAACATAAAAATGACAACAATCAAATTAACAAAAGTTTTGTAGTTAAATAAGTATTTGCACATAAACGCTTCGATGGATACTTCCGACATTTTTTCGTGAATGTATAAAAAAAAGAGTCAATATTTCGTGTGCTTTCCGCACTTCTAGATCAAGCAGATGACATCAATTTTCGATTGGGTTAATGTTTGGTAATTGTGTCGGACTTTTCAGCACTCTACGATCGTTGTACGACAACCATTCTTTACTTTTTTTGGCTGTGTGTTTTGGATCATTGTCCTACTGGAAGTGATATGTATCACTTATGCCCACACTGTTAAAAAAATTTATTTGATCCAAATAAACCAAATTACTTGAGTGACATTTACTTGAGACAAATCATTTTTTCTTTGCATTAAATAAAAACAGAAGTTGCGCTCAGTCAGTCATTTTCTTGGTAGCAGTTGTTTGGTCAAATCAATCTAATTCATTGACACTAGTTACAGTTATTTTATTCAAATGCAGGTTTTCTACGAACAGCAAGCCACAAATATTAGATGGAAATAATTAATATTTTTTATCGAAATACTTTATTTGATCAACACCAAACGGAGTTATTAGTTGCGTATATGTCATATTTTCAATTGGATAAGCCAAAAATACTGTAAGCAAGTAATTTACATTTTTTACATCAATTGTGTTTTTCTTTGGTACAAGAAAATATACATAGATGCAAAGACTTGGTATCCTGGGATAACAAAAATAAATTACTTGATTCAACTACTTCGGATGATCCATCGGAACATTCTGTTTTATCAAGCCAAATAAAAATTATTTAATACTAAAATGGGATTTTTTCCTTTTTAATATCAATATTATTTATCTGAAATGATTATTTTATGTGAGCATCATATTTTATTCATTTAACACAAATTCAAGTTATTAGCTGTGTATATGGAAAATTTGTGAGTGAATTAACCAAAACTTTTTGACGCAAGTAATTTAAGTTTTTCATCTTACCGTGTATTTTTCCGGTACAAGAAAAAATTATATTATATTATGACACGGTATTCTAAAATCGAAAATAAAGATGATTCTTCTGTGGCTTCTGTGCAGAACGGGTTACGTCCATTTTTTCGAAAAATGAGTTAACGACTAAAATCAATCAATTTATACTTTTCGTTTTTTTTTATTTTGTTGTCATTTTATTTTAACATTTTTCTTTCTAAAAATTGTTTATTTGTTTAAACAATCTGTTATCGTTTATTTGTTTAAACAATTTGTTATTGCTTATTTGTTTAAACAATTTGTTATTGCTTATTTGCTTGAACGATTTGTTATTGCTTGTTTTTTAAACAATTTGTTATTGTTTTTTTAACAATTTTTTGAAATTATTTTTTAAACAATTTATTAAAACTGTCGTTTTAATCAATAACAAATTACTGAAACTACAAAGAATTGGTGAAATTATAACCATTGTTCAAATGTATCGTTTTTTTTATTTAAAATTTTTGATTTTTTTCTCATTTTATTTAAACATTTTGCTCTCCAAAAATTGTTTATTCGTTTAACCAACTTGTAATTGTTTATTTGTTTAAACAATTTGTTATGGTTTATTTGTTTAAACAATTTGTTATTGTTTATTTGTTTAAAGAATATGTTATTGTTTATTTGTTTAAACATTTTGTTATTGTGTATTTGTTTGAACAATTTATTATTGATTAAAACGAAAGTTTTAATCAATAGCAATCTGATGATTTTGCATTTTTTGTATGTACGATATATACGAATTATAGCGAGCAGAGTGTTCATGAAAAAAAGGTATTCATACACAAAATAAATTTTCCCTTGCCGGGTAAAATTCGAATCTTCATAACCCTTAACTTTTTTCAAGTGCATAGTAGTAGTCGATAGCGTAATATGTAGCGTGTTAGGTAATTAGGTACGATAGGCAGGGTTGAGGGTTCGATTCCCGGTCGGACAGAAAAATTAGATCGGAGAATTGGGGCAGATTTTTCATTTTTTTCTATTTATCACTTTTTGGGGCCGGTAAACTATGCATATTAAATTATTTTGCAAGGGCTATATATTTTTTATAACATGTTTAGGGACAAATATCCAATACGCATTTTATTGAATCGATCATTTTTTCTGTTGATTGGACTAATTACCGGTTATCAGTTCATGCGAAATATCATAATATTGATCTAAAACAATATGTAATTCGACCAATAGATTTGGATTTTGAAGAAACTGATGGGATGTTCCATTTAAATGACCAGTTTCTAGATCAGAGAAAGTATTTTCTAACTCCTATGGAAACAGACGGCACCAAAAAAGTCGGAAGCTTTATTAAAATTTTGATTTACTTGACTGAAGTAAATCGGTTTGATATTTCAGTCGCCCGTACACTCCCGTATAATAACTGTGCGTTGTTTTAAAAGATTTCATATTTGATCTTATTGAACAAAGATATTTCTATCAAAAATATATTTACTTTATCCCAATAACGAATTAGCGGATTATATACAAATAATTTATTTACTTGCATCAAATAAATTTTATTTGTTTCAAATAAATTTTTTTAACAGTGCAATTTCGATGCACTGCAAAATAAATTATTGTGCAACACTTTGATGTAATCAACTGCTTTCATTGATTCCTTCGATAAAAGCCAAGTTTTTGACACCATTACATTCCATACAGCCCCAAACCATCACGTGGCCACCGCCATGTTTTACTGTAACGTGCACACTGCACATGTTTCGCCTGCAGCTGAGTATTGGGTATTCTCCACACATTCTTTGTCTATCCGATCCGAAAAGGTTGAATTTATTCTTGTCAGAAAAAATTATGTCGTTCCAAAACTTTGCCAGCCTGTTTACATACTCTTTAGCAAATGCCACTCTTTTCACCCTCTTGGCCTTACTTATGAAAGGCTTCTTCTAGCTGTTTAAGTGCAAGCAACCTTCCCCGAAGTTGGAGCGATGTGATTTACTAAACTCTGAGCACTTGTGAACGGTTTATCTTTTACCAGTTTCACAATTAGTCGACTATCTCTGGTACTGAGCTTCTTCGGACGACCTGATCGCTGCTTATTTTCGGTACTACCAGTTTCTTTTTGCTTTTTTATCTCATATCGTACTGTTGAGAAGTTCAGATTTAAATTTACTCCAATTTGTCGGTAACTCATACCTTGACTGTGGAGTAAAATGATTTTTCACAAGTGGATATTGACAATTCCTTTGACATAATTTCTCTAGAAATTTTCATCGCAAACTAAACTATAAAGCGTCGTCTTATTGCTAGAACACCTCTGCTCACACATTTTGCTCAAAGGCCCCCAATGTTTAGAAACAACGGTTTTTTATAACTTAAAAAATAGATAAAAATCACAAGTTATGAGAATCACAAGCTGCCAATTTTTCAGTCCCTGTAAAAATGTCTCTTAAAAAGTGGTGCATTCTTTTCAAAAAAATCTACAGGGTCCAAGTTGAAAAAAATATATATTTTGTGTTTAAAACTTCGACAAACATATAAAAATAAATAACCATAGTTTTTTTGTATTTTTTAAATAAAACTACAACTCAAGACGGAAAAAAAGATCTTCTGTTTTATTTTGGTATCTCCGTTTTTTCATGTTTTTCATAACTTCAAAAATAGATAAAAAATATAAGTTATGAGAATCACAAGCTGCCAATTTTTTAGTACTTGTGAAAATGTCTCTTAACAATTGGTGAATTTTTTCGAAAAAATGAAAAGTGTTCAAGTTGAAAAAAAAAATGTTGTGTTTGAAACTTCAAAAAACATATGAAAATGAATATCGATATTTTTTTGGTATTTGAGAGGAGAGCAGTGGCCAAGTGGCTAGAGCGCGGGTCTCGTAATCCGCGGGACCCGGGTTCGAACCCCGGCAACACCGCTGAAAAATATTCCAATTTTTAAAGTGTTGTTTATCAGCTGCAATCCCGGTGGGTTGGGACCCCACCGTAAATGGCGTAAATAATGGAATCCCAAAGACCTCATTGCGATGGGTGGGCGGTTAATTGTACGGTTTCGGTGAGGCCTGCTGACGCGGTTCTTATCGCTCGGATGATGTTTCACCTAACTGTGCAAGCGACTGGCTCACACTACCTAACCGACCGACGATAGTCGTGCTGGAGCGTGCTCGCATTGCTACCGACGGTCTCTTAGGTAGTTTACCGTCTGTATCAGTAAAGGTTTTTCTGCAGTTTTCCCTTCACTCTCTGCAGAATTGCGATACAGAATGGAAAAGGTGTAGGGTGCGGGCTGCAGCCCCGGCCTTACTATGAAAGGGGGGGGGGGGGGTCAGTATAGCGCAAGGCTGTACGCTGGTAACAAACCAAATTACAAAATTATTATTTTTGTATTTTTTTCATAAAACTGCAACTCAAGACGGAAAAAAAGATCTTTTGTCTTATTTTGTTATCTCCGGTTTTTAAAAAGTTATGAGCATTTGAAAAAAAATTGTATCAAGTTTTGAAAAATTTATTGTGGGTAGTTGGGTTGAGACAAAAATCTTAAAAAATTCTGAGAGACTGATTCCAGTACGTACAAAAAAATAGGAAATTTTCAACAAAATAAAAAATGGTCGGGTCCACGAATTGGTCGGCTTGGTATGGAATACCTCATATATTTTTAACAAATTAACCCGACCAAGCTCTTACTTGACTGACTGTGTCTATATAACGGAAAGAAGCCCCGAAATCCGGAGTTTAACATCAAAGTTTATAAGCCACGAGTCATAATAGGAGCTTTGTCGATTTTTCCTATAGACTATTTTGAAAGAGGTCGCGTTTGAAAAAAAAACTTGATAATCGTGGTTCATCTCATGCTGCAATATTCAAATCCTGTAGAGGCCTTACTTACGTCCAGTAGCGCCACTTCTGGAAAAAATGTATACAGCAAGAACAACAATGGAAAAAATGGAAATGAATATTGCACACCGTTGTTGGGTACTTCAGACATAGCAAATTTTTCACAGCATTGAAAAAAATAAGGCTCCACGGTCGGCATCGTATATTGAGAAGGTGGTGATCGATCTGAAAAATTCGAAAAGATTCTTATCATATCCCGTTGAGGGCCACTATTTTCTGGCATCCTGGACCGGTCCACACTGGGTCTACAGCGACCCACAACTTCTTTTACTTATAGAACACGTTTAAAGCTAAATTTTGTAACTCGTAAGTGGTAAAATCGAATCGTTTTAATCTCAGAAATGAGAATATGCAAGGCTGCAATCGATATTTTTATTTTATAAAAAAGCTGTAAATAAATGCCAACAAAGTCCGAAAAATTGGTCTGTAGGACTTGTCGGACGTTTTTAACGATTCTTCCTTTGTTTATCGCGCCAAATGGATTTATAGTGATTTGCAAACTAGAGACGCCCAGCTACGAGATAGTGAAGGTCGTTTTCATTCGTTTTTGAAAAAGTATATTTCCACCCTGGGTCTGTAGCGACCCAGAAAGCGCTACTTAAGGGCAGGCTAAAGACCCTCTCTCTCGCTCTCACACGACCCCTATAGGCGCTCTCTCTCGCACTCGCAAGAGCGGAAAGGCGGGGGGGAGGGTGTTTAACCTGCCCTTAAGTGTTTTCTACGAAGACCAGAGGCCGACGGAGATAGATGTCATGTCTGCTCGATAGGTCATATTTTTCTCCTAATTTACCGAGCAAAAGTTGAGGCCTTCGCTTATTTCTCTTACTGCACACAGCACTTTAAAGATGACACTGGGTCACTGTAGACCCAGGTGGCCCGTAGCGAGATGTAAACTTGTTATAGCCTATTGAGTGACATTTTTTAATTGCGGAAAATTAAACCATCTATGGCAGTTTAATAAACTCATGCGTTTTGCATCAAAAATCTTTCAATCCAGTCATTTATAGAAAATGGGTAAATCGAAATATAAAAACCGTGCGAATTGAAATTTGCATATTGCTTCCTCATCTTTATCCATAGTTTAACACACAGTATGGCGATCAAATTTGGCTTCCTCATAAAGGAAGCTTTGTTAACTATTGAAAAAATATTAGTAATCAATGTGCAAATTCGATCGGTTTTCGCTTAATTTGATAGCGAATAACATTGATAGCTATACTGGCTCTTCCCAAAATTTCATTTTATTTCAAATATCTAAAAAATTTCAAAAGTTATAGCGTTTACGCTTCTTTTACAAAAATTAAAAATTTGATAAAAATTTAATCATTCGATCGATTTTCGCCAAATTTAATACGAACATCCTCGATAGCTATATTAGCTCTGTGTAAAGTTTCAGTGCAATATCGTCCGGATGCGCGCGCGCATCCGGACGTTTTTTCAAAATATGATTTCTCGATGTTTTAGGACATTTTGAATCGCGAAAAAAAAATTTTTCACGAAAACGAAGCTTCCTTAATGAGGAAGCAAAAATTTGGCTCGATATACTGTAGATAAAACGATTCCGAGTATTTAAAAAAAGCGCATAAAAAAATATTGAAAACTTTTTGAGCTGTCGTGCCGACCGTGTCAGAAAAAGTAGTTTCGAGAAAAACGCGCTGAACTTATGTGCGTTTTTCTCGAAGTTGTGTGCAACTAAAGCAAGGTTTTCGTGAATATCTTTGATTTTTGTTAACTTACATCTAATCTCTCATTTCAGTTTCGTTTTGTGCTCCTTCCTCCTAGTAATTATATTTTTTAATTTTTCTTTTTCAATCTACGAGCTACGAGAAAAAAAGGGGTGATTGTCTTCAACAACCGAGGGCTCCTGTCGCGTAATCACTTTTTCTATTGTTATTTCGGAATCACGTGGAGTTTTTTCAATCCGTTTCTACTGAAATGAGCTGCAAACTATAAATAACAATAATCTATATAAAAACTCCATCTCTTGATAGATTTGGATGTACGTAACTCAAAAACAAGATGTCTTTGTGCCAGCAAATAATAAAAAATTCAGTATTATTTAATATCACAAGGTAAAATTTGCAAAAAATCGTTTTTTTTGCATTATCCGAAAGTATATACGGTTTTAAACGTTCTGTCCAATTTTTAGATCGAAATTCGAGTTTTTTCGGTCGCTACAGCTTTTCTTAGAAAAAGTTATTAGAGGGTGAGATGGCGCGGAGACTTTTAAACGCGTTTTTCTCGGCATGGTGTTGTCCACTCTCAAAGGAAGAATTTTCAAGCTATCCGTTTGAAATTTTAACAGAACATCCTTCACGTCATTCCTTATCGTGCTATGGAAGCTTTTGATTTAAGCCTTCCTATTTCTTTGTACGAAAAACTGTCGAAAAAAGGCTAAATTTGATACTTTTTTGTTCAAACCGTCGCCATTTTTTCAAATTTTACAAAAAAAAACCTTCATCGTTCGATAGTGGCTTTCCTACAGATCAATCATCTTTTTCAAATCTTTGTTTCGGATAAAATTTGCGGCCGCAATCCTGGACACCATGGGACAACATTTTTTTTCTATGCAATTTTCTGCAAATGAAAATAATGCTAAGCAATAAATATAGAAATTTAAAAAAAACCATTTTATGTTCTGTATCGGTGCTTGAATTTGTTATTTGTGAAAAAAATTAGACCGATTAGCTTATCCTATCCACCTAAAAAAATCGCGAAAATCGGCGATTTTTCGGGCGGTCACACTCTGATGGTCCCTTAACAATTCGATCATTGTTATTCAAAATTTTCTACTATCCATCTGTATCGGAAGAACGTGCAATTGCAGGTGAGATAGAAAGGTCCTATCATAGCATGGAGCTTATAATTCTTAAAGATTTGTGTACAGTAGAACCTCAGATAACTCAACCTCGCATAATTCAAAACCTCGCATTTCTCAATTCGTTACCATGGCAACGACCTCGCATTTCTTAATTTCCCCTATGGTCGTTTCACCCCACTTCAAACCTTGACTGTGTGTTACACAGGGTAACATAACCTCAACCTGTCAAGTTTTCTCGAGAAAATATGCACGATTGAATTCCGTTGGATGAATTTGAATGTGCCTAAAACCTATTAATAATGTGAGGAAAACTTCGGAGGTAGGCCAAACAAAATATTGTTTGCGTATTGCGAAGATGACAGTACGCATGCGCATAGAGACGTGAGTGGGAGAATAAAGGGGAAATTTGAGATATGCGAGGTTTCCGATCCCGTTGAATTGAATTATCTGAGGTCGCACTGTATTTTTGCTTTTTTTGTCTCTTGATAGAAAAAAAAAGAATTAAAAACCAACGGTTGTTAGAAAAAAGGGGGTTACTTTTCGCACCGGAAAATCATAGGGAAAATCATGAATTTGAAGCCCCCAGCCTGTCCAGTCAGTTGGCCTCGTCTTCCATCGTTGGTGACGATCCACGACGACGACGACGACGGCGAAGGGAATTCGTATCCCCCAAAGATTCACTGCCATTCGGCTTGTCGTTGTCGATTATGTGCACTGGGTAATTGCTTCGAGCAGCTTCACTGACTGCTCCCTCCCCCCCGCTCCAACGTCTGCGTCACCTTTCGCACTATCATTTTTTATTTTATATACCTCCTTTCTCATTTGCTCAATTCTCCTCGATTCTCCGCTATTTCGGCTCTGCAACCAGTATCCCAAACACTTTTTTGTAACTTTTATGTTGCTGTCTTTTTTTATTATTTTCATTTCGCTCTTGTGAAACGTTGCCGAGAATAATGCGAAAAGTTGTGGATGACAAACGAAGGATTGTCAATGGGGACAATTTTTTTTTGTGGTTAAGTTAGAAGAACAAAAATTTTACGATAAAATGAAAAACATGTGATCAGAGAACGAAAGACTCTGAAGAATGATCGACTAATCATAGATGTGTGGCTGATATTTTCAGAATCGTGAAAATGGATTTTCATAGTTACTTCGAACCGTAAAAACGGTACAACAATCGTTCTCCAATCAATTCTAGAGCAATTTAAATGGGCGCTGATTCATCGCATTTTCGTGTAATTAATAAGGTATATACCATATAGATTATTACTTCCGGAATACCGGAAGAATATTGGTCATCTAATTTTTCAATCTGTAGGAATTAGTATGTCTGATGTATTAGTATTTCTTCTAATAAAAAATTTAGCTTTATTAAATTTTCGGTTATTCAACTTTTCTTGGGGTATTTATATTTGTATCTACGTCGGAGGTGATAAAACGTAAAACGTTAACTTCGGGAAAAAATTCTAATAATCGCTCTCAAATAAATTCTGTCGGTCTGATGTGATTGATATTCTTTTTTTAATTCAATGATTCATCTTCATTACCTATAAAATAAACTAAAATGAAAAAGTTGAATGACTGAAAATTTCTCTTGGGGTACCTACGTCTGAGATGTTAATTAAGGATCATGGGCTTGAGTTCTAGAAATTAGAGCAAGTTTTTACGACAAGGTTGCAAAGGAGGGTAGCACGCGATTATTTAAAAAAATTCTAAACACCCACCAACTCAGACGATCGATGCGATGATAGAAAGCGAGGAAGAAGTAGGTGGAGGAGAGAAGGTGCAAGGTGGTTAAATATGCGGAACCTCTACACATGCACAAATTCGCATGTATATTAGGGTGGTAAAAACACAATGCTTCACGAATAGGTTCCAAATCGCGGTTTTTATAAGAATTCAAGTTCACTATGATGACCAAAATTTTAATAGCTGAAAAAACCCGTCGTTCGATGTGTGAAATTTGAAATCATTCAATTTATGAATTATGAGAATTTATTCCAAAGGTCGAGGTTAATTTGTAAATTAAAAAAAAAAAAATTCAACCTTTTTGAGGCAACTTTCTAATTCTATAGATTATTTTTTTAACATATGATATTCTCGATGCACCCTAGAAGACTTATGCGTATTTTCTCAGTTTAGGGATACATATAGTTGCTAAGAAAGGGAGACAGAACGTGTTAACGGAGGGAAATGTCGTTATCGATATTCGAAGGTGGCCCACGTGGGTTAATTTCATCGCCTTGAGATTATACCTGGGTCTTAGCCTTACCAATTCCCTCTATCTTCTCCATCCTTGCCACCCTGACCTGCACCTTCGGGTTCTACTTTCTTCGGGTTTGCTATACTTCGTTCACGAAACGTCTACAGGTAATGGGAATTAGGAGTGTGTAATGGCTGTGTAATGGTGTCCCATTATACCCTCCTCAATTTCCATATGAGATGGTTGTGCGTTTGAGTGGGAAACATGTTTCCGCCATTACAGCGGCTCTCATTCGGTATCCAAACGCATGCAAATTATCACGGTCCGCATAGTTCAAGACCTCGGAACCATTCGTTATGCCGCATATATGAAACAATTCAATACCGGATATCGACGATTATAGTTGGAGATTAGTTAATCTAGTTCGTGTACTGCGTCGATTTTTTTTTCAGGTAAATCATTTCCCAATTCTATCATATTAGAATTTAAGGCAAGCAAATAGTGTTGAATATGCCTTTGGAAGAAGAGGATGTTTTATGCATAGGCAAACCTGAAAACGTTGGAGGGATGATTCGGTCGCACTGAAAAATGTGCAAATATGATCGTTAGAGGATTCAACATAAAAAATCGACGCGGCTTTTAATCAATCCCATCTAAAGATAAATGTGTGATAAGATTTTAAATAAATATGCATATGCTTTATTGAAAAAAAATTATAGTTCATCTGAATTTAAAGTAATTGAATACGTAAATTCAGCAGGTTCAACTGGAACTTCATTTTCATTGAATAGATATTGAGTAGTAGCAAATAGAATTTTTCAACGCCCATTTTAAACCGATAGCTGATTAAAATAAATAAATATATTGGGATTAAGTATGACCTAATTTTAGATCAAATATACCAATCGTTAATGGAAAGAAATTTTGTGTTAATTTAGATAAGGAAATGATCAAATCAGTTCAATCACATCAATATTACGATTGTAGTACCCACGACTAGATCTTTTTACTGGGTGTGCACATTTAAAAAATAGAATTTGCTCAAATGACATTCGAGTACTTTTATTATGCCATATTTGAATAAATGCTACTTATTTGAATATTGAAATGTTTGAAAATATATATTTTTAGAGTTCCGTACCTCAAAAGGAAAAAACGGAACCCTTATTGGATCACTTTGTTGTCCGTCCGACTGTCTGTCACAGCAATTCATCTTGGGAACGCGTGGAGGTATCGAGTTGAAATTTAAACCATATACTCAGGTCTACAGTCCCTTGAAGCTGTGCAAAAATCAAACTTTTAAGTTGACGTAAAAAAAAGATACGGCCGTTTATGCTGCAAAAAACGTGTACTTCGACACTCTCAAGGGAATCAAAATTCATAGGGTATTTTCCGTTGACCTAGAACTATGCAATTTGGCAAGTAATACTGTCTTATACTACAAGTATAAGGAAAAATCTAAAAACTATAAATTTCTAATTAAATCATAAAAAATATAGTCTTTATTTAAAGTACGTAATCAATTATTTGTACGGAACCCTCGGTGAGTGAGTCCGACTCGCACTTGTCCGGTTTTTTTAATATGCATAATCTATTATGTAGCAATATCTTTCCTAGTGAATACATTCAAACAAAAAAATTATTGACGTCAACTAAAATCCAGTGAATCAACTTTTTGGGATGTGTAGTTAAGATCTATAGATTGATTTCCAGGGGATGGAAGGACATATCTCACACCATTTCAGACGTAAAACTATACTGGATGGGCTATTTTGTTGGTTAGCAGTTAATATATGCATTCGAACCTTCGGAAATAATTATTAATTAATGGTAAGATCAATTGAGCTCCAGATATAATGGGGCAAAACTTGATTTTGCTAATATTATTCCGATATTCGACCCGCCCACAGACCATGGCTGAAATGTACCGCATCAGACTGTATTAGTTCTGCCATATTCCTTTATGACATGGATTCTGGTATAGTCATTAAGGTCTCGAAGGTTTGGAGAAGCGAACGGTAGATATGAGCGAGCGATAACCATGAGTCAAACACACAATTACGGTTATCGTCGTAACGAGAATTCGGAATCTCTATCGATACACACGTATTGTTATATGTTCATACATAAAGGTGCTTCAAAATAGAGCGCGATATTGATATCGCATTCTATTTTTAGACTTCTTTGTTCATTAACATTCTTGTGTCTTTTGATAATGAAAGAATCTCGCGAAAGTAGAAGTCTGTTAATTTTTTTCTAATTTTCAATTCAATTCAAACTTGTGGGATTTAAACGATCATATCGAAGAGGACATTTTTTAAACTATGTAATTGAGAAAAGTCTGGATACCGCCTAATTACCAATGTGTTTACGATTACCTTATTGATATTAATATCCCGGAAATTAATTTTATTTATCGTCCCGACCTCTGGCGACGTTGGCTCGAATCATAAAGCGAATGAAAATCATAATTTTTCGCCATGTTCACGTAAGAATTTCATTTTTATGATTGCATATTCATGATCAGTGGATTATTTCCGATAGACATAGTAGGCATAGTACGTGACTTTTAAAGAAAGTCAAGAAGAACATTTTTTTGTTTGACCACCGTAGGATGTTCATTTGTAAAAAGACGTAAGTTCGGCTGATCTGTGCGCCAGGAACGGGGTAAGGGTTTTTTCATCTTTCAGTGGTTGATTAGGTGAGTCTTCGGAAATTCGAATATTCCGTGTAGGAAAATACAACAGGCCCAATATTGGTCCAGTATTGATGGCCATGTACTCAGTAATGGCGCGATAACGGCCGCACCATGGTTCAAAGGCGGATGATAACTTGGACTCAGCAATGGTTAGCAGTCTTGGCCATCAAATAATAAAAAAACTGGCCATAAATTTATGCCATAAAAAAAATTGTATTTGTACCAAACAACAAGCCCACCAGAATACAACTCCACCAATTACAAACTCACAAATAATATCTCTACCGCGGAATAAGTTTCCGTGAAAACAGCTCACCGGTTACAACTCTACCACAAAATCTCTCTACTGCGTGACAGCTCTCCTATTTTGCAAGCCTACCAAATGACAAATCTCCGGGTCTTCAATGTGGTTGGTTACTTACCGACAGTGCACCCCGCCACATAAAAAATACAGTCGCTGTACCGTCGGTAAGAAGGCTATCGGAGGATAAAGGGCCGGAGACTGCTCATTTGGTAGGCTTGCAATATGGGAGAGCTGTCACGCGGTAGAGATTCTGTGGTAGAGATGTTACAGGTGTCACCTTGTTTCGCGGTAGGGATATTATTTGTGAGAGTTTTTAATTCGTGGAGTTGTATTCTGATAGGCTTGTTATTTAGTAGAAATATAAATTTTTGTTATGGCTGAGATGTTTTACGGTTAAATTGTGGTAGAGATGTATTTCTGGTAGGGGAACAACTCGTAGAGCTGTAAATGTGCCGTTACGAATAGTATTGGCTTATTAATAAAAATACTATCTTTACAGTGACCCCTCCCTGCATCTGCCAATGCCAAATTCACCCTTAAATTAAATAAATAATCTAAATAAAAAGTGTTAAAATTTTATAAAGTTTATTTTACTACTCAGACTCATGTTTACGTTATGTATTATATCACTTCGATTCATTTAAATTTAATAATAAATTAAAACATGGGTTATTATAAATAACAGATAATGCTAGTACATGATGGGCAACTAATAATGGCCAAAAATCGTTAGCCATTCTGCGCCAATGATTGGTAATAATTTATTAGCCATATATTAGTTAAACAATGGCAAATATAAAAAAAATAAACAATGAAGGTTAATAATTAGTAACGAATCATGGCCCAAAATTGTTAGACGTTACTGGGCCAATGATTGGCAATCGTATATTGGCCATCGGCTGGCAAAACAATGGAAATATCACAAAATGAATAATCATGGGAAATAATTGGCAACCAATGATGGCCGACAATTGGGAGTCTTTATTTGGCCAATCATTGGCAATAGTATATTGGCCTAGTGTCGGTTGGATAATTGCAATTATAAAAAAATAACAATAATGGCGACCAATACTAGTCCAACAACGTTCCGGATATAGGCGAGTTACGCTTGGCCAATTGTCAATAAACATACACTACTTGCATGTGAAAATTTCAGTGAAAAATGGTCGTATCGAGGTCATAAAAAAGACTTTTGAAGCTCAAAGATTCTAGTTTTCAGATCTTTTGGTTGCAAAATTTTTAGGAGCTACGGTTCTTACGCAATTTGAAGAAATGGCGCGAAATAAATTTTTTGCAAATTTTTCATCTTTTTATTTTTGATCCATGGGTTCGGAAATTTCTTTCCAGCTAAACCAATGTATGGGCCAGGTAGCCTGTTTATCCAGCTTCAGTTTCCTTTTTTTTTATCTACGTTTTTTTCTCGCGGCGATATCCGACTTTGAATGAAAAAGGTTGTCTTTAACCACTGATATCTCACGTCAGCGACCAGTGGTCGTACAGAAATTAATCGGGCAGTTTCGGAAACTGGAATAAATTTCCTACAAGATTCCTTCAAGAGATTTAGGAATTTTTTTTTACCCTCAATATTCAGTTGAAAAAATTACAAAACGGGACTTTTTCCCTTGATTTGTTAAATGGCCTGCAGCTTTGCAAATATTGATGGGCAGGCTAATGTTTTCATAAAGCTCAATGGGAGCTATTGGAGGTACCCCAATGACCCTGTAAATTTGCAGATCGACCCATTGAACGGTTTTTCCGGACCGGTTGATCAAAATTTACAAAAAATTTAAAGGAGCCAGGTTTTTGTTTCTGAACATCGGGTAATCTTCTTAAAATCATGCAGATTTGAAATTTGCACATCGAGGTCTAAAGAAAGCATTTTTAAATCTTCAAGTTTCTAGTTTTAAGATCTTTCAGCAAAAAATTTTTAATAGCTACAGGTTTCACGCAATCCTAAGAAATACCGAGAAAAAATAATTTGGTAAATTTTAATTACTTTTCTTTGGTTGCAGTTACTTGGAAAAAAAATTCCAGCTAACCCATTGCATGGACCGAAGAGCTTGGTTATTTAGCTTTAATTTTTTTTCTTGAGTTGACAATGAGACCTCGATGCGACAATTTTTCGCTAAGATATCGGACTTTTAATGAAAAAGGATCCTTTTGTGTTCGACCATTGATATCTCAACAACCAATGATCGCACAGAAATGAAAAGCGGGGTTTCGAAAACTTGAATTAAGGTATTCCTGTCACGAACCAAAATACTTTACAATCGACTGAGTTTTTCCTAAAATGAAGTACAGATACATCCCGTTATACTATAAAAATTTGAAGCCAAGTTGTTGAACATTTCACAAATTATGACTTTGAAAATTGTTCAATTTATACAGCTCTATATGGAGATGACATGCTCGCCACATTTGTATCTGATAATTTATATACCAAACATCTCAAAATTTCCGATGCAAACTGTCTTACTCGTCTAGGAAATGTTACAAGTGAAAGTATTTTCGGAACCGTGATCTGTCTGGGGTTATGTCTGGCAACGCCGCAAACTGGCTGCTCTTGATTTGAGCCAGCTGATCGCACATATATACATACATACACATCGAGAAGCACAGCCACATCATTGCCATATCGTTCTTTCAGCCAATTTACGAAAAGAAATGTTAAAATTTGTGAATGGACGTAATTTATAAGAAATTTTTGATGCTGAGTTGTCATTACATATATACTAATTAATTACAACTCATTTTTATTACAAACCAGTATAATTTGTGAATAATTGAATAGGGCCCTACTTATGCGCCCACAAAATACGGCCCTCTGCTAAAGGAATACCTTAATTCTCTACAAGGATTGACGATGGTTTTTTGAAAAACAATTTTTTTCCATCCTTGCCATGAATTTGAAAAAAACAGGAGAAAGGGGCTATTTGTGGTTTTATAGAAAATCAACGGTCAAATTAAAAATATTGACAAAACGACTAATGGTGAGCGTGACTTTTACAGCTCAATACTATACCCACAAAAACCCTGTAACGTTTCAATTTGATCTATTGAACAGTTTTTTTTTCAAGCATCAAAATGTTTGAAAAATATTAAAGGATCATGTTATGCCCCTAAACGTCATAATCATTATTAAAGTGATTTTTTTTAGCTTCTTCCACATTTTTATCGCAAACAGCATTTAAATGTATGGAAAAAAAATATCGAAGAATTTTCGAAATATTTTGTTTACATTTTGTTGATTTGTTTTACTATAAATTTAAACGCTGTTTGCGATAAAAATGTAGAAAAGCATTAAACAAAATTCTTTTTAATAATGATTACGAAGTGTTTAGGGGCAATAAACATGATCCGTTAATTTTTTATTTTATTTGATTGCTTAAAACAAAAAAACCGTTCGATAGATCAAATTGAAACTTTACACGGTTTTTGTGAGTATATTGAGCTGTAAAAGTCACGCTCAACATTAGTCGTTTTGCCAATATTTTTCGTCCACTGTAGTCGAATATTCGTATATGTATATGAGTCATTCCATGTCAATTCAACGACGTTTTGTCCGTGACCCCCTTTGGTTTTCCGTTACTTTTGCGTCCTCATAAAGGAAGCTTTGTTTTCGCGAAAAATTTTTTTTTCGCAATTTTCATGTCAGTATGTTCAAAATGTCCCAAAACGTTGAGAAATCACGTTTAGAAAAAATGTCCGGACGTATGTATGTGTGTGTATGTGTGTGTGCGTGTGTGTGTGTGTGTGTGTGTGTGTGTGTGTGTGTGTGTGTGTGTGTGTGTACGGTTTGTGCTTTTATTAAAATGAATATATCTAGAGAACGGTTTAAGTTATCGAGTTGAAATTTAGTATGCAAGTAGATCATCTATGTCCCTCTATTCAGTGCAAATTTTTTCCAAATTGTAAAATAATTGTCAATTTGGCGAGACTTTGTATTTTCTGAAAATTGTTTGTTCGTCGTCTAACTTTCGTAATTTTGAAGTTATCGCTCTGAAATTTTTTGTGTAGATACACTTTATAATAAGGACGGCTGGGATTGAATTTGAGGAAAATCGCTCAAGAGATTCGGTTTAAAAAAAAATTGTAATTTTTCGCAAAAAATTTCAAAGTTCTCCATCTTTTGTAATTTTGCATCTATGAAGCTGAATTTTTTTATGATGATACATTCAATGACAACAATAAATAGTACTAAATTTCAGAAAAATCGCTAGAGGGGTTCGTTAAAAAAAAAAAAATTTAATTTTTTAACAAAATTTTGTAAAAGTTCCAACATTCGCATTTTTGCAAGTATCGGGCTAAAATGTTTTGCACAAATACACTAGATAATAAGAATTGTTAGGGTCAAATTTGGTGAAAAACGCTAGAATAGAAAGGTTTGTTCTAAAAAAAATTTAGACATTTCCAGAAAAATGCTTGTGAACACTTTCGTAATTAAGCAGCTGTTTTGCAGTTGGCACCCTGAAATTTTATGTCTAGATACACTTTATAATAAGAACTATTTGAATTGAATTTGGGAAACCCTGCTCAAGACGTTTGGTTTAAAAAAAATTATTATTTTTCGCAAAAAAAGTGTAAGCTCTGTAGCTTTTGTAATTTTGCATCTATCGAGGTGAATTGTTTTATGCTAACGCATTAAATACCAAGGAAAAACAATATAGAATTTCGGAAAAAATGCATGAGGAGTTTGGCTGAAAAAAAAATTTTGAAATTTTCAAAAAGTTATTATCAGCGTTTCAGCTTTCGTAATTTTGCAAGTATCTAGATGAAACTTCGCACAAATGTATAAGGTGATGAATAAATTGATATTGAATGAGCAGCAAGAGATCGTAGAATATTAAAATTTTATGAAAATGATGAATAAATCGTGCAAATTGGAAATTTGCACATAGCTTCCTCATTTGTTTTCGTCTATCGTCAAGCTTCCTTTATGAGGAAGCCATGAAAATAAACATACATGAAATAAAGGTGGTCAAGAAGGACCTCATAGAGGAGGCCTGACGATAGACGGAAACAAATGAGGAAGCTATGTGCAAATTTCCAATTTGCACGATTTTTAATATGTTATTACACATGTAAAAAGAAGTATCCATGTAAATTTTTAGCTCTCGATCTTAAATCACACCGAAGTTATTGACTTTTGAAAAAATGTTCTTAATATAATCATAACTTCCACAATAACTAAGATATTCTAATTTGTTAGGATGTCATTTTTGTTTGTTTTTCAATGTACTCTGAAAAAAATATCAAAAAATTACTTATATTTAAATCTGTAGCTGATAATGATTAATATAATTTTTCAGAATAATTAATCGATGTTCACAATGAATCAAAGAGTTTGAATTACGGTGTGAATGCCTATTAAAACGTCCCCAAGGGACATGTTAACCAATATTCAAAATATATTCGATCATAACGGAATAAATCAAGACAATGATCAAGAATCCGGAGCGCGAAGCGCAACGACAATTGCGCGCGTAGCGCGGGGGGTTTTGGGATCGAAGCCCCCCAACGAGTACGCGAAGCGTGCTTGTTATATTTTCCTTCAATATCATGATTTTTTAGCTCGGGCAACTCCTAACAAAGGAAATACAAATTTCTAAAAATTTAAGGTCATATTTTGGGTGAAACGAAACCCACAATTCATTAGACATCAAAATCCGAGGGGGCCAGGCCGATGACCGCGTGATTTGACGTGAAATGACCTATATCTCTCTATATTATATAAATATTTCGACGTCGCGCCAACGCCGCCGCCGCCGTGTATAAGAATCGAGGGGTCGGGTTTGGGTTTGGGGCGACGCGAGGGCGTGTAGCGCCCTAGCCACAAGAACCCCTAGTATATATATATATATATATATATATATATATATATATATATATATATATATATGTATATAAAGTTTTCACGATGATTTTACGACAGCTGCGAGCCACGAATAATGTACGAGTTACCCGACGATTTATCATGGGCCTCCCACGCATTATAAGGATTTTCCATGCACGCTGCAATGCATACACGTTTTCGTTATTTTTCCTTCGGTATGCAGCAATTCCCGACACACTTTCTCGCTTTAGTGTTTCCAACCAGGTGGAAAGTCTTCATCTCTCTGCACATTTCGCACCTCAGCTTTAAAAAATATATATGTTTTTTCTACATCGTCGATTTTTATCACCCTCAGAGTTCCATCAAATTTCCACTTTTCCTCTTGTCTTTCTGCCATCGCGCTCGGCACTTAGCCGAGGTTTCTTTTTTGCGAAAGTTATTTTTTTGTTTTTCTCAAAAATCGGAAATGAAAACCTTGAAAGCGAGTCGTGTTTTCATTGTTTCTCGACGGTTCTAATGCTCTCACGGGCGGAGAAATGCATTTCCTGGGCAAAGTACTTCCTGAGCTTGGCGTACAACAAAAAGTTGTTGATTTAATAAAAAAAGATGCACGAGAATGAGAAGAGAAATATATATACATATTAGGGCGGCGCAAAAAAACCGACTATTTTTTTTTTCGAGTCTCTTGCGATGATATGTTAGTTTTTTATGTTTTAAGAACCTTCACTAAAAATGAGTTAAAAAAAAATGTTTAAGGGTCACTCAAGATTTTTAAAAATTGCAAAAATCGTCAACAATCGAATTTTTATTTTTTTTATTTTTTTTTGCTCATTACGGTAGAATTTTATAGACGAAAAAAATAAGTTTCTCAAATTTTTAGCTCAAAATATTCATTTTTAAAAGTCGCTCATAATTTTTTTATATTTGTAAGTGCGTTGCATTAGATGTTTTCGAGTGACCTTTAAATATTCATATTAAGATTTGATAATTTTTTTCTTTTAATTAGTAAGATAATCGATAAAAATACACCACGAGGTGAATAAGAAATTAAACACAATACTGAAAATATAATTTTTTAATAACTCGATGTTTTGCAAATTACAGTAATAATACGATTGATTATTTTTTCTTTGAGTTCTCAATTTCTTTTAATTTTTTTTCTTTCGTCGTATCCTTCAACATTACGAGCATGTGAAAGACCCGTTTTATCGACGC
Organism: Alloplasta piceator; assembly: GCA_946863875.1. Taxonomy (NCBI): domain Eukaryota; kingdom Metazoa; phylum Arthropoda; class Insecta; order Hymenoptera; family Ichneumonidae; genus Alloplasta; species Alloplasta piceator. Next base: position 17,299,765 of record OX333078.1, read on the forward strand.
TACAGTAAAACAGGGTGTATGTTAATTTTTGCGACACAACCATTCCTTGACTATTGAACCGAATGATCTGAAATTTGACCAAGTGACAGGTGATTTTAGAGAGCTCTAGAGAGTTCGATAGTGGTGTGTTTTTCTTAAATTAAGCTGTGCAAAAATTATTGGATCCATTTCTGTTTGAAGCCTCTCAGATTTTACCCGAAAAAGTACATTTCTATGTTGAATTTCTCTATTTTCTGGCCATTAGGCTCTAGACAAAGCTCTCTAGAATCACCTGTCACCTGGTCAAATTTCAGATCATTGGGTTCAATAGTCAAGGAATGGTTGTGTCGCAAAAATTAACATACACTCTGTTTTACTGTAGCGTCGATAAAACATCTTTCACATGATCGTAATATAGAAAGATACGACGAAAAAAAAAAAATATATTAAAAGAAATTGAGAACTCAAAGAAAAAATAATCAATCGTATTATTACTGTAATTTGCAAAACATCGAGTTGTTAAAAAATTAAATTTTCAGTATTGTGTTTAACTTTTTACATTCATCTCGTGGTGTATTTTTATCGATTATCTTACTAATTGAAAGAAAAAAAATTATTAAATCTTAATATGAATATTTAAAGGTCACTCGAAAACACCTAATGCAATGCACTTACAAATATAAAAAAAATTATGAGCGACCTTTAAAAATGAATATTTTGAGCTACAAATTTGAGAAACTTTTTTGTTTTCATCTATAAAATTCTACCGTAATGAGCAAAAAAAAATTTAAAAAAAATTAAAATTCGATTTTTGACGATTTTTGAAATTTTTAAAAATCTTGAGTGACCCTTAAAATTTTTTTTTTGAGCTCATTTTTGGTGAGGGTTCTTAAAACATAAAAAACTAACATATCATCACAAAAGACTCGAAAAAAAGTCGGTTTTTTGCGCCACCCTAATATATATCAAGAGACGTGGCAGCGTATCAACGCCAAGTATTAAAGAAAACTGAGAGAATCTCAGTTAAGAGCGTTGTCGCACTCTTATATACGCAAATATGTCTCGGCCTACGCCCCTTTTACATTTCAATTCGATTATACAAAAAAACACAACTTTTTTAACATCTAAGAACTATGGTGATCTAAAATTAGCTTTCCATTGAATCCACTTTTATATTAATCGGTCCACACAATGCTGAGATATGATGATATTGGGTTAATTATTTTCCAATCTCAACCCGCTGAGGGCCACGCAGATCTATAGCGACCCAGCGCCATCTTTACAGTGTGCAGTATGAGCGAAGGCCCGCGCTTTTGCTCGGCAAATTAGGCGACAAATATGATCTATCGAGCAAGCACAATATCCATCTCAGTCGGCCTCGCACGAAACATTTGAGTAGCGCTTTTTGGGTCGCTACAGACTCAGAGTGGAAATATACTTTTTAAGAAACTCATGAAAACGATCTCCACAATCTTGTAGCTGGGAGTCTCTAGTATGCGAATCACTATAATTAAATCTATTCAGCGTGATAAACAAAGGAATAATCGTTAAAAGCGTCCGACAAGTCCTACAGGCCAATTTTCGGACCTTTTTGTATTTATTTACGCAGTTTGAAAAAATATGAAAATATCGATTGCGGCCTTAACTATTCTTATTTCTGGGGTTATAACGATTCGATTTTACTACTTACGAGTTGGAAAATGTTGTTTTAAACGTGTTTCATAAGCCAAAGAAGTTGTGGGCCGCTGTAGGCCCAGGGTGGATCGGTCCAGGATGCCAGAAAATGGTGAGCCTCAGCGGGTTAACATTGTGAAAAAATTAGCGTGCAAAGTCAAGATCTAATACGCTCGTCGAACATAACTCCAGCAACGACGGAGTGAATAAACGAGAAAATAAAAAAGAAAACAATTGAATAAGTGCACTAGCAAGCCACCATGAGAATAAACAAAAGAGATAACGGCCGATCATCTTTTAGGAAGGCACCTGAAAACTCCATATAATATATCAGAGAACTGTTTAGAACGAAAAACACGATATTTAATCATTTTTATCCTACTAAAAGACTTGGCATTAGTAAACAGATGCGAGTTCCAACTTGAAATGTATATCCTAACTTCTCAGATATATTCAAAACATTTAAACAATTGTTCGGCTGAATTAAATTATGCTCTTTTTTGTAAATCAATTTCTTCAGTTTTAGGCCGAAAAATAAATAAATTCGTTTTTTTTCGAAATCGCTGATAGTTTTTTCGCAAAGCGCAGAAAATTTTCGATCGAAAAGTATTGGAAAACAATTTTTTCAATTTCATTTCGCGCTCTGCCTAAGTTCCGTCAGAGCTGAATACGCAAAAAGTTTGAAAAATAAATTGGTATACAATATACTTTCAGGCAACACTAATCGTAAAACATACTCAAGTTTCAAGCAATTCGAAAGAGGTCGGCCTAAAATGGGGTCCCGATGAGGGGGAATATATGAAGCATTCTCCGTCAATTCTGCAACTTTTTTTTTCGACCTTCTCAGATTCGTCCCATAACTTGTCACAGTTTAGTCCCACTTGAAAGTAGTCTCTGCGATTTTTTTAAGATTTTTTAAGCGGTGAATTAAGGAGTTGCATATATTTTTTCTATTTTTTCGAATCCATATAGCTTAAAACGGAGAGAATGTACAAGAAAAAATTCCTACAAAAAAATTATGTTTTTCCATCAACTATTGAATGCAATATGTGTTACATTTTTATTCGTGTTGCAACCCACACAGCAAAATTGATCCCGGGACCATCCTGAGACAGTCCCATTCGTGTCCTGCCCAGATAGTACGTCTTATGAATGTCTATGGGAGGTACCAGTAAGATATTGTTCTACCCGGGATTAATATAGGATGTCTTGAGGATATCCTGTCGCAACCGTGATTAGACGATCCCAACGGTCCCTCTTATAGACGTCTATGGGCGATATTAGTAATACATTGGTCTTCCCGAGATTAATATAGGATGTCTTGAGGATATCCTGTCGTGACCGTGATAAGACGATCCTAACGCACTCTCTTATAGACGTCTGTGGGAGGTACTAGTAAGACATTGGTCTGCTCGAGATTAATATAGGATGTCTTGAGGATATCCCGTGGTCACCATGTTTGGACGATCCCAGCCAACTCTCTTAGGGATGTCTGTAGGAGGTCAGCCATCGCGCAGCATTAGTTCCAACCTTGCCGCGAGATGGCGAACGCTACTCACATGCGGATAATGTGAAGAGCATGCTTATATAGGCGAGCGCGAACACGGATATCAATTCGACACCGACAGAAGTCAGACCTCGAAGGAGGCTATATTACAAATACAAGGAGTCCTTGCTGACTCCCTCTGTACCGTACACATTTTGTTAACATTTAATTAATTAATTGAAATTAATTAAAATTAAATCGAAACAAGAATTATCATCGACTACTGCATTGGCAGTCCAGGAGACGTCCCGAAGATATCCTGAAGACATACCGGGATGGCCGTGGGACCGTCCCATTCCGGTAAACACAGCGGATACTTTAAAGCCCATGGGTATCCCATGGGATCATCCAAAAGACGTACTTGGGACGTATTATTTTGTGACTAATAATTCTGGAATATCTCGGTGACGTCTTATAGGAGTCTCGACAATATCTTACCGATATCTCCAGTCTGCTGTGTTTGCAGTCTCAGAGACGTCCCGAGGATATCCCGGGATGCCAATGGGACCATCCCATTCCGGTAAACACAGCGGACACTTTAGAGCCCATGGGTATCCCATGGGACCATCCCATTACCGTCACGGGACAATTGGTGTGATGTCCAAAAGACGTACTTGGGACGTATTATTGTTGTGTGGGAAAGACTATTCTCCGCAAAAAAAATGAAAATGAATTTTTTTCGCACGGTCTGACACCTTCATTTCTACTGTCAACTTTATACAATCTCTAATAGATTAGTGGGATGTACAGAAAAATTCACAATACGGCAACTGATTTTTTTCGGGGTTAAAAAAATGTTATTCACATAACTTTATGCAATTTTTTTGTAAATAACATTTGTTTAATCGCGAAAAAAATCAGTTGCCGTATTGTGAATTTTTCTGTACATCCCACTAATCTATTAGAGATTGTATAAAGTTGACAGTAGAAATGAAGGTGTCAGACCGTGCGAAAAAAATTCATTTTAATTTTTTTTTGCGGAGAATAGTCTTTGCAACACGAATAAAAATATAACGCACATTGCATTTAATAGTTGATGGAAAAACATAATTTTTTTGTAGAAATATTTTGTTTGTACATCCTCTCCGTTTTAAGCTATATGGATTCGCAAAAATAACTTGATGCAATTTTTTGTGAATAAAATTTTTTTAACCTGGAAAATAATCAGTTGCCGTATTGTGGATTTTTCCGTACGACCCACTAATACTATTAGAGATTGTGTAACATTGACAACAATTAAAGGTGTCGGACCGTGCGAAAAAAATTAATTTTCATTTTTTTTTGCAGAAAATAGTATTTGCAACACGAATAAAAATATAACACATATTGCATTCAATAGTTGATGGAAAAACATAATGTTTTTGTAGGAATATTTTTTTGTACATTCTCTCCGTTTTAGGGGGGGGGGGGGTGTAAGGTATTAAAATTTTTTTTGTTTGCATTTTTTTTTTATTTTTTTAAATGAATGCTTAATATTTTAAGAATATTGTGTCAAAATTTCAAGTCGATTGGAGCAAAATTGACGAAGTTACGAGTATTTTTATACCTGTCGGATTGACTCTATACGTATAAGCCGAGCAGAGCAGGAAGCTGAGAGACAAACTAAAGAACGCAGGATTCGTCGTAGACAGGAGCAAAAAGGTGCGTTAGACATCATGGATGATAGCAGCATCCTTTATGGACCTGGCATTGATGATTCAGTGTGAGGTAAGCCGATAAAATTTGCTTATGAACGTTTGATACCAGATTTTTTAGTGTTCAAAACTTTAAAGCGTTTTTCCCACAACTCACGTTTTCAAAGTCGGTGCCTCTCATAACTTCAAAACTACTGCACCGATCCTTTTGAAATTTTGAACACTATTTCTGTACATCATTTACGAGGTAACGCTGGAGAGTTTTTTCAAATTTGTTGATAATTTTTATTGTACAATAACAAATTAGCCGATTTTTTTCACGAAAAATCGCGTTTTTCCCTTCAAAGTGTTCCAAAAAAGTGAAAAATTAAAATTTCGAAAAATCCTCCCAGCGTTACCTGGGGAAAACTATTATCTAACGAATGAACTTTGATTTTTTGATTTCAGATGATCCAGCACCAAGTTATGAGGGGCACCGCAATTCTCCTTTTTTCCGAGACACGTCCGAATAATTGCTGCCATTGCCGTATTTTTTAATATTTCTTCGTGAAAATTTTGCACAACATTCTTCTAATGTCATACTTTAATGTGCTATTGGTTTTAATAAAGAGATTTTGTCGTCACAAAAAATTCACAAAAACATATATTTTTTCTTACGAATTAACCTTGTCCCCCCCCCCCTTAAGCTATATGGATTCGAAATAATAGAAAAAATATATGAGACTCCTTAATTCGGCGCTTAAACATCTGAAAAAAATCGCAGAGACTACTTTCAAGTGGGGCCAAACTGTGACAAGTTATGGGACGGATCTGAGACGGTCGGAAAAAAGTGGCGGAATTGACGGAGAATGCCTCATACACAGTTAAAAATTAAAATAATTAATAAATTAAAAATTCAAAACATGGCATCTTAAATTTCAACAAAATTTTGGATGTTCGTGAAAGTCAATTTCTTAGTATTTACTACAGTTTCGTGAATTCGAATATCTCACAATCAAGATAAAATCCTTGGTGTCGTGGCACCCGGATAAACAGAATTCGAAGTTTCTTAATTTTGCGCGTAATTCAGAAAAGACCGCTCGATTGATTTGATTTCCACTAGACTCATTTTCTTCGTAACGGATGTATCTATCGTATGAACGCGGCACATTTTTTTAAGACTCTATTTTGAAGCTACGCATCAATCTTGAAAAAGTTTAGATTGAATAAATCTTTAAGCCAATACCCCCTTAAGGAAATAACTTTAATCAAAATGTCCCGCGTTCATACGATGAACAAAATCGTTGCGAAGAAAATGAGATCAATTGGAATAAAATCCATCGAGCGGTCTTTTCTGAATCAGGCGCAGAATATTTGAAGATCCAGGTTTCGGGAAACAGCATTTAAAATTGATGGTGTGGCGGAAGAGCTTTCTTCTCCTTTGCTGATGCAGACAAAATTCACCTGTATGCAAAATGATATTAAGAGACTATGCACATGAAAAAAAAATTCGAACACTGTTTTCTCTTTTTGAAGTGCAACTTCTTTGCTGACGGGGTAACAATTTTCGAACGGTCACGAAATGTAAATACCGCATGAGCGGAACTGGAAATGAAGAAGCGTGCCTCGCCATGTCCCCTCTAACGATTACACTAATAGAGAAAGACACGACAATGGGTAGGAAGCGGAGGGAGAGGGGATAGGTATATGCGTAGCATGCAGGCAGGAGAGGGATTGAAGCAGTGATTCTACGGCCGGAATTCTCGTGACGCTGTTTGTGCTTATTTACTTCTGTGTTTTCATAACGGCTGGCCATCAAAACTCTCATATTTCCTTTCCTACACAACTTTACCTTATAGTGATTTTGAGGCTCACAAAAGCGTAAGGATTATATTTCAGAACAAATTTGAAAAAAAAAATCTTTCGGTCTGCAATATTTGCAATAGATTATGGTTCAAAGACGATTTAAAAATTGTACAAAAAAATAACTACGAATTGCTACGACAAGAATTTCCGCTAATCGACATAACGAAATTCAAAACATGTCAATGTTGTTTTTCTGCATTGAACCGAAACAAAATTCCAACATATTCAACTTCAAGCGGATTTAAATATCCAGTAAATGTAAAATTTCTCATTTAAGGGCAGGCTAAACACCCTCCCCCCGCCTTTTCGCTCTTGTGAGTGCGAGAGAGAGCGCCTATTGGGGTCCTGTGAGAGCGAGAGAGAGGGTCCTTAGCCTGACCTTAAGATCATACCTGCATTTTTACTCTTCTTAATAATTAGCTCTTGGTTGATAAAAAAAATTGTAAATAATTTACCTCTATCCGCACATCCCTGGTGAAAAAAGTATTAATCTGTATTTAACCTCTCTATTCGGTAGTAGTGAAAAGATTTCATTTAAACAACATCTAGATAAATATTTGCGTTGAGATTGGATTCTGTAAATACTTTTTTAAATCACAGATAAAAGCAAGAAGTTTCACTTCTAGCAAGCGTGGCCTCCACGCACAACGATTTTTTTTTATGGAAAATTTTTTAAATCCTAGAGAATACAGTCTAACAGATTAAAAAATATTTACTACCGGAAAATTTCTGGACTTCACCAGTCTTAGAATTATGACATGTGATGAAATTTCGACTTTTTTCCGTTTGCTGCCTCAAGACCAAAAATTTCTTTTCGTCTGGGCAAACCGAAACGTTGGTCCATATTTGCCGACAATAAACTGTCGATCCCAATAAAACGATAGGGAATGAAATGAAATTGATGGAATCCGATAAACACAAATCTACCAATCAAATTTCGCGAACTGTCGAGAAGAACGGTACCATGAGTAGGTTAAGGGGACCGAGTGAGCGTCAAACGCCGATTTTTGAACATGAATAAGAATGTCCGTTGAATACGTGTAAACCTGACCAGTGGTCCATCATTTGACGTATCAAATGAAGAAATTTTTGAAGCTAGTTAGAACCCTTAAGGTGCAGTGGTTCCCTCATAAATCAATGTTTGAGTTTCACTGCGCTGCGCACGCTGCTGTTAATGAAAAAGGATCCTTTTATATTTCATAATTGATATCTCAGCAATCAATAATCGTACAGAAAATTTAAGGGGTGGTTTCAAAAACTTAAATAAATCCTCTACAAGGATTGACGAAGATTTTTTGAAAAAAAAATTTTTTTCATCCTTGGCATGAATTTGAAAAAACCGGAGAAAAAGGGCTATTTTAAAAAATCAACGGCTCAATTACAAATATTGATAAAACGACTAATGTTGAGCGTGACTTTTATAGCTCAATATACTCACAAAAACCCTGTAAAGTTTCAATTAGATCTATTGAACCGTTTTTCTGTTTCAAACAATCAAATTTAAAAAAGAATCAAAGAATCATGTTTATTGTCCCTAAACATTTTATAACCATTATTAAGATGGGAATTTTTTTTGCAGCTTTTTCCACATTTCAACCGCAAACAACGTTTAAATTTATGGGAAAATTTTTTTCCAAAAACGGTCGAAAAAATGTTTGAAAATTTTTATGATTTTTTTGTTTTGGTAAAGCTTCTAGACATTTGAAAGAATGTTTTACTACCGGAAATTTCAAGTTGATACCTCGAAATGAATTTCAAATTGAATTTCGAATTATTAATCGTCTTAGAAAAATGAATTATACGAATGCGAACGCGAGAAATAGTTGGTGGAGGTAATGAGAGAACGCTTAACACACGTCAATCTAAATAATTGCTGTGATGTGGCTGGTAATTACTCCAATACAATCGCTGCTGATGCTTCACTGCAGAGTAGTTGCCCCTATCTATAAATACAACATACGTGCATATAGACGTGTAATTTGCTGTACCGGAGGATAGCAAATTGGTATTGTAGTGGTTTTTGATGCCAGCGACCCTCATCCCTTTAATTCATTGAAGGGAGGGGACGATGGTCGCACGCACCCATCCGCGAATATTACAAGAATCGAGATGGATACAGAATCATCAGAGTCGGAAAGGATATGAGGAAATCCCTGAAAAAACAATTTCAAGTGATCGAGCTTGTACACTGGAACAAAAAATCGCAAATTCACAATGTCGATTCTTTTCAATTTTACAAACTGGGTGTATTGAAATGAATTCCATACACTCGCATAGTATATACGTATAATTTGAAATACGTATATTCATTGTCATATATTTGTAGCAGTTTTACTACAACTTTAATTAAAATTAATATTCTGGTCCTGAATTTTGTTACTTCTGTATTAACAAATTACAAACCCGGTATATTAATTTTATAATCATACACCTACTTTGGAAATTCATAAATCATCTTATAAATTTGTTAGATATGTTTTAGTTTTTAATTTATCCTTAGTATGACGTTATATACCTTTAGTATGAGGTTAGCTATATTTAATTAAGATTCGAAATTGCGAATCCGAAAATCAACTTTCACGCATTATCATGCACATTCAAAGCATATAATCATTTTTTTGACACTCCGGCATTCATATATTACACAAGTAAAGGAAGTTCATAACTAGTCGATGGCGTAATAGGGGTGTTTTTTTATAAATTATTATGAATACCAATTTTTGTTACAGTATAGTTTTTTTTCAATATTAAGAATTTATTTTGACACCTTTTTATTGTTAATAGGTTCTTAAAATTAATAATTAATCGTTAAGTCTGTTTATGAACAATAATAACAACAGTTTCGATTTATTCACGTATTTTTTTGAAAACCTTACATATTCGATTATTTCCTGAATTAGAATATTCCTTTGCCAATACGTTTCTGTTGCTCATTGGAATAATTGAATGAAATTTTTGTGTCCTTCTGTGATTGACTTCACAGTATTGTATCGCAAATAAAATCTTTCTTTTGCATCTAAATAAAGTTTCTCAGGTGAAAAGTTGACAGCAACATTTGGAACACTATTTAGATTCAATGCCTACTCATACAATTCTTGAAGTGTTGTTATTTGCTCATCGATTAATTATTCATTTCAAAAATCTGTTAACAATGAAATAGTGTGAAAATTAATTCAAAATGATTGAAAATATACTATACAATAACAAAAATCGGTATTCATAATAATTTATGAAGAAAAAAAATTTAATTTTCTATAATCGAAAAAATTAGATAGTAGTTATGGAAATCCCACGATCGGACTAGTCTTAAAAATTGTTGAATAGATAGATACTTGAAACGATTTTTTTTTTTTAAATGAAAAATGACACTCACTTTTAAAAACGCGATTTAAAGTTTAGAACTCAAAAAACTTATTCGAAAACATGTCAAGTATATTTGTTGTATTTTTTTTTTGGAAAGGCCATTAAAAAACAAAAATTTTGAAAAAAAAATTTTTAATGTGGACCATTATTAAAGAAGTTATGACGAAAATACCAAAAAAGAGCGGTTCTTTTTGTTAATCTAATATATTTTGAACGGGTAGTCAAGAAAATCAAAAAATGTAACAGCAAGTGCTTTCGATGGGAACTAAGAAATATTAAAAGATTGAGGAAATAAAAAAAAAAGTTTTTCAAACTGTCCGATTTGGGATGGACCCCCCTATATAAGTATTTATACATAAGTTTAGAATATATTTATCACTTTAAAATAAAAAAAATGTATGTTTCATTCATGCAAATTCGTTATTTACGTATTAACGAAATAAAGAAGACAAAAGTCCGATGAGATACCTCTAAATCTTGAAGGACCGGCCCCATCTTTCGCGAGACTTATTTCTTTATGTCCAAGCATAGATTAAGATTGTATAACGCTAATAAAAAAATTATCGATTTTTTTTTGATACAGTCTAATAAACACCACATATACAATGCGCCACAGATAATGGAAACAACACGCGTACGCTCCTGAGTTTACCTAGGAACGGAGCGCGTCGAGCTTCAGCCGAGAGATTCGTCTGTTACACTGAGAGCTACTATATCGAGAGTGCCATATATTTATCTTTCTTGATAATACTAGAGAAACAGAAAAGCATTGCAAGTTTAATGATATTCTTCGACTGAGCTTTGGAAAAGATAGTCTACAACATTAACACATTTGTATAATGAGCGATGAGTACAATAAACGCCGCTTCTCGCATCATTCAATACACAGAAAGGTATGGGATCTGGCATTCTGTTTCTTAGCAGTATCGATAGAAAGACGTATCTCGAACGGCCGAGACGAGAAAGCGACGAGCGATGACGAAAAGAGAAAGGGAATAATACGAAGAATCTTCCCGTACGTAAATCCGCAAAAAAAACAACACCCCTATTTTATGCATAAGGGGATGCATATACATAGCCCGGAAATTATTCGACTTCTTTTCGCCGAGAGTTGAATAGAAAGCCTTGCACAGAGAAGCCTCCAAGGATGTCAAAACGAATCCATTACTGTAAAATAAGAATGATGTAACATAAACGATTTGACTCTCAGGAAAGTCAGGGTATTGCGCCCTTTTGATCGTTAGCCGTCGATTTGTTATATGAGAATGGATAACTCATTTCCCCCTTCGTTACAACAAAGTTTTTCACTCTTCATCTTGCTTTGTTTGCTGACATTTGATTTGTCTTTTAAGAGTGATTTTGCTATGTATCTTGGCTCACAAATCTTCCTCCTCTCGAACGCCTCAAAATTTAGGCGTCACCGTGATGAAGACGATGTACAAGCTCTTTTTCCTTATACGTCGTATATCTATATATTACAAGTTACATTATGGATATATAGTTATCTGTGTATGAGATCAACGGGGGAGATAACGCTGTAGGAATACAGAAAAGAACGCTGAGCGATCGTCGTTAGCGAAAAAGAGGGTTGGTGAGACACATTTTTTTTTCTCTTTCTTCCCCTCTTGGTTTTATTTCGTTCCCCCTAGCTCTCTTTAGCTCCTCTCTTTATGATCGCGAGCTATCCGTTTTTATCTCCGTCTCCCTCTCGCCTTCCCTTCATCTCTTTTCCCCTTTTAAACTCTTTTTTAGTATTATTATTCGATTCTCATCCATCCATGAGTCGAGAGAAACAGAGACGAACGCATAATGCGATAGAGGGATGCCGATGGGCCTAAGGGTGGAGAGGTTCATCGCACATGAACCCCTATACTAAATATATATACCTCGTTAATTACATTGTTCCTACGACCTTTATTTCAGATATTGTGCTGTGGCTGCTGGTACGTCACCTCCTGCTTATGGACCAAGGGTAGGTGTGTACACGATGGGGCTTTTCACGGCATCCTGAATCGGTGAGTAAGCTTGTCATTTTTTTCGTCGTTCATTACATCTTTATTAAAAAAAAAAAGAATATAATTTAAAAAACCCTGCAAATTAGACATTTGCATATTGCTTCCTCATCTTAATCACATAGCTTCCTTTATCACAAGGGATGGCAATCAAATTTGACTTCCTCATAAAGGAATCTTTGTTAACTATCGAAAAACATGAGTAATCAACGTGCAAATTTGTCAAATTCTTTCAAATTTACTTCTTGCTAAATTTGATTTTTGCCAAATTCAATAGCGAACAACCTTGATCACTATTTGGAATGTATACAAACTTTCAGTACAATATCTCTCAAATAGCCGAAGTTAGAGCTATTTAAAAAAAAAAAAACACAACATTTGATAACATTTTAATCATTCGATCGATTTTCGCCAAATTGAATAACGAACATCCTCGATAACTATATTAGTTCTGTGTTAAGTTTCAGTACAATATTTTAAAAATTGCACAAATCAGAGCGTTTTCGCTATTTTTACAAAAATAAAAAATTTCATGAAAATTTAATCCCTCGATGGATCTTTGGCAAATTTAATAGCGAACAACCTCGATAACTATATTAGCTCTGTGCAAAGTGTCAGTACAATATTTTGAAAATTGCCCGGGTTAGAGCGTTTACGCTATTTTTAAAAAAATTCAAGAATTCATAAAATTTTAATTCCTTGATGGATTTTCGCCGGATTCAATACTAAATAACCTTAATAGCTATACTAATTTTGTACAAAGTTTGAGTGCAATATTTTGAAAATTTCAGAAGCGTTTAATTTAGAGCGTTTACGCCACTCTTGCAAAAACGAAGAAGTCGATAAAATCTGAACGCCCGTTAGAATGAAAACAACAATTTTTCATAATGAAGAGCAATTCGTGCTCGACAAGTGTGCCAAATGTTCGCTCGATATCTCGAAGCGTTCTTGTGTTATTAATTATTTACATCTGAAACTCAGGACACACACGCACGCATACACACACACCCGGACATTTGTTTCTAGATATGATTTCTGGATGTTTTAGGACATTTTGAACACATTGGCATACAAATTTCGAAAAAGATTTTTTTCACGAAAACAACGTTTCCTTTATGAGGCAGCAAAAAATAAAAAAATCATAATAATTGGTCCATTAATCCTGTTAAAATTGGTCCATTTTCCCCATATCGACAGTGTTTACGTTAGTGGCGTCTTTAGTTCGAATATAAGCTTATATTAGCCTCAACTATTATTTTCAACCCTATCAGCATCGCTCTGAAGGGGATGGAACTGCATTTCTAACTTTATTCTCCGTGACTCTAAGTTTTCGAAAAAAGTCTCAATGATTATTTGTATTAATTTCATAGACATTGAATCTTTTATTTTCAACGCACAGCCTGGACAAAAACTTCAGAAAAAAAGTGAAAACTATAATGATTTTTAAAGGTTCTTCTTAGATATAGTCAGAATAGCAATATTAAATCAACCAGTGCGTTTCAATTGGTGAACTTACGCGATCATCGGCGACCCCTAATTTTTTTACTGGAATAACAGTAGAATCCTTTTTCTTTTAACCCCCCTTCCCATAAATATCCAACCCCCTACTGTGTGTTGGCAACTCTGGCCATAATTACCACAGGTATCACCCCGATAATAACAATATTTTGCCGTCGCTTCTGTTACGAAAACTTTCGTGTACCCGGGTGTGTCATTAATTCTCTCTTTCGGAGGACGAGGAGGGGTCGTTGGGTTGAGCATTAAACGAAGGAATTTTGCAATTATAAGAATGACAAAAGTCGTAACACTACGACGACGACGACGACGACGAGCAACTCTTGCCGCGGTTGTTGGGAGCTATTAAGCGCGTTTCTTTCCCTTTGGTTTTCTCGGTTGCAGTCGGGGGTGGGGGATCACTAGGGAGGTGAAATAAAATATATACATACACCCCGGTCAAAAGTTTAGATACACCTGTCGATATTTCTTGCCGCACTAGAAGTTCCATAACTCCGTCAAAAAAAGCAGGTATTCGAATTAAAAAAAAAAAAATTCGACGAAAAAGAATTCAGCTTCGTTTCCCTTTTTGAAAATATTTTTTATGATTTTTTTTCGACCCGGTATGCTTTTTTGAACGTGACCGTTCTTTGGTCTTTTTTTCGACCGCGAATTGGGCGCACAACTTGAGAACATTTTTTTTTTTTTTTTTAATCTACCGTACATTCGAAAAGATTAGCAGACGCTCCATTTTTGTCTTTAAAAAATTTTCCTTACGTTTTTTTCTCGCAAAGTTATTTCACTTTTAGCTAAAAAAGACAAATTTTAGAAGATGCAACGTAACTCAAAAACTATAAAGTTTAAGAGAAAATGTCAAGTATGGAAAAAGGAGCGTGCGTATACACGGAATTGCTTGGAATTATTTTAGAATTTTTCTATGACATTTTTTTTTTACTATTTTCGTTCGAAACACTGATGAAGCCCGCGCTTCAGCGAGAAATTATATCTGATTGAAATTTCCGTACTTCGTGATAGAATAACAATCTGAAACATTGAGCAACATTTGGCACGCTATAAACAACAATTATGAATAATATTGCCCAAAAGTTATTAATAAATTGTTTAAACAATTTGCAATATTATTTTCGATGAACAATGATCAATAATAATTATTGATAATTGTTGTATACCTACGCTATTTTTTTTTAAATACCTTATATTTTCTCTTAAAGTTTATAGTTCTTGAGTTACGTTGCATCTTTAAAAATTTGTCTTTTTTAGCCAAAAATAAAATAACTTCGCGAGAAAAAATGGTACGAAAAATTAAAAAAAAAAAACAAAATGGAGCATCTGCTTACCCTTTCAAATGTACCATAGATAAAGAAAGTAAAAAAAAAGTCCTTTAGTTGTTCGTCCAATTCGCGATAGTCGAAAAAAGGCCAAAAAACGGTCACGTTCAAAAGTGCATATCGGGTCGAAAAAAAATCGTTAAAAATTTTTTTAAAAAGGGAAACAAAGCTGATTTTTTTCTCGTCAAAACGGTTTATTAATAATTCGAATATCTTTTTTTTTGTGACGAAGTTATGCAACTTCTAGTGTGCCAAGAAATATCGACAGGTGTATCCCAACTTTTGAGCGGGGATGTATATACGTGAAAGCTTATCGCAGAGGAGTGCTGCAAAAACGAGAGGGATGGAATGACAGAGGGAGGGTAGTAGAGAAAGGTGTGGAGGCGCAAGCGCAATGCGCCGGAACGCTACGAAGAAAACGCTATATTGGGGGATGAGAGGTGGATAGTGTTGTTGTAGAAGTGGTTATGGATTTTCGAGGTCGAGCGCCAGCCAAAGGCGAGGTGTGTGTGTGTGTGTGTGTGTGTGTGTGTGTGTGAGTGCGCGCGCCTGCGTGCGTGCGCTTGCATGTGTGTGTGTGTGTGTGTGAGCGCCTGCGTGCGTGCGCTTGAGTGTGCGTGTGTGTGTGTGTGTGTGTGTGTGTGTGTGCGCGCGTGCGTATGTGCGTCGGTGTGTGGGTGCGTGCGTGTGCGTGAGAGAGACTGATTGATTGATTGATTCTTTATTTAGCCATTTGGCTACTGGTTTTCTTACATTCGTTATTACGGCGTTACATTTCATTTCATATCACATTAATCCATATCGTATCTTCTTTCTTCGATGCATACATTGCTCTTCACATGCCTGCTCAATTCTCTTAAAAATTCTGACCTCGTTTTTTCTGTTTTGAGTTCTTCCGGTATCTCGTTAACGTTAGGAAACCTCGATACGTTATCGACTTTTTGGCTGCTCTTGTTCTACAATACTCAACATCTGACGCATTTCTGTTTTTCGTATTGTACCTAGGTCTCATATTAATTCTTTTCACTTCTTTACTTAATGTCGTTCCTCCGCGATAACCTCACCAAAAAATTACACAGCATGTGCATATTTACAGGGTTGATGATTATTTCGATTTGTAGCAAATGCACTGTAAGAAATTTTGGTTTGAAAATTAATCTATCGGTAGAGGAAGTTTATTTGCATATACCGTCTATTAAAAATCGGGCACAGGTAGCTTTAAAATTTAAATACACTATATATCTAAAAAATTGAATATTTTCTCAATATTCATTCAGAGTCTTTTGAAAATACTACAAAAGTATTAGATTTAATACACTTTGTTGTACGAGACACAGAGGCCAGCAGTGTATCCAAATTTTAATATACTATATATTGTATATTAAAGTCAACTAACTGTGTTTTTAAAAAAGAATCTCGTTTCTCATAATTCAATAATGAACATAAAGATTAATATACCCAGTTATAAGCGATACAAAGCAGTGGTGTGTGAAAATTGATGCACCGGTTCTGGAATTTGAGACGCCCATCTGTAGTAATTTTCAAGTTTTCATTGATTTTTAAGGTCCATCTCATGAACCTTCCGTAACCGTAATTGTGATCAATTGTTACTAAACATGTTACAAAAAATATATAGCCTTTGCAAAATAATTTAATATGCATAGTTTACTGGCCCCAAGAAGAGATAAATCGAAAAAAAAGAAAAAACTGCGCCAATTCGTTGATTTAATTTTTCTGTCCAACCGGGATTCGAACCGTCGACCCTGCCACCATCCTACCTATCTACCTAACACGCTACCTCTTCGCTATCGACTACTTATGAACTTCTTCTACTTGTATGATATACGAATGCCTGAAACCAGAAAAAATAATGATGTGCTTCCAAATGTGCGATACTCGGTGAAAGTTGTTTTTCGGATTCGCGAATTCGAATCTCAATTCGAAATAGCTATAATTTCATACCATTCAAAATGGCGGATCAAAATGCAACAATGATTTATTTTCAATTAAACTTGGCGATCAAGAGTTTTCGAGATCGTTGATCATCAATCTAAACTGAAAATTCTAAAATTCAAAATGGTGCCTCCAATATGACGGCTCAAAATGCAAAAATTATTTAATCCCGACGAGACTTAGATTATTTCTGTGTATGCATATTCAAAACGGTGTATTAAAATTCCAAATTTGTCTACTATTAATCGAATTAACACCCAAGAGTAGTAAATTTTAGTTGCTAAGTTGAATAAGACGATGACTGATCATAAAGTTCACCCACAGAAAAAATTTATTAGATTCAAATAAATTCACATATTTGCGAAAATTTTATTTAGAATTAATAAGGATTTATTCGTATTGACGAAGATTTTATTTGATCATGCCATTTAGTCATACTTGAAACAAATAGGTATATAAATTTATTTACTGGTGCCGAATAAATACCATATTTATATTGGTTCGTCGAAATAGCGATTTACTTACATCAAATAAATGATCTATTTAAAATATTAAATTTGAATAGCAATTTATTTACGTCAAATAAAATTTATTTAAATGTGCGCTGCGTCGTACACGAACTGCGCGCACAATATGACGTCGCTCGCCGGCGTGAAGATGCTAAGCAGTCCAGAGTTGGCACATTCACGTGTATTCACGGGTTTCCGTTAGTACGTGACTTTGTGATTTTAGTGAAATATTGTGATGTGGACGAGGAAACGCGAGATTTTCTTTGCGATTCAGAGCTCGAAGAAAATATCGACATCTTCAAAAGTCAATAAGTTATTAACATGCATGATTCACATGAGTGAGCAAACAACCAAGACTGATTGACCAAAAAAGTTATTCACACTCAAAAATAGGGTGATCTCGTATATTTCCATATTAATCAAAATTCCCTAATTTCCCATATTATTTCCATATTCCCATATTTATCGCGAGTCCTAAATTTTTAGGTTATGGATGGTCATGGAACAGATGGCCATGACCAAATAAATTCTTTATTTATTATTTGTAACAAATAAAAAATTATTAGTGGCAACTAATATAAATTCAATAAGAGCATTTTTAAATAAATTTTTAATCACTATCCAATAAATGTTTATTTGAAGCAAATAACTTATTTATTGCAGGCAAATAAATATTTCATTAGGGCCAAATAGAAGAAGCTAAGAAATAGTGAACTTGAATTTAAATAAATCCAAATATTCGATAGTTATGAAACCGTATTGGGCCCATATTTAAATAAGAAATTTTATTTGTTTCAAGCAAATTTTATTTGTTTTAAATAAATGTTTTCTGTGGGTGTAAATTGGAAAACTCGGAATATTCCAATGCTCATGGATAAATTCCAAATCGGAAATAGTATATTCTTCATACCGCTGTGCAATTTTTAGTTACCGATATACAAGAAATAAAAGTAGCATATGCATTGCATTTCTCAGATACTGGTTATATAAATTTACGAGACTTTGCGATTGTATTTTTCATACAATTTCACAAAAACTGCATATTAATTTTCTTTTTTATGCATGGACATTCAAGAAAGTGTATTCAAATTCCAAATGTGTGTAGACTTATTGAATTAATACACCGGTATATTAATTTTAAGTCATAAAATAGGGAATTATTAATATTAATGAGGGACGTTAAATTATTTAAATTTCAGTGCATCAATTTCGATTTCATATACTAAGATTTGTAAATTCAATATTACTTTGTATAGTAAATTCACAAATAATTTCTGCAATGTTATTAGACACTGGTCATACAAATTTATGAGATCTTGGGAATGTATTTTTCATACAATTTTACGAAGCCGGCATATTAATTTCAATTTTTGTGCATGGATATTCCATACGGTGTATTAAAATTCCAAATCAGGTATACTACTGATCGAATTAATATACCAGTGTAGTAATTTTACCTGAAAAAGGTAGAATTACGCTAAATATTTTCAAAAATCATACGTCGATATATTGATATCAATACAAATATATTACTTGTAATATACCACTATTCATTTTACAATGTCGGTGCATTAATTTCGATTAAATATACCAACTTTGGTAAATTTAATACGCCTCTGCATAGTAAATTTACAAATAATTCTAACAGTGCATTCAAAAAGTACATAATATTAATTCAGTGCCAATGCACAGTAAAAAAAGATATGAAATTTCAAACATTTTTACTATACAACTGTCACGAAAATTCACAAACACTGAATATAAAATGCAAATTCATACACATGTATAGTAAATTTAAAGGAGATATATTAATTTCAATATTCTGTTTTAAATGAAATACACACGTATAGTAAATTACAGGAGAGATATTAAGAGGAGGCTAAATACCATTTTTATTCAATCTCTACATTATCGACGTAACATCGTCGTCCAGTCTTTCTCCGACAACCGTGGATGAAAATTAATTACATTTTGACAATTAAGAGGGGGATAAATGAATTAACAATTAATTGTCAATTGAGAGGCTAAAATGCGTTACAGCTAATGCCAACGAACTCATTCGAGCCCCCTAAATATTATAGGTTACTCGTCAGAATCCATGGTGCTGCCCTCACTCGCATGTCTGTGAACTACATTTCGCCATTTCGTTTTTCAATAAAACTACAATTCATCGATATTTATCTCTTGATGCGTCATCCAAACGTACGGCGTGTTATTTTGATAAAATAATGTCGAAAACGTATTGACATTTGTATCGTGGCGTTCTTCATGGAGCCTCACTCTTGGTTTTACCCGAAATGCAGTAAAAGTTTAATAATTTAAGTTTTTCAATTACAGTTTCTTGGTGGTAAGTAAATCTGTAAATTTTTTTTTTGTTTTTCGAATTTTTTTTAGTGAGGCTCCATTCCTGCCGTTGTTCTGATGATGGTGTTAAAATTTTATTCAATTCCATCCATTTGTATAACAGCAAGTTTGGATGGCAATTTCGAGGTGTCAGTGTCGGTATTTAGCCTCCTCTTAATTTCAATATACTATTTGAAATGTAATATGCATGCATAGTAAATTAGAGGAGAAATATTAATTTTAATATACCATTTGAAATTTAATATAAAAAGTATTGGAAAATCAACATTTTTGTATTAAAATTAATATTTATATATTAAAATTAAAAGAGTGAACATTGAAAATTAATATTCCCGTATATGAAAATGATTTTTATATATATTTTATAGTTTTGGTTTTGGTGAAAAATGGTTTTTTATATATTTTTTCGCAATTTCAAGATACATTATTGGAAATCAATACCCTCATGTCTCAAAATTACAATTAATCACGGTAAAAATGTCTTTAAATTTAATATTAAAAAGAATATTTATGAGAGCGTACGGTTTTTTTCAAACAGTTTTAATGGTTTACATAATGAATGAAGGGTCAGGGGCTCTGAAATTAAGTTATGAGAGGTTACTTAACTTATGAGGGGTCAGGAATCCTGGAATTAAATTTTGCGGCTTCACATAACCTACGATCGGTCAGAAATTAAGTTATGCGGAATTACTTAAGTTGTGAGTGGTGACTTAAGCTATACGGGGTCAGGTATTCTGGAATACAGTTTTGAGAGTTCACGTAACTTATGAAGAGTCAAGGGTCCCGAAATGAAGTTATGAGAAGGCACTTAACTTATGACGGAACCGGAATCCTGGAATTAATTTTGCGGCTTTATAAAACCTACATGGAGAGAATATTATAAGAATTTGTATAATATTGAATTCTATAAATTTTTACTATTTTTTGTTGTAACGTGGTAACATATTGACATTACATTTATTTTTGGGATGTCACATAGTAATTTATTGGAAAGCAAAAGTTTTGAGGAAAAGTGACTCACGATTCACGCAAATTCGTCATTTAAACATAGCAAAATTCATGACGTGTCGCCGTATAGAAATTGTACTATGTTCCAACATACTACGCTCTTTCTTGAATGAACACGGTCTCACACACGTGTAGAGAGGGGGAAGAATAGTAGAGCAGTTTGCGAGTGGGCCATTGTAATTTTTCGTATCGTTGAAGCAGCAAAAGTATGTGTCTAATTTTATTATGTTCCATCGTACTTGGTTCAATGGTATTGTAGCATATCTGCAAGGATGTGACAAGAGCTAAAAATGTTTCTATGTGCCAACATCTTTTTCATATGGCATCGTAGTGATTTTACGGTGTGCGGACGTGTACTGATAATTGTACTATATGTTTCATCGTAGTTTACGTGCTACAAAACAGTAAATTTGGTATCCTACAGACGCAAATTTTACTGATAGATAATTTTCGATACAGTACGATGATAAAATTACGATGTACATCTGAAAAAATTAAGAAGGCCATGCCATATTATTATAATTTCAAAATTATTTTTCCTGCTAATGACAATATGGTACCGCACTACTAAGCATACATAGCAATTTTTCGTATAATATTCTCTCCGTGTAGGAGGGATCAGGGGTCACGAAATTAAGTTATGAGGGGTCCCTTAAGTTATGAGGGGTCACTTAAGTTATGAGGGGCCACGTATTCTGGAAAAAAGTTTTGAGAGTCCACATAATTTATGAGGGGTGAGGGGCCCCGAAATTAAGTTACGAGGGGTCACTTATCTCATGAGGAGTCGGGGGTCGTGAAATTAAGTTATGAGGGGTAACGTGAGTTCTGTGGGATTACTTAAGTTATGATGGTTCAGGTATTCCGGAATAAAGTTCACATTACTTATGAGGGGTCAGGGGATTCGAATGCGCAAATCAAAAAACCAACTTTCATGGTTTATTGCTCATTCAAAAGCATATACTATTATTTTTTCGGCACTCCAGCATTCATATATGATACCAGTAGAGGGACTTCATTAGTAGTCGATAGCGTAATAGGTAGCGTGTTAGGTAGATACGTTGGATGGTAGGTAGAGTCGAGGGTTCGAATCCTGGTCTCAGACAGAAATTAGATCGGATAATTCGTGCGGATTTTTGTTTTTTTTTCTATGAATTGCTTTTTGGGTCGATAAACTATGCATATTCAATTATTTTGCAAGGGCTAAATATTTTTTATAACATGTTTAACAACAATTAATTTAGCTACGGTAACTAAATTTTCACGAAATGAATATGAAAATTCAGACATGTAATGTGATTTTAAAATAATCGCGTATATTCATAATACACATTCTTTGAATAATAATATATCTGAAATTGAAATTTCAACAGCATGTATATGATTTTTCAAATATATTAGTATCTTAAAATTCAACTTCATACTTTTATTCTTCAAATTCGAGTCCATGAATTTTCAATACTGAAATTGAAATTTCATATATGGTATCCACAAAAAAACTTCCTACACGCGTATATTAATTTTAATACAGATTTTTTTAACAGTGTAAATAAGACAATACACTGTTAGAATTATTTGTAAATTTACTATGCGATGTATGATTTTTGAAAATATTTAGCGTAGTTCTACCTTTTTTCAGGTGAAATTACTACACTGGTATAAAAGGGGGTGTTCTTGTGTAGAAAACCAAAATTTTGGGATTTTTCAACATGCTATGAAAAAAAAACTAAACATGTTTTTGCATTCATTTTTGCACCACATATTTATTGATTCTTCAACATTCGTCAAAAAAATTGGCGAAAAAAAGAATCCAATATCTTCACTGATATCGGCTGATGAAGTGGGGGTGGGAAAAAAACGGCCTCTTCGTGTTGACATGATTGCGGGCGTTCTATGCATCTGAAAAAGAAAAACAAAAATATGTACTTCGTCAGGAAGAATGTCATTATAGCCCCTACTTCGGGGGAAAAAAAAATTCACAAAATGGTGGCTGTTTTTTATATTCGTGAATTTTTTAAAAATAGTTGAAAACAAAATTTTGGGATAAATCTGGTTGGGGCGATAGAGGGGTGAATAAAGAATGTCCACAAAAAATGTCAACTAAATCAGTTGATTACAACTGGAGATATCATGTCAACCGTGTCGAAAAAAGTAGTTTCGAGAAAAATGCGTTTGGCCGTGTTCTAGTGTAGAAAGCCAAAATTTAAGGATTTTTCAACATGCTATGAAAAAAAACTAAATATGTTTTTGCATTCATTTTTTCATCACATATTTATTCATTCTTCAATATTCTACAAAAAAATTGGCGGAAAAAAAATCCAATATTTTGACAGATACCGGCTGATGAAGTGGGGATGGGAAAAAAACGTCGGTTATTTCCACTTCACTAATTACTGCTATAACTCCGTTAATATTTGGAATTTCTAAACTTCCTTTGGAGGGTACATTCTTGAGACATCAAACACTGAAAATATGCACCAAAAAATCGATTTTTTCAAAATTCTGCACAAGAACACCCCCTTAATTCGATCAGTGGTATACCTGATTTGGAATTTTAATACACCGTATGGAATATTCATGCACAAAAATTGAAATTAATAGGCCGGCTTAGTAAAATTGTGTGAAAAATACATTCGCAAGATAAGAATTTACTATACAAAGTAATATTGAATTTACAAATCTAAATCTATGAATTCGAAATTAATGCACTGGCATTTAAATAATTTAACGTCGTACATTAAAATTAATATCTTTATATTGACATTAATATATCGTCGTAGGATTTGTAAGATTTCTTACCGTAATTCCCCATTTTATGACTTAAAATTAATACACCGGTGTATTAATTCAATAAGTACTACACACATTTGGAATTTTAATACACTTTCTCGAATATCCATGCATAAAAAAGAAAATTAATATGCAGGTTTTCTGAAATTGTATGAAAAATACAATCGCAAAGTCTCGTAAATTTATATAACCAGTATCTGAAAAATGCAATGCATATGCTACTTTTATTTCTTGTATATCGGTAACTGAAAATTGCACAGTAGTATGAAGAATATACTATTTCTGATTTGGAATTAATCTATGAGCATTGGAATATTCCGAGTTTTCCAATTTACTTTATGATCAGTCATCGTCTTATTCAACTTGGCAACTAAAATTTACTACTCTTGAGTGTTAATTTGATTAATAGTAGACAAATTTTGAGTTTTAATACACTGTTTTGAATATGCATACACAGAAATAATTAATAGGCAGACGAAGTCTCATCGGGATTAAGGGGCCGAACCAGTGTGAACGCTCTAAATTTGGGTGGTTTTCGGAAATTTTTTGCAAGAAAAGTACTCGATGCAATCTTTTGGAAAATGAAGAATATATTTGCCCATATTCGACGCATGATTCATAATTTTTTCACTTAAAAATACCGATGCATAACTGGTTTATGCTCTGTCTTTGGAGGCGCAAAAAAAACTCCACTGCGGCTATTATTCCGGGGGATTGAGTAGCTGAAAGTGAAAAATAAAAAAATGTCGTTAAACTAGAAGGTATTTCCTGTACGCTGAACTAGGATTTTCGAAAAATATCTCAAACTGACAAAATGGCGTAGTTATGAAGAAACAAGTCTGTTTTCTTGCTCAAAAAATAGTCGTATTTTCCATGCCAAATCGTCCATTTTCATCCAATAAAAAATATCCTAGTCCATCGTACAGTAAATATATTCAAGAGTACTCAGTTCATATTTCAAGTCAATCGGATAATTGCTCTTTAAGTTACAATGTCAGCAAATTTGAAAAATGTCATTTCGAGAAAAACGGGTTTAAAGATTTAACTATCGAGTTCATACCTACGAGCGGTCGCTCTTTAGAAGGCTGCGATTCGGAGAGTATTAGAGATACGGCCTTGAAATTTTCACAGAATATTCTTGAAACTATAAACTGTCCAATTAGGCAAACAAAATTATTTTTAGACATTTTACACTGGTATGGCCCCTTAAATCATTTTTGCATTCTGAGCCGTCATATTGGAGGTGTCATTTTGAATTTTAGAATTTTCAGTTTAGATTGATGATCAACGATCTCGAAAACTCTCGATCGCCAAGTTCAAATGAAAATAAATCACAGTTGCATTTTGATCCGCCATTTTCAATGGTATAAAATTAGCTATTTCGAATTGAGATTCGAATTCGCGAATCCGAAAAACAACTTTCACCGAGTATCGCATATTTAAAACCACATCATTATTTTTTCTGGTTTCAAGCATTCATGTATCATACAAGTAGAAGAAGTCCATAAGTAGTCGATAGCGTAATAGATAGCGTGTAAGGTAGATAGGTAGGATGGTAGGCAGGGTCGACGGTTCGAATCCCGTTTGGACAGAAAAATTAAATCAAAGAATTGGCGCAGTTTTTTCTTTTTTTCGATTCATCTCTTTTTGGGGCCGGTAAACTATGCATATTAAATTATTTTGAAAAGGCTATATATTTTTTGTAACATATTTAGCAACAATTGATCACAATTACGGTTACGTAATTTTTATGAGATGTATCTTAAAAATCAATGAAAACTTGAAAATTACTACGGATGGGCGTCTCAAATTCCAGAACCGGTTCATCAATTTTCACACTCAGCTGCTTTGTATCTTTGTATATTAATCTTCATGCACTGAGAAAAAAAATGGTTGAAAATGCAAAATCGTTAGTTGAATACGGGCAACTAAATATTTATTTGGTCTAACTAAATAATTAGTTTCTTGAATATATCCGCGCTTCGGTTGACCAAAATATTGTTCAGGCAACAAAAATTTGGATTGTACAACTAAATATTTAGTTGTACGTATTCAACTAAACGATTTTGCATATTCAACCATTTTTTTTTCTCTGTGTGGTCATTGTCGAATTATGAGAAACGAGATTCTTTTTTTCAAACACAGTTAGTTGACTTTAATATACAATAGTATATTAAAATTTGGATAAACTGCTGTTCTGTGTCTTGTACAACAAAGTATATTAAATCTTATACTCTTGTAGTATTTTCAAAAGACTCTGCATGAATATTGAGAAAATATTGCAAGTTCTTAATATATAGTGTATTTAAATTTCAAAGCTACCTGTGCCTCATTTTTAATAGACGGTTTATGCAAATTAACTTCCTATACCGGTATATTAATTTTCAAACAAACATTTTTTACAATGTACATATATTTTACTGACGTAAAATTTTTTCTGTTAAATGTTCGTATCCTACAACTGCTTCACTCTGCGAGTCAATTTTTTGCCGGAACTGTCCCGGCTTTGCCTCAAGACATAAAAGAGCTACATATACAGACAACGAATTCTTCTTTTTGTTCGAGCACGACGATCGTGGCAACGATTGGTTCCGATCGCCGTTCCGTTTCCCCTTCATGCGATCCTCCACTTGCAGAATTTATATTATAATACCAAAAACGCCGGGTGCTAATGGTTATTTCTTGGAAACTAGATGGTAAATCCGCCTGATTTTTTTTACGCTATCCGTTTCATCCCGTTCGAGCTTCCCTCAGTTTTTTATCAACTTCGTAACTTTTGTTTTGACGGTAGAATTAATAACGTACCTATACACAGAAATACCTATGCACCATGCGTGTCCAATATCTTACGCGTAAATTAAGTCAACTTTGAGTGTGAATATCTCGAATTCGGGACGGTTTAACTTATTTAAACTGCATAGATGTTAGGATAACATCTTAAATAACCTGTATGCCAAATTTCAACCATTTCTTGAGTAAACGACCTCACGGAGGAACTACTTTCAATATTTTGGGGCATGCCCTCTTACCATACTACCATTACATAATTCCTGAGGAAGGGGAGAGAGAGAGGGGAGAGATTGATTGATTGATTAAGTATATTATGCCCAAGTACGCGAAAAGGCAAACAGTGCCTACATATAGTTAATACAAAGATATGAGTACATGATTTGAATAATAATAAGTAAGAGGTTAAAGATCAAACTAAGCTAGATTGGAGTATAGAGAATATAGTACACTGAGAAAATAAATTTGTTGAATCATTGAAAATTTTGTTGGCTGAACTAAATGCGGCTAGCAAGAGAGTGTACAGTATGCCGAAATGAAGATTTTGTTTGCTTGAAAGCACGAAAAATTGTTGGTTTAACAAAAGCTATTTTGAACCAAATGAAGTAGAGTTGCATCAACCGGCAATTAGTCCAATCAATAGGAAACATGATTGATTCAATAAAATGCGTGTTAATTAATTGTTGCTAAACATGTTATAAAAAATATGAAACCCTTGCAAAATAATTTAATATGGATAGTTTAGCGGCCCCAAAAAGAGATAAATCGAAAAAAAAGAAAAATCTGCGATCTAATTTCTCTCCCCGACTGGGAATTGAACCCTCGACCCTGCCTACCATCGTACCTATCGTACCTAAATATCTAACACGCTACCTATTACGCTATCGCCTACTACTATGCACTTGAAAAAAGTTAGGGGTTTGAAGATTCGAATTTTTTCCGGCAAGGGAAAATCTATCTTGTTCATGAATACCTTTTTTTCATAAACACTTTCAAATATGTATGAGAAATATATAATTCATGTATGCCAAGTATGAATCATGTATCACAAATATATGAGAAATATATGAGAAATACATGCATTACATTACGTTACATGAAAAATATATTATATCATACTTGTCTCATGTATGACGAATATACAAATTTTTGCCGTTTTATATGACATATAATAATTATATATCTGGGATATATGACAAATATACTTTTTTCCGCGTGGGAACAATGGTTCAGTTGAATCGACTTTAGAAAAACGAACCCATTGTCTAGGCTATCCAATAGATTATTCAGTTTTCCGAACTATTTACGTGGATTGAAGCGATGCAGAATTGGATTGTAACAAAGAATGTCATTCAGTTATCACAACCTATCAACTTTAGTTGTTTCAACAATATATCAGTCAGATCACCATTTCCATCCAGTTCCGACAATGCATGATGCATTGTCGGAACTGGATGAAAACTTGAATCAACTATATGAAGTCAACTGTTTATATTAGTATACCGAATCATTTATTTTGTCAACTCTAATAAATATTTCGTTACTCAGACTATTCCAGGATTGAGACTATTCCAGTTGAGAACCTGGAATTCGAAGTCAACTGAGTTTATTTATTTGATTTGACTATTTACTTTTCTCAGTGTATAGAGAAAAGTATATGCTCTCCAAGGATTGTGCATAAGCAAATTACAAATAGTTAATAATGAATAACATGACATCAAATTGAGTGTCGACGCATAGTGTACATACTTTTTAAAGTATTTCAAGTACAATGGTAAAAAAATAGGGAATGACCACTTGAATGATTGTAAAATTGCATTGATTATCTATTCCCCGTGTGTATACAAAATAACAATCTGATTGATGAGGGGTAATCGAGGGACTCGCAATCTTCGGTAGTCACTTGACATTAGTAAGATCCGCATTAGAGTGAATGTTTATTATCGGTTGCCCCCCAGAGCGCCTAAGACATATCGTTCCATCATTTACCCAAACAAATCGATAGCCGAGGGCCTTTGTCTTATCCTTAGTATGCGATAGCAGATCATATTTTGCATGAGATAACATCTCTTTGACATAAATTTTTCCGTTTGTATGACCACCAAACACCTCTTGCACTGTGAGCTCGCGTTTCCGTCTTTTGATTTCGATGAGGTGGTCCCTGATTTAAATTGATTTTAAGCTAGTTTGATATCAAGCTAACACCACATCGTTCGGACAGGATAAAGGGTACGCCGAATGAGAAAATAAACAACGGCATAATTTAAGGCTCATTAAAGGCTCTAAAATGAGACTAGAATCAATTGAATTGGTCTACGCTATGGGGTGAAAAAAAATGTTTTTTCATTGAAAAGTTATTTTAGATGTTTGACTCTTAAACGAAGAGAAAAATCGAGTTTTTCCAGGACAAACTTTTTTTTCTACAAAAAACCATTTTCAAAAGTTAATTTTTGGAAGATTAGGTAAAAAAAATGATCAATAAATCAATTTAAAAACTGATCGTTCTCATCTCATTCTCGAACTATGTATTTGTTTTGAGAAAGTTGTTTTCAAAAATTTCCCTCTTCATGTTTCACCTGAATACGAAGGAAAAAGTTTTGAAAACTTAGAGGCATTATTTTGACCTAAAAATAACACCCACGAACCGTTTGTCATCGATCCGACAGTGACAGACCGACAACCGATTTGACGCAAAGCACCCCATATATAAGTTTTTTAATATCTCGCTAAGTTTTTATTAGATTCATTTGACTGAAAAATGCGTTGCTCGGAGTAGAATCGGCTAGTAAGCCGATTCTAAATTACATGGATATTATTGACTATTTATGGACTCATGAATGCCGTTGGAAAGAATATTAGGCTTTTTCTGTTACGAAGAAAATCGAATGTAAACCGTGGTGGTTTTAGCTGGACGTTAAGAGAAGCTAGCGTAAATTTTTTATTTACTTCCGTACTTCGTGATACAATAAAAATATAAAAAAATTGGGGAACATTTGGCATGCTATGAATAAAAATTATCGATAATATTAATTGCTCAAAAGTTATTAATAAATTGTTTAAACAATTTTTTAATGACTTTTGAGCAATACTATTGTTGATAAACAATGGTCAATAATTATTATTGATAATGGTTGTTTATAGCGTGCCAAAAGTTGCCGATTTTTTTCAGATTTTTATTGTATCACAAAGTACGGAAATTTCAATCAAATACAATTTTTCTCTGGGACGGCACTATCGAGTTTCGAGCGAAAATAGTAAGAAAAAAAATGTCATAGGGAAATCCTGAAATAATTCCAGGCGATTTCGTGTATATCTGCGCTACTTTTTTCATACTTGACATTTTCTCTTCAACCCTATAGTTTTTGAGTTACGTTGCATCTTTCAAAATTTGTCTTTTTTAGCCAAAAGTGAAATAACCTTGCGAGAAAAAATCGTACGAAAATTTTTAAAAGACAAAAATGTAGCGTCTGCTAACTTTTTTGAATGTAGATAAAAAAGACAAAAAAAAAATGTCCTCAAGTTATGCGCCCAATGCTTGATGATCGTAAAAGACCAAAAAATTGTCACATGCAAAAGTGCATACCGGGTCGATAAAAAATCATAAAAAATATTTAAAAAGTGGAAAATTTACTAAGTTGAAAAAATGTTCAGATCATTGACCATATAAAATACACGTATTTCCCCTTTAAAACTTGGACTGCCGCCGTGGGGGCAGTGGCGTAGCGAGGAGGGGGGGGGGGGGGCGGTGCGGACTGCCCCGGGCGGCACCATTAGAAGGGCGGCAAAATTGTTGCTTAACAATGTGTTATGTTAAAAAAATCAATATCTGTGGTTGGTTAATGTCTCGTAGGATGAAAAAAAATCGGATGTGAGTAACGCAGCACTCACAAAAGTTGATGTGTAAACATGTCGGCTCGCATATTTTCAATATAGAGAAATTCGTGTCGTGCCTCATTATGATTAAAATTTTTATTATTTTAGTGATATATGGAAAAAAGCTTGAATACTACACGAAATATTATTAGTTTACAAACGTAACGTTCGAGCGCGAGGGTTGCCCGCTTGCATTTACATTTTTATTGCAGGCACACTATAAAAGTCGGGAAACAAAACCCTTTCATATCCGCGAACTAGCATCCACTTAAAGGAAAATAAAATCGAACAGTATAGTTTTTGAAACATCTTAATCTTTTATAAGCAACGGGAAATTTGTAGCAAAATATTCAATTCAAAGGGTTGGGGAAAACCTAATCTTCTCACCGTTCGCCGTCTGTCGTTCGACCCTTTCGCGACGCGCATTTTATGAATTCATTTTTATTTGCTTCAGACAGTTTTTCCCGATCACAATACTTTTATTCATTCCCGGCCGCAAGGTATCTTTTATGAATTTAGTTTTCTATTCTCCGCCAGGTTTTTCCCCGACACAATGTCTTCATAATTTTCAAATTTTCGAAAATCGAAGGTATTATAATTTCCACCTCCACAAAACGTTTTTAGCCAATAAGATTACATACAACGCTACCAAACGAAAAACTTAGTTTTAAGCGGTTGGTGAACAAAAATTATAACTACTTAAATTTAGACACGATTTGGAGCGGATCTCCAGATCAATATACACTTCGAGTCTCAAAGTTCTTCGAGTTTTATTTACCGTTAGATCCATGAAGAGACGTAGGGAAAACGGTATATATATTTTTTATATATATATATATTTTGCTCAGTTCCGTAATAATGATTCCATTTTCTTTACAATCATTAAAAATTTTATGTCGTCACGAGGGCGGCAAATTATGATTCCGCCCCGGGCGCCAACGACGTACGCTACGCCGCTGCGTGGGGGCCAGGTTAAAATTGAGAAATTGGGCTGAAATTTAGTATGAGTTTCTATTTATTTATTTAAAACCGATTTAGCACTATCGTCAAATGGAAAACCAACATACCTTAAATAAGGACCACCCTAATCAGCACACGTACATTATACACCATCCCTTGCTTCACACTCATAAACATCAATGCATCCAGCATGTTTATCACAGGTCTGTATCTATCACAATCCAACATTGCTGGCATTGCTCTATTCTGTCCGGGTTGTAGCATTTGCATACTATATGCGTTCATGTTCAACATTAATGTGCTACAATATTCGTAGTGCGGTTCCATTATTGCGCTATTTATTGTTACTTATCGTTACTTATCAGAGAGAGAGGGAGAGATTGATTGATTGATTGAGTTCATTGATGCCCTAGAAAATACCAAGGGGCAAAATAATTACAAGCAATGAAATATACAAGTGTAGATAATGACAATAATAAAATACAACTAGATTAAGATCGTACGATATGACTATTCTAAGATACAGATTTATTACGTGAACTAAATCAACTTGAATCAAACTCAACTAGAAGTTAAGTAATAAACAATGGATTATTAATATTGGGTTTATAATTACAAATGTTAGTATTATTGTTATTAGACCGCAAGTTCACTAGAGAAAAGGTACGAGAAGAGGCGCGTTTTGAAAATGGTTAGCGAGCTAGTTGTAGTGTTTTCGAAAGGAAGGGCGTTTCAGAAGTAGGCTCTGGACAATTGAAATGAGTTAGCGAAAGCGACAGTGGGATGGAGGAATGTGGTAATATGACGAAGAAGGATAACGGACAGAACGACGCAAATCAGGATTTTCAGTGACAAGCTGTTCATCAATATATGTTGCAGAGCAAAGGAAGCGAACATTGTACATAAATATACCAAGAAAATATTTTCTGCGATTACGAACCGATAGCTATCCTAGGCGATGTCTATACCTTCGAATGCCAAAAATAAATCGTAGACCGCAATTAATCAATTTTTGTAGTTTAGTATTTAACCCATCCGATGAGTCATTGTAGACAAGGCAGGAGTAGTCAATGCACGGCAAAATCGGTGTAATGACAAGTTTGCACTTCAGCTCTCGTGATAAGGAATTCGTTTGATATTTAAGTTTATGGAGTGTGTAGTGAACTCTTTGAGAGATTGAAACAGAATGCCTGTTCGAAGATAGGTTGGAACACATGATGACGCCGAGATTTCTGGCATCCGAAACATATGGTACAGGTGTCCCCCCATTAATTGTAATTGTACCCAATATAATTAAATTAATGGATTCGACACAAGTATCGCTCCCCAGAATCATAACTTTGGACTTACAGACATTTAGTTGAGGCTGTTACGGCTCGCATAATCAGATATAGCAGCAGCATCCTGAGCGATCGTCTCAAAGCCTTATGAGATTTTACTGATTTATTAATAATGAGATATTGTTCATTAATTGTGAGATATTGTTTATTACACAAAATTATTCGTTTTTTGAATCAGCTATAAATTACAAGCACGAATACACACATAAAATACGATGAAACAATTTATTTATTGATATTGCTTCCGTTCTCTTTAATCTCAATCTCATCTTCAATCTCATCTTTTTTCATATCCCATTTCTCACGCACTCTTCACTCTCAATTCTTCATACTTTACTCTTTCCATTAAGTTAATTTCATTGCTCCAAAATCGTCTCTTATCACAGTTATTACTTATCTCGATATTGTGGGCGAGAATCTCGCTTCGTCGATTTCGGTGGCTCAATTCCTCCTTGGGGTAGATCTGCTACTCGGAATTGCTCGTATTTGATTGATTAATAATCCGCACGGATCCAGAATACCTCAAGATGAAGAAGTCCGGCTGATTCGATGTCAATAATATGACCACGAGGCAGCCCCCGAGTAGAAGAGCAGGATCGATACGTCCGCGTTCTTGGAGTTCCCAGAGCGGAAGAGAGCGATTTTTGGTAATCACGCTCACACGTCGATCCCAAATGATTCTGGGCTACGCGCATCCTTATAATCGTTTTCAAATTTCAGGAGCGTACATATTCCTTTTCTTATCGCTATCTTACAGCCTCGAACTAAACTCGAGGGAGTAATGGATAGGTAGATTTGAGTATTATCGGCAAAGATCGTGTGATTAGAATGAGATAACAATTGGCTGATGTCGTTAATAAAAAGCGAGAACAAGAGTGGGCTAAGTATCGAGCTTCGAGGAATGCCAGTGCGGCCGCTAAGATAGTAACGAAACCACGATAATGCTATTGCCGAGAATCCAAAGAATTTTACCTTAGTGCGGAGTAAGCTGTGGATGGACGTATTGAAAGCTTTGCTAAAATCAATAAAATGAGAATCGTAACAGCCCGAGCATCAATACCTCATCGAACATCGCCACAGGCTCTGAGTAGCGCAGTCTGAGTACTATAATTAGAACTGAAACCAGATTGTCTCGGGTCAAGAAGATAGTTAGAATCTATGAAAGATTTGACTTGCTGATATACAATTTCTCAAATACTTTAGATAGCTCAGTGAGCTTGGCAATGGGTCTTGTGTCGGACAATGATAGCGGAGTGCGAATCTTAGATAAGGTTTGAAAAAAGTACGCCTCCAATTACCCAAGCCCAGTGGATTCATTGAAAAGGTGCGTTAGAATCGAGGAAATCGCAGGGAAAACCGAGTTAATGCAAAAAAGGGAGATGTCATCTGAGCCGGCAGAATGAGAGTGCGGAGACAAGTCATTGATAGTTTTGAGAATACTGTCGGCGGTGATAGGAACGAACGAGAATAGGTGATCGGTATTAGGTGGATTTGAAGCAATGGTAGCGAGATCGTGATGAGAGACAGAGGGGGAGGAATTCGTAATCGTTGCATAATGGTTATTTAATTCATCAGAAGTAAAGAAGTGAAGGGGTGATGGTACAGACGATTTATCAAGCCCAAGACGATTGAGTTCGTTTTACATTTTATTAGGATTATGAATTTTAGTCAGAAGATTCAACTCATACGTGTTTTTAGCCAATTTAATATCAGGGGTAAGACTGTTACGGACGTCCCTATATAAAGCATAACCAAGTAAATTGCTAGAACGCCTGGCCCGCTTATACATCACATTACGCTCACGGATACGTGCTTTGAGAACATCCGTAAGCCACGGCGTCGGTGGTTTCGACACAGTGAATGAAGTGAGCGGAGCATGAGTATCGAGGGAAACAAGTAATACCGAGGACAGGGTATCGACAATACTATCTAAATCCTCAAGAGATGAGTATGAATCGAGAGTCATGATCCCCTGCTGTATAAGGTAGTTATGAACATTTGTGAGAAAATTTGTGGCCACAAAATTCTTAAATTTTCTCACCAAAATTAAATTTCCTACGACGCGTGGACATTAGTGCTATCGAAGGCATATTCAAGTTTTAGCAAATCATGGCAAGCCACAAATGGACCGTCTGATTTTGAGAAGGCTAGGATTTTGTCTGAGATGTCCACCACTAAAACATCGAGCAAGAGTCACAAGTTGCCGTGTGATAGGTCGCATCAGACACGACTACGTATAACACTTAAGAAGTAATAATATCACGCCAGTGAGTCGCCTCAAAATGGTCGCGCAAAATGTTACAGTTCAGGTATTCTGCGACAACAATATTATTGTACGAGTGTGATAATTTGTTGAATGCAGTAATGAAATCATAAAAGACTAAACCCTTCGACCTCCTATACTTCGAATAACAGAGATCGGGCGCTTAAGATTTCATGTCGATAATCAGATATTTTGGCGAGTTAGAAAATTGGCTAGGCGACGCAGCTAACACTTTGGCTTTAAGCAGGTTATGGATGTAACAGACTACACCACCTCCGTGTTTGCCTTCTCGATCTTTTTGGGTCAGGAAATTATTAATGATGTGTACTGGATCATCAGTTATGTGCATTTGAAGCCAAGTTTCAGATATTGAAATGATATGGAACTGTTTAGCCTCAAAATAAAGCTCAGAACTGCGCAGTGAGAAGTTCATGAGACGACGAGCGATTGAATGACACGCTGTTGACGGAAGCCATGTTATTGCATTGGTGATCGTAGCAGAGTTCATCTAGCTTGAGAAGATCTGCATCCGAGGAGATGATGACGATGGGATCCCCGTCGCCCCTCCTGACACAGATTGAATCGGATCTAGTTCACACATATTTGTAAGATGCATCTTTAGCCTTGTTTTTCGTGGGCAGCAACAGTTCGTACGTATCTGTCGGCAGCAACTCATTAACGAAGTTGGATTTGTTTGCCTGGCTTTCGACGATGTTAGTAAAAACTTTTTGCGCCGTCAGATTTTTCTTCGTTCTTTTTTTATTATCAACAATCAAGTCTCTGATCCGTCGTGACTTCAAAGAGATGATGAAGGACTGAGATGGTGGGCTGTGGCTAGATGAGCTGCTTGTATCTCCAATGGGGAGCTTCCTCGACATTTTGCGAGCTATAAGGATTTCACTGGTGAGATCTCCTATGTTGAGTGAGTGGGAAACCCGTGATGCGACATCAACAGGAGTGTCACAAATGCACGCAGGGACTCCGGAACTGATCAAATCGGTCACCGTTGGTGTAATCGATGCAGGTAAAAAATGTGACCACTCGATCGTGGATAATCGATCAGACACTGCTGAAAGTTGATTTGTCAGAATGGTAAAATTATTTCGGATACCTTTGTCAACTGACAAACTAGACTGGATTGAATTTTCGATCGTGGTGATTCGGTTCACCATAGGACAGCCAGAAATGCCTGTTGATTTCTTATGAACATTTTGACAGATAATCTGTCTCCTAAAACAAGCATTTATGGCCAGCACGGTACATTATGACGCTGCAACAGAAGAGACGTCATCTCGAAGATCTGTGAAGTTTTTGACAACAACTGTGAAGATACTCTGAATAGATTGTAGTTGGTTATCAGTGATGATTTTAGTCTTGGAGTTGTTGCATAAGGTCCTCAAGATTTATACCCCGTGGAGTAGACGTCATAGAACCCAAACCGGAGAAAGAATCCTGATTATTAGATGGTGGTATTTTAGGAGTAATCATAGAATGATGCATCGCACAAACATCGCAGTGAAAGGTTTCACGGCTGTCAGGATTCTTCGGGTCGAAAGCAAATCTGTTCGTAGCACATTTGATATGAAAAGACTTTCTGCAATCCCCAGTACATTTAACCTGCTGAGAATTTGCAGTTGCGAAACTGCAAGATCTCTTTTCCAACTCTGCGTACGAATATAACTTCCTTTCAGCTCAAAAGAAAACCCTTAAGGTCCACCATCACCCTGACGCAGAGCATTTTGAGTTTTTTCAGTCTGCGCGTGATTCAGAAAAGACCGGTCAACGGATCGAGGTCTAACTAGTCTCATTTTGTTCGCAACGAATTGCCATCGGGGATGAGTGTGGCCCATTTATTTTTATTAAGGCCTTCATTTCAAAGGGACGGAGCAGTTCTATAATTATTCAGTTAATTTTGATCCTTCGATGAAAGTCAGCCTTAAAATTCACACTTCGATGAACCTAAAACAAAAATGTGCCGCACTCATCCCCGATGGGAATTCGTTGCGAACAAAATGAGACGAGTTAGACCTTGATCCATTGGCCGGTCTTTTCTGAATCACGCACAGACTTTTCAAAGAACCAAGTTTCGGGGAAGACCTCGCAAAGATGTTAGTGTGGCAACTTTTTCCATTTCACTCTCCCGCAACTGCTGAATTTTTCCTGCAGAATGAAAAATGTGTCACAAAATTTGTCACACAAAAAACAATTTTTTCTGCGCAACTTCTAATTTCATTCACCAATTTAAAATTTTTCAACGACGAAAATTTGTCTTCGTTCAAAGAAATTCATCAACAATAGCAAAAATTTTTTATTAAAATTATGAGAAATACAAGTTTTCATTGCTTGAATAAATTCAGGAGTTATTAAATAAAAATGTCTATGCAGGTGTAAAAAGAATCAAGTTTCTCAAGTTTGATTCAACGCTCCAATATATTATATATTTATCCGATTATATTTCTTCTATCTATGAATTCCTCATAATATATTTTTTTGCTATCGCTGATGAATTTCTTTCAGCGACGAAAAATTTTCTTCGTTGAAAGAAATTCATCAACAAGAGTAAAAAAATGTACTATGAGGAATACAATTTTTCATTACTTGAATAAACTCAGGAGTTATGAAATAAAAATGTCTAGGTAGGTATAAAAAGAATCAAATTCCTCAAGTTTAATAAAATCAAGCGGTATGAGTTTTCTCGGTTTCATTATCGAGTGAATTGTGCAGTCCATCCATGTCTTCTATATAATGGACGTTATTAAAAAAAAATACTTTTTTGGGTTGAGATTGTTCATGAAAACAGACACGTCCCCACCGTACGAAATTTTCTATTCGACAATTTCGTGGAAGTTTGGGATCAACTGGGGCAAGAAAATTTGCTTAAAGTCAAATCTCCTGCTGATACTGCTGCTGCTGTTGATCCATTCAAAGATCAGACACGTACTCAAAGGCTCGTCTCTGATGATGGGGACTCTGTTTCATCGGAACACATAACAAACAAAAACGAAGGAGCAGCAGCATCACCATCGGAGCTAGCAACCGTTATCGATGAGATACAATCCACTACTGACAAAAACAATATAAAAATTGATAATGTCCGTTTTTTTATTTATGTATTGACATTTTTTTGTCCCGAGTATTAGTGCATTGAAGAAAAGTTTTCGTTTCCACAATAGACAATTGTGCCAAAGAGGTCTAGTAACGAAATTTGAGATTGGGCCGAGTAGTATCGTATGTGATGAAATCATTCAGGACCATAAGTATCAATGCACAATACCGGTAGAAAGTGGAGCGAATTGTATCCAAGTCCAATGGGTTATCGAAAAAGGAATTGAGTATAGACTCGGTACCTGTTTGGTTTTAGTATTAGATTCTTATGATTTGCCTATCGTTGGTCGAATTGATACAATTTTCTGTGATGATAGACAAAAGATATATCTTAAATGTAAAAAATACTCGAATATCGAATTCGATGAAAAGCTTCATGCGTGGGAAGTCACAGAGTGCATCACAGATATGATTGATGCTATATTGATCATAAGATTTTTTATTCTCAATTCAGTATTCAGCCCATTTCCATGCATTTTCCATCGAATGGCAAATGGAAAACAGTTTGTAACCGTAAAACAGGCATTGTAAATAGCATTATCGATAATTTTAATACTTTAATGCTGCTTATGTAATACGAAGAAATTTTTAAATATATGTATTTATAATTAAATAATTGTTTCTGTATTCTTCTTTTAGCTCTGTAGGCGTATATGTATACGGGTCATTTTGAGTCGGCAGGTCATCGGCTGCACTACATTTAGATGAATATCGGTCGTTGGATTCTTTTCGGGTCCTGTAAGGGCTTTAATTTTTCCCTCATTTTGCACACTGAGAGAAAAAATTACTGAATTTGAGAACATGAATTTATTAATTAAATGAAAGTATTAATTCGATTATTTATTTGTTGAACCAAGAAAATCACTCTTCATTTAAAAAAATATTTTCACGAATCTGTTACTCCATTATATTAAACTCTTATTTAATAGTAACAATTAAATGCATGATAGATTTGATTAAATTTGTATTCATTGGATTAATTACATTGATCGCATCATAAACATGAGATTATTTAAATCTAAAAAACGAATTTAATACAAAATTATTTTTTTCGAAAAAATTATTTTCTTGCAATAAAGTCATTTTATTTTACTTCAAAAAATATTTTTATTTAAATAGATTTGAGTGAATTTGTATTCATTAGATTAATTACATTTATCGCATCATAAACATTAGATTATTTGAATCTAAAATGATGATTATTTGAATCTAAAAAATGACTTCATCACGAAATTATTTTTTTTGAAGAAAATTATTTATGGCATCATAAACATGAGATTATTTGGATCTAAAGAATGACTTCAGTACGAAATTATTTTTTTCGAACAAAATTATTTCTTTGCAATAAATGCATCATTATTTTACTTCTAAAAATATTTCTGTAGTATTTTCAATATTTATTAGATATAAAATTGATTGTGATTATTTGAAAAGAAGCTGTAGTAAAATAAATAGCACATTATTTTATTCCAATAGAATATTTGTTTGGAATGATGAAATTTTTATTTCCTTCAAGCAAAGAACTATCATTTCTATAGTATACTTTAATAGTATACATAAGTTGTTAAAAATTAAGAAACTCGTATTTTAAATTTTTTCTTATATTCGAATCTTCATAACTCGTAACTTTTTTCAAGTGCATAGTAGTAGTCGATAGCGCAATAGGTAGCGTGTTAGGTAGTTAGGTAGGATAGGTATGATGGTAGGTAGGGTCGAGGGTTCGAATCTCGGTCGGACAGAGAAATTAGATCGGAGAATTGGCGCAGATTTGTCTTTTTTTTCTATTTATCTCTTTTTGGGATCACTAAACTATGCATATTAAATTATTAGGCAAGGGCTATATACTTTTTATAAAATGTTTAGCAACAATTAATAAACACGCATTTGATTGAATCAATCATTTTTTCTGTTGATTGGACTAATTAATTTGTTGATTCAACAAATTTTTTTTCTCGGTGCTTCCTGTATTAAAGACATGCATGTTTTGAATGATAAAATGTGTTCTTGATTCAAACAACATATTACATATAATTGATAACATATTGTTAGATTCAAGTAAATTCGCTTATAGAAACAGAAATTTATGGAATTGACTGAAAAAAATGAACCAAGTAAATATATGAGGGAACCAATCTAATATGTTTTGGCAAATAATGAAAAAAATGATTTTTTGCCTTCAAAACTTTATTTCATTGGTTCTAGTAATTTTTTCTCTCAGTGTAGTGTGCCGCGACTTCAAATATAAAATTCAGGTGAACCATGAAGAATCACATTTTTGAAATTAGGAGTCATTGTACTTTAGGTCTCAAAATAAATATTTCTATTATGTAGCTTCTAAATAGGATGAGAATAATTAATACTTTTAAAAAATGCATTAAATATTAAAAAATTAATGATTTTAAAAGCACTAATTGGTAATACTAATTGTTCTCATCTCATTTTTTAACTACAATGGAAATATTTGTTTTCAGACCTGAATTCTGTAGAAGCAATTGCTCGAATTAAAAAAATGTCCCTCTTCATGTTTTACTTAAGCTTTATAATATGTGAGGGTGTGCGAGCGTTTAAAAAAATGAAGGAAAAATTTATAAACCAATTGGTTACACTGACAACTTAATTAGCTGTGACTAACAAATAAATTGGTTCCACCAACAAATTATTTGGTTGTGCGGATAAAGAAATTAGTTGCCTCGACTACTAAAATGGTTGCGTCAACTATTTTAAGCGTCGGTGGCACAGCCAGCTAATTGGTAACGACAGCCACGTAGCGCGCGGTTGTCGTTACCAAAAGCAAAAATGGTTGCTCTAACCAACTAATTGGTAACGACAACCAAGTAGCACCTGGTTTTCGTTACCAACAAAAAATGGTTGCCCCAACTAACTAATTACTAAGCGCATACCTTACAAACACAGTTGGTTGGGACAACCATTTTATTCGTTGCCCCAACCAACTCGTTTTTTCCTATCGGAAAAGATAGGAAAAGGGGATGCGCGTGGATGTGTGTGAACTTGAGAATTCAGAAGGAGATAGAAGCAGGAAGCGAGGATTTCCGTCTCATGAGGTTTTGATCTGCTGCTCTTAAACAGCCTGCGGGTAATTGGCCCACGACTTTTTCCCTCTATTTTCTCTTTCTTTTTCTTCCTCGCCTTTGTTTCTTTTGCTGGGTTTTTTTCGTTGCGCCATTGCGATTATCAATATATAAATGTGCATATCCATATGCTTGTGTATCTCTTCAAAGTTCGCTCTCTCTTTTTTTCTCTCTCCTTCGTGTATTTATTGCGACGATGACGCCCCCAAAATGGAACATACATGGATGCGAAATGAAATTCATATTCAATTTATAGCACGCATTAAATTTATATCAATTTATAACGCTGATGTTAAACTCATTTGACGGTAGAGAGGGTGACCATGTTTCCCTTCGGTATATATTGAGAGACATTCTATTTGTGTAGAAAATATGCATGCACCGCAGGAAACTTTGAATAAGATGTTTCTGCTCCTCTACCCCCGCGGAAATAAAGTATAGGCAAAAGTATATTTTTCCATCTAAGATATATATTTGATGGATATAAAATGAATGTATGCTATGTATGAATTATATATGAAGGATATAGAACTTTTGGCCGTGGTGAATGTCTTGTTATTTGTATATGGTTCATAGAGAACCTAGTATGTCATATTTATATTGATGATATATCCAATACAAATCTTTTATATATTGGCAATATATCCGCGGGTAATAAGGCCTGGTTGCGCCTTCGCGCAAGGCCACACTGACTGATGCATAATGCATAAAAATGTCGCTTCAAGTTCGGCCCCCGTTCTCCGTCTTGAGTGCTGCATCATCTATCATATGACGCGACCGTGCCAGCTCAAATACTAAAAAAACGCTCCCTGTAAATCGTAAGTATTTTTGATAATATTACACTTAACGATCTAAAATCGTAGTCTTTATCTTCATGAATATCTACTTCGATGATCTTGACGATGTAAATAACGTATAGCGGTCCAAATATTTATTATTTGTTGTTTTTCTGAAATATGTGGTCAGTGATTAAGGGCAACACCATTGTGACGGCTTCAAAAAATCGATTTTTTGAAAACCATTTAAAAAAATCTAAAATACTTTTAAGATTGAAATGCCGTTGGACCAAGGTCGAAAAAATAATTATTTTCGTAGATATTGAATATTTTGTGGAGCGGTGCAGCGCTCCGCGACGCTCGGGGGCCTGCGCAGCTGGGCGCCTTAGGGTCGCCAGGTATTCTTCCCGCCTTTCTCAGCTATTATTTTGGCTCCTTTCACAAAAACCGGCTATAGCTATAGGATAGCGTCACAGCGTCAGTTTGCGAATAGAAGCGACGCTATTCGTGTCTAATCGTTCCGAATCGTTTCGTTTGTGAATATCAAACGCTCCAAATTATTATTTTCAAGTTGGAATGGAGGATAAGAAAGTGTACACGGGGAAAAATGGAACAAAACGAAGCTATGTGACGAGGAGTCGATCGAAAAGTTCGAATCGAAAACCTCCGAACCGTTATAGCTCCGAAAACAGTTCTGCAGAGCATGTGAGCACGTCGGCGAAATTTAACCATAAGAAAAACGTGTTTTTCGAAAATTGAAAATTGAAAAATTGAATATTGATTATATTTTATTTATATTTCATTTATTTCAAATTTGGGTACGATACCGATCAATTATTCTTAATTGGCCGAAAATCGGTTCAAGAAAATCGTACCTGCGTTGTGAAATAATTTTTAACAAGTTTTTTGCTTTGTCAAAAAAAACTTTGTATTCGTGATAAAATTTTTTTTTTTCAATTAGCTTGTTTTTTAAATTATAGGGGAGTGTATCCACCATTTAATTTTATTTATTATTAATTGATGATTGATTTCAGTGACTCGATCCCGATGCCTCCTAAACCAGCGTTGTGGT
Source organism: Alloplasta piceator (assembly GCA_946863875.1). Lineage (NCBI taxonomy): Eukaryota > Metazoa > Arthropoda > Insecta > Hymenoptera > Ichneumonidae > Alloplasta > Alloplasta piceator. The sequence continues at coordinate 17,342,547 of OX333078.1, forward strand.
TAGAAAACGACCTGGTATCAGCTGTCAGAGCAGTGGAAAGAAGAATTTTAAGTTCTTATAAAGCTACAGAGAGGCATTAAGGTGATGTGAAACGTTCCCCCACTCTTCTACCCCCACTCCGTCATACCGCAGTCGGTAAATCATCAGTAAATTCAATTTTTTTCATGGGTGCATTGTCTTTTCGAAAAAACGCAAAATCTTAGGAAGTGGGAATCCCAATTAAGCATCTACTAAGATGTGGTGTTTTGGTTTTTTCGGCAAACAACACATCTTAGTAGATGCGTAATTGGGATTCCCACTTCCTAAGATTTTGCGTTTTTTCGAAAAGTCAATGCATTTATGAAAAAAATTGAATTTACTGATGCTTTACCGACTGTGGTATGACGGAGTGGGGGTAAAGGATAGGGGGAACCTTTCACATCACCTTAAGATGATTATCGATCACAAATACCAAATATATTAAGTATAGCTTAATTATTTGAGCATGTTAAAGCCGTAGGCCTCATTACCCTCCTATAGTAAAATAAGGCCTACTGATACGGTTTTTTTTAAATGTTTAATTTCGTTTTTGTTTATGGTAAAAATTACTATTTTTCGTTTATATTTTGTAGAAAATGTATTTAAATAATGATTATCATTAAAACTTATTGATTAAATTGTATATTTTTCATTTTATTACAAATCTCCCTTAGCTAAGCCTTATTACCCGCAGGCACCTTATATCTTGGTTATATTGGTTATATATTGGTTATATATCCAATATAAATCTGACATATATAAATTATACATTCATGTATGTATACAAAGTATATGTTAAGTATATTATATTTATATTTCTGATATATGAATTAAAAGTTTAATTTATTAAAAATATAATGAAACATTGGTTTGCTATGGGAAATTGAAATTCGAGCATATAAAGTTAGAGGCCATGCGTGTGCGACTGATTCCATCGATTAAAATTTTCTGCTTTGACCGGGATTCGAACTCGCGACCCACCGTCTTGGCCATCTAAGAACGTTGACGCTAACAATTGCGCCAGCGAAGATTTGGAATATTTTTGTATTGAAATGTTCTAATAGTTGCATCGTTTTTAATAATTCGTCGTTCACTATTATCAACCATACTAACGGACAGATTATTATCAGTATGTTATTATTATTAGTACTTTTTCGTAACTAAATTCATGATCGACGACCATCGAAATCCATAGATTTTGATCATCACAAAAACTCAAAATACTATTACGCTTATACATCAATCCGGGCCCTACTTGACCATCGGTTGACATTTATTTCCGAAGATAACAACACGAACGGCGCGTACACCTGTATATGACACCTATATATAACATTATATATATAAACATATAAAGTGGATATATATCGTGACATATTAAAATATAAAATGGATATATAATCGTGACATATTGAAATATATAAGAAACATAAGTAATATATATCCAAGATATATTTTGCACGTATCTATATCTAATATCAATATAGTTCGTTTATATAGCGCATATATACACTGAGAGAAAAAATTACTAGGACCAAAAAATCGTTTATTTTATTATTTGCCAGAAAATATTTGTTTGGTTCAAGTAAATATTTCTGGAACCAACAAAATATTGTTTTGGTTCTAGAGAACCAAAAATGGTTTTATAGAACCAAAAAATATTACTAGAACGAAAAAAAATTTTCTGGCAAATAATGAAATAAACGATTTTTTGGTCCTAGTAATTTTTTCTCTCAGTGTATTGTCACATATTTTGAAATATAAAAGGAATACATCGAAAATGTATATTGATCTATTGAGGATTTATTCCATTTATATTCAATATATATTCCTGCATACATGGTAGATATATATAACGGATATATAACGGATATCGAATTTTTGGCTGCTTTATATGATAATAATGAATTATATATATTGCCATATATGACGACTATACTTTATTTCCATGCGGGTACTCTTCGATCGGGCGCCACTTTTCGTGATAATAATTGTCCGTGCGCGTGCGGCGGCATCTCACGGATTGCAAGTACTTAGAGTTATTTTCGGTATAGCTGACGAGAAAATTATTCGAGTTCATTAGCGATTGCGCAATCTGTACACGGACTCATTCTATTGTAAAATTTTTCGCGATCACAGCCGCGCCGGGTCGTTTTTACTGGCGGGAAAATATTTTTATAAATCGCAGTAGTTTCAGTTAATGTTACAGTTACAGTTACAATCGGGCAGCGATGCAATATGTATTTCTCACGCTTCTTTTTGTAATAAAGGAACATGAAAGATAATTTTATAAAGAACTTATTTTAAAGTGTCAAGAAATTCACAAATTTAACTTCAGAAATTAATTCAAATTGATTATATTTTATTTATATTTTATTTATTTCAAATTTGGGTACGATACCGATCAATTATTCTTAATTGGCTGAAAATCGGTTCAAGAAAATCGTACCTGCGTTGTGAAATAATTTTTAACAAGTTTTTTGCTTAGCCAAAAAAAAGCTTTGTATTCGTGATAAAAAAAATTTTTTCGAAAACTTCCTATATGGTACTTTATATTTTTTTAATTCTTATAATTGCTCCCACTTTTATAATTTTGCAGCTATCGAGCTGAAATTTTCCACAAAAACACTTAAAGACGAGTTCGAATGGTATTGAATTTGATAGAAATCGCTTGAGGGGTTCGAATTTTCTGAAATCTCTAAATTTTAAGAAAAATAATCGAGTACGCTCTAGTTTGCGTAATTTTGCAGCTATCGAGTCCAAAATTTTCAACCAAAGTACACTAAGGAAGAATAGTTAATCCTAAATTTGGAAAGAATCTTTTGCGGGATTTCGACGTGAAAGAGTTTCTTATTTCAATAATTGTTGAGAACAAAATTACGAAAATTACTTATGAATAACAATGAAGATGGACTTATGAATAACTTTCTTCTTTATTTCAACAGTGTAGCTGTTTGTATTAGCCTATAGTGCCATTTGCATGGGCTTTGCTCCCTTATCTAATGGTTGAGAAAAAATTTCGTCTCGATTAAGCTCTTTGGCTTAGAGGCGATAAAAACTATAAGCGATAGGGACAGAGAATGAATACAGAGAATAGGGTCAAAAGTGTTGTTATTGTACGTTTTGCATCATAAACTTACCATCGCATTTACATCCGTTAAGTGGTTATGGAGGATGCCCATGTGGGATGATTTTGTGTAGTGTGTGCAGGTTTTGCTTGGCTGCGGTACTCTGCGGCACTCTTCATGCCTCCGCCATCTTGGTTTATCGATTGCGAGCCTCTCCCTCGCCCGGTCCGTTTCTGTTCGAAGCTCTGTCTTGTTCCGGCCGGTCTTTGTTGGCTGTGCTCTCTCTGTTCTTTTCTTCGCTTTCCTTGCATTTCCTCTCTCTGTGTCACGTTGACAACGTTTGTATTGCAATGGACTGAAATTCAGTGTTGATTACAGAGGACAAACTTATTTTTTTGTACGTACTTGTCCTCTTTGAGCCACTTTTGATGTTCCTGATGAGAAATTTGGACCCAGGTCTCGTGTGTGCATACATGTTCGCTTGCGAGAATTGATCCCCCCCTCCCTCACCGGTCACTCATGTAGTTTTTTCTGGAGGGATTAAACAATTTAAAAAAATTGCTAGGGCAGAGGTTAGCGCAGAAGACGAGAGATGAAATGGCAATGTTAAAATACAAAAATTAAACCTCAAAACATATAAATAAATTCATTATTTGGGCCAAAACGTGGTTTTCATTTTTTTCTACGATGGTGTAACTCGTTTAAAAAATTTAAGAACTCAGTGTTATAGCGAAATATAGAAGGTTTGAAAAAAAAATAGTTTCATAATTGTGCCAAAATTGTATCATGGTTAAAAATAGAAATTAACGTAGTACCAAAGTAAAACCACTTGAAAAAGATTTTTCTGAAATTTGAATAGAGTTTCAATCAAAATAAGATATAAATCCCTTCAAATTTTAGAGTGATCGACTCATCCAATTCGGAAATAAATGACGTTAAAACTCATTAATTTTACATGCATCGTATATGCTATGTCGCTGTTACTGCCACATTCTCGCGAATTAATCTGTGATGTCGAGGTGAATTTTCATGAAAAACGAATAAAACAATAAAACAAAATATTTATAATTTTTGAGGATAGGTTCCAGAACCATGAACTCATTGATTTCTGAAAAATTAACGTTCAAAGTTCAAAGTTCATGATAAAATTCTATAGAAATGCGACACGGAAGGAATAACACGGTAACGCTGTAGACTCGACATACGGACATATATGTAATACTCCTATATAACTTTGGCTTGCAATGCGCAAGCGCGAATGAAAGCGCGTGCGCAGAAACATTCGCGCGTGCGCAGAAAGGTGGACGGACAGCTGACTCGTTTTCTCCGTGTGAGTTCCGTGTGTGTGCGCGTCGACTGCAACTGCAGCGATCTTCTATTCGTCCATATACAAAGGTGTACATGCATTTGTATATAGATTTGATTGTGTGGTCTGCCTGTACACTTCCAAAAGTTTACGCTTATCGTAAATATTAAAACGACTGAAAATATATCTAATATATCGCTCGACCCCCTTAACCCTTTGTGCCATGGTGAATGCCGCCTGTTTTATAACCATTATCTGAGCAATTTCGACCGAAAATTCGCGAAACGGTGCAAATATTATGAAAATGTATATTCTTGGATTTTTGGGGTCGCTGAAGACGAATCTGAGCTCCGAATTTTCAAATTCATAATGACGGATCAAAAAATCCAAGAATATACATTTTCATTATATTTGCACCGTTTGGCGAACTTTAATCCGCCATTTTGAATTTTGAACTTCGGAGCTCAGATTCGTCACCACTGACCTCAAAAACCCCCGAGTAATGAATTTCAAGCCGATTAGACTAAAGGAAAAATGTGTGACACAAAGGGTTAATTTAATTTAATTTCATTAATAATTAATTAATAATAAATAATTCAAGCTATTCATGGTTTTAATTATAATTTCTTGATTCGATTAATTAATCCAATAATTAAATGAAGAAATAAATTAACAAACTATTTGAAGTATTATTGTTAATTTCATGAAACACATCACTCTCATCGCTGAGTGCCCGCGTCGAATAAGTGTTCGAGCGGACCGAGCGCTCGGGTGGATCGAGTGGTCGCGGAGACCGAGCGCCTCCCGCAGTCCGAGCGCTTGACGGACCGAGCGCTCGAGCGAGATGGGCGCTCGAGTCAAATGAGCGCTCATATTACGCTCGAGCTTACTCGAGCGGCATCTTTTCAAGCTGAGCGTGCGAGCGCTCGAGCATACAACGCTCATGCACATTCCTACTACTTACGCTCTAAGTATCAATTAAAAATCTCACCATATTTATACCTCTTGGGCCTGTGTTCCTTTTTATTTCATGAGGAGAAAGAACATCGTATGGCTGTCGTTAATAGCCCTGGTAGCTGAAGCGACAATAAACAAAATTAAAAAAAAAAACATCGTATGGACAAGCTCACTACATCTACGCGACGAGACACGTAAACACACGAACACGTAAAAACCGAACGCTGCGTCGCACCCATACCATAATCGAACGTACAGCGAGGCATGCATTAGACATGGTGGGGGCATGGCTCTTTTCGGCACCAACACAGACGTGTATCGCTCACGGACGTAAGCGAGGTAAATGAACGCATCTCATTAACCGATCAAAAAAATTAATAACAATTCAGGGGTTCAAAAGATCAAAAAATGACAAAGAACTTTTCTACTCTGTATTTTGCGTTACGAATCTACCCTCACGGTATTGCCGTTCATTCCTGCGACATCCTGTATATAACTTAATTCCAGGATAAAAAAGAATACTTCGAGCAATGATAACTTGGGTTAACCTAACTGGCATCCTATCTATTCCGAAAGGGATCGAATATGGATACCGCGAATGCAAGTGGCGCCACTATGTAAATCGTCCGCGAGATGAGGGCTACACACACGCACGCACGTACACACGCCCACGCATACATCTGGACATGTTCAAAAAAATGTGATTCATCGACGTTTTGGGACATTTTCAACATACTGACATGAAAATCTCGAAAAAACAAATTTCACAAAGCAACGCTTCCTCTATGAAGGAGCGAAAATCCATGGCAGTATATGAAATAAATTTCAGCGATCATTCTGCATCATCTTAGTATTGTTCTGGGGGCCTTAGTTTCCGAGAGAGTTGATTTTATTTCCTTGTTGTCTACATTCCATATACTACTAGTCAGACTGTTTTCTGGTGTAGGTGTTGAGCGGTAGAGTAAAAATCGGTAGAGATGTAGATTTGCCCCTCTGAAAGTCTATAGGGTGGACTGGGTACGGTTGTGCCAGGGTACGGTTGTGACAGTCGCCATATTAGCGAAACTATAAGGAATACCGGGGGTGCAAGGGGAGAGAGGAGCGATGTGCCTGACTAAACATGTTTTATATTAATCGACAAACTAAGCAGCATATATAATTCAATAATTTAATAATACTCAAAATAATAACGGGAAAACCTCAAATTACCATCCATCAATTGAAAATTCATTACCAAATCTAACAGTTATCAATTTAAACCCGATCCAAAACCGGTTAACATAACCAGTCTGGCAAGAAAAATCACTAACGGCAAACTTCCCCAACCATGAAAAACCACCCCCACTTTTCAATACTCAATCACACTACCCCATTAATATAAATACCTCCTCACTCGCCTCAATACTCAGTCGCTACTTAGCTCTCGAATCGCCATGTAATGAAAACTGTTAATTTTGATCACAAATGAATCTTGGAAATTATCAAACATGAAATTCATAGGTCAATAACACATACACAAAAGTCTCACAAAAAAAAAAAAAAAAAAAAAAAAAAAAAAAAAAAAAAAACATAAACTAAGCAATAAAATATCAAAATCCTCCCTCTCACAGACACCAAGGATCACAAAAAAATGACGCGTCTTTATACAATAAATTCATAATGAATATTATCCAAGATTTATTAAATGACCAAAAAAAAAAAAAAATTACCCGTACAAATTCAGGTCAGTCAGGACACATAACATTTAAGCCTATAATGTAAAACATATCATACAAAATAAGACAAAAAAGAATGTAATTTTAGAAATAATAAATCTGAAGAGGATCCGAATTAGGATCGAAACGTTATACCAAAAAAATTGTCCACTGTCATTTGGACCCACTGGCCGAATCGCAGCCGATTCTTCCTTCACTATTGTCTCTCTACGGCCGCATACCTAAATCATCACATGTTTTATATTGTTGCATTACCCAACGCGCGACATTAACGCCAGCAGAGGCCTACATTGCTTTTCACCAGTCAAAAGTTAGTATTGTTATTCGATTTCTTTTAATAATTGTTGTTACATGTGTACAGATAGAGTAATGAGTGTTTTTCCTCGTTATTATTTAAATCTTAGTAGTTAAATACCAATGATTACTTTTTACGTAGCTTATTTTTTATTGTCATGGCGATTGTTTTTTTGCGAAGGAGTGCGTTGGGTACGGTTGTGACATAGTTTCTGGGTATGTTTGTGGCACAAGTAAATTTTTTTTTTTTTTACACGCCCAAAAAACGTTTGAGAAAGACGGAAAAAGGGCAATGTAACGTAAAAAAATATAAAATCACTTATGAAGAAATTTTGACTGATTATATGATGTGATGTATGATATATGATGATGATGATATATGAAATGATAATATGGAGACTGTTGTAATAACTTATTCGTACAGGGCCTTATGTTACATATGATTTGCAATGAAAGTGATTTTAGACCATTTTGGTGTATTTTTTAACCTGTCACAACCGCCCCTGGGGTGTGGCCAGTTGCGACACTTTTTTCTTTTTTTCTAATTTGCTCCTACGAGTTAACCATTCCACTTAGGGACAAAACTTTAGTATTTATACGTAGACAAATGTACACTTTACTGTCAAGAACAGTTTTCGTCCAGCTAACTGGCCAACTAACAAAATTTTGGGCGATCAAATGAAAATTGTCATAACCGTACCCAGTCTCCCCTACTACATTTCAAGTTGATTCATCATTGGCAGCCCAGGACATGTTCTTTCAAATGTCATAACCCAAAAATTACTTTGATATCGGCTCGAGATATTTCGCATATGAATCTTAACCACTTAAACTATTTTTTGTTCAATCCCTCTATAGCGCGTTCCTTTTAAACGAAAATACTTTACGATAAAAGTGACTCGTACGTAAGCGTTCTGAATTCACAACTTTATCACGGTCCCTTATCGCTTCGCTCTATCTGTACAATACACATTTTATATTTATGTCCCGTGTCTGGACGTCACTGGTATTTCAAATTCAGTTGGCGTTTCTCGACCGTTCGCGCTATTGACGATTATTATTAGCGTTCGCAAATACATACATATACACCGTATCGTGGGATGGGGATGGAGCAGTAGTTATGCGAGGAGCGCCCTTTCTATGTGCCTGTGATAGACCGAACGAGTGTGCTCCAAGGGGAATGCTGGAAAATGTGGTGGCGGTATATATTCAAGTGATGGAGTAAAAGAGAAGTGAGAAAAGGGATCCCCAAACAGAGAGGGAAAGAGGGAGAGAGAGAGAGAGAGAGAGAGAGAGAGAACACCCTCTCGCCCAACTTTGGTGATGCTGTGCCGCCCGTGAGGTAGAATCCAGGGCTTCAGCTTAGTTTAGAACGCCAACGGAGGGGTGTTTATTAATTAATGAACTCGCGGAACGGGCATGACTCGAATCCGAAACGAGATACACACTGAAGTATCCTCTATCTGCTGGGGTATAGAGAAAGCCAGATGGTGGTTGCTAACTCTGGTGGTATGATGTACTCGTGTCTTCAACGACCAGTAAAAACACTCGAAGCCCTTTGGGGACTCCCACGGGCCCCTTTTTTACCCTTGTCTCTCGACTCTTCTCCACTTTTTCCGCCGCTGCACCCTCAATATCTTCATTCCCCTTCTATAGTTTCGTTACACGATCCCCGAGAGATGACTTTGGGAGAGGAGCCACCGCGAGAAAAATTATAAGCCGAGTTCGGAGAAGATTGTGATCCAACGTTGATTTTTCCTGGGGAAAAATAACGAAAAAAAACGGTTCGCAAACCACTTTGAGAGAAAATTTTCAATGACGCACATGCACCACGAGGATGATCGATAATCGCCATAAATTGTTCGGTTCACCGCGCCGTTTTGCGGTCGCGTAAAAATAGACTTAAGGGGAGGTTACCGCTCATGACGATGGAAAATTCGATTTTTTTTACAGGGATACGTCTATGTTTTTGTTTTGAACAGCATTGTCACGAGTCATTTCGTGAACAGGGGAATATGCACCAACGCCATCTGTTGGTGCATAAGCGAACAAAGTCGGTAAGTATGAGATCTACTATATCGACAATTCGGTAGCGCGTGGCATAGACCTTATAGTACTGGACCGCGCATTCCCTATCTTCCCCATAGTGCCGAGTTAAAAGACAGATAGAAAGTGATTCCCATGTGCATGACAAGGATAATAATGCAACAAGGTAAACGATACCACATCCAGCGTTGCCTATTTGCTATCCTTGTCTGCTTACTCGGCACGCGGTGCGTGGAAGCCGGGTAGCCATTTGTACACGAACACGGATGCGGCGCTTGTATATATGGGTCATTCCATGTCAAATCGACCACTTTTGAACCCGACTCCTTTCGATTTGGCTGAAATTTTTATTTCCCTTTCTACCTCATTGAAAACATTTTTCAGGAAATTTTCAAATTTTTTTACGCACCCAAAAAAAACTTTTTTTCAAATAGCTATAACGTCTTCAAAAATTGACCGATTGGGACGTTTTTTTTTCTCAAAATTTTCGACTTTAAATGTACTTTCCGAAAAAAAACAAAAAAAAATTAAAATATTAAAATCTATGAAACTTTTCACTTTTTCCAGAAAAATAATTTTTTTTCTCGTAGTTGGCCATTTTCAATTTTTTTTCACTCAAAAAATACTATGATCAATTCCGGAAAGAATGCCGCTCAACGTGGAGTAGGCTGACATTTCCTTCGGTTTTTTTTCACTAAAAGAAAAAAAAATTCAAAATTTTTCGAGGATTACCACTTTAATTTTTTTTCTTCTCAATTTTTCAAACTCTGAGGTTCTTTACAAATCGTCAAAAAAATCGAGAGTAGCATTTTGTGGAATAAGCCCAACTGGGAATCTTTTTTTTTCAATCGATAAAAAAAATAGAACGAAATGTCGGCCCACTCCATGTTAGGCGGCATTTTTTCCGGAATTGATCAAAGTAAAAAAAAAAATTTGTTTATTACCAGTGTACAGCATTGCTTTATACTAATCCCCCCCCCCTTTCCTAGTAAGGCCGGGGCTGCAGCCCGCACCCTACACCTTTTCCATTCTGCATCGCAATTCTGCCGAGAGTGAAGGGAAAACTGCAGAAAAACCCTCACAGATACAGACGGTAAACTCTACCTAAGCGCCCGTCGGTAGCAATGCGAGCACGCTCTAGCACGACTATCGTCGGTCGGTTAGGTAGTTACCTCCTCCATTGCAACCCAGTGAGCCAGTCGCTTGCACAGTTAGGTGAACCACCATCCGAGCGATAAGAACCGCGTCGGCAGGCCTCACCGAAGCCGTACAATTAACCGCCCACTCATCGCAATGAGGTCTTTGAGATCCCATTATTTTAAGGTGGGGTCCCAACCCACCGGGATTGCAGCTGATAAACACTTGAAAAATTGGAATATTTTTCAGCGGTGTCGCCGGGGTTCGAACCCGGGTCCCGCGGATTACGAGACCCGAGCTCTAGCCACTTGGCCACTGCTCTCCATGAGTTGATCAAAGTATTTTTTGAGTGAAAAAAAATTGTAAATGGCCAACTTCGGGAAAAAAATTATTTTTCTCGAAAAAGTGAAAAGTTTCATGGATTTTAATATTTCAATTTTTTGTTGTATTCTTTTTGGAAAGTACATTGAAAGTCGAAAATTTTGAAAAAAACGTTTCAATCAGTCAATTTTTGAGGAAGTTATAGCAATTTAAAAAAAAAGTTTTTATTGGGTTGGGTAAAAAAATTTGAAAATTTCCTGTAAAATGTTTTTAATGGGGTAGAAAAGGAAAAAATCAGCCAAATAAAAAAGAGTCAGGATTAAAAGTGGTTGATTTGACATGGAATGCCTCATATATTTAGAGACGCGGTCGCGTCTCGACGCCAAGTATTTAAAAGCTAAAGTGAACGCGGCCGTTACTCTTAGGGAACGTACCCATACTACGTGACCCGTTTAGGGGTGGTGGGGGGGGGGGGGTCTTCAAAATACCACGCTTGGTCACAGGGGCGTGGAGGTGGGGGGCTTAGGTTTTCGTCACGTAGTCAATATCCTTTAGGGAAATCTCGCACTTTTTCGAGCTGAAAAAAGCATTTTGAAGCTTGAATCTTCTAGTTTCGGAATCTCAAGGCAAACAAATTTTTTGGGCACCACGCTCGACGCAGTCGAAAGAAATATCACGGCAAAAATTTTCTCGAAATTTTTTTTTTTTCAAAACAGTCGTTGGGTTTAAAAATTTTTTTTTTTCCAAATTTAGATTTTTTTTTAAGTTTTCACGTTCATTAAATAAATGCGAATTTGAGAGACAAAAAAAGAAAAACTTTTCCTTCATTTTTAACGCCATTAATTGGTCTTTAAGGATCAATAAACATGTTCCTTCAATTTTTCTAAAAGTTCGATGATTCAGTCACAAAAAACGGCTCGACTGATTCTTTTAAAAATTGGCATGGTTTGTAGGTATATATTGAGCTAAAAAAAACCTGAAAACATTGGTATTTTTTGCAATATCTGCAAAGTTGTGGTGGATTTTCTAAAACAAGAAACGAAGCTATTATTTTGGACTTTTTCAAGACAAAATTGAGCATCGAAATTTGTTTTTTTGTTTATTACACTAACAGGCACTTATAGAGGGTAGATTTAAGTTTCCGAAACTCACCGTTTACTCGCTGTACGATCATTAATTTTAGAGATATTGAAATTATTAAAAACAGACGAATTTTTGTTCAATCGCCGATATCTCAGCCAAAGAATCCAGCTAAACGATACATAGATTAGTTAAGTTCGAAAAAAAAATTGGAGCCCAACGACTGTTTTGAAAAAAGCAAAAATTTCGAGAAAATTTTTGCCGTGATATTTCTTTCGACTACGTCGAGGGTAAGGCCCAAAATTTTTTTTTGAATCAAGATTCCGAAACTAGAAGATTCAAGCTTTAAAATGCTTTTTTTTTTTTTAATTTCGACCAAAATTAACAAAGTTACAGCTTTTGGAAAATCGCTGAAAAATCTCACAAATTTTTCTGTTCCCTTAATTTTTTGACTGATTGTGAGTTATTTATGCACGCACTCTTGGCGTCACGCGGCAAGCGCCTTATTAATATTTAAAGACAAATATGAGCCAAATTATTCTTCTTCAACTTTCTGTTTGCAAAAAATGATTTAAAACCATATTTATGAATTACTACGTGAAAACTAGAGGGGGCGGGGTTCTTGGCATATACTACGGGTGGTCACCGAGGGGCGGAGCGGGGTAAAAAATTGAAAAAAATTGGTCACGTAGTATAGGTATGTTCCCCAATATACTTCAGAATGCCATGAAATAGCGTTAATTTGAACTTTAATTCGATTATACGGACAAACGCGTCATCGAATCAATAACCTAATGACATTTTACCAATGTAATGTTATTTTTTCCTTTCTATTGTGCTTATTTTCAGATTCTACGGTCCACACAATCTCGAGATATCGTAATATTACCATTTCGACCAATATTTGCAACACTTGGCTCTCTCACGTTAACTCTCTCTCCCCACCATCAGCTGGGCCGCTAGCCGCCGCGCGCCGTACAGTCTCTCGCTCTCTAGTCCACCCCACCATTAGTCCAGTAAAAAACAGGAAAAGTAAGACTTTTTTCCCGGCAGTCCCGAAAACTTGATATAAGGGTAATTCGATAACGCTGAATCGATTAAATAACAATAGTTTCAGAAACTATTACTTTCTGATGAAATGAAATATTGTTTTGTTATTTATTCAAGATTCAACATTTTTGACAACAAATAGCAAAACGACGTGCCATAAGCATCAAAATTCGATTTAAAAACGCCGCGCTTATACGACGATATATATATGATATATAGACGCTCGACGTTTGCACGGCTGTAACACAAAAAATACTCGCAAGCGCGTGAGAAATTAAAAAGAAAGAGAGAAAAACGCATACGACCTTGATGCCCGAGAACCCTTTGCTTGTGTATGTACACACGGACGCTCGCACGCACACTAACCCACTCGTCCTACTCGCGTGTAAAAACCGACGGCGAGGTGGGGCTTCTCCTCACTTTTACCATTACGCTTTAGAATCTTTTTTGCAAGTTTTCTCGCTTATTTTTGCAAGTAGCAGGATGGACCCCTAAGCTTCCCAGCAAAAACAGTTCCGAAATAGTTACGAAAATGTTACGTAACGTGTGTTACATTGGACATAACATTTATGTCACAAACTCCGTGAATGAAGCAGAGTTTGTTCTCAAATATGTCATCCTATAAACAAGTCACAGATACGAAACATCTACGAGAAATAATAATGAAATAAACTCATACCCAAGATGTAACATATTCAGCTCATAGATGTAACAAACTCATCACATAGCCATAACAAACTCAGATAATAGATGTAACAAACTCAGATCATAGTTGTAACAAACTCAGCTCATTGATGTAACTCCTACGAAACGAAACGTAATCCTGGCAACGCATAATACTCGTAACAATGATGTCAATGTGATTTCGTGGTTACAGGTAATTTACGTATATACATATTTTATGAACAAATTACAAGAAATTTATGTATTTCCAACCTACATATTAGGTTGGAGTTTTATTTTTATTTTAACATTTGAAAAGTACATTTTAATCATAATTTATAATTTTTGTAGAATACCTACAAATATGATGTTCGTCCACCATTTGAGGTACCAAATGAACAATTTTTTGGGACTAGTTAGAACCCTCAAGGTGCACCGGTGTCCTGAAAAGCCTAGTTTTGAGTTTTTATACTCTACGCTAATAAACTGCTGGCGACGTCTCATTTCCTTTGTAAACTTTTTCCTACGGGATGAGCGTGGCACATTTTGATCAAAGTCAAAATTGTGACCAGGACAATGCCTGGAAAGTTCAAAATAGGCTAACAATTTCAAAGCAGGCCTGCAACTGTGAAATAAAGAGCAAAAAACATATGCCGTGCTCATCTCATGGGAAAACCAGTTGCGAAAGAAATGAGACGTCGTAGAACAAAATCTGTCTATCAATTCTTTCTGAATCATGCGCAGAGTGTAAAAACTCAAAGCTAGGTTTTTACACAGAGTGTAAAAACTCAAAACTGGGTTCTTACACTCTGCGCATGATTCCGAAAGAATTGCTAGATAGATTTTGTTCTATGACGTCTCATTTCCTTCGTAACACTTTTTATTATGGGATGAGCGCGGCAAATCTTGATTAAAGTCAAAATTGTGACCAGGAAAATGCCTGGAAAATTGAAAATAGGCTATCAATTTCAAAACAGGCCTGCAACACAGAAAGAAAGGGCAAATAGAGATTAAGCGAACGCGCAACGCGAATAAGGTTATAAACCGAGTAAGGGAAATTCCTGGGTGTTTTTCCATCACGGCAAATACCCATATAACTTATTTTTTTCTTTTAAATAAAGGGATCACATTAAACTTACCTCTTGCAATGTATGCTGTATTATTCTGGTTTATTCTGTATTACGTTGGATTATTCGATATCACCTCCTTGAATTTACACTCACATATTGTTTACGTTCCTTAATCGACATAACCTTAAAATGATTGAAGACATTTCTCGTAATATATGATACGTATATGTTGCGGATTTGTTACAAGAAATGACTTGTGACATTTATGTCACACATTATACATATTTGTTACGTAGCCTATACTACGAGATTGTAATATCACCAATGTGCTATAATTGTTACAGCAATGTTCTATAATTGTTACGGATTTGTTACAAGAAATGTCTCATAACATTTACCCAGATAGACAAACGTGCTGTAGAAAATCGCTTGACGGCCTAGTGACGCAAATTTTGCGACAAGATACAGCATAGCGTGTCGTCAGTAAGCAGTGTTCTACTTCCGAATTGAGCAGCATATTGACGCCATGCGCTGTGACATTTGCATCATTACTCTGTTAAGGTCTAACGTTAGAATGCAGAAAAATAACAGCACGGCGTGCCGCGAAATTGCAGCTTAATCGCAGCACCACTTGCAGCGAATTCGAAGCTTAATCGCAGCACGCCGTGCCGTGAATTTGCAGCTTAATCGCAGCACCGCGTGCGGCGAATTCGCAGCGTAATCACAGCACGGCGTGCCGTGAATTTGCAGCCTAATCGCAGCACCGCGTGCGGCGAATTCGCAGCGTAATCGCAGCACGGCGTGCCGTGAATTTGCAGCTTAATTGCAGCACGGCGTGCGACGAATTTGCAGCTCAATCGCAGCACGGCGTGCCGCGAATTCGCAGCTTAATTGCAGCACGGCGTGCCGCGAAATCACACCTTAATTGCAGCATGGCATGCTGCTAATTCGCAGGTTAATCGCAGCACGACTTGCCGCAAATTTTCAGCTTAAAAGCAGCACGGCCTGTCGAAAATTTGCAACAAGCTTGCAGCACTATGTGACGCGAAAGAGAGGATGTCTCGAATTCGATCATTCGACTTTTATCACTTTCATCTTTCATCGTTTTTGTATTTTATGCTGAGTACGTTCGGAATTTTTTTGTAGTTAATTGGTAGTGACCAGCAGTTTAGTATCTTACTAGTGAGTTACTAGTAAGTCACCAACGAGTTATAATAATAATAATTAAAACTGCTCTAATGAATGCATACGAATTAAGTAAAATATCCATTACACGGGTAACAAGTCATTAAATCACAATTAAATGACTCATTATTATATAAAGTTTAAAAAGTTGGAAAATTAACGTGTTTTTTAAATGAAAAAAATATAAGGCTTTTTATTTTTTTAATAACATATACCTACTAAAAAATGTTTCTAAAAATGTTTTCACAGCATCACAGCTTTAATGATTGAGGTTATGTGTTTGCCGTTCGCGCACGCAACAGCACGCACCTATTGTGTCTTGGTTGCAATGCTGTGCTATTTCTTATTTCTTATTGCTATTTCTTATTCTTTTCATTGTGTCCGGTCCTTAAGAGGAGGCTAAAGGCGACATTCGGACCTCTCTCTTGCTCTCACGACCCCTATGATGCTTTCTCTCTCTCTCTTACACGAAAAATGTCGGTATTTAGCCTCCTCTTAAGCTGCAATAGAAACTGAGGGTGCCTTCCAATTAGAACACAGCCAGGCACGGTCCGACACATGTAGAATTCTGCTATATTCAATTGCTCTGATTGGTTGTTGAGATAAGAAATGTACTAGATGTTTTGCATCATGCCGTAGCTGGAAAGGACCCAATCAAACTCTAATTCGAACCACGGGAGACACAATGCAAAAAATAAAAAATTAGGACTATTATATATACTTATTAGTATTATATTTATATAAACCGGGTTATACCGCGTATAAGCGTGCAATTTCTTGTAGAGAAATGAAAATCTGGGAATAAAAAGTTTTTATGAAAAGTGTTCCACGTTTTATTTTTAGTAATTAGTATGAGGATATGTTACATCAACTTGCGCACTTGACAATGAAAGGACCGGTGTAAAAAAAAATATATCCCACAAAATTTTCTTTCATGTTTGAATAATGCCCGCTCAAATGCTGACTGACATGATAATATATAAATAATTTTGAATTTATTTGCTTGGCTATATTTATAACGTACTTTTTTGCATTTTGAATTTTTTGCATTTGTCCTTGACTCGGGTATTATCGAGGATATTTAATTTGCTACTTTGAATACTAGGTGCACAACACTTTATAGGGCATAAAAATGAATTTAAAAAAAAAGTTTTTTTTCATTTCATGTGACTGAGTTCCCTACATTTTTCAATACGATCTCAGTCGCAGATCATTTATTACGTGTAATACCTGAACTTGACAGCACAAGCTGATGCTAGATGATGGCACAGCGTGCTGCAAAAATGCACCACGGTATGCTGAAAAAATGCTACAAATACGCGGCAGGGTGTGCTGTAAATGTGTTGTAAAATCGCTGCAAATGTGCAGCACGCCGTGCTGCAAAAACGCTGCGAATATGCAGCACGACGTGCTGTAAAAACGCTGCGAATATGCAGCACGGCGTGCTGCAAAAACGCTGCGAACATGCAACACGCCGTGCTGTAAAATCGCTGAGAATATGCAGCCCGGCGTGCTGTAAAAACGCTGCGGATATGCAGCACGGCGTGCTAGAAAAACGCTGCGAATTTGCAGCACGGTGTGCTGTAAAAACGCTATGAATATGCAGCACGACGTGCTGCAAAAACGCTGCGAATATAGAGCACGGCGTGCTGCGTAAACGCTGCGAATATGCAGCACGGCGTGCTGTCAAAACGCTGCGAATATGCAGCACGACGTGCTGTAAAAACGCTGCGAATATGCAGCACGTTGTGCTGCAAAAACGCTGCGAATATGCTGCAGGCCGTGCTGCATATAAGCTGCAACTATGCAGCAGAGCGTAACGCAAATATGCTGCAACTTTAACGACAACTTGACGATACAGCATATCGTAAATAAGACGTCAGTGCGCAGTTGAAGCGTAGCTCAGTTTTGGCGCAAATATTGTGATATTATTATATATTATCGTGTCGTTAGAAAAGAGCTTGATGCGGAAGTAGAAAGCTGCTTACTGACGCCACGGCTTGCTCTCTCGTGCCGTCCTGTTGCCGACAATGTGACGCCAAATGTCTATCTGGGTATGTCACAGTGTGACATATTTGCTACGTAGCCTATACTACGAGATTATAATATCACCAATGTTCTATAATTGTTACAGCATCGACTCGTAACAGTTTGACAAGTTTACAGTACATGTAAATATCTCGTATAAGAGTGACGAGATCTTGACGTATCAATGTTACGTATTTGTGATGTCTATAGTTTTTCGTAATTCCTACATCTTTCATTGACATCCTTACTACATATCGTCAGGACGTATTATATACATCTCGTTTACGTGCGTTATGAAAAAGTTACGAATTTGTGATGAACATTATATGACGTAGTCATTACATTTCAATTATACGTAAATGTTTCGTAAATCATCCAAGTGTGTTTGCTGGGTTTCTTTATGTATTTTTAAATTCTCTACAACTTTTGTTTGAAACTTTTTTTGATCAAACGCTTAGATTCTGAGTAACCCTTTTTAACCCTTTATCTCAAAATCCTCTGTTCCTAGGTTCAAAAATCGATTACTGGAGTCTTGTTTACTGGACTACATCAGCCGGTCGCTTATACACGGGTTTCTCTCTATCATCACCGTGAGCCAGGCGCTTAACACGGATAAATTAAAATGTGTATGAAGGAGGCAAAGTCGAGTGTGTGGGTGTGTGTATGTATAAATCTTTTTTGTGCGATGATTGTAGGTGCGTGTGAGGCACGCGCGAGCGGGGGGTCCGGAGCACGGTCGTACATACAGGTCTGGAAACTCTAGTGGTGGGGGGTGACCCACTTAGTGTGACTATCTTGTAGTTGACATTATTCCCACTTGCAGCGCTGCACGTTAGAGATTTTTCAAAAAAGCGAATAAATAGTTCCTAACTAAGAAATTTATATGTTAACAGCGAGAGTAATGCTTGGTTTATGCAGCGGCTGTAACGTAAATTTAAAAAATTGAAAGTATATATTGCCTTTGTGGCGTTAATGCAGAATTGTTAGCTTATTTGAAAAATCCTTCCAGCGCAGCGCTACATGCGGTCAGATGGTGAACCTGCGAAACAGTCACATTAAGCGGGTCACCCGCACCACCGAAAAAACAATAGAGTTTCCAGACCTGTATGTTCGACCGTGGTCCGGAGAACGCTAGGTCCCCGGCGGTGTGAAGTGGCAGAGCCCCTTCTGGTGGTGGAGGGGGCGAAGCCCTCCCTGGGGGGATGGGGGCGGGGTTGAAGCCCCCCCAGAGAAAACAAAATTAGTTTTTAAACGCAATTGAATGATCGAAATTACAAGATAATTGGGCTGTTCTTTTCTGGGCTATTTTTTCCTAGATTCATTTTTTTTCTAATTATTATCTGAAAACATGAAGTGCGTTTTAATATTCATCACTGTTTTCACCATTTCTAAAACATTTTAATTTATTAAAAATGAAATATGTTTTTTTTTTAAGTTTCAATATTTTTCGATGCGCAATTGAAATTAATTGATAATTTTTTTTATTTGTAATCATTTCAAACAAAATAACATTAATTATGTTTTATTTTATATTATAACAATATATATGGCATTCTATCCCAAATCGGACAGTTTGAGAAACTTTTTTTTTATTTCCTCAATTTTTTAATATTTTTTAGTACCCATCAAAAGACCCTTCCTGTTGAATTTTTAGATTCTTTCAATCACCCGTTCACAAGATATTAAATAAAAAAAAACCGCTCCTTTTTCGGTTTTTTACTCATAACATCTTTAATAATGGTCTAAATTAACCCTTTCGGACCGTATGTTGCTTCTACGCAACGAGCACTTCGAGACCCCATAAAATTGCTATCGGTGGCAAGGTCTAGATTCTAAGTGCATAGTTCCATCAAGCAAGGTCAGATGGTGCTATAGATACACTGAGAAAAAAAATGGTTGATTATGCAACATCGTTAGTTGAATACGGGCAACTAAATATTTATTCGGTCTAACTAAATAATTAGTTTCTTGAATAATTCCGCGCTTCGGTTGACCAAAATATTGTTCAGGCAACAAAAACTTGGATTGTACAACTAAATATTTAGTTGCACGTATTTAACTAAACGATTTTGCATATTCAACCATTTTTTTTCTCAGTGTACTCCTAAACCCCGAGATAAACTGGTTTGTCCATCGAAATATCAATATGGCGAGAGCGTCTCGTGGCGAGTTCGCGTGTTGGCGTGTTGTGCTTCATTTATCACAAAAAAAAGAAAGTAAACATTTGTTTTTCATATTCCAAACGTTATATCCTTTCAAATGGAAGTTGATATGATGTATTTACGATTATTCATTCGATTATTATTCGTAAATTTTTCGGATTTTACCCCCCAAGTGCCTGGTTTTGCGCACACGCAACATTCAAAAATTCGTATTCCCCAACAAAAAAATCAACTAGAGTGTATGTTGAGATAAAGCTATGAAGGAAATAATTTTTATTCAACAGGAAATAGGTCTCGGTCTGAGAGGGTTAAATGTTTTTTTTCAAAATTTTTGTTTTTTCATGGCTTTTTCATAAAAAAAATACAAAAAAAATATTCGACATGTTTTTGAATAAGTTTTTTGAGTTTCAAACTTTGAATCGTGTTTTCAAAAGTAAGTGCATATATATATATTTTTTTTTAATTTTTTTTTTTCAAACTTCTATTTAGTCAACAACTTTTAAGACTAGTCCGGTCGTGGGCCTTCCATAATTACTACTTTTATTACGATTTTTGAAAATTAAAGTTTTTTTTGTAAATTATTATGAATACCAATTTTTGTTACTCCATAGTATTTTTAATATCATTTTGAATTAATTTGGACACTTTTTTATTGTTAACAGATATTTTTAACTAATAATTAATCGATGAGCAAATAAGAATAGTTCAAGAATTGTATGACTGGCCATCGAACCAAAATAGTCTACCGAATATTGTTGTCAAATTTTCACTTTGGAAACTCTATTTAGATGCAAAGTAAAGATTTTATTTGCGATACAATACTGCTAAGTCAATCACAGGAACGCAAAAGTTTTATATAATTATTCCAATGAGCAACGGAAACGTATTGGCAAAGGAATATTTTAATTCAGGAAATAATCGTATATGTAAGGTTTAAAAAAAAAACGTGAATAAATAAAAACTGTTATTATTGTTCATATACAGACTTAACGATTAATTCTTAATTTAAAGAACTTGTTAACAATAAAAGCGTGTCAAAATAAATTCTAAATAATGAAGAAAAGACTGTACACTGTATACAGTATCAAAAATTGATATTTATAATAATTTACAAATTTTTTTTTTTTCGAAAAAAAAATAGTAAATATGGAAGGTCCACGACCGAACTAGTCTTAAAAGTTGTTGAATAAATAGAATTAAGTTTGAAATAAAAAAAATTCAAAAAAATCAAAATATTCACTCATTTTTGAAAACACGATTCAAAGTTTAAAACTCGAAAAACGTATTCAAAAACATGTCAAATATTTTTTTTTAATTTTTTTCTGAGAAGGCCATAAAAAACCAAAAATTTTGAAAAAAAAACACTTAATTTGGACCATTATTAAAGAGTTATGATCAAAAAACTGAAAAAAGAGTGGTTTTTTTTTACATTTAATATCTTGTGAACGAGTAATCGAAAAAATCTCAAAATTTAACAGGAAAGGTCTTCTGATGGGTACTAAAAAATATGAAAAAATTGAGGAAATAAAAAAAAAAGTTTTTCAAACTGTCCGATTTGGGATGGAACGCCACATTTACATATATACAATTTATGAATACATTTTCATTTTCATTTTTCTCTACGAAATTATATACGTTCCTTAAATAATTTTCAACTTTTTCTGTCTCCTCATTTTTAATTCATTGATAATTTTTCTTCAATTTTATTTCGAATTTCAAATGAACTGTCATGAAGTATGTTCAAGACCATTCATTGTAAACAAGATAATACCATTTTTTAATCATTTTTGTTACTTATAAACAAAGTAATACGTTTTTCAAAAATTTGCCTACTCATCGATTCATTGAGTAATTCATAATTTTTCATCGGTTCTTTTAACCCTTGAAGAGCACACTTCTGTAAAATCATGCAAAGAGCACACTGGGCGTTTGACACCCGAGTCATTTATGCGTGTGTTGTATGAACGGTATTGAATATTATACTGCAAACAAATTATCAGATGTACTTTAAAATACATCCTCTTTCAGATACAATATGTTTCATAGCTATTTATTGAATTTCAATTAGCTAAAAAAATGCAAATTTGAAAAATAATGGAAAAAGTGACTTTCACTAAAAAATTCATAACTAGGGTAGATCTTAATATTTTCACCCGAAAATTGATGAGTATACTGCACGCCAAGTTTTTGATTTGATTTAGTCATTGATAACTTAAGTATGCCAAGTTTTCAGCTTGGCTTGTGTGATATGGTTTTTTTTGAATTTCAAATTTTTAGGATTTTCTTTGAATTTCAAATGTGTGTGATTTTTTTAAATTTATATTTTTGGGATTTTTATATATAACTTGACTTTTATATTAATTGATTTTAATTTTTTTATTATTTTTATATCTGACTAATTTTCCACGTATTTAAATACTTGGCGTTCTTTTTTTACTTTTTAAAAGTATTTTGCGATTTATATATCGGTACGTGAGTGGAAAAGTATTACACCTCAGATTCAGACCAGAAACTATGATACCGCAAATTCAGACCAGAAACTATGACACCTGAGATTCAGGACAGAAACTATGACACCTCGAATTGAGAACAGAAACTATGACATGTCGGAATAAAGTTGGAAACCATGACATATCGCTCGCTCTTGAAGAAATATGACAACGCTGCATTTAATCATAGTTGACGAAATACATGGAAAGATAAGTGGTTATTGACCGTTTGCAGTAACGTCTGAAAATGTATTAACAGTTATATATTATTATCACCGAAAAGTATCTCGTTATATTATGAAGACTTATTATTCATTCCAAGTTATTTATTCTTATAAATCAATTGAAGGGAAATGTATGAAAACCACTTTTCATCTTATAAGATGACGTTAAAATAAAAAATGATTTTCACACATTTTCCTTTAATTGATTTATAAGAATGAATAACTTAGAATGAATAATAAGCCTTCATAATAGGGTGAATACGCCAATGAATTAGTGATGCCGCGAGACGAGACGAGACGAGACTTGGCCGAGACGAGAAAAATTTCTCGTCTCGTCTCGAAATCTCGCCTTGTCTCGAGATCTCGTCTCGTCTCGAAATCTCGCTTTGTCTCGAGATCTCGTCTTGTCTCGAAATCTCGCCTTGTCTCGTCTTGAAATCTTGTATTGTCTCGGAAGTTCGGTGTATCTCAACCAGGGATGGGTATAAAGAACTTAAAAAAAAAAAAAGTGATAAATCATTTTTGACTCGTGATTTAAACGGGCTCGGAGTATCAAGTACTTTCGGACTTGTGATTTAAACGGGCTTGGAGTATCAAGCCTTTTTTGACTTGGGATTTAAACGGGCTCGGAGTATCAAGTCTTTTTTGATTGATGATTTGAACGGGCTCGGAGTATCAAGTACTTTTGGACTTGTGATTTAAACGGGCTTGGAGTATCAAGCCTTTTTTGACTTGGGATTTAAACGGGCTCGGAGTATCAAGTCTTTTTTGATTCGTGATTTGAACGGGCTCGGAGTATCAAGTACTTTTGGACCTGTGATTTAAACGGGCTTGGAGTATCAAGCCTTTTTTGATGTGGGATTTAAACGGGCTCGGAGTATCAAGTCTTTTTTGATTCGTGATTTGAACGGGCTCGGAGTATCAAGTACTTTTTTACTCGTCACTCCTTTCGATTAAGAGTGACAAATTCTTTTTAATTCTGAGTATATTCAAGCTTTAAATTCATTTTAATTCCTTTTTTAATCGAATGAAACGACGAAATTCATATTAATTCCTGAATATTTTTTAATTGTACCATGGTCAAATCGATCCCGGTACAACAAATTATAACTCCGCATACGGAGAATAATAATTAGTGACAAATAAATAAATAAAGGAATAAATAAATAAATAAATAAATAAATAAATAAATAAATAGATAAATAAATAAATAATTAAATAAATTTATGTATTTATTTATTTATTTATTTATGTATTTATTTATTTATTTATTTATTTATTTATTTATTTATTCATTTATTTAGTCCTTTATTCATTTATTTGTCACTAATTATTATTCTCCGTATGCGGAGTAATAATTTGTTGTACCGGGATCCGGATTTGGTTTGGTTGAGTCTACGCGCGAGCATGCTGGCCCGTATTAAAAAAAAACAAAAAAAAAATTTATTTAATTATTTATTTATTTATTTATTTATTTGTCACTAATTATTATTCTCCGTATGCGGAGTTATAATTTGTTGTACCGGGATCGATTTGACCATGGTACAATTAAAAAATATTCAGGAATTAATATGAATTTCGTCGTTTAATTCGATCAAAAAAGGAATTAAAATGAATTTAAAGCTTGAATATACTCAGAATTAAAAAGAATTTGTCACTCTTAATCGAAAGGAGTGACGAGTAAAAAAGTACTTGATACTCCGAGCCCGTTCAAATCACGAATCAAAAAAGACTTGATACTCCGAGCCCGTTTAAATCCCACATCAAAAAAGGCTTGATACTCCAAGCCCGTTTAAATCACAGGTCCAAAAGTACTTGATACTCCGAGCCCGTTCAAATCACGAATCAAAAAAGACTTGATACTCCGAGCCCGTTTAAATCCCAAGTCAAAAAAGGCTTGATACTCCAAGCCCGTTTAAATCACAAGTCCAAAAGTACTTGATACTCCGAGCCCGTTCAAATCACCAATCAAAAAAGACTTGATACTCCGAGCCCGTTTAAATCCCAAGTCAAAAAAGGCTTGATGCTCCAAGCCCGTTTAAATCACAAGTCCGAAAGTACTTGATACTCCGAGCCCGTTTAAATCACGAGTCAAAAATGATTTATCATTTAAAGCATGTATTTAAATACTTTTTGATTCGAGTCCGCCCATCCCTGATCTCAACAGATAGACGACATGCACTTTGAGACTGCCAAACTACGGTACGTAGCGGAAGCGCAAAGTAAACAAAAATTTAGGTTTTTCTCTTTTTTAATTTGCCAATCAGTAACTTCATTTTCAAAAGCGTAAACACATTTGTTCCAAGCGTTTTCCAAAGTAGAAGTTAAAAAAAAATATGAAGAAAGAAACAAGTAACCCACGCTATATTATGTAAGGAAAAAAGTAATGATTTGCATTATTGATTATAAATATTGTTGAAAATAAATAAAAAAATTACATTCAAGCATTTCAAGTGTCTCTAAAAATGTCAAAAATCTCGACGAGATTCTAGTTTCGTTTCGTTACACCGCGAGACAAGATTTTTCTTGAAAATCTCGACGAGATTCTCGTCTCGTCTCGGCGGCATCACTACAATGAATGGACGCCCCCAATGAATGAACGTCGGCATGTATATTATATCTGGATATATAGCGGTTTTAACACGGTTTCACCCTATAACGAGATACTTTTCGGTGATAATAATATATAACTGTTAATAAATTTTCAGATGTTACTGCAAACGGTCACTAACCACTTATGTTTTCATGCATTTCTTTAACTATGATTAAATGCAGCGTTGTCATATTTCTTCAAGAGCGGGCGATATATCATGGTTTCCAACTTTATTCCGACATGTCATAGTTTCTGTTCTCAATTCGAGGTGTCATAGTTTCTGTCCTGAATCTGAGGTGTCATAGTTTCTAGTTCAGACTAGATTCAGATTCAGATCTGAGGTGTCATAGTTTCTGGTCTGAATCTGAGGTGTCATAGTTTTGGACGGCAATTTGAGGTGTCGTAGTTTTGGGCGTTAACTTGAGGTGTCATAGTTTCTGGCATTGATCTGAGGTGTAATATTTTTCCACTCACGTACCGACATACAAGCACCGCGTTCGTGTTCATGCACTCTCGGCTTTAGCTCTATGGCGCGTGGTCTTAGATTGACACGGCGTATGAAAAACGTTTCACGAGGTGATGAGTGAAATAAACACAACAAACGTTCCTACGTGTTCCGAAAGTGTGTAAAAGTGTTTGAATTCCTTATATATGCATTTATTCCGGGTTGTTTTGGAGAAACAAATTGTTCTGTTTTTGTTCTTCCAATTGCCCGAATATCCTCGTATACATAGACGTATTCACGTAAAAGTTACGGCTGTATCAAGGATCAGCCAACCAGGGATTTTTTTTACATAATTTGCATCCTCAAAGTGTTCAGAACACGTGGGTCAAAGGGTATTTTCATATTTGAAGTAAATTTTGGAAGATTTTTTATAATGTTAAGGATGTATGAGCGCTACGTGGTAGTCAATACACATGATCTCATTGAAATTTTGCAGAAAGAGAACATTAGGTAGTAATATTTAGCAAAATATTAGTAAAAAGTACATAGATGATTTTCAGAGAGCATAAAATATTAAATTAATTTCGTTTTAAGAATTATTTCGTTCGGAGTAACTGACTGACTCCGGTGGTGTATCGTATGCTCCCCAGCTTTAACCTCCAAATAAAAGTGAAGAAGGCCGTGTTTAGCTTGATATATCTAATTCGAATGTTCGTTGACCCCTGTCTTTCAATGTATCATCATAATCCCTGACATTCAATGAATATACTTGATGTTTTTCATCTACGGTATCATATATACAAACGGTGGAACTGTAGAAAACAAAGAGTTGCAAAGTCAACCTTGCCGTAAGCTCTGTGTATAACCATGAATAATGCTACATTTTCAATTAATAATATCTTGCTTAAATAGTCGTTAAGGGACCTTGAAATTTTTGGAGTACTGAATATTGAACCTCGACAATATCATATAAAAAAATCAGCGTTTAAGCTTATGCTAAGCCTAGTGCTCATACATCCTTAAATTTGAATGCGTTTTTCTGGGAATAATATTTTCCAGCGCGCGGGGCACTCTACAGCTTTAACCAATGAACCGCGACCGATGCACATGAATCTCTACGCAATTGAAAGGAAATTTAATTTGCCGGGCCATCGAAAAGTGATTTTTGCCAAAAATTGATTTGAAAATAGTTTTTTCGTCTGTTGACGCAAAAACAAACGAAAAACGCGAAAAAAATTTGGCTTTTTTTCAAACGCCTGGTTTTTTTATTATTCTGAGGTTTTTTTGATATTGAAAATTGATAAAGCCCTCCAAATTTAATCTAGTTTAATAATTTTCAACCGCTTTTTGTTTCGGATGAACTGACAAAGCTGTCGCTGTGGAGTGTCCCGCGCATACCAAAACACGCCGTGCACGGCTTTATTTGACAGGGGCTGGAGCCGCCATTTTGGATTTTTTTAAATAATCAAAATTAGAATTTACTCTCCATCGCTAGAAGAATAAAATACGTTCAGACCTATTTCGGAGAGTATGTTATATTTTTGAAAAAATCCTAAAGTTCAAGCATTTTTTATGCGTCTCGACGGTACCCTCCCCTCAAGCTCTCATCCGAGCTTTTGGAGATTTAGCCGAGAAGGCACCGCGAATTCATGGAGAGAGAGGAGCACATTCGATGATGCAAATTCGCTTGTCTCGGGATTCTACGGAAATTGGTGGTCCCTCGTTAGCGAAGGATTTTGGAATTTGCGGTTTCGTCCAATCGCCGACTATGCTATATTCGAACGTCGAACTTCGGCCTCTGATATGCGATTGTCAGAGAAGTCGGGATTTCACGCGATGTTGGATAATTTAATTTTTCGACGTAAATTCATTGAGAATAGTGGTGCTTAGTGATGTTTATTCAGGGAACCTTGGACATTCTATCTATAGAGAATGTTAAGGATGAGTTTCAAGGTCGCATCGTAAGATAAAACGTTAAGGTAGAATCGGAAGGTAAAATCATAAGGTAGAATCGCAAGGTGGAACCACACGGTAGATCGTGAGGTAGAGTCACAAGGTAGAATCGGAAGGTGGAATTGCAAGGCAGGAAGGTACTTTTTCGTAAGGTGGAATTGCAAGGCAGGAAGGTACTTTTTTTCAAACCATGCACGCGAAGGTATTTAAGAAAAATCAATTTTTCTAAAACGGGTTGCCCAACTTCACATAGCTCCTTGCATGCCAAGTGTATGTGCTATTTTTTGGGTTAGTAAGGCGGCCAAACGATCATTACGTAGCGGTGGTCCAAAGACAACGAGAAAAAATAACGAAGTATGCCGCTTGGGAATCGAACCCGGGATTCTCGGCATATCAGACAGGAGCGATAACGACTACGCTACGTCCATCTTTTTTTTCTCTCTCATTCAAGTTAA
The DNA here is from genome assembly GCA_946863875.1 of Alloplasta piceator. Classification (NCBI taxonomy): domain Eukaryota; kingdom Metazoa; phylum Arthropoda; class Insecta; order Hymenoptera; family Ichneumonidae; genus Alloplasta; species Alloplasta piceator. The sequence continues at coordinate 17,370,806 of OX333078.1, forward strand.
TTTCAGGGAAATGCTGGACGGTTGGACTGGTAAATTATAAATTTTGCTTCACTTCTCTACATCCAGTGCTTTCAAATTTGTTTAATTTCGATATTTTGTCGATTGTGATTTTATATGTCTTTTATTTATATTCTCGATGTATATGTCTTTTATATTTTGATGTTATACAAAATTGACGTTTGTACACCGGCATAAAAGCTTTGTTTATTAGATTTTTGCAAACAAAAATGATATTCATGAAGCAAAACATCACATATATCATCAGTGATGAATGCGAGAAAAAAGCCACAGACTCAGCCCCTGCTCGTCCAAACCCCAGGGAAATCATCGCATTTATCTCTTCTCATGCAGTGATGCATTTATGTATAGGATCTACTTACACAAACGAAAAAATTATGTGGCACTCTATGACAATGTGAGTTTCGAATAATTTTACAAAATCGGCATTCAAAATTTCTTTCAACATTTTTTTTCTAATAGAAAAAAACTTTTTGTAGGGTGATGAAGTTCTCAGTACCTTTTTGAAATATCTTTTTGATGAAAAAAAAGTTCTGTTTTTGAAAAATTTATACACAACTGGGTACGTAACGTCTTGAAGAAATGAATTTTGCAATTTCATCTCTCAACGCTATTCTATATGTCGAAGGAATTATCTCTAAATCTCTGTAGTAAGGCTTGGGTCAGGTTGACTTAGCAAAATTTATAGATAAACATACATTGACCATCGTATAATGTTTATAACAAAAGTCTTGTGAAAATAATCGAATGAGAAGAGATCCAGGAGATGCACGGGACGGTATACCTCACTTGGATGCTAGATCGACGCGACGGGCCATTCACTTGTAAAATCAATGAACCACTTCGCGTGAAATCACGATCGAAATCATAAGAAATCACGCGAAATCATCTGAATTCGTTGATTCCCACTTCTCTAGGCGGGTAATCAAAATCACATTGAAATCTCACGAATTTATGAAATCAAAATACACTTGTGGAAACAATTAAAGGATCAACAAAATTTCCCAAATTTTTAGTGGTTTTTAACAATGCTGTATCTCAGTGAAAAATGGTCGTATCGAGGTCTAAAAAAAGCATTTTGAAGCTTGAAGTTTCTAGTTTTCAGATCTTTCAGCAAACAAAATTTTGAAGCTATAGGTTTCGCCCAATTCTGAGAAATACAAAAAAAAATTGGCAAATTAGCATCACTTTATTTTTCTGTAATTTCCAAGTCTTTTAATAGGATAAAAATTCTTAAATATCGTGTTTTTCGTATTCAACAGTTCTATGATATATTACATAGCGTTTTTTTAACGAATTTTGAATTTAGTAAATTTATTAAATTCATTAAATTCATTAAATTAAATTTATTAAATCAAATTTATTAAATTTTGAATTTAATAAATTTATAAAATTTGAAATTCGTAAAAAAAACTCCATAATATATCAGAGAACTGTTGAATACGAAAAACACAATATTTAAGAATTTTTATCCTACTAAACGACTTGGCATTAGTAAACGGATGCGAGTTCTAACTTGAAATTTATATCGTTTCTTCTCAAATACATACAAAACATTAAAAAAATTGTTCCGCTGAATTAAATTATGCTCTTTTTTTGTAAATGATTTTTTTCGGTTTTTGGCCGAAATTTAAATGAATTCGTTTTTTTTTCGAAATCGCTGATATTTTTTTTCGAAAAGCGCAGGAAATTTCCGACCGAAAGCTAATGGAAAATAATTTTTCCGATTTCATTTCACGCCGTGCCTAACCTCCGAAGAGCTGAATACGCAAAAAATTCGAAATATTACTTTCGGTGTATTCCAAAGAGTATTATAGTTAGAGATCTGAAAATTGGTGTGCAATATACTTTCAGACAATACTAAAACATAAACATAAACAATAAAGCATTCAAGCAATTCGAAAGCGGTTGGCCTAAAAGGGGGTCCCCATAAGGGGGAATACCTCTATAACATTGTCATCATTTAATGATTATTAGTACATTTACAATAAATAAAAGAAGCTTTTGGTTATAAATCATTGCTTAGTTTCTATTTTTTACGTTTGAAACGCGCGGGTCAACTGCCAACAACGCGCAACCACACGAGAGTAGAGAACTCATGTACTTTTTATAAGAGAAATATGGGTTTTGAATTTGGCGCGCTCAGGCCGGCAAATGTTATTTGGAAAATCGGCCACCAGTGGAAACGCATACCAGCATGTCTATACCAGGGGGATGGCATCGCTATCTCAAAGTGCTACGCATTCTGTCCGATTTTATAGTTCCTTTTTTACTTGGCGTATATACTCTGGCTTATGGCTTATGCTTTACGTGAAAGTGGTATGCGCTTGTTTACAATCATATACACTAAGATCTCGATTTAAGCAAGAGCGGCGGGACTGGCACCGCTAGACACTTGCAAAAATCGAAGTTGCGCAAATGTCGCCCGTGCGTCCACGCGCATCTCACACCAGTCGGGAGCCGTGTCCGCTCTCACACCGGCGCTCTCACACCATGTGCCACGTCGATCGATATCCGCCGCATAGTGGGGAATCTTGCATGTATCGAAGCTGCATAAATCGAGATCGTAGTGTATAGAAGTTCTGTTAGCGAGAAAAAAAGTATTTTTTGGTTAAAAATTTTGCTTTTTTGCAAAAATTATTCACTTAGCAATGTCTCATCAGATTAAAACTTGGTGAGACACTTGTTTACAATTATATACAGAAATTCTGTAAGTTAGAAAAAAATTTGTTCGTAAACTCCTGAGTTCTGAATGCATATGAACAGAAATAGCCGTTTTGTGGTTGAAAATAGTGTTTTCTTCGCAAAAATTGCAAACTCAATGGTGTCTGATTGGATTGATACTTGGTGAGACATTTGTTTACAATCATATACAGACATTCTGCAAGTTAGAAAAAGTTTTGTTCGTAAACTCCAAGCTTCACTTACATATGATCATAAAAAGTCTTTTTTTTTGCTTAAAAATAACTATTTTTTTCAAAAAATTTTTTTTCACAGTATCCGTTTGGATTCAAACTTCTTAGGCATACAGATTACAACCGTATGCAGCTACCCTATAAAGGAGACTCAATTCTGTGCACAGGTTTCCGAAATCTGGATCTGGACGGACATCCGACGTAGATTTCTGAGCTATCTCACATTGAGTTTGTAATTACTGAAATCATACACGAAATCACGTGAAGTCAGACATTCTCTGAAAACATTTGTACATCAAATAGGAGAGTGAATGGCCCCTTGTATCGAGATGACTCCCGTGTTACAGCGAAGGTTTCAAAAAATGCGATTAAATACAAGCGTGCTTTAAGGGGGCATATACACCTGGCAGGGTCCGGAAAATCGACTTTCTGTTTTTACATGTTCTTAAAGTTTCACATATTAGGAACGTCTGGTGAAAATTTCGAGTAAAAACTCTAAAAAATGACAAAGTTATAGCCCAAAGAGTACATGCGTTCGTTGCAGTCATGCACTTGAAGATGACCATTATATAGCGCAAGCCGAGGCACGTGCGCATGAATAAACGAAGGAAGAGCGATTACGGCGCTGACAACAAAATTTAGATAATATGGGCGTTTCTTCTATGGCGTTACTATCATTAATTCATAAATTTCATTGATATTCATCCACCGGTATCGGAAAAAGTTTGGACAGCGATTTTGAGTCGATAATATAGGGCTTCAGAAATAATGTCAGTATTTAGCCTTCCCCTAAGTATTTCGTAAATTTGAGACATTTTTAAATAAAAAAAATTGGAAATATTCTTGAAAGTGTATATTAATTCCGAAGTGGGGAAAACCCTGTTCCGATGATTCCAATAGTTTCCCTGAAATAAATTCTCGAAAATTACCTTTTTTCCGTTTCCGGGTGTATACTCTCCCTTAAGGTAGTAGTCTGGTAACTTGCACGTTTTGTAATGCTTTTTTCGAGATTTTTTTTAGGGGAACATAAAAATCAATCGGTTTGATTTTTTAATATATGATTAATGGTATCTAAGTGTGTACAATATTTTTTTTCATTTTTTGTTATAGTTTTGTAGCACTAAAGTGAGCGTCTCAAAAAAAAGATAGGTGGCAGGCGCCGGTGATTTCGCCGCTTGAGGACATCTGAAACAGAAAAAAATCAAAAGACTATTGTTCTATAAGCTTGTCATTCTGGTAGGAACGAGGCAATCTGTTAGATAGAAAAATTTTTATTACTCGGGCTGATCGTGAAAACGTATTTCACTTCAGTGCTACAAAACTAGATAAACAAAACAAAAATTGTACACTCATAGATACCATTAATAATATATTGAAAAATGAAATCGATTAAATTTTATTTTCCCCGAAAAAAAATTCCCGAAAACAGCATTTGAAAAACGTGCAAGTTACCAGACTACCTTAAAATAAGGTGAGGTACGCTGATTAAAGATTAAGAAGTAATATGGAAAATTGCACGTTATAGATTTGGAGATGTTACGAATATGTATGTGTTATATATAGTAGAAAAGTCAAAGTTTCTGGTCCAGCATTTCTACGTTTGCGTACTTTGCTGCATACTTCATACGAACGGCATTCCTCTGGCATTTCAACCGGAACATCTGCGCACACGTATTTCCCCACGGCTTGCAGATACAAGGACGTGATTCGCGTCTCTTTGACCTTTCGAAAAGTGCGATCTGCGTCATTTTCATTGTCGTTGTGGTCAAAGCATGTCTGTCAAGCACCAACGGTGCGCCATGAGATGCAAAATTCCTGTCACAACTGTCAGGCATAATATAACGTCGGAGAAGTCTCGAGATTAACGTGGCTAATGTGGCAGCTGAGCGAGTAAGCCTGCCAAAGCAGGTTGCTCTTCATGCCACGAGATTTCGTCTCCCTGCCGAGGAACGAAGCGAGTTTATAACGATATAGTCGACTTCAAGATATTCGTGTGTCACTGTTTTTCGCTCTGTCTCTTCTGCTCCAAGAGATTTTGTATAAAGTTTCACGGCGTTCACTATCAAACTTTATTGCCACTTGGATGTTGCGCGGATTATAATATCCTTCATAGAATTTCACTTTCTCTCTTTCTCTCTTTTCTTTCCTCCTCTGCCGCATGGAATTGCCGGCCTAATGACGATGACTTACCACAGGCATGCATTTTGGGTGGCTGACACGCATTTTGCGTCATCGCACTCTCCTTTTTAGATGAATAACTCGAGCGAACGTTTATTAATATAGTGGTAATAGAAATGATATGAGTGAAATAACGTTCCATCGGATTTATTGTGAACGCGGGAATGACGAACGTTGCAAAAGTCTGGCAATTTCTAAAAGGCTGACGTCAGTGATTTGTGTCTTGACGTCTGCTTACATTCTTGCTCGTATCACTGTTATAGAAGATCCTGAAAACTTATCCGATTCATTCGAAAGGCGAACGCTTCCGATGGTCCATTTATTTTTGTTGTGGTTCGGTGGTCCACATTTTTTTTTTTTTAGCATTTTTAGATTACGGTTTACATATTATATTTACCGCTCATTTTAATTGATCAGCCAGTTTAGATTGATTGGGATTTGATTATGATTTATGATGATGGATGTTATAAACGTTGTGTATCGCGCTTACTAAAATCAAAATACGAAGATAATGGGAGTTCAAACTTGCTGATAATGATTTTTTCCGTGGACGAAAAGACCCGCAGACGACGATGACGTCCCCTATGACCTATGACCCTCATCAGATGGGATGACGTTTTTCATGCTTTCTTCCTATTTTTCTTTTTATACCCTCGTTTTGTAGGAATTGTAGGTCTTATTTCGACAAAGTAGGCTTGTGCAAGCCAGCAATAACAACGGTCGAAACAAAATCACAGTTTTCGCAAAAACGTCAGCTACTTGCGCAAAAGGGCACAGTTTTATGGGACTCGACATTTTAAGACCCGTCAGCAATGTCTTTTTGCTAGCTACTCGTCCTACATGAGGTTATTCAGAGATTTTTCTTTTTTCACACGCTTCTAGGAGAATTCATAATACGTAATCCAATTATGACTGATTACGGGGAGAACCGTGTATTCCGGTGAGGAGGGCAAAAAGCTTTTCCAGTGACGAGGGTAGGGCTTTACCTACTGTTTTTTTCTGTAACCCTCTTCTGTCTATATCTACTTCACTCCTTTATCCATAGACCCACGCAGCTTCAAAGAAGCTATTTTAGGATTATGCAAACCCTATTATATGACTATACGATATTCATGCAGATATTGCTAGCGCTGTGAGTATATATTCTCGTGTTTCAATCCTCTTTTAGCTATCCCAACGTTTCCCGGCAATTTAGATTTTCTTTTACACGATCGACGATCATTCATCCTTCTGCGTATCACGCTGAATCATGAATATGGTATTGCAATATCGTACAAAATAAATGGTGGATCTGGCGTTTGAAATCTACCTACGTACAGAAAAGCCGGAGACACAATGACAAAAATAAGGAATAAGAATCGGCCAATCGCCGCGCACTTTAGCGACGCTGCGCTAATCGGGTCGGATTCTTATACCTTATTTCTTATTTTTTGTCATTGTGTCTCTGGCTTAAGCTGGAGACATAATGAAAAACATCAAAAAATGAGAAATACGGAATAAGAAAAAGACATGGCGGAATCCAGCTATGGCAAAACCGTTGGTCAACGCACAATGAAAAAATAAGGAATAAGAAATAGCGATAGGATTTCCGTCGCGTTGGAAAATTTCTTATTGCTAGCTAATCACAGGACCAGCGCAAATTTGTTGAAAATGGCCGCATATCAGGTTATGTGTTTGGCGTTCGTGCATGCAACAGCACGCACCGCTGTGATCGGTTCAATATGGTAACTTATCGCCTATTATGTTTTGGTTGCTGTGCTATTTCTTATTTCTTTTTGCTTCCTCATAAAGGAAGCTTTGTTTTCGCGAAAAAATTTTGTTTCGCAATTTTCATGTCAGTATGTTCAAAATGTCCCAAGACGTCGAGAAATCACATTTAGAAAAAATGTCCGGACGTGTGTGTGTGTGTGTGTGTGTGTGTGGTGTGTGTGTGTGTACGCTTTGTGCTTTCCTTAAAATGAATAGGTCTGGAGAACGCTTTGGCCGATCGACTCGAAATTTGGTATATAAGTAAACTACGTATGTCCCTGTTCAAAGTGCAATTTTTTTTGAAATTGCAAAATAATTGTCTATTTGGCTGGATTTCGTATTTTCTGTAAATTGCTTGTTAGTCGTCTAACTTTCGTAATTTTGCAATTACCGCCCTGAAATTTTATGTGCAGATACACTTCACAATAAGGACGGTTGGGATTGAATTTGGGAAAAATCGCTCAAGAGGTTCGGTTTGAAATTTTTTTTTTAATTTTTCGCAAAAAATTTGTAAGTTCTCTAACTTTTGTAATTTTGCATTTATCGAGCTGATTTTTTTTTGGGACGATACACTCAATGACAATGAAAAATAATACCGAATTTCATAAAAATCGCCTGAGGGGTTCGGTTAAAATTTTTTTTTGAAATTTCCATCCAAATTTTGTTAACGCTCCAACATCCGCATTTTTAGAAGTATCGAGCTTAAACTTTTTGCACGAATACACTAGATGATAAGAATGGCTAGGGTTGAATTTGGTGAAAAACGCTCAAGATGTTCGTTCGCAAATTTTTTGTTGAAATTTTCGAAAAATACTTGTTAACTTCTCTAGCACCAATACACTAAACGACAAAAACAATTAATAATGTAATTGAACAGAATTGCTAAAATATCATGCAAATTAGAAATTTGCACATAGCTTCTTCATTTGTTTCCGTCGTTCGTGAAGCTTCCTTTATGAGGAAGTCATGATAATAAACATACATGTCATAAAGGTGGTCAAGGAGATCCTCATAAAGGAGGGTTGACGAACGACGGAAAAAAATGAGGAAGCTATGTGCAAATTTTTTTAAAATTGTTTTGTAACATCACAATCTGTTATTTTCTTGATAATAAGGAATTGGGATGTATTTACAAGGGACGTAAGAATATGGTAGAGTCCAGTGGTGCGTCTACATAGTGTGGTTAAGGTGTGCTTTTAGATTGGTATTCAATCTTGTTTTATTTTATTTCCCCCCTTTCCGCTCATGCTTGAAGAGAGATCGTATTTCTCGAGATTCTCGAGTATCTTGAGAATCGTTAATTTTTTTTCAAAATCATTGCTTCGATGGGCGTATGGGCCAAGTAGGATGCCAATAAAATGTTTTCTATACGGAAAGAATTTCTTAATAAATTTTACTGTGAAATCACGGTAAAAATTACTGTAAACATTTGAATGTCGGGACAAGTGTACCCAAAAGTATAATTTGCCATTGATTTGGTATATTTTGATCTCAGAAATTAAAAAATTCAAGCGCATAAGTGTAATTTTTACTATAGTCACAGAGCACGCGTGCTGATCTAGCCCTGACGAATTTTACTGTGGAGAAACGGAAAAACTCCGATAGACAGACGAAAAATGTATGCATGCTGTTTAAAATTCTAACGAGACAGACGAAAATTTTACAATACGCACTTGAAAATTTCATTTATATTAAGTACTTTTTTTTAACTTATTGCAGTAATGTTTGTAGTTCGGGTAAAATTGACTGATTTTTTCAGGAAAAATTCTTGAAAGCATTTTAAATCTACGCCACACGACAGTAAATTCTGACTTATTTCCATGAAAATTTACGTTTTATCCCCTAAAAATCTAGACAATTATTGGTATGTCCTGCCGTTACTGTGATTTCACAGTAAAAAATTTTAAGAAATTCTTCACGTGTACGAGAAAAACATGCCGCGGATATTATCATTTTGAAAAAAAATATTAAAAATGATTGAAATAACGATACTAAGTATTATTACATCATTATTACTTATTATCCATAGAAATAATTAACAATAATTCATTTATAATAATAGACAATTTGAAAATTGATGGACAATAGTTTTGCGTTTAAGTCGTACGTATGTCAACGCGTGAGTGTCATAGCTTTTTTCCATGACCACAGTCCTGGATTAAAGCAACTGCAATTTTCTGTTGTGTCTGCGAACACTCCGAGTGACTGACGCGTCAGACTAAAAGTCCGGTAACCTTAGATGTATCTTCTGTCAACAGCTACGACATGGTGCAAGTTCAGACGACACGATCCCATTTCACACGATGTGTTCGTTCGAAATTCGAACGTTTGAATAATCGTCAACTTTGACAATTTTTTCTAAATCTTTATGACCTCAAATTCATTTAAAAACGATTGGTCAGTATTCAGAAATTTTCCCGAAATTTTCATATTTTTAACGCAAAATCTGTCTTTCCCACTGAATCGCCGTATTTTTTTTCAAAGAGAGCGGAAAAAATCGGATTACGATTTTTACCCATCGCGATATAGTACAGACAATAGAGAATTTTTTCTTGCACTAAATTACAGGAGTAATTTTTTTTAAAAATAGGTTCAGTATCACGTACTGAACGTAAATTCACAAAATCCTTACAAATTTGGAGGGCGGAAGTGCCGCCATTTTGAGAACAACCGTTTCGACCTATATCTCCGTAACACTTCAGGCCAAAAATGGTAATAACCTTTATTGTAGATAATTAAATTTACTATCTTTTTTGTGGAATAATTTTTTTTGTATCATTTACCGTTTACGACTTATACGACTATTACGATCTGTTTATCGACTTTCGGACCCATATCTCTTCTAATAATTGTTTAAACAATAAAATGCTAATGACCTAAGTTTCAAATCTACAAATTTTCTACAACTTTTACTTTAAACTTTATTTTCTAAAATTAATATTTGTGAAGTTATAACGCGTTCAATGTTGCACTACCAGGTGCACGGTTAATAAAAACGAGGTATGCATAGTGTACTGATGAAAATTCAATAAATATGTAAAGACATATTAATGATAGTGACATAATTAGCAATAAATAATTTGCCTTCTTACTTGCAAAAAACAGCGACTACCCGTTGAAATTTTTTTTTAAATTTATATTATATTTTATACAATTAAATAGTACTTTACCTCGAATCGGCCTTCAATTATCATCAAATATTTAATTATACACACACTGATGGCGTAATGAAACAAAAGAATAAGAAAACGGGACATTTATTTAAAAAGACATGGAAAATTTATTTTAAAAAACGTATACAGAAAATAAATCATAAATCTTCTTTGACTCACAGTTGAATCTTCACCGCCCGCAAAATGCACGAGAGAAGAAGATTTATGATTTATTTTCTGTTGTACGTTTTTTAAAATAAATTTTCCATGTCTTTTTAAATAAATGTCCCGTTTTCTTATTCGTTTGTTTCATTACGCCATCAGTATGAGTATAATTAAATATTTGATGATAATCGAAGGCCGATTCGAGGTAAAGTATGCCGATATGTGGATCATGTCATATATAACCTTATATGTGCATAAATACGCTTTATATATCTAGATAATGCCATATATAACGCTGTATATACATAAACATGCTTTATATATAATGATAATGCCAAATACAACACTACATATACGTAAATATGCTTTATATAAATAGATTATACCATATATAACGCTATATATTCATAAATACGCTATATATATAGAAAATGATATATATGGGGCATTCCATCCCAAATCGGACAGTTTGAAAAACTTTTTTTTTTATTTCCTCAATTTTTTTTATATTTTTGAGTACCCATCAAAAGACCCTCCCTGTTAAATTTTGAGATTTTTTTAATTACCCGTTCCAAAGATATTAAATTAACAAAAAAACCGCTCTTTTTTGGTATTTTGGTCATAACTTCTTTAATAATGGTCCAAATTAATAGTACATTATGACCCGAGGACAAAAAAAAGTTTTTTTGTCCGAGGGTCATACAATATTTTATCGCCCGACGGCGTAAAGTGCCTTTTAAGCCCACGAAGTGGGCGTAAAAAGGCACTTTTACGTCCGGAGGGCAATAAAAGTTTTTTCCTCAGAATTTTTGTTTTTTCATGGCCTTTTCAGAAAAAATACAACAAAAATATTCGACGTGTTTTTGAATGAGTTTTTTGAGTTTTAAACGTTAAATCGCGTTTATAAAAGTGAATGTCATTTTTTATTTTTCTTTTAATTTTTTGTTTCGAACATCTATCTATTCAACAATTCTTAAGACTAGTCCGATCGTGGGATCTCAATAACTACTATTTTTTTTTCGATTTTTGAAAAAAAAAAAAATTCAATAAATTATTTTGAATATCAATTCTTGTTACTGTATAGTATTTTTTTAAATCATTTCAAATTAATTTGAACACTTTTTCATTGTTATCAGATTTTTAAAATTACTAATTAATCGATGAGCAAATAACAGCTCAAGAATTGTATGAGTGGGTATTGAACCTAAATAGTCTACCGAATATTGCTGTCAAATGTTCACATGAAAAACATTATTCAGATGCAAAAGAAAGATTTTATTTGCTATAAAATACTGCGAAGTCAATCACAAGGAGACACAAAAATTTCATTCAGTTATTCCAATGAGCAACGGAAACATATTGACAAAGGAATATTCTAATTCAGGAAATAATCGTATATGTAAGGTTTTCAAAAAAATACGTGAATAAATAAAAACTGTTGTTAATATTGTTCATACATAGACGTAATGATTAATTATTAATTTTAAGAACCTGTTAACAATAAAAAAGTGTCAAAATAAATTCTAAATATTGAAAAAAATTCTATACCGTAACAAAAATTGGGTCAAAATAAATTCTAAATATTGAAAAAAATACTATACAGTAACAAAAATTGTTATTCATAATAATTTATTTGAAAAAAAAAAAATTTATTTGAAAAAAAAGACCAAAATACCAAAAAAAGACCGGTTTTTTTGTTGATTTTATATCTTTTGAACGGGTAATGAAAAATATGAAAAAATTGAGGAAATAAAAAAAAAGTTTTTCAAACTGTCCGATTTGGGATGGAATGCCCCATATATAAAGCTATATATTCATAGATAATGCTATACATAATGCTACTATATATACAAGCCTGTGTATATGCTCGAAAAAGCCTGTGTGTAAGCTCGAAAACCTGTGTATAAGACTATAAGCTCGAAAGTCTGCGTATAAGACAGTGAAGAGAGAGAGAGCGCGATGTTAATCTCACATACACTCTCATTCCCTCTATCACATACAATCCCCTCTTTATCGTATCACACCGCGAGGCAAAGCGCCGCGGGTCGTCTACGCACACACTCACATATTCTCACACTACCCTACAAGTCCGCGTGTAAAACCGTGTGACTTCCATGCATATAGATATAGAGCCCGCGCTTAAGGAACGTGACGTGACGTCAGAATGAAGCTTTTTTCCGATGCTGAATATTCGGATTAATTCGCCCAATATCATGATATCTCAGTATCACGTGGGCGGAAAAAAATAAAAATGGTACCAATGAAAAGCTAATTTTTATTAGGACGACCGTGGTTTGTAAATGTTCAAAAAGTTGTCGTGTTTTTTTAGTAATTTCGGATTGAAATTCAAATCGGCTTTGGCGGGAGGCAAATTCGCGTATATAAGAGTGCACGGCAATCTCGACTGGAACTCTCAGTTTCTTTAATACTTGGGGTCGAGACGCTGCCGCGTCTCTTGATAATTTAAATTAAAAAAAAAAATTCAATGGGTAGTCGCTGTTTTTTGCAAGTAAGAAGGCAAATTATTTATTGCTAATTATGTCACTATCATTAATATGTCTTTACATATTTATTGAATTTTCATCAGTACACTATGCATACCTCGTTCTTATTAATTAGAAAAAAAGTTTAAAGTAAAAGTTGTGGAAAATTTGTAGATTTGAACCTTAGGTCATTAGCATTTTATAGTTTAAACAATTATTAGAAGAGATATGGGTCCGAAAGTCAATAAACAAATCGTAATAGTCGTATAAGTCGTAAGCGGTAAGTGATACAAAACAAATTATATTTCAAAAAAGATAGGAAATTGAATTATCTACAATAAAAGTTATTAGCATTTTCGGCCTTAAGTGCACGGTTACGGAGATTTAGGCCAAAACGGTTTTTCTCAAAATGGCGGCACTTCCGCCCTCCAAATTTGTAAGGATTTTGTGCATTTACGTTCAGTGGGTGATACTGAACCTATTAAAAAAAAATAACTCCTGTAATTTAGTGTATTATGGACAAGAGTAACGGGCTTTTCTATTGCCTGTACATACCGCCTAGCAAATAATTTCCACGCTGTATACATACACATATGACATATAAAACTTTAAAGGGGAACAGAGCCCTATATGTAAAATTTTGCCGGGCCCTAAATGATACAATGTAAACACTACACACAAAATACGCCACATACAATGTAAACAGCACGCGTACGCTCTTCAGTTTTTCTCTGTACGGAGCGCGTCGAGCCCCGCCCTAGCAAGTCCTGCAACCCATTAACCGTAAAGGAACCAAAAAAGGTACCACAGTTCCTTTACGCATTTTTCAAATCGTCCCGAGGAACCTTGAGGAACTTATTCGGTCCGTTTCTTCATGGTTCCTTCACCAATTTTTTCAGTTCCTCGTAGTTCCCTCTGAAAAATAGCCGGATAGTTCCATACAGTTCCTCGTGATTCCTGAGTTTTTTATGATTCCAGCTGTTTCTTCACGGTTCCTTTGAGGGTTTCCGCGATTCACTATCGTTCCGTACGATACTGCGGATTCGTACAATTAAATTTGCACAACTAAAATGGGTTTGGGTTCATTTCTGTGCTTTTGAAACTGGGTTCCTTTCGTGGTTCCTTAAGTTCCTTCCGCAGTTTCTACTATTCCTTCCTAATTAGTTGCTCGTGGTTCCCCGGGACGGTCGAGAAAATGCATAAAGGAACCTAAGTTCCTTTATGGTTCCTCGGGATGGTTGCAGGAATTGCTAGGGCGGCCGTGAGATTTGTTACTTATATCGCGGGTTCTTCTATCGAGAGTCCAGTGTTCACTGCCCCTCAAAAGTTTGGATACACCACTCGATATTTCTCGCCGCACTAGAAGCTGGTGTAACTCCGTAAAAAAAAAGATAATCTTGAGTTATAGTACTTTCATTTTTAAAAAAGTTCATGTAGTAGTTTAAAAAAAAATTGTTTATAAAAAAAATATGGCTGCTTATCTACCGTGAACTAGACATTTCACCGATCGCAATATGAGTCCGGTTGTCGCTGGTTTACTACTTTTGATATTAGATTTTTTTTTAAAGTCCGGGTCAATTTGACCCAAGGTTATCATTGCGGGTTAACACTAAAAAATGAATATAAAACTTTATTTACCAATTATTAAACGAAGTAGTAATTTTCTGCTCCGTTGGGAGAAAATAAAAAGTTGTTAGCCTTAAGAAAATTGATTGATGAAAAAATTGTACAATCTATTCGCTATATATTTTTCACTCTTTGGCTGATATCGTGAAATTAAATTTTTCCTTTTATCGCGCGAAATTTAGGAAAATCTTCTATATCACTTCCTTCATTAACTGTAATTTAATTAAGGTTCTCGTTGAGGTGACTTTTATGTGTACAGCCGAAGGCACCGCGTGCCGTGCACTTTCTGGAGATTCACCTCTTTCGCTGAGATTAAGAGGCTTGCGAGATTAATACTCACCGCGATGCAAGCGCTGTCTGCGGATATCTTCCTTCTTTAGTGCGGTTGAACCGCTGTTACCTCTTCTTCTTTTATTTGCATTAACTTTTGGCTATTAGTAAAATGCGCCTTATATAACGAGACAAAGAACAGAGCGTCAGCTCGGCCATGTGTTACCTGGCCACAGGGTAATGTCGTCTAACTTCTCTACTTAGATCCCATTTTAGAGCAAAATATTGGGTTTCGTACGATCTTATGAATTCCTACGTAAAAAGATGTCAAACAATTTTTTCATTAATTGTTTTGTGCTTACTGTTTATCATAAATATTTTTCATCCATTCCATATGTTTGATGTATCTGAGAACATCTGAAAATCTTAGGATCGGTAATAAAAGGACACCGAGAGAAAATACTTATTTAGACCAAACGAAATTTGTTTCGAATAAATAAATTTTATTTATATATCGGCATAGTCAGGCTTTATTAAAAAAAAAAATGTTGATTGTATTTCCTTTATGGTTCCTCGGGATGGTTGCAAAAATTGCTAGGGCGGCCGCGAGATTTGTTACTTATATCGCGGGTTCTTCTATTCTTCTTCACGTTCGAATTTTTTTAGCTTATTTTAATTATTGCAAATAAGAGTTTATTTGTGCTAAGTACAATTGGCAACAACACGGCATGGGGAGAAATGTCGGAAGTGCTTCGGGTATTCGCCATCGATATTTATGAAATTTCAATGTTATTCTACATAAAAATTTAAGCAACACTTTTTTTTCTACGGAGAAATTTTTCTGACGGGTAAAATCGCCGCTTAAACTTAGGATCTCCGAGGGGTACTTTTCAGGTTTCACTTATTTTCCCTGGAGATAGTCGAATGCATCTAAATGTATCTTGATGATAAGCGATGAAAATGAAACTGGTTTCTTACCAGGGAGGTTGTATAGGAAAAAAGTTATAAGGGTTGAAATTCATAAAATCATTATAATAAAATAACTATTACATCTATCTCGATTGATTCAATTGCATCTTGAAACGGGCAAAGTAATAAGTAGATGCGGGGTTTTGCGTTTGTCCGGAACACAGTCCTGTATCGGCAATGTAACGGAACACCGAGAAAAAAAAATGGTTGAATATGCGAAATCGTTTAGTTGAATCCGTGCAACTAAATATTTAGTTGTAAAATCCAAATTTTTGTTGCCTGAACAATATTTTGGTCAACCGAAGCGCGGAATTATTCAAGAAACTAATTATTTAGTTAGACCAAATAAATATTTAGTTGCCGGTATTCAACTAACGATTTTGCATATTCAACCATTTTTTTTTCTCAGTGAATGTAACCGAATCTAACATAAGTAATGTTGGCTAAATGTTACATGTAAGTTCCACGTTAGTTATGATTTCCCACTTATAAGTACTACAGGTTATGTAACGTCGAATGCAACCGTTATATTGCAGTTATGTGTTCCTGTCCGAAACACAGTCCTGTACCGGCAATGTAACTAAATCCCGCACAAGTAATGTTAACTAGATGTTACATGTTAGTTCCACGTTAGTTATGACTTCCCCCTCATAAGTACTACAGGTTATGTAACGTCGAATGCAACCGTTATATTGCAGTTATGTGTTGCTATCCGAAACACAGTCCTGTACCGGCAATGGAAAGGCAATGTTACAAATTGTAACAGGTAATAATACCGAGATATTACATGTTAGTTACATGTAAGCTACAATTTCCTACTCACAATCAGTAATATATGTTATATTGCAATAATATTACTGCAATATTGCAGTGATTGCGTCACCGAAGTGACATATTTTGACCAGTTCATCATTGGTGAGCTGCTAAAAATATCGGTACATAGCACGTACATAACGTGAAGATAATAAATGTTACGAATATGTTACTTTCATGTTACATAGTGGTTACGTAACACAAATGTTACATCAGTTATGTCACTTGCGACTTCTTCGTTACATTGCTGTAATGAAACGTGTGTATTGCGAATTATGTTACTGCAATACTTTTAACATGCATACATACATACATACATACATACATACATACATACATACATATATAGATACATAACATTTGTATAACCTACACATAACTATTGTGACGTACATTACGCTACATGCATATTACGTAATTGTTACAAATGCTAGTTATGGAACTGCAGTATAGCAACGTTCCATAACATTTACATTACCTGCTTGTTTCCAATGTTATACGCACATTGTTATAGCCATGTTACATGACGGTTACACTTTTTGGTAATGTGACTGTATTAACGTCACATCGGTACATAGCACGTACATAACGTGAGGATAACAAATTTGACATAAACATGTTACTTCCATGCTACATAGCGGTTATGTAACATAAGTGTAATATCGGTTATGTCACTTGTAACTTCATGGTTACGTTGCTGTAATGAAACGTGTTTACTGGGTGTATACGCCAGTAATAGGGACGTTTGTCAAATGCATGTCAAACAAATGTCAAACGCATGTTAAAGTGTACAACCGTATTACCGACCTTTTTCAAGCGAGACTCGAACCACTTAGCCGAGACACAAACCGCGTCGTGAGTCATGGGCGGCTTGCGGACGGTGGGTGGCGGACGGTGGGTGGCGGGTGGCAGGTGAGGAGGGGGGATATATTAGTGATATATATATGGGGCATTCCATCCCAAATCGGACAGCTTGGAAAACTTTTTTTTTTATTTCCTCAATTTTTTTATATTTTTGAGTACCCATCAAAAGACCCTTCCTGTTAAATTTTGAAATTTTTTTGATTACCCGTTCAAAAGATATTAAATTATCAAAAAAACCGCTCTTTTTTTGGTATTTTTGTCATAACTTCTTTAATAATGGTCCAAATTAAAAGTTTTTTTTTCAAAATTTTTGTTTTTTATGGCCTTTTCAGAATAAAATACAACAAAAATATTCGACGTGTTTTTGAATGAGTTTTTGGGTTTTAAACGTTAAATCGCGTTTTTAAAAGTGAATGTCGTTTTGAATTTTTTTAAAATTTTTTGTTTCAAACATCTATTCAACAATCTTTAAGACTAGTCTGATCGTGGGATCTTAATGAGTACTATTTTTTTTTTCGATTTTTGAAAATGAAAAAAAAAAAATGTCCATAAATTATTATGAATACCAATTTTTGTTACTGTATAGTATTTTTTTAATCATTTTGAATTAATTTGGACACTTTTTCACTGTTAACAGATTTTTAAAATTAATAATTAATCGATGAGCAAATAACAACAGTTTAAGAATTGTATGAGTGGGCATTGAACCTAAATAGTCTACCGAATATTGCTGTCAAATTTTCACATGAGAAACATTATTCAGATGCATAAGAAAGATTTTATTTGCAATAAAATACTGCCAAGTCAATCACAGGGGGACACAAAAATTTCATTCAATTATTCCAATAGGCAATGGAAATGTATTGGCAAAGGAATATTCTAATTCAGGATAATAAATGAAAACTGATGTTATTATTGTTCATAAACAGACTTAACGATTAATTATTAATTTTAAGAACGTGTTAACAATAAAAAAAGTGTCGAAATAAATTGTAAATATTGAAAAAAATACTATGCAGTAACAAAAATTGGGTCAAAATAAATTCTAAATATTAAAAAAAATACTATACAGTAATAAAAATTGGTATTCATAATAATTTATTAAAATTTTTTTTTTTTTTTTTAATTGAAAAAAATCGTAGTCATTCAGATCCCACGATTGGACCAGTCTTAAAAATTGTTGAATAGACAGATGTTTGGAAAAAAAAAAAAAAAAAAAAAAAAAAAATGACATTCAATTTTAAAAACGCGATTTTACGTTTTAAACTAAAAAAACTCATTCAAAAACACGTCGAATATTTTTGTTGTATTTTTTTCTGAAAAGGCCATTAAAAAAAAAAATTGAAAAAAAAACTTTTAATTTGGACCATTATTAAAGAAGTTATGACCAAAATACCAAAAAAATAGCGGTTTTTTTTTTTGTTAATTTAATATCTTTCGAACGGGGAATTAAAAAAATCTCAAAATTTAACAGGAAGGGTCTTTTGATGGGTACACAAAAATATAAAAAAATTGAGGAAATAAAAAAAAAAGTTTTTCAAACTATCCGATTTGGGATGGAATGCCCCATATAATTTCTATGGTCGACATAAAAATTAGGAAAACGTTCTTTTTTTCACGAAGAAATTGGATTTTCGGAAAATTAATTATTTTTTCTCATCAAAGGTCTGAGAATATTAATGTACTCTGAGAATGTAATGTAATATTTTTTCCTCATCTTCTGCGAATAACATAGAAGTATAATTTAAAAGTTATCTCATGAACACACCAACCTTGTTTTGTACTGTCTCTCCAAATGTTTTGAAAATCATTTTTATAACTTTACGTAAAACTCCTATGCTATCCGCAGAGGATGAGAAAACATAAGTAATCATCACTTCCAAGGGCCCTCGTCCAGAAAAAAATATTGTATTATTCAGAAAAATCTTAGATGTCTTCGCTTATTTTCACGAAATTTCCATGTCGTCGGCACATTACGAGAAAAATCAATTATATTGACATCTTTAGGTCTATGGTCAGAAACAAATATTAAAATTTCCCGAAAATGTAAATTGTCATAATTTGGAGGAGGGTTACTTTTCTCAAACATGAATACATTTTTATGTAATCATAATAACAATAACAATTTCCAAGAACCATGGGCTTACGGATAGGAAAATCAAAATTTTCGTAACGTGGAAACATCTGAATGAATTACAACATTTTAACTAACAATTTTTGTTCCGCACAATCCGTAGATTACACGAAAATCCGTGAAAATATATATCATGAAGAAGCCAGCCCACTTATTCGATTTCTTTTTAATTTTTTTAAATAACTGCTTATAGCTTTGCATAAAATTTATGTTACATCCACAGAATATGAGCAAAGTAAGTAATCCTCATATCGACAACTCCAGATAAATATAAAGTTTAAACAAAAATCAAAGTTATTGTGACTATGGAAGATCTGATTTTTTCATGATATTGGGAACTTAAGGAGAGGTATAACTTGATTCTGACGTCAGCAATATAGCGACGTAAGTAAATAGCTCGCTCATGACTCGCATGTGACAGCGTGGTGTAGAGAGAGATTTGTCATCGATTATTCTCAGCTCATTACAGATTATGCTACTCACTCCCAGATACAGATGCGGTAAACGTGTAAATGAAACTTTCGACCCTAACCTAAAAAATAACTACGTTCTGCATCCAAACTCCGAACTCTATATCTATATTATTGTTACGTGGATAATCTCAACAACTTTCAGAATAATCTCGAATTAATCCTAACAAACCTCGACGTTTCGCATGGTCGACGCGGTTTCGCGCTTCCTACTTAGTATTAGCATTTGCATATCTTATACAGATTGCGAGAATCATTAATATTAATAAAGGGCTCTCGATCGAAAAATTTTTGCTTTCTACTTTTCTTCAAAATCGGATTGAACACACCCAAAATAATTTCAATTTTTATTGTAGTTCATGGTAACTCTAATTTGTATCATGATAAAACTTTTTATTAATTAACTATTATTAACATAACTATTATTAACTTAACTATTATTTACATGTGGTTTTTTCCAATGATATAACATCGAGAGTGGCTATTCACACTCCCGCTTGATATACAAGCAATTCTAGAGAGGGTCTGACTTCACGTGATTTCGTGTATAAAATTCAAACAAAAAGCACGGCTGAAAAAGTATATAGATATTGACACTGATACGCGTAAAAAATCGAACAATGTATTTGAGAAAAACTTTTTTAAACTCATGAATAATGCAGTTTCGGGGAAGATAATGAAAAACGTTAGGCGACATCGAGATGTTGAGCTTGTGATGAAATGGGTTGGAGCTTTTTGGTGCAAGGACTTTAATCGCAAAGGGTACATTTCACAGCTGCTCGAGCTGAAGTGAAATTTATGAAACCGACGTATGTAGAGTTTGCAATTCTTGACATGTCAAAAATCACTCTTCTTTACGACTTTCATTATAATTACATGAAAAAGAAAAATCTTCGATAGGGAAAAATAACTTTACACCGATACCGACAGTCTGAGTATCACATGATGACCCCTCGATATATACAGCTGCGATAAGGACGATTTGCCTCGATTTGATACGTCTGATTATGCAACCAACAATCGCTACACGGAGAGAAAAATCTGTTAAAAATTACCGTGCTGTTTTATAATCGTGATGTAAAAGACACGTAATGCAGTATTTATAGATGCGTTTCACAAAAATTATGGGTTTTTATGACAAAAAAAATGACGAATTTTTCTGATGCAGCACGGTAATTTTTCTGATGCAGCACCGTAAAAATGCCGTGTCGTGTCTTTTACATCACGATTATAATATAGCACGGTAATTTTTAACAGATTTTTCTCTCCGTGTATGGCATACAATTAGATAATAGAAAAATTATTAGGGCTCATGAAGGATAAGAATAACGGAAAGATAATGGAAGAATTTGCGGGTTTGAGAGCCAAACTACACTGTTAAAAAAATTTATTTGAAACAAATAAAATTTATTTGATGCAAGTAAATTAATTATTTGTATATTATCCCGTAATTTGTTATTGGGATGAAGGCAATATATTTTTGATAGAAATATCATTCTTCAATGAGAGCAAATATGAAATCGTTTAAAACAATGCACAGTTACTATATGGCAGGGTTCCAAAATGATGTCTTATTTTAATGGTTAATGGTTAATAAAAATGCAAATGCATTACAAAAAGTAATGCATTACTTGCAACCCTGCTATACGGGAATGTACGGACTACTAAAATATCAAACCCATTTACTTCAGTCAAGTAAATTAAAATTTGAATCAAGCTTCCGACTATGTGGTTCCGAAAATTGAACTGTTTCATCCAACTCAATGATTGTTTGTACTCATACAGGTCATACTTTTGATTAATTAAATACTTTTGTTGAAATGATTACGAATTTTTGGTGCTGTGTATGTTTCCATAGAAGTTATAAAATGCTTTCTCTGGATCTAGAAAATGCTCATTTAAATGGAACATCCCATCAGTTTTTCCAAACCCAAATCTATTGGTCCAATTAAATATTTTTTTAGACCACCCGTGCAGAATTATTTATTTTTTCCATATATTCATCAGTTTTTACGATAAAAATCAGTTCCACATTCACAATTGATAGTTTCTCAGGGTCAGAAGAAAAAAAAATTTAAAGAAAAAAAAAATTTTGCCCCCAGTGGGATTTGAACCCGCGACCCTCGTTTTTACGCACATCCTCAAATTCAACATGAATTAATAAAAAAATATATATATATATATATATATATATATATATATAATATGAAAGTTCATCCACTTTTCCGACTGATTTAGTTTTCTCGCATATTCGCGGACCCTAGAATACGTACGAGACCAGACTGGGATTTGAAAACTTCCTACCTATCGAGCCCAACTAACGACCTAAGACTGGGACGCTAACCACTACACCACCGACTACTTTTGATATAGTGATGTAATTATCATATTTATAGAACACAGGCTGAGAAATAAATACGTACCAAAATAGTATCAAGAATTTATTTTCATTACCCGAAGGCCATTTTTGGTTCAACTTGTCTTTCAACTTAATTTAAAAAAATCAAATATTGAATCAGATGAATAATAATAACAATAATAATAATACCAAAATAAGAACACCGTGTCATAATATTACATATTTTTTTCTTGTACCGGAAAAATACACGGTAAGGTCAAAAACTTAAATTACTTGCGTCAAAAAGTTTTGATTAATTCAATCACAAATTTTCCATATACACAGCTAATAACTCGAATTTGTGTTAAATGAATTAAATATTGCGCTTACATATCATAATCAATTCAGATAAATGATATTGATTTTTAAAATGAAAAAAATCCTATTTTAATATTAAATAATTTTTATTTAGCTTGATAAAACAGAATGTTTCGACGAATCATTTCAAGTAGTTGAATCAAGTAATTTTTTTTTGTTATCCTAGGATATCAAATCTTTGCATCTGGATATATTTTCTTGTACCAAAGAAAAACACAATTGATGTAAAAAATGTGGATTACTTGGTTACAGTATTTTTGGTTTATCCAATAAAAAATATTACATATCCGCAACTAATAACTCTGGTTGCTGTTGACCAAATAAAGTATTACGATAAAAAATATTAATTATTTCCAAATAATATTTATGCCTTGCTGTTCGTAGAAATCCTGTATTCGAATGAAATAACTGTAACTAGTATCAATGAATTAGATTATTTTGACCAAACAACTGCTACCAAGAAAATAACTTACTGAGCGCAATTTCTATTTTTATTCAATGCAAAGAAAAATCAATTTGTCTCAAATAAATGCCACTCAAGTAATTTCATTTATTTGGTTCAAATAATTTTTTTTAACAGTGTATACACCTTCAGAGTCCGAGGTGACGAAAACGATAAGAAAAGAGCCAAAAGCATTCAAGTATGAATTTTAAGATCGATAACATTTAACGATTATAAAGAGTGTTCATTTCACCACGAAAATGTAATTAAAAACGCAGCAGTTAATCGTCAGTCGGACATAAGTGTCGAAACTGTTGCTCAGACAAAGTAAGCTCTCAGCTAAAATGGTGATAAAAGAATTTTGCTTTAGAATTCTACTGATGCACTACCATGGGGTTGTGCCATTAATAACAATATGAATGAATTAATTATGTGAAGAAAAAGTTGGAAACATATAGTAAAAATGGATGCTCTGGTGGTGATGATGATGGTCGGAAGATTAAAAGAGAGAGAGACATCACAAATATATACCATAATTTTTTTTAAATAATATTTATCTGTATTTTGGCTGAATTTGAACCGAAAAAAAACCAGCAATAATGTAAACAATACAAGAAAATATATATTTATATGTTCCGATAATCATTTTGATATTGGGAATTTCATAACAAAAATATATATAGGAAGCTATGAATTTTGAAAATTGAGAAAAAGGTGTGTGTGTGTGTTTATACTCCTTATTTAATTTCCTCGCTATAACAGAAGACAGAGAAGGGCTTTGTAGAGAGTGCACCCCTAGCTGCACTGCAAACCTCAACGCATCAGGGAGAGAGAGAATCATAGTGTCAAATTTTCAGCGTCTCGTAACTATCAAGTGGTTCGAGTGGGGGTGCTGGTCGTTTGGGTGGTAAAATATATTGAATTTTAAGATCTATACATTTTTCGAAAATGTCCATCTTTGTTTCTTGGGCTGGGTGTGACATCGAGATTGAATCTTAGCTTCATTTCTATTTCAAAACTCGGAGTGAACGGCCGTACAAAATAAAAAAATAAAAATGAGTACAGTACGAAACAACAACGATATATCGGGCATTCTTAAATTTCTGATTGAACGTTTTTCCCTACTGAGAGTGGTGTTTTATCCTCAAGAGTGCATACGCGATGAACGTTTGATTAATCGGGCAGCAGCATTGCGTAAACTGCGGAGGATTCTGTATGCTGCACGAAAAATGGATTTTGCAGCAGCGTTTAATCTCGGGATGCTACATCCATTTGATATACTGGACTCAGCCGTTCGGGTGATACGATTATTTAATTGGCAAAATGTGAATCGTCTCCGACCAATTACACCGGCACATAAAATCAAAAAAGTGCTCTGTACTTTTGACCAGACCCTCCTATCTATATGTATTTTGAGGTGCTGAATCCGAATCAGAAGTCCTTTTGGCTCATACATCCTCAAAATTTTGAGTAAATTGCGAAAAACCGCTAAAAATGGCTAAAAACTGCGAAAAATCGCAGTTATGAGCATGAATTTTTTTTTTATTGGACTAGATCAAGTATGTTTTTCGTATATTTTGATATGCTGCTTCCAATTGCCGAGTCTGTTAATCTCGATCATGCATTCACTGTCGTCCAAAAGTGTGAACACACTTGCCCCAATTCCCAGCCGAACAAAAAAGTTGCACGGCTCTTTTAAAAATAAAGATATTTCAATTTAAAAAGCGGCGTTTCAAAGAGGATATATTCAGCTTCATTTTGCTTTATCAACAAAAAAAAATTGCATTTTTTTCAAATTCGGTACGTCCTTTGAAACGCATGGTCGTTTTTTTGTTTTTTTTGGCGTACGACCCATGAAATTTTTTTTGAACTCTTTTCTCACATAAAAAACTTGTGGAGGGGAGTATAAGTTTCAATTTCGTTTGTTAAAAAGTGTCGTATAATTGTTTTTTCGCAAAAAACAACCATATTTATAAAATAAAGCGTAATTCCAAAACTACTGAGTTTTTGTGAAATCATTAAGAGGGTAAAAAGTTGCATACAGTTGTTTTGGATTTAATGAAATTTGTTCAGAATTTTGTCTCAACATTTTTTTTTCGTTATTTATCCCGGTCAACGAGATTTTTAAAAATCTTCAACATGGAGTCTCTCACCTCATCTACACGGCCTTTTCTTCGAAAAAAGTCATTTACATGGTTTTTTTATCGAAAAACCCGTGTCGATGAGGTAAGAGACCCGATTGTTTCAGATGAAAAAATATCTCGTGAATAGAAAAAAAATTGAAAAAAAATGTTGGAAAAAAATTCTGAAATGATTTAATTGAATCCAGAATAATTGTATGCAACTTTTTACCCTCTTAGTGATTTCACGAAAATCCAGTAGTTTTAGAGTTACGCTCTATTTTATAAATATGATCGTTTTTTACAAATATTTGAATATATTTGCGAAAAAAAATCGTACGAAACTTTTCACAAAACAAAATTGAAGCTTATACTCCCCTCCACAAGTTTTTCATGTGAAAAACAGGTTTCAAAAAATGTCATGGGTCGTACGCCAAAATTTCAACACCAAAAAAGAACAAAAAAAACGACCATGCTTCAAAGGATGTACCGAATTTTGAAAAAAATCCAAAAAATGTTTTGGCTAAAGCCAAATGAAGCTGAATATATTCTCTCGGAAACGCCGTTGGTTAAATTGAAATATCTTCATTTTTACAAGAGCGGTGAAACTTTTTTCGCGGCGCGGAATCAGGCCAAGGGTTTCCAAACTTTTGAACGGCAGTGTATGGATGATCAAGTTTAACACACTCGGCAATCGGATTTAGCGCATCAAAGTACATAAGAAACATACTTGATCTAGTTCAATAAAAAAAATGTCATACTCATAACTGCGATTTTCGGCAATTTTTAGGCACTTTTAGCGATTTGTCGCAATTTACTTAAAATTTTGAGGGTGTACGAGCAAAACTGACTTCGGATTCAGGTTCAGCGCATCAAAATACATAAGAAACATACTTTACCTAGTTGAATAAAAAAAATGTCATACTCATAACTGCGATTTTTCGCAATTTTTGGTTATTTTTAGCTGTTTTTCGCAATTTACTCAAAATTTTGAGGGTGTATGAGCCAAACGGACTGTGGATTCGGATTCAGCGCATTAAAATATATAGAGATAGGTGGGTCTGATGAAAAGTACAGACCACTTTTTTTATTTTGTGTGCCGGTGTTATTGATGCACATGGTAAGTAAATTTCAAATTCCCATCTTCCATACATTTATATATTACTTAATTCTGTTAAAGACATTCAATATTTTTAATAGAGAAAAAATTTTCTTTTACAGCGGAGATGTCTCGTCGCAGACGATTCAATTTAGGAGAAGAAGAAGGAGAAAAAGAAGACGAAGAAGAGGAAGAAGAAGAAGAAGAAGAAGAAGAAGAAGAAGAAGAAGAAGAAGAACAAGAGGGTGAAGATGAAGAAGACGAAGATGAAGAAAGAGAAGAAGCAGATGGAGAACTGGATGCTTATGATGAGGGGGAGAAGATGTTGAAGAAGAAGAAAGAGAAGATGATGATGAAGAAGAAGAAAAAGAAGAAGAAGGAGAAGGAGGAGAAGAAGAAGTGCATGATGCGCTAGCACCACCACCATCACCGTCACTGCCACCACCACAGTCACCGCCACCACCACCATACGACGGCGACATCGATTTTGAGAGGGCCCGAATAGAATGGGAGCATCGGCAAATCAAGAGAGCTGCCGCAACCGCAAGAAATGTGGATGAAGGTAAAAAGAATATGGGTGGGGTATCAAATTAATGATGCTCATGAGAGATATTAATTTTTATCCATCTTTTTAGGATATGAATCCGGTCAGATTGATGAGCTCACGTATAGAGCACAATTCGGAAACGACCTCGAAATGTTCCCCGGTATGTTTAGCGAAGAAGAAGTAAATGCTCAAGATGTTAACGTTAGTTTTTACAAACATTAATTAAGAGAATACTTTCTAAATATTTATATCATAATTTTTTGCAATAAAAAACAAAATATAAATGAAAAATCTTCGATAATGATCATTTCGAAATCCTTCCTATCGCGAAAAAGCGTTCCTTGGGGGGGAAAAAATCATCAAAACTGTAAATTTCACAAATCAGCTTTATTGGTTCATGTGTTGTGGGTATCATCAAATCTCAACCATTTTACAAAAATGTTATTACCGTGCTTTTGTAGAACTTTTTCGATCAGATAAATATCTGGATATTCAACTTTCAATAATTCTTGTTCGTAAAATCCACCGGCGATGGGCTCGTTCTGATAATCTTCAATATTATACGTCATAGGATTGGTATTGTTCACTTAGCTAATGGTAAATATTTCTGTCGTTTAATTTGGGGCATAACCCTTCGCGAAAACATTCTTAAACTTGCTCATTCGCACTTTGTCGCCAAATTTTCCAATGTGAGATTGAATCGTTGACAAATTGCTGTATGTCGAGTACATATGAATATTATATTTTTGGATGAGAGATTCAAAATCTGAATTATTTATTCCATATCTGTATAGAAACTCTGCATGTAAGGATTCAAACAGCACCAAAACCAAAGTAATTCTGCAACGGGGATAATCATTCTAGTA
The DNA here is from genome assembly GCA_946863875.1 of Alloplasta piceator. NCBI lineage: Eukaryota > Metazoa > Arthropoda > Insecta > Hymenoptera > Ichneumonidae > Alloplasta > Alloplasta piceator. The sequence continues at coordinate 17,398,402 of OX333078.1, forward strand.
GCAAATTTCGACTTCCCCTATCTGAACGTAAATGTCGTTATTTACCAGTATTATTGTGTATATAAATATGTATGAGAAATGACATTATGCTTACGTTTTTTTTTATCAAAACCCAAAAAAGTAAAATCAAATCAAATAAAAACAACAGGAATTCTGCAACGGGGATGTCCATTCTAGTAGCAAATTTTGGTGCGCTCCATCTGAACGCAAGTGTCGTCATTTACCAGTATTATAGTATATACAAATTCGTATGAAAAATGAAATTATGCTTACTTTTTTTATAAAACAAAAAAAAACAACAAAAGAAACTCCGCAACGGGGATATCTATTCGAGTAGCAAATTTCGACTTCCCCCTATCTGAACTCAAATATCGTCATTCACCAGTATTATTGTGCCTACAAATATATATGAGAAATAGAGTGGCAGTGGCACGTTTCTGCAGATCCCAATTAAACACAGACGCGACTCTACACAAGCGACTCTACACAAGAAAGATGATATATTAACGGGATTTGACATGGGGAAATTGACCAATGCATAACCAGATATCGGGAAATTCTCATATCAGCAATTGCACACGGATAAACTCACGTTTGTGCAACTGAACACAGCAAAACTCTCGCGGGTGAGAATTTAACACACGGAAACTATCCGTGGAGCAACCGAGCACAACCACCCGCAAGTTACCTATGACTCACGACGCGGTTTGTGTCTCGGCTAAGTGGTTCGAATCTCGGCTAAGTGGTTCGAGTCTCGCTTGAAAAAGGTCGGTAAATTAAGTATGACAATTAAGTGTTACTATTAGTCGTTTTATCGAAGAAACATTAATTTTTATTTTCCAGAAAGAACGAAATTTCTGTATAATATTCGTATGAATTCACATATATGAGTAATTCCATGTCAATTCAACGACGTTTTGTCGGTAACCCCCTCCTATTTTTTATTATTTTTAAATATGTTGTTACACATGCAAAAAGAAGTATTCATGTACATTTTTAACTCTTTATCTTAAACCATACCGAAGTTATTGATTTTTGAAAAAATATTCTTAAAATAATCATAAAACTTCTACAATAGCCAAGATATATTCTAATTTGCTTGGCCATTTTTGTTTGTTTTTGAATGTATTCTATAAACAAAATATCAAAAGTTGAGAAAAAACATTTTTGTGTGTCTTCTTGGTTGTTTGATGCTAAGAAATTAGATTTTCTTTGAATGGGAACCCTACAAATGTTTCAAACAAAATCATAAAATTCTACGTTAAAAAACAAAATTTTTGAGATTTTACCGAAGATGGGATTCAAATAACTTGTCATTAAAAGAAATTTTGTTCGATTTTTTTTCTCGTAATTTTGATCTTTTTTCCCTCCATCACTAAAATAGGTTGATTTTAATGATGTTAAAATAAAGAATTTTACTTCTCTCACATATTTCCTTTGTAAATTATAATAATTAACAATTTGAATTACAATTCAAGTGCGTTTTGCACTTGATTCAATTTTTTTACATAAAAATTGTAATTTTTAATGTCAATTAATATAATTTACAAAGTAAATATATGAGAGAAGCTAAATTATTTATTTTAACATCATTGAAATCAACTATTGTAGTCATAGAAGGAAAAAAAAAGGAAATTACGAAAAAAATCGATTTTCTTTTTTTAAGAAGTTGTATTTGAAAAACCATCTTCAGTAAAATCTAAAAAAAATTGTTTTTTGACGTAGAAATTTATAATTTTTTTTTAAATCGAAGGGGTCCCTTTGAAAGAGGATCAAATTTTTTAGCTTAAAACAGCCAAAAGGACAATAACATTTTTGTTTTCTTAATTTTCGATATTTTTTTTCAAAAAGTATATTGAATAACAAAAAAAATGACCTAAGTTAGAATATCTTGGTTATTGTAAAAGTTATGATTATTCGAACAATATTTTTTCAAAAATCAATAACTTCTTTTCGCATTTTTAATAACATACAATCAAGTCGTATTTTCCTAAAATTACCTAAAAAAGAAAGAGGAAAAACAAATTCTCGTGAACATGGTATGGCCGGCTCAATCCCCAGACCTGAACCCGATCGAGCTTTTATGGGAAGAGCTTGACCGGAAAATACGACTTGATTGCCCAACATCTTCCGGAGATTTGTGGGAGAAGTTGCAGAAAGCTTGGTCCAGTTTGCAGCAAGAACAAATCGATAAATTAATTTACCGGATGCCACGAGTCGTTGAAGCAGTGATTGCAGCAAGAGGTGGCTTTTTCGACGAAAAAAACGTGTAGACAATGAAAAAAAAAAATTTTGTTTAAAGAAAAAATTTTCAAAAAAAAAAAATGTTTAAAATAAATTCTGAAAAAATGTCATCGTATCCAAAATAAGTGTACGCAACTTTTTCGATTAAGAAAACGTGTAGACAATAAAAAAAAAATTTTTGTCAACAAAAAAATTTCAAAAAAAAAAGTTTAAAATAAATTCTGAAAAAATTGCATCGTATCCAAAATGAGTGTACGCAACTTTTTACCCTCTTAAAGATTTTATGAAAACCCAGTAGTTTGAGAGTTACGCTACGTTTTATAAATTTCGTCGTTTTTTGCGAAAAGTTTAATATCTTCACGAAAAAAAATCGTTCAAAACTTTTCTAAAAACAAAATTGAAGCTTATACTTCCTGCTTTAAGTTTTTTATCCAACAAAAAATTTGAAAAAAATTTCATGGCTTGTGCAGCAAAATTAAAACGTCCAAAAAAAAATCCGAAAAATGACCATGTTTGAGAGGGTGTAACAGGTTGAAACAAAAATTGAAATTTTTTTTAAAAACGGTAAAATGAAGCTGAAAATGTCCTCTTTAAAATGCCGCTTGACCGATTGAGATATGTCAATTTTTGAAAGAGCAGTGAAACTTTTTGTGCGGCTCGAAATCGGAGCGGGTGTCCCCGAACTTTTGGTCGGTAGTGTACCATATTAAAAAATATAAAAAATCGGGAGGGATCACCGACAGAGTTGAATTGTTATGGAATGACTCATATATGTATACGCAACTTTTCATTACATTTCCTAGAAAAATTTATTTAGTTCGTTCCTACGATCGGACAACTGTATTTTCTGTTCAATTCTTTTCATCTAGAGTTATTAACATTAAATTCTTATCAATTTATCGATTTGTTCTTGCTGCAAACTGGACCAAGCTTCCTGCAACTTCTCCCACAAATCTCCGGAAGATGTTGGGCAATCAAGTCGTATTTTCCGGTCAAGCTCTTCCCATAAAAGCTCGATCGGGTTCAGGTCTGGGGATTGAGCCGGCCATACCATGTTCACGAGAATTTGTTTTTGCTCTTTCTTTTTTAGGTAATTTTAGGAAAATACGACTTGATTGCCCAACATCTTCCGGAGATCTGTGGGAGAAGTTGCAGAAAGCTTGGTCCAGTTTGCCGCAAGAACAAATCGATAAATTAATTTACCGGATGCCACGAGTCGTTGAAGCAGTGATTGCAGCAAGAGGTAGCTTTTTCGACGAAAAAAACGTGTAGACAATGAAAAAAAAAAAATTTTGTTTAAAGAAAAAAAAATAAAAAAAAAAAATGTTTAAAATAAATTCTGAAAAAATGTCATCGTATCCAAAATAAGTGATCGCAACTTTTTCGATGAAGAAAACGTGTAGACAATGAAAAAAAAAAATTTTTGTTAACAAAAAAATTTAAAAAAAAAAAAGTTTAAAATAAATTCTGAAAAAATTGCATCGTATCCAAAATGAGTGTACGCAACTTTGTACCCTCTTAAAGATTTTATGAAAACCCAGTAGTTTGAGAGTTACGCTACGTTTTATAAATTTCGTCGTTTTTTGCGAAAAATTAATATCTTTGCGAAAAAAATCGTACGAAACTTTTCAAAAAACAAAATTGAAGCTTATACTTCCTGCTTCAAGTTTTTTATCCAACAAAAAACTTGAACAAAATTTCATGGCTCGTGCAGCAAAATTAAAACGTCCAAAAAAAATCCGAAAAATGACCATGATTGAGAGGGTGTAACAGGTTGAAACAAAAATTGAATTTTTTTTAAAAAAACGGTGAAATGAAGCTGAAAATGTCCTCTTTAAAATGCCGCTTGACCGATTGAGATATGTCAATTTTTGAAAGAGCAGTGAAACTTTTTGTGCGGCTCAAAATCGGAGCGGGTGTCCCCAAACTTTTGGCCGGTAGTGTATTAAAAAATATAAAAAATCGGGAGGGATCACCGACAGAGTTGAATTGTTATGGAATGACTCATATATGTATACGCAACTTTTCATTGCATTTCCTAGAAAAATTTATTTAGTGCGTTCCTACGATCGGACAACTGTATTTTCTGTTCAATTCTTTTCATCTAGAGTTATTAACATTAAATTCTTATCAATTTTCACAAAATTTGCAAAATATACCGCTGTCAGATTTTCAAATGTATGTATATAACGACTAAGCATAAATTTCAGGTTGAATTTCGCGCGCTTACTCTATGCATGGTTCGACAAAAAGGCAGTTCGTATGCATTAAAACATAAGAGTGGGAGAATGAGCGTAAAGTCAAGTTATGGGAGCGTCCACTCTATCTAAAAAATCATATCATTTAAATGCTTTGATAGATTACATGCGAAGAATTGTTAAATTATTAGGCAGTAATAAAAAATATAATAGTGACATTTGAGATAGGTATATTTACCATAATATTTTTATCATTTAATGATTATTAGTACATTTATAATAAGTAAAAGAAGCTTTTAGTTATAAATCAATGTTCAGTTTCTAGTCTTTCACGTTTGAAACGTGAGGGTGATCGATATATTGCCATCGAAGCACAAGCACACGAGAGTAGAGAACTCATGTACTTTTATAAGAGAAATGTGGGTTTTGAATTTAGTGCGCTAATCAGGCTGGCAAATGTTTCTTACAAAATTGGCCACCAGGGAAAACGCATACAAGAACGCATTTTGTTCTATGCCTCTATGCTTTACGTGAAAGTGATATACCCTTGGTTACGATCATATGAAGAAATTCTGTCAGTGAGAAAACGGCATAACAAGTTTTTTTTTATCAAAAATATAAACAAGTGTTATATTCTGTGTATAATTCCATTTATTGCAGATGACCTGTAATATAGTGTCGATATGTGGATTTTTTTTAAATTGAGAATATGATATCATGAGAATGTAAGTTTATGAGGTTGTATTTTATGCTATTCACTTTTATAGCAATTCAATGATAATTTTTCAAGATTAATACTAATAATAATAATTGAAAATATTTTCTCTTATATTTCCGAAGAGAGTGATTTTCTGTGAAGTGATAAAAAGTATGTTTCAACTTTTTTTAGTATGACAATATTTTTTTTTAACGCGGAAACGTTATAAAATCACAGATAAATAAAATAAAGTTTAGAAAAAATATTAAAAATAGATGGTAAAATTGTGTTAATGACTTGACACTTTTCGAGTAGTTAAAATGCATTAAAACAAAAGTCTACAGTTAAAATATAAAAAAATCGTCCACGCGTTTTTAAGCAACGGAAGAAAAAGTGAAAAAAAGTTTTTTTTGTTGATTTTAAATACTTTAAAGAACTTTGGGTACTTTAAACTCTGGGGGACACTTCATTAGGTTTGTATAAAGGAAGCCTATACGTTAGAAAAACATTGGTCCACAGGTTGCGGAGATCGAGCTCTGGACGGACACAAAAGTGACTTTTTTGCTCAAAAATGACTGTTTTTTTTAGAAATTCCATACTCAATGATGTCTAAATGGATTGAATCGAAAAAGGATTTGAGATTATGGTGAAACCAAAATTTGCTATAAATTTGAACCAGATCCATCCATCAGCTGCTGAGTTATGAGTGGGTACAGACGTCCGAGGGGACGAAAACTCCATTTTTTTTCTTGGCATAATATGCCAAGATATATTAGTGATAAGTTTGTGGTGTTTTTATTATAGGAAATTCGGTTTTGGAGGACGATTTTAATAGGCACTTCTCTGATATATGAGTGAGTGCCTAATAAATGAGATGAATTTTATCGGTCCGTAAGTCATGATTCAAAACCATTCTTCAAAACGTTTCTCATTCCGTTTAGAAAAATATAGGGCAATTTTGTCATTGTCATGGTACTTTTTTCAAAATGATGGATCGAAATTAGTGCAATATTACAGTACTGAGCAATTGAAGTGGGATTTTTTTAAGAGCCTGTATTTTTGCAAAAAAAACACGAATTTGGAAAAACCTCGATACATGGTAGATAGGAAATTTCATCAGCTTTCGATTGCGACCATGCTCGTCGCGATCGGTCAAGAATTGCGGGCGTGGGAGGCAAAAAGGTGGGGGAGTGCAAAATCAGGCCTCCCGCGAGTGTCAGGATTTTAGGGTTGCGAGTGCCCCAGAGGCTCTGTGCGGTATCAAACGAAAGGGTATCACTCAGAGATTAAAAAAAGTTTCATTAGAATCGAATCCCCCACCCCCCGAGGGAGGGGTGGTGCCAAAAGGGTGAAACGGTATGTTGGGCATAATGAGAAAAGGGTTCGTCCAATCGGGTTAATTTTTTTTCGAGAATCATTTTTTTTGAGTACTCCGTGACCCTGTGAAAAAAAACCTGAGAAAAACCGCCCCTGAAATGAAAATTCACGTGTCCCGCCGGAACACATTTTCATTCGCGAGCATTTTTTGCATCGAAAAACTCGACAAAAAATTTTTTCAATTACGCCTCATTAAAAAAGACATTTCAACGAATGAAGTCGTATTTTTTTCATATTTTTCCTATGCCTGGTTCATCTCAACGAGGCATTTGAAAAACGCGTTGCGAATCGAGATTCTTTCGATGGTCGTGGCTTTCCACAATGGATGAGTACCACTGTTGAGGCTGTTTTCGATCAGTCGTATTCCCATCCCCACCATTTTTTCACGAGCCAATCGAAAGACTTCATGGGACTTAGAATATTTTCGATATCTCGTGTTCGTGCTGGAGCGCGTACCATGGAGAGAGACTCCCGTGTCGCTGTCCAGAACTTGGAATATTTTTGCGACAAAATTTTGCTTCCTCCCGCCAATCGAGCGACTTTTTGGCGTATTTTGCGAAACTTTTAGTTTTATTAGGCGTAAAGTAACGTATATGCAATAAATTACAATACATTTTTAAAACGTAGATTTATTTGCATGATAAAAAAATAAAGAAATTTCTTTTTCCCTGATTATTTTTCAGGTGAAAATGCATGATGGCATGATTATTAATTGTATTGCAAACAAGAATGTTCAAACGTTGAAAAAAATTAGTAGCCCTGAAAAGGACCGTTTATCTTTTCTTTCTCGTTTTCATCGAGTTGATTTTCAAAATTTTTAATAACTCGGGGATCGAATTTTTCTATAAAAATGTTCGATACCTCGCGCGAAGTGGAAGAGAGTGCGAGCAAAAAATAATTCTCGCAGCATACCGTGCTCGTCTCGATTTTTTTTTTTTGCTCTTTCATCGAGCATAGAGTTTTCAAGTACAAAATAATTTTTGGCACTGAAAAGAGCCATTGCATTTTATTAAATTCGATCGCGTCGATCCACAAAATCCGTAAAGTCGTCATCGTCGCTCTGAATGTGCTGAAAAAAACATAAATTTGGAATACCTAAAAACATCAATTTTTGACTGCAGTTGTATTACGTTGAAAAATTTTGGTGGCTCTGAAAAAGGCCGATTTTCATCTCGAGGCATCGAGTTGCGAGATGATCCAACGCTGATTCAATTAACGTAGAGTGGGGAGAGAGATGCGCACACGTCGGGCAGCGAGAGGTGACTGGAGCAAGAGCCATGCGCGCGACGGCTTTATATACACAAAAGCCAAGCGGTGGCGCATTCTGATTGGCCCGTGAAGCTAGGAAGGGGATGGCTGTGCGTACCGAGCCTCTGATTGGTCAGATGACAAGCTCCAGCATGTCTTTTGCCTATTCTTCCGAAATCAAAGATTTTTAAGGACTTGGCAAATTTTCGCGACAAAATTTTGCTTCCTCGCGCCAATCGAGCGACTTTGACGTATTTCACGAAACTTTTCGTTCATTTAGCGTAAAGTAAAGAATAATTCTATTTGCAATAAATTACAATATGTTGATACAACGCAGATTTGCATGTTCAAAAAATTAAAAAATTTCTTTTTTCCTGATTTTTTTTGCTCAAATTTTATGATGGCATGATTATTTATTTTATTGCAAACAAGAATGTGCAAACGTTGAAAAGAATTGGTAGCCCTGAAAAGGGCCGTTAATTTTTTCTTCGTTGTTTTCATTGAGTTCATTTGCAGAAAGTTTAATCACCGAGTTATTTCGATATCTTCCACGAAGTGGAAAAGTATCGAAAAATTCAATCACAGAGTTATTGAACTTTCTGCAAATGAACTCAATGAAAACAACAAAGAAAAAATTAACGGCCCTTTTCAGGGCTACCAATTCTTTTCAACGTTTGCACATTCTTGTTTGCAATAAAATAAATAATCATGCCATCATAAAATTTGAGCAAAAAAAATCAGGAAAAAAGAAATTTTTTAATTTTTTGAACATGCAAATCTGCGTTGTATCAACATATTGTAATTTATTGCAAATAGAATTATTCTTTACTTTACGCTAAATGAACGGAAAGTTTCGTGAAATACGTCAAAGTCGCTCGATTGGCGCGAGGAAGCAAAATTTTGTCGCGAAAATTTGCCAAGTCCTTAAAAATCTTTGATTTCGGAAGAATAGGCAAAAGACATGCTGGAGCTTGTCATCTGACCAATCAGAGGCTCGGTACGCACAGCCATCCCCTTCCTAGCTTCACGGGCCAATCAGAATGCGCCACCGCTTGGCTTTAGTGTATATAAAGCCGTCGCGCGCATGGCTCTTGCTCCAGTCACCTCTCGCTGCCCGACGTGTGCGCATCTCTCTCCCCACTCTACGTTAATTGAATCAGCGTTGGATCATCTCGCAACTCGATGCCTCGAGATGAAAATCGGCCCTTTTCAGAGCCACCAAAATTTTTCAACGTAATACAACTGCAGTCAAAAATTGATGTTTTTAGGTATTCCAAATTTATGTTTTTTTCAGCACATTCAGAGCGACGATGACGACTTTACGGATTTTGTGGATCGACGCGATCGAATTTAATAAAATGCAATGGCTCTTTTCAGTGCCAAAAATTATTTTGTACTTGAAAACTCTATGCTCGATGAAAGAGCAAAAAAAAAATCGAGACGAGCACGGTATGCTGCGAGAATTATTTTTTGCTCGCACTCTCTTCCACTTCGCGCGAGGTATCGAACATTTTTATAGAAAAATTCGATCCCCGAGTTATTAAAAATTTTGAAAATCAACTCGATGAAAACGAGAAAGAAAAAATAAACGGTCCTTTTCAGGGCTACTAATTTTTTTCAACGTTTGAACATTCTTGTTTGCAATACAATTAATAATCATGCCATCATGCATTTTCACCTGAAAAATAATCAGGGAAAAAGAAATTTCTTTATTTTTTTATCATGCAAATAAATCTACGTTTTAAAAATGTATTGTAATTTATTGCATATACGTTACTTTACGCCTAATAAAACTAAAAGTTTCGCAAAATACGCCAAAAAGTCGCTCGATTGGCGGGAGGAAGCAAAATTTTGTCGCAAAAATATTCCAAGTTCTGGACAGCGACACGGGAGTCTCTCTCCATGGTACGCGCTCCAGCACGAACACGAGATATCGAAAATATTCTAAGTCCCATGAAGTCTTTTGATTGGCTCGTGAAAAAATGGTGGGGATGGGAATACGACTGATCGAAAACAGCCTCAACAGTGGTACTCATCCATTGTGGAAAGCCACGACCATCGAAAGAATCTCGATTCGCAACGCATTTTTCAAATGCCTCGTTGAGATGAACCAGGCATAGGAAAAATATGAAAAAAATACGACTTCATTCGTTGAAATGTCTTTTTTAATGAGGCGTAATTGAAAAAATTTTTCGTCGAGTTTTTCGATGCAAAAAATGCTCGCGAATGAAAATGTGTTCCGGCGGGACACGTGAATTTTCATTTCAGGGGCGGTTTTTCTCAGGTTTTTTTTCACAGGGTCACGGAGTACTCAAAAAAAATGATTCTCGAAAAAAAATTAACCCGATTGGACGAACCCTTTTCTCATTATGCCCAACATACCGTTTCACCCTTTTGGCACCACCCCTCCCTCGGGGGGTGGGGGATTCGATTCTAATGAAACTTTTTTTAATCTCTGAGTGATACCCTTTCGTTTGATACCGCACAGAGCCTCTGGGGCACTCGCAACCCTAAAATCCTGACACTCGCGGGAGGCCTGATTCTGCACTCCCCCACCTTTTTGCCTCCCACGCCCGCAATTCTTGACCGATCGCGACGAGCATGGTCGCAATCGAAAGCTGATGAAATTTCCTATCTACCATGTATCGAGGTTTTTCCAAATTCGTGTTTTTTTTGCAAAAATACAGGCTCTCAAAAAAATCCCACTTCAATTGCTCAGTACTGTATAAACGAAATTACGAAGTTACAGAACGCTTGATTACTCTACAAATTGGATAATTGCAGAAAATTCAGTCACCCAAAAGTACTCTTCAGGCTGTTCAGGCGCGATATTGATCATTAGGGAGTTACCTAGATACCTAAGTGACAATTAAAGAGTGTTGCAAAACGTTAAGTCACTCTTATCACAAACTGAACGGTGTCATGAGTATAGATTTGAATTGAACTTTATAAAATTTGGTCACCTAAAAGTTTTTCAAATTCATTTTCAGTGAGATTCACGATTTACTTGAGCATCTAACATCTCGCAAAATGTCTTTCAACGATTGTTTACTTTAAAAACTTTTAGGGAAGAATGAATTTTATTAAAAAATAAACGGTGCTTTCAAACGATGCAAACTTCAACATCATTACATTCTGGTCGTGTCTAAACCCTGAATTTTCTGGATCAGCAGAGAACATGTATCGTAACTTCGAAAACGCATACAATAACAATAATTTCTCTTTCCATTTTGTGGGAATCGGACAATTTCAATTCTCCCAGAGTGCAATATCGGGTGCCGCACGTAAACCGTAAAGTTTCGTCGATTCTGCGGTGAACGGCGGAACTAAACGCACGCCACCGCAGGTATAAATGTTATATGTACCGATATTCTACCACCTGTTTCGCCAGTGTCTCGAAACAGTCGAGGTGGCGCTGACGGGTGCTCATCCGCGAATAAGCCAAGCGCACATTCATAAGCGCGTGTATGCATATTTCAAGTCTTGGATTAAAAAGGACTTGACGAGGTTTCGCAACCCCGAGATTTACGCCCCTTTCGGGAATTTTTCATTGATATGCGCATATGAATAACGCCCTCGTACTATTATAACTCGTTTTGAATTCACACGCTTTCACGGGTTCTCGCTCTCATACAGATTTCGATATTCCTATCCCTCTACTCAACGTCTGACGCTGAAGACGCCGGCTCACGTGTTCACTCCCTTTTTACTCGCAATTTCTCCCGTACTTTGCTTTACAGGATGTCCCGTTTAATTCGAGACACCGAAATAATTCTATACTTACGCAATGAATAAAAAAACCGCGAAACTATTTGTATGAAGAATTAAACGGCTTACTAACATTTTAGTTGAATGAGTTTCAAGGTTATGTGGAGTTCAACTTTTTGTTTTAAGGGAAACTTATATTGGTCAGTGGAAACATTTTAGAAAGATCATTTTTTTACGTATAAAACGGTGGTGCTATACTACTATAAGTTTCCATTAAAAAAATGTAGATTTTTGTATCACCTTGAAATATGTCCACTCAATAATGAAGAACGAAAGCCATTTAACAGGCTTCAACAGATCTGCAAAAATTGCCGGATTCGGATTTTTTTTTGCAAACGGGGCTGAAAAAGGAACCCATTTTTTCAACAGACAGATTTATTATTGAGTTATAAAAAATCACCAAAAAAATATGAAAACAACCATGGTTGCTGTCAGATGGTGATTTTTTTCGCGATGTTTGGTGATGCCCACTTTCCAGCTGAAACGGTTTGTTCGAAATCTAATTTAAAAAACGGGTTATCAAAGTTCACAATGAATGCGATTAGTTAACGACAGTCTATTCTTAAAATCATTTATTATAACAAAATTTCGATCAATTGAAACTCGAGAATACAAAATTTATGAAAAAAGTCATCATTTCTACGTAACTATTGAGAAATGAAAATCGATTTTTAGGCACTCTCCATACATGAAAAGCGCCTATTAGTATTGCCTTTCAAAAACCTATTTCTTATGAATACAACCATACAAACTTAATACCAACATATGTTGGCGTATTACCAAAACAAACATTTTTGGATTTTCCGTTCCCTCGGCTGTCTGTATGTGCTCATAATCAGTAATCCATGAACAGATCTGGTTCAAATTCATAGCACAGTTTTCTTTTACTGTAATCTCGAAACCTTTTTTGGCTCAATCTATTCAGACAATTTTGAATATGAAATTTCCTGAAAAAACAGCTATTTTTGAGCAAAAAAGCCATTTTTGCGTCCGTCCAGAGTCAGATCTCAGCAACCTGTGAACGAATATTTTTTTAATTCATAGACTTTCCTTATAGAATCATAAAGAAGTGTCCTGTAGAGTTTGAAGTCTTTACAGTTTTTTGAACCATTTTGTTTTAACGAAAATAACTTTTTTTAAAGTTTTTCACTCATTGCACGAAGATACGTGAACGAATTTTTTTTAATTTTCACCATGTACATTTATTTTAATACATTTTAACTATTTCAAGAGTTTAAAATGATTTAAACAATTTTAACATAGAATTTTTCATATTTTTGTTTTATTCATTTATAATTTTTTAATGTGTTCGCCAAAAAAAAAACAAATTAGACAAAAATTTTAGACATTTCTTACCATTTGATAAAATGTTATTTTTCTTTAAAATATAATGATTGGTAATTTGTATACTTCTATGTATATACATTTTTTTTTCGAATATTATTACTTTTATGCAAAGAGAAAAATTATGTGAAACATAACCTTATGTTCCTGAAATACACAATTTCTTTAATGAAAAAAAACATCTCCACACAATGCACCACACTGCACTCGATCGAATTGCACAAATTGTCACTTCAAAAAATCACATGTCATAGTTAGTTAGTTTCGTATTGCATCATACGGCTTCAATTGCCTTTTATGCTCCTCGATGCAGCCCGCGCCCTACCCCTCACCTATTATGCTGTATCGCAATTCTGCTAAGGGTGGAGAGAAACTGCAGAAAACCTCCACCGATACAGCCGGTAACTACCTAAGTCCCCCGGTAGTAATGCGAGTAAACTCTAGCACGACTACCGACGACTTTGCTAAATCAACAAATGGTCAAGTTGTTGTGACAAACTATTCCGTTCAGCCAACCCCATGACTCTTGCCGATATAACGAATGTATTGTTGAATCGGCTATATACACTACTCACTATGGCTATATATATTCACTGAGTGAGTCGAGGGAACAGCTGAGCAAAACATATAAGTTTTGAACCAATTATCTTTCAATTAAATCAAAGTTCTTGCCGTATTGGTATAAAATGCCGTTAGATTAGACTATTTCTGTTATAACATAGAACTTTCTAATTTTAATACTCAAAGCCGAGATGCTGCCGCGTCTCTTGATACGTCACCTATCACTTATATGTTTTATTCCGCCCGATTAACAAACAATAAAAATCGAAAAAAAATGAACACCGGGACAATTCGAACTGGCAAACACGAACTCCGATTGAGTTAAAATTTGTCTTGCATATGTAAATCGGATGACAATGCAATATTATCACAGAAAATTTGCTTGAAAATTGTCTTGCAACAAAAAATGTTTCGCATAATTTTCTGCAAAAAAAATGTTTCACCAAATTTTTTGCAAAAAAATTGTTTTGCAAAATTTTCTTGACAAAATGGTTTTAAGCAATTGATTTGCAACATTTCTCGACGAAAACTTTGCGCGACAGTCTTTTTCCAAAAAATTTTCTGAAAAAATTTTTTTGCATGAATTTTGGAGAAAAATGTTGCAAGCTAATTGTGTGAAATAACTTTGTCTAACACATTTTGCAAAATAATTTTTGTGCACAAAATTTTGCGAAACATTTTTTTTGCAAATAGATATAAATTCCTAAATTAATTATTTCACATCATAAATACTAAAAAGTAAAAAATAAATAAATGGAAAAAAAAATCTTTAAAAACAAGTTTTTATTAGATGTTAATAAAAAATAACTAAAAAGTTAAAAATCATTTTATTCCGATTGGATACAAGTTTTCAAATAAAAGCATGTTACATTTTAACAGAAGAGGGAAAAAAAGAGGGTGTAACACGCTTTTATTTGAAAACTTATTTCCAATCGGAATAAAATTATTTTTAACTTTTTAGTTATTTTTTATTAACAAATAATAAAAGCTTGTTTAAATATTTTTTTTCGATTATTTTTTGTATGTGCGATCCGAATTAGCGAGCAGAGTTCATGAGAAAAAGGTAATCATAAACAAAATAAATTTTCCGTTACCGAAAAAAATTCGAATCTTCATAACCCCAAACTTTTTTCATGTGTATAGTAGTAGTCGATAGCGTAATAGGTAGCGTGTTAGGTAGGTAGGTATGATGGTAGGAAGGTCGAGGGTTCGAATCCCGGTCGGACAGAAAAATTAAATCGGAGATTTAGCACAGATTTTTCTTTTGATTCCATTTATCTCTTTTTTGGGCTGGTAAACTATGCATATTAAATAATTTGGCAAGGGCTACCGATTTTTTATAACATGTTTAGCAACAATTATTAAACCCGCAATTTATTGAATCAATCATTTTTTGTGTTGATTGGACTAATTACCGGTTAGATACAACTCTATTTCAGTTACAATGCAAAATAGCATTTTATTGAACTAACAATTTTATGTGCTGGTTGTACTAATTACCGGTTAGATGCAACTCGATATTAGTCAACTCAAAAAAGCATTTTACTGAACCCAAATACGTTCGGCTATTGAATGAAAGCATAAACCAACTCACTCAACAACAGCACATTTGGACGAATGAAATTGAGATTTTTCAGTTACCATAGCCATGGGGTTGGCTCAACACCGCCATGGGGTTCGCCGTATTTAACCCCGCGGCGGGGTTGAGCCAACCGATATTCATTTGGCGACACGATTTTTTTTTTTCAGTGTACTTGTTAAGAAATAAGATCGCCAATGAAGCTGTCAATGTTTCTCATCTTATTACTTGTAAAATTGGGAACAATACATCGAGTGCTTTGAAAACAAAGTTTCGAGATAAATGCTTTTAAAGTTTGAAGTATGCCGCAGCTATATTTAAGCTAGCCGACTGTTAGAATATGTGGTAGAATATGCTCATTCAATTTTTGAAATATTTCAATGAAATTTTGAGGGGGTATAGATAAAAGACGAAACTATCGAATAAGAATATTTTATGATGAACGCGACGAGTTCAACTTTTTAAAAATCGTTTTTAGCGAGATTTACGACTTAAGGCAGTAGTCTGGTCTAGAAGGAGATTTTTGACGTCATTTTTGGGTTGGAATAACTTTTAAACCGTTTAAGTTGTCTCGATGAAATTTTACATATCACATATGAATTTATTGTTCCTTTGAGAATGTATCTACAGTAAACAAAAATTATTTTTAATATTTTCATGTAGGGTTTTATTTTTTTACAACATGGTCCGCCGAAAACCGCCTCAATCGGCGTCCACAATATTGATAACTAATTGACCCAAACCGAAACCCAAACCGAAAACCGCCTTAATCGGCGCCCACGATATATTGATAACTAATTGACCGATCGAGCTTAAATTCTGCACATAACTCCGGTAGCCTCTTTCTGAGAACTGGTAGCAGAATTAGTACTAAAAAAAAATTTGTTACAAAATGGCGACCTGTTAAACTTTGATTAACGATCTTTGATACATTTTCGGGTATTCAACGAGTTATAAAATGTGGGCAAAATCATTGTTCAACTCAATTCTGCTACCAGTCTTCAGAAAGAGGTTACCGAAGGTATGTGCAAAATTTGAACTCGATCGGTCAATTAGTTATCGAGATATCGTGGGCGCCGGATGAGGCGGTTTTCGGTGGACCATGTTGTAAAAAAATAATAAACTACATGAAAATATTTAAAATAATTTTTTTTCAAATGTAGATACATAATTTTCATGAAAATTACATATAGTTTCAATGTTCAAAGTTTGAAGTGCTAAATCATGCTAATGCGATAACAGAACCGCATTTTCCTATTTTTTTCCGATTTTCCAGCGAAAAACAAATGAGAGCGTTTTTCACAAATACTAAATCTACGTATGGAAATCGAATTGAGTTTTTACCGAATAATCAATAGAGTTTCGAATAAAAAGGAACCAAGTTCTGAAAATATTGGCACTTTTAGAGCTTCGCATCGCACATCTTATCACTCTCTTATCGAGCGAACAAGCGAGGGGCTAGCTGGTCGGATTTTCCTTCATCTGCTTTTTCTTTTTCCGCTTTGGTTTCTAATGCGAAGAATCTCTATCGTTGATGCACGACGTCGTTTTGCGCGCTCAAAAACATATCTGAGAATCAAAACGTCGCGTTTAGCACGATTTAGCGCGGAAAAGGGACGTTACTTGACCCCTTTAACGATTCTCAGCCGTCAATAACACTATATATCTGTATACCAGGGCTGAAAGCGCGCAAGCGCGTGACTTGGAATCCGTAGTTTGTTATCAGTGAGCCGGCAGTCGCGCGCGACCCTTCAAACGCGCCGCACGCATCTCTCCCATTTTCGCTTTCTCTCCCTCTCTTTCTCTCTCTCTTTTGGCCTGTCGCATATTTTATGTCTTCTCGCACGTGCACCTACGCAGTGTTCTCTTGATGGTAATTAATGGTGTCTTGATGGTAAACGTGAGAAAAGAACGTTCTAAAAGAGAGACATTTTACGTACGACGAATTGAAAACGTGTTAGTGAGTTCTTGAGTGCACATGAAAAAATAGTGAGAGCAACGATGAGTAAATAAATTCCGTCAATTCATTTTTAATTCATTCGCCTGTCATGCACTGATTTCCGAGATTTTTCGTTCTATTTGTCAAATAATCGGCTGAAGGGTGGAGATAAATAACCGATTGATCCGGAATCACGCAAATTCACAAAAAGAGGATGTAATACATATAAAAAAATTGACTAGTCTTCATTAATCCGCTTTCTGGCACCGATTTGATATCCGTGAAAGAGATACGACTTTACAAAGATTCGGTAGAGGCGTATCGGCAGATGCGAGAATGCGTCTTTATTGATTGATGAGATTAACCACGTGGCAACATGTCGCTCATCGCTTCATAAATTTCGTTGATCACACGTAGACAATGCAAGAGTGAAACAATAAAAAGTATGATAAATTGTGGCAGCTTTCAATAATTTGCGAGTGATTTTTATCGTTTCGATGCTTGTCTGTCAATTTCATTTATCATCGCTTTTATAGTCGTATCATGAGAAAGATCAGTTTAATCGATCAGTTATTATTAAAAATTAATCGGTTCAAAAGTGGAATTTCATTTTCATGCATATTTTGCATCGCCAAAGGTTTACAAGTGATTTATTTGTGCGATAATTATAATCTATTTTGGAAAAACCCAACTTATATTTTTTTAAACTTCAAAATCGAGAAATTCAATGGTTTGACTCTCCGAAATGCTAGTGTAGTGCATTTTCATAAATTTGATTTGTTAATCAGTGAAGCTTCATTTTCGTGCTGAATTTGCAGTGTCGAAGCTTTCGATGTATCTATTTGATAATTCTAATTTAAACCAAAACTTCAATAAACCAATAAAAGTTTCATTTTCGCGAATAATCGATATCGCAAAAACTTCACTGGGGAGAAATTTAATAGTCTAAATATACAAAATTGATACTCGAAAGAAAATCAATTTTAGTGCATTTGTATAGGTTTGGTTTACCCATCGGTGAAATTTTATTTTGGCGTATATTTTGCATTGCCAAAACCTCATAAGCGCTGTATTTATTCCATAATGATAGTTGATTAAAAAAACCGCTGAATTGACCCATAACATTTTCATTTTCGGGAAGAATTTAAAGGAACGGTTTCGAGAAGGATAAATTCGATGGATTGACTTTGAAAAGTAAGGATTGATAGAAGATAAATTTTGGTGCATTTGTGTGCGTTTAGCAATCGGTTGTACAACGATCACCGTCCCCGTCTGTCTGACTGAATCCTGGGTTCTTCCACTTGCGACCTTCAATCGCGCTCGTTCGATCGTTGCATTGAGACGCGTCGTTAAAAAGTTCCGTTTACGATTTCGTCTTTTATCGCTCGTTGTGTATACTCGCGATTTATCTGAGATTCGTAACGCTCTGTCAATTTATCGTGCGCCAAAGCACGTTGAAACGTCAATGGAGTTTGCACTTTTTCTATCGGTATTCGTGACGAAAGTCTCATGGACGCGATGATTTCGCAACGGCGAAAAATATAACCGCCCACACGATGGATTGGTAATTTTTGATGAGGTTTGATGGCAAATTTGACAACGAAAAAGTAGAATAAAACAAGAATAGACCAATCTATAAGATAACTGGAAAATTACATCCAAAAAACGAGTTGGTTGTAGCAATAAATAAAATGGTAGCGCCAACCAGCAATGTTTGTAATATATGCTTCAGACAACCAGTGGGTTGGGGCAACCATTTTTGGTTGGTAAACTCAGTTGCAGCCACAACCACGTGTTTCGTGGTTGTCGTTACCAATTAGTTGGTGTGTGTCACGACTCTAAAAATTGTTGACCCAAGCATTTTAGTAGTCGAAGCAACCAATTTTTTTTTGATACTATCATTTCCCTCTCTTCATAAAACCAAATAATTTGTAGGTGAAACCAATTTATTCATTGGTCACAGCTAATTCATCAACGATATGAAGAAAATATACTATTAGGAATAAAATCTTTCACTACTTGAAAATACAGATTCAAATTTGCCGGCAAGGGAAAATTTATTTTGTTTATGAAATTATTGTCTTCATGAACACTCTTCTCGCTAATTCAATATGCAAGGGATATGGAGGAACGTTATGTGCCATGAAAAATGTTTAGAACATCGAAATGGTGGAGAGATATCGCAAAGCATGAAACATGAAATAGATAAATCCTTTGAAAAGCTCAATCTTAATGAACATTCCGATAAATTTCGTCGTGAGGTCAGGATACCTCCAAAAGCTTCCCATACATATAGGCTTCCGCGTCTTCCGTAATCATGTCACTAATAACAAAGACAGAGCAAAAAATGGTTCGGCAACAAATTGAAGCAAAAGCCATTTTTGTTGTATTTGAAGGACAAAACTTCAAATTCATCCGATTTGACGCGCTTCAATGACCTCCTTAATTTAACCGATATTCAGTTACAAACCAAAATAGTAATCGAAGACAATGACAAAGAACTTCAGGAATTGCGTTTAAACTCGAACATTTTTTCGAATCTATCAAGAGCCGCGATAGCGACTCGAGACAAGTACATTTACCTAACCTTACCGACTCGAGGAGCTTCCAGCGGACTCTCTATACAGCAAGGATCTTGCTTATAGACAAGAGTACATCTATATTGAAAAAATGATTTTTTCGATTATACTCGAAATATACGGTGTAGAAAATTGTTTAAACACACGTATTGTTCATTATTTTTTTGTTTTTCCATCGACACCCAAATGAATGGTACAGGTGTTTGCATATGGAAGATATCGAATTTATATTGTTATTTTCCCAATATTACGATGATCATGGTTTTTCTCCTTCCTCGATTTTTCGCAAAACGAATTCCCACTGCACGAGCCAATCCCAATCACTGATTCAATTTTCATGCTCAGTGATTGGCCCGTGGTCAGACGATAAAGCGAACACACAGAAATATATCTTCGCACCATCTAACAACCAATTAAACAACTAAAATGCGGCTACTAGGCTAAGCGCTAATTACACGAAACGATGAAGCAAACCCACGGTCGGTATATACGACCGTGAGCGAACCAAACAGAAACATACGCATCATCATGTATAACCTAAAAAATAAATATCGGTGTAGCAGTGTTCCTGAGTAACTCTTTATTTACTAATTGCAGTGTCGATTTTATTTATTTGATTATAAAACGTGCATCGAGTTAATATGTATGGGTCAAAATTCTGCAAGGCAGCATGCGTTTGGGCCTCATAGTCGACGATTGTTTTGTAACTTTAGGGACACATAGTACAGTAATAACAAATGAGAAATATTCATCGAAGATTATGTTTTTTTCTGTAGTTTCCATCACTCTTCGATGCTACCTTCTAAAACAGTTTTTTTAATGCCTAAAATACATAGAATAAAGCACACAATAATAAATATTTCAATCTTCTTATTCAAAAAGCCATCAGTAGTGTGAAAAAAGTCTTTTATATGCTTTCATTGAAGCTTTCGATGAAACCAGTGGATCAGCTGCCTCCGCAGACTCCATTGACTTCTCAATTTTATGATTTGGAGAGGTAAACCTAAAAATACATATTACAAAGAAGACAATAATAGATCTTAAAATCAATCCTACAGTCAAAACTATCTGTATTATAGAAAAAAGCATGTTATACCTTGCGATAGAGTGTTCGATGCAACTCCACAGCTGCATCTTTGAACTGCTGTCTCTGCAGTCTCCCTTACCTCTTTGAAGGCCTTTCAGGACAAACTATTTTTCTTTCCATCAACATTCACAATGAATTATTAAAATATGTACTATAAGCATATACCACAAACATTAAACAATAAAAAAATATATCAGCGGCATTGAGTGAGAAAACGTTTTCAATATTAGATTTTCACAAATGATAGTTTAATCGTTGTAAATTTTTTTTCCCGTTTCTTCCGTTTATAAAAACTAATAGTCTTTTCTATAATTTGTTCTTTTGAAGCAAATCACAATAAATAAGCAAAGCAAATTATTCGACGCAGCAATTGGAAAATCGACTGTCCAAAACACGGACGAAACTTCAATAAGGACCCAGTTCATAACACCGCGAATTTAAATAAATCCCTAACTTAAAAGTTAAATTATTTTTTATCTCATCGATAGCCTGGTTCCTGCTGAAGATATTGACATCATTTTTATGTCGTTTTATACTTACATGACGAAGAAAATTCACTATATGTCACTTGTCGCAACTAGTGGGTTTCGTTTAGCACTGCCCAGGGCTAGGAAACGCTCGTGTTAAACCACCCCCAAAAACACCAAAAATGGTGTACAAAAATTGGAGACAAGTACATTCACGAAAGTATCTCTAGTTCAGTCTTCTTACAAAAAGTTGTGAAATATATAGACATGAAACTCACAACACGCATTGCGAAACACATGTAGTTTCCCAATGTAACGTTAACTGTGCAATCATGATTTTTCGGGGCAGAATCGAAATAAAAAAATTCGATAAAATCTTAACGGTGAAAATTTAAAAAATAGTGAAATCAAGTGAAAATTGTTAACGAAGAGAAATAATCAATGAAAAAAAGAATAAAAAAAATAAAAAGTACTTGGCGAGTTCGTTTTTAACGGACGATAAGTAAAAACAGTTTTTTAGTGAACTGGTGAATACCAGAATGTCACTATGTTCTCAGTGAACAAACTCGCCAAGTACTTTTTATTTTTTTGTTTCTTTTTTTCATTGATAATTTCTCTTTGTTAACAATTTTCACTTGATTTCACTATTTTTTAAATTTTTACCGTTAATATTTTATCGAATTTTTTTATTTCGATTCTGCCCTTAAAAATCATGATTGCACAGTTAACGTTTCATTGGGAAACTACATATGCTTGGCAATGCGTGTTGTGAGTTTCATGTCTATTTATTGAGTGAGGTTCGATCCTACACAATCCTCGTCCCACACAAGGGTCGTCCTACACAAAACGTCCTTCACCATTATTTGATCGTCCTACACAAACTTACAGCCCAACATATTCGTCCTACACAATTATTTGAACGTCCTACGCGAAATTATGGCTCAACATATTCGTCCTACACAAACTTATAGTCCAACGTATTCGTCCTACACAAACTTACAGTCCAACTTATTCGTCCTACACAAACTTATAGTCCAACATATTCGTCCTACACAAACTTATAGTCCAACATATTCGTCTTACACAAACTTATAGCCCAAGATTATCGTCCTATACAAAATTATAGCCCAAGATAATCTTCCTACACAATCATTTGAACCTTCTATAAGATCGTGTAGGTCGTTCAAATGATTGTGTAGGACAATTATCTTGGGCTATAAGTTTGTGTAGGACGATTATCTTGGGCTATAAGTTTGTGTAGGACGATAATCTTGGGCTATAAGTTTGTGTAGGACGAATATGTTGGACTATAAGTTTGTGTAGGACGAATATGCCGGACTATAAGTTTGTGTAGGACGAATATTTTGAGCTATAATTTCGTGTAGGACGTTTAAATAATTGTGTAGGACGAATATGTTGGGCGTAAGTTTGTGTAGGACGAATATGCTGATTTATAAGTTTGTGTAGGATGAATATGTTGAGCCATAATTTCGTGTAGGACGAAAATGTTGGGCTGTAAGTTTGTGTAGGACGATCAAATAATGGTGTAGGACGTTTTGTGTAGGACGACTCTTGTGTAGGACGAGAATTGTGTAGGATCGAACCTCACTCTTATTCATTTCACAACTTTTTGTAAGAAGACTGAACTAGAGATACTTTCGTAAATGTACTTGTCTCCAATTTTTGTACACCATTTTTGGTGTTTTTGGAGGTTAATTATATAGATTGTTTTTTCTGGGTCACACGACTCGACCGTTATCAGTTATCAGTCCTAAAAATCGATCCAACTTTTGTTTATCCTCCTCTCGTCTATGAAATATATTCTCCACCAGTCGACGTAAAACGCAAGAGGCGAGCACACACACGTCTCGACAAAGTTTCAATTTATCGCGGGAAATATCTCAGGAACTCTCACGCACTGCACCGCGACACGAGAGAAACGATTCAATTTTTTTTTCTACACGTAAATTATTTATGCCGCTCAACGACCTACTTGTTTCAGCGAAGACTCACCCGTCTGTGAATGTACTTCGAATCAAGTTTATTTTATATTTCGTGTTAATCGAAACTTGAGATATTTAACCCTTCGCCGTCTACCTATATTTTTGACTACGTCGGATGATATCATCATCGGCTATTTTTAATCCACTTAAGAGTATTATAAAATTCCAAAAAAATGCAGGGAATCAGTTTTAGGTCTCTTCGCAATAGTCCAACCGTTTTTATTCCAAAGGAAATTTATAAACAATGCAAAACAGACATAATCGATAAGAAGTGGCAAAGTCAGATATCACGATATCGTCTATGGTAGACGGCGGAGGGTTAAGCAACAGTTGATAAAAAATATCATCGATGCGATCTAACACATTTTTTAGTTCGATCTTGAGTCAACTCTATAGTTCCAGGTTCAACTGAAATAAAAGTTAGTTCATTGAACATAAACTATCAGTATTGATATTTTGTATGATTTTTGAGTATCGATTCTTGGAAACGAGTCAATAAATGCATTCACTTGAAAGTACCGTGAATATAGTTGTGCCCAACAAAGATCGGTTCATGGATTATATTGACTTGGATTTTTCGAACGATTTAGTTCTTTTCATTTTTTCGGCCGTTATCCAAATTTTCATTTCACATTCAGAAAATTAGTCTGCAGGACTTAGGTGACACTTTTACTCGTTTATCAGGGAAACAGAGGGTAGAAAGTACCATCGGCCTCTGGTAATATATAATCCAAGCGTGTAAACAGGCAGGATCCAATTACACGAGCTTGTGGTGTACAGGGAAGGGGGGGTCCGTCACCTCTAGCCTCAGGCTAAATTCAAGTGCTTCCTGCACTGTAAAAAAATTTTGTATTAAATTAAATAAAAAAATATGAAGTTTGTACGCATCTACAGTAAATTAAATTTCATATACATTTTCAACCATTTTTATATACGAAGACATTAATTTTCAATGCTTACTCTTTTAATTTTAATATACAAATATTAAATACCATTTATATTAATTCCGATTTCGTATACTTGTTGTTGAAATTTCATATACTTTTGTATATTAAATTTGATAACATTTTTTATAGTGCGGTGCTCACACTGGTAGTCGATTCTGCTTGGACTTGTTTATGCTTATGTGTATTTCACTACAAACTACCTAGCGATAAAGCTTGACTTGAAACAACGTCCCGCTGCAGGCATTTTGTGCCGTTACGGCGAGCTGAATCACCCCCCATTGCGACGCCCTTCAATTGCCAAATAATCCAGCCGATCAAATGTTCAAGAGATTTTTTCCGCTATCTTAATATTTTTTTCTACATGTTAATATTTATATTAAAACCGACTCGACTGAAAAAATACCTAAAACTAAATTGTTTTGTTTATATCCTCTTCATTTGTTTATAAAGGACCAGGGATCATTTTATCGCGAGTATTCAGAGAACTTTTGAGTTACAACTATTCAATGCCCTAGTAAATGTTCCCCATTGAAAGTTTTAGGCATCCGATGGCAAAATTGGATTAAAGTTCCTCGAAAAACATATACCACAAAGTCAATTTTTTCTTATGTAAAAGTGCCTGGTTGTTGATTTATGCTAATTGAGATGCTAGTTGGATCATTCAAATTATTTTTTCCCGGTAATATTCTGTCTATATTTACCTCAGCCAAGAGGTTGCCAACCCTTATCGACACTCTGAATAAATGTCACGTGACCATAATATCAGCAGCACCCTTGGCGCCATGGCTGCCGCTTTTTCGAGGAATGGAAGGCAAGTTGGAGGATGGGGGTGGGGGTTAAGTATAAGGATGGAGGAGACGAAAGGAGCCAAAAGTGAGGGTGAAAACCCAAGAGAAAGAGGGTAGATGGTAGTAGAGGGTTCGGGAATCGAGCGAGTCTACGTGAGTCGGCTGTCCAAAGTACGTAGCTTTACAAGAGTGTATGGGGTGTTCTCAGTGAGTTGAACCATCGCTTGACCCCCAATCCTCTAGGATACAGTTCATGATTTTTTCTACGATTATATCGAGGTAAGAAAAACGCTAATTTTTTTTTCCAATTCTTTTTAGTCGGCCGTTTTCACTTCAATATAATTCCGTTTCCTACAGCAAGAATACTGTATTTTTAAAATTGCCAAAATTGTCTTAAATCTCTAATTTTAAACATAATTCATATGTTATGACATTGTTGCTACTTTTCTATCAGATTTTTTTTCCACATAATTTGTTTGTCTAAAACAAAATTTCGTCGGCATGAGACAGAATGGGCCCAACCGATTTTTGTATATCATTATATTAAAATATAAATTTATAAATAAATAGATAAATCAATAAATCTAAATATCTTTAAAAAATTAAGAAATTGAAATTACATTTTAAAAAAGTTTATGAAAAGATAGATTGAATTTTGCATTTTGGCTTATAACTTATTCTAAATCTTATTCTCAAATTCACTAATCTCGTTATAAAATCGTAGAAAGAGTCATGGCAATAATATCCAAGCGTGAGAGGTTAAAACACTAATTCAGTTGACTTGAAAAACCCTCTGTATATATGTTCGGAAAGGCAGAGACAATGAGTGAGAGAAAAGAGCATTGTTCTCGCTCCTATGGGCTCTCGAAGGATCTTGTAACGTTGAGACGTGTTCCTTTCGTTTTTATTTCCCCTTCGCTATCGCCTCGTCGCTTGTATGTGCACACTCACAAACACACACACACACACACGGGAAATATTTTTTTTTATCAAGGTAAGATCGTGAAGGCTCGTGCGGATCCGGTTGGGTAGATGATCGTCGGGGATAGACCCTGCTGAGGCAGCGATTTTTTGCTCTCACAGCGCGACAATCTTCTTCTGTTTTAACATTACACCGAAGCCTCTCGAATTCCTGGCCATATATTTAAATTTTATTTTTACTACATCGATGAATTTTCAATAGTTGACAAATTTTAAAGATTAGACAAGATGGAAAAAAATCGTTTCTCGGATTCCATGAATTGAAAGTTACGCCATTGATTCTATCGATTTTCGATATCTATAACGTGGACATCCAGATGGAAAGTATCAAGAAGAAGAAGAACAAGAGAAATAAAGTTCTAATTCGTTTTATTGAACATGCCCTCACGTCGATCGTTTTGGGCCAATTGAACGTGAAAAAAATTGCTAATGGCTATCCCAGCGCTTGTTATTTTTCTTACGGGCGCGTTCGACCCTGTCGAGAAAGGCAACCACGCGTAACTCTACTCCCCATGTGGTGTCGCGGAAGTCGACCGTCAGGGGGATGATAGAGAGGAAGAGAGAAGCTTTTCGGAGTCGTCGGCACAGTTCATCCTATACATACACGAAAGAGGCCTTGTGCAGATGGCGGTGCGAAATAATACTAACACACATATAGCGTGTGATATTGATTTTTCGTACCTACCCTCTTTTTTTCTCCCTCTGTCGCGATATCTCTCTGGATCTGGAGATACGATCTTATTTACTGGATGATTAGGACAGTATGTGCTCCAATAAAAACCTCGTGTCTGTGGTAACTCGTAGTAATTGCTCGTATTAAATTTAATAATATACCAACGGGAAGTAAGCTTTCATCTCGTTGCATGCCTTTCGCTCTCTAATTCTGTGGAATCTAGGAAAATTGGTCCCCGGAAAATTGGTCCCGGAAAATTAGTCCCTGGAAAATTGGTCCCCAGAAAATTGGTCCTTCGGAAAATTGGTCCCGGAAATTTGGTCCCTATTATAGATTAAAAGGTCGATTGAACTGTATCATTCGAATGAAGATAACTCTTTTAAATTGTGAGATGCATAGGACGGATCTATGAAAAAATAGGACACGAAAAAATACCCGCTGAAAAAGTACCCGATAAAAAAAGTACCGGCGGAAAAAATATTCTTTTTTCTTAAACCCAAAAAAACGACAAAAACTCTGCAACGGAGATATCTATTCTAGTAGCCAAATTCAATTTCTTTTTTTTTCTCAAACCTAAAAAAAGACAGAAACTCTGCAACGGGGATATATATTCTATTAGCCAAATTCAATTTCTTTTTTTTTATCAAACCCAACAAAAACGACAGAAACTCAAACTCAGCCAAATGCAATTTTTTGTATCAAACCGTAGGGTGCGTGCGTCCATGGGATACGTGGATTTTTCGGGTGGGTTAGAATCATAGGGTGTTGTGCGTGCGTCTGTGGGGTCCGTGCGTCTGTGTGGTGCGTGCGTCCGTGGCTGCGTGCGTCCGTGAGGTGATTCGAATGATACAGTTCAATCGCCGATTTAACCGATAATAGGGACCAAATTTCCGGGACCAATTTTCCGGGGGACCAATTATCCGAGGACCAATTTTCCGGGGACCAATTTTCCGGGACCAATTTTCCGGGGACCAATATTCCTGCTACCAACTCTGCGGCGATGAAACGGTTTTGTATATAGGTCTGGAAATGAAGCTGAATTTCGGTGGTGGGGGTAAGCACCAGTACTGCTAATTTTACTGCTAACACCGCAAGTTGCGCTAGGGTGGAGGGATGTCGTATGGGACGAAAATAAAAACAGGTCTTCCTTCTTCTCGCTCTCTCGCTCTTTCTGCACGGTGTTTTTTCTCACGTCAAGAGAGAGCGAGAGAGACGAAAGAGCTGCTTCTATCTTCATCCTACACAACATCCCTCTACCCGCAGCGCATCTTGCGGCGAAAATAGGCATGCAAAAAGTTAGCAGTAGTTGCCTACCGCCACCATGGTCTTTTCCAAACCTAAATATTAAACCGTGGGCGACAACGCCTTCCATATAGCCCCATGCCCTCTCCCGCCTTTTTCTTTCATTTTACGCACTATAAAATTACAGAATTTCCTCTTTGCGCTTTCGTCGTCTATTACACCTTTCTCTTTCTCGTTTCATAATAACGATAAGCTCAAGTCTTAAAATTACCCCACGCCCGCAAAAGCTCTGACAAATTTTTAGGCACTCACTCAATTATGACGGAAGGTGCCCATTAAAATTGCGATCTTGTCCACGTCGGATGTCCCTCCGGTCCCAGATCTCAGAAACCTGTGCGCGGAACTGGATCTCCTTTATAGGATAGTTGCATATGGTCGTTATCTCTATGTTCACGAAGTTTAAATCCAAACAGATGCTGTGAAATAACATTTTTTGAAAAAAAATAGCCACTTTCAAGCAAAAAAAAAACTTTTTATAACCATATGTAGTTGAAACTTGGAAGTTTATGACCGAATTTTTTTCTCACTTACAGAATTTCTGTATATGATTGTAAACAAATGGCTCACCAAGTTTATAATTTTTGTACAAAAGCAACATTTTTAACAAAAAAAAAACACTATTTTCTCACTAACAGAATTTCTATATATGATTGTAAACAAGCGCATACCACTTTCACGTGAAGCATAGACCAGAGGGGTAACACTGATCACTAGAATCGAAACGCAAAGTGGCATCTTTTTTAATGCCAAATTTCATGACTCGTGGTGGTAGTAGTCTTCTGCTCGCGGTAAAGCATATATGTATACGAGAACAACTAGCGCCACGTACAGAGTGACAAAGGAATTAAAAAATCGAACAGAATGCGTAGCACTTTGAGATAGCGATGCCCACTCCCCTGGCATAGACATACAAAATGCTGGTATGCGTTTCCCCTGGTGGCCGGTTTTGCAAGTAACATTTGCCGGTCTGAGCGCGCCAAATTCAAAACCCATATAATATTTTAAGCAATGAAATTTTATTCACTTTTTTTGTCATCGAGAAATATATCAAATATTCTAATGTAATGACCTGGGAAAATGTAAGTGGAGTAATTTGGTTGAGGACAGAATAGCAGTTTTTTTAAAAATTGACTCATTCTACTTACATTTTCCCAGGTCATTACCTACATTAGAATATTTAATATATTTCCCGATGACAAGAAAGTGAATAAATTAAGGTCTAATTTTTGAACGAAGGTACCACTTTAACGCGAAGGTTTTTTGTTTAAATATATATTAGACTGCCTAAAAAAAAAATTTTTTTTCATGCATGCAAGATTTTCGTGCTTTTCACCATATGCGTAGACAGCCGAAAAGTGACTCTTTTATGACAGCTAAGAGCCTGTTTTTGGCTATCCACGCATATAGTGAAAAGACACTCAAATCTACCATGGGAAAAAAAAGATCGTGTGCAACGCGGGCCAGAGATTCGTCTTTTGTCTCGCGTGGTTGCGGTCCTCGCTTCGCTCGTTGCGGCAAACTTCACGCCCGACAAAAAGACTTATCTCTGGCCCTAGATGCACAAAATACTATTTTTCGATGTCCTACTTCATGAAGCCATAGTTTATAACATAATATTGAACCTCGTAAAAGGAAATCGTCGTGTGATTTTTTTAAGCGGTGGCGCATTGAGTTTTTGTATTCGCTATTTGCTTAACACGTAAGAAATCCAATTTTAACGGTTGAAAGGAGATAATAATTTTTCTATACAATGGCCCGAACTCTGTATGGCAGTGTTTGACCACTTATATGTTTGCTTCAAATCGACGCGTCTTCGAAAATTTTTAAGCGCAAAACGTGGTTTTTCACATTTTCGAAAAATGGGTACCTAGGATAAATGGCCAGTTCCCTCGACTGGGCCACGGTTAAATGTTGAATAAAATCTGTTAAATACATGATATACATTAAATTTATTCAATTTTATCATGCCTAATGTGCCTTTCTATCGGAAAAATAAAATTATCAACAATTTTTATAGAAATTTTTTCGCGTGGAAAAAAATATTTTTTTTCACCCATGCGAGATTTTCGTGCTTTTCACCATATGCGTAGACAGCCGAAAAGTGACTCTTTTCTGACAGCTAAGGGCGAAAAGAGCCCCTTTTTTGCTATCCACGCATATACTGAAAAGCACGAAAATCTCCCATGGGGAAAAAAAAAGATCGTGTGCAACGCGGGCCAGAGATTCGTCTTTTGTTTCGCGTGGTTGCGGCCCTCGCTTCGCTCGTTGCGGCAAACTTCACGCTCGACAAAAAGACTTATCTCTGGCCCTAGATGCACAAAATACTATTGTTTTGATAAATACTATTTTTACATTGAACATTTCCATGCGCCCGGTTTTGATCTTTTAAAAATAGTATTCGTTCATTGAATTCTTGTTTTTGTTTAAACAATTATTATCCATTCGAGTTATTAAGGGTCTGTGAAGGTGTATCAACTGACGTGTAATGTTAGTTAATCCACTTTCAAAAAATTTCCTACAACACACCGATTCGAAGAACACATATAAGTTGTCGCTATCATATAGAGTACCGTCCGTTGTATAGAAAAATTACTGTCTCCCTCCAACCGTTAGAATTGGATTGCTTACATGTTAATCAAATGGCGAACACAAAAACTCAGTGCTTCACTGCTTAAAAAAAAGTGCGCGGCAATTTCCTTTATAAATTTCAAGATAAAACTCGCATCCGTTTACTAATGCCAAGTCTTTTATAGTTTTTTTCTAACGAATTTCGAATTTTATAAATGTATTAAATTCAAAATTTCATAAATTTGATCTAATAAATTTAATCTAATTAATTTAATTAAATAAATTAAACATATTTGATTATTTAATTAATTTAATAAATTTACTAAATTCAAAATTCGTTTAAAAAAACGATATATAATAAATCAGAGAACTGTTGAATACGAAAAATACGATATTTAAGAATTTTTACCCTACACGGAAAGAATTTCTTAATCAATTTTACTGTGAAATCACAGTAACGGCGGGACGTACCAATAATTATCCAAATTTTTAGGGAATAAAACGTAAATTTTCATGGAAATAAGTCAGAATTTACTGTCGTGTGGCGTAAATTTGAAATGTTTTCAAGGATTTTTACTGAAAAATCAGTAAATTTAATCCGAACTACAATCATTACTACAATAAGTTTAAAAAAGTACTTGATATACATGCAATTTTTAAGTGCGTATTGTAAAATTTTCGCGTGTCTCGTAAGAATTTTAAAAAGCATACATTTTTCTTCCGTTTACCGGAGTTTTTCCGTT
This sequence comes from Alloplasta piceator, assembly GCA_946863875.1. Taxonomy (NCBI): domain Eukaryota; kingdom Metazoa; phylum Arthropoda; class Insecta; order Hymenoptera; family Ichneumonidae; genus Alloplasta; species Alloplasta piceator. Next base: position 17,429,495 of record OX333078.1, read on the forward strand.
TCTCCACATCCAGATAGAGACATGTAGCTCATATTGGCATCATGATGCAATCATCTATGACGTATAGAATAACACACAGTCGTGTGTCGCTTATGAGTGCTCACCTTTAAGGCATATTTGCATCGTATGATGATTGACAATGACACATCATATGGGGCTCATATGGCAGTCACGGCGTGACGAAATTGTGGTGCTCATATGAAGCTCATATAGAAGTCACACCGTGGTGAAATTGGTTGCACTCATATGAAGCCCACATGACCGTCGAGATGTGAAGTTTTATTGTAATTATTGTAATTTTCATATGGTTTTTGGTAAAAATTTCTAGTGCTTGCAAAATTTTTTATAATGTATATTTTTTTATTTACATAGCTTCTGAACCGGTTACATTAAAAAAAAAATTTTAAATACCCAATATCATTATTTCAATTTCTTCTGTCTCCAGTGGGATTCGAACCTGCGACCTGCCTATCTATCCTACCTAACAATGTAACACGCTACCTATTATGCTACCGAGTACTTATGAATTTTCTTTACTTATATGATATATCAGTGGTGATACGCCAGGGAAAACGAGTCACATTTGAATATTTTATATATACAGTTAAAAATGAAAGTAATTAATAAATTAAGAATTTCAAAAAATAGAAATTAGATATTCGTGAAAGTCAATTTCTTGGTTTTTTTTGCAGTTTCGCGAATTCGAATATCTCAATCGAAGCTATAGGGAAATTTGTAGAATTCAAAATAGGGGTTCTATTTGATAACAAAAATTATGAAAAATAGTGCAACTTTTGTAAAAGTTTGTTTGCTTCTATGAAACTGAAATATAAAACAAAAAAATTAGTTAAAATAATTTTTTTTTAAATAAATAAAAACAAATTTAAAAAATTCAATATGGTCATTTGCAAAAATTCTCAGATGTTGGTGAACATTATTAACTTTAATGAATTTTTTGGACTTGCAAGCTGAGAGGCTTGTCACAACATGCTGTCATTTTTCAGTGATTTTGCAGCCGTCGTATTGCGCTCATCGAATGTATCACTAAGAAACATGCATGTCGCCGTCATATTGCGCTCATCGAATGTATAACTGAGAAACACGCATATCGCCATCATATTGAATGCATGGCATGTATACTTTCAATGCTAGCCTAGTGAATACACCAAAAAAATCATTGAATGGCTTTCATATGATATCCATCTGCAAATATTCATTGCAGAATTTGAATTTCCCAGCTTATGAGTTCATCTTGTAGTCAACGGATGATGCATTTGTAAACGACATGATGAGATCGAAATGTTTTGTGAATTCATCAAACTCAATGAACTCATGGGCATGCATCACAACATGTAGCCAATATAAATGGAAAATTTGCTTCATCAAATGTATACACGACGTGATAATCATGGCTGTCTATCTGGGCAGTAAAAATCGTCAGGGCTAGGTCAACACGCGTGCTCTATGACTATAGTAAAAATTACGCTATGCGCTTGAATTTTTTAATTTCTGAAGTCGAAATATGCTAAATCAGTGGCAAATTATACTTTTGGGTACACTTGTCCCGACCTTCACATTTTTACAGTGATTTTTACCATGATTTCACAGTAAAATTTATTAAGAAATTCTTTCCCTGTACTAAAAGACTTGGCATTAGTAAACAGATGCGAGTTCCAGCTTGAAATTTATATCGTGACTTCTCAGATATATACAAAACATGAAAAAAATTGTTCCGCTGAATTAAACCCCCAAAAACACCAAAAATGGTGTACAAAAATTGGAGACAAGTACATTTACGAAAGTATCTCTAGTTTAGTCTTCTTACAAAAAGTTCTGAAATAAATTGACATGAAACTCACAACACGCTTTGCCAAGCACATGTAGTTTTTAAATGTAACGTTAACTTTGCAATAATGATTTTTGGGGCGGAATCGAAATTAAACAATTCGAAAAAATCTTAACGATAAAGATTTTAAAAATAGTGAAATCAAGCGAAAATTATCGACAAAGAGAAATTATCAATCAACAAAATAATCAAAAAAATAAAAAGTACTTGGCGAGTTTTTTCACTGAGCACATAGTGACATTCTTGTGTTTACCTGTTCACTAAAAAAACCATTTTAACTAATCGTCCGTTAAAAATGAACTCGCCAAGTACTTTTAATTTTTTTGATTATTTTGTTGATTGATAATTTCTCTTTGTTGACAATTTTCACTCGATTTCACTATTTTTAAAATTTTTACCGTTAAGATTTTTTTGAATTGTTTTATTTTGATTCCACCCCGAAAATCATGATTGCAAAGTCAATGTTACATTTGAAAACTTCATGTGCTTGGCAATGCGTGTTGTGAGTTTCATGTCAATTTATTTCACAACTTTTTGCAAGAAGACTAAACTAGAGATACTTTCGTAAATGTACTTGTCTCCAATTTTTGTACACCATTTTTTGTATTTTTGGGGGTGATTTGTCATCTTTTTGCAAAGTGTTTTCAGTCAGTTTTTCAATTTTACATAATTCATAATTCCATTCAATTATATAATTTAATATTATTTCTAATTTCATGTAATTATATTATTTTTATATCATTCATAATTTCGCTTGTCCGAAGGACTGCAAAAATTATATTTTAGTAACTAAATCATCCATCGGTGCGAGAAAGAATCATAAACCTCATTATAGATAGAATTTTTATCTGTGTGCGTAAGTAAAATGCTATGAAAACTGAAATTCATGGTTTTTTCATAAATTACCATGAATAATAAAGGATTATACGTCTCATAACCGATAGTCCTCTTTTTAAGTAGGTTATGATATCTAATCCGTATCTAAATTTCTGTTAAACCATTTATTGGATTAAAAAACAAAAAAAAATATTCTCGTCTTTGGTGTTTTGCGAACAGCTTTTTATCTAGATTTTAGTATTACCTGCAAGAATCTACAAAGATGTATATAATATTATATTATTTATTTCATTTGAATATATAATTTTCATGTAATTATAATAATTTGTTTGTCCGAAAGACTACACAAGTGATATTTGAAACAAAAACATCCATCGATGAGAGAGAAAATCATAAACCTCAATAAGTATAGTATTTTCTCCATTTGGCAGTGAACAAAATGCTATTGTCCATTGCGCAGTTAACAAAATGCTCTTGTCCATTGCGTAGCAAACAAAATTCTTCATTGCGCAATGGACAAAAAGTATTAATATTGACGTTGACAACTTTTTTTCAACTAACATCAAGAGTGGGATTCTGGATACAAAATCTTCCATCGATGAGTAAAAAAATTATAAACCTCATCATGGATCGAATTTTGACCAGTGCGTAGCGAACAAAATTTGTACTATAAGAACGAAGATTGATATTAATGATATTAAGTATGATATTAAATTGTATAATATAAAATTTTTCTGCCAGATCACTATAAATTCTGAATAAATTTTTCTGACAGATCACAATAAAGTCTAAATGAATTTTCCCGATAGATCGCAGAAAATTCAAAATTATTATATTCCACCAGCACAAATCACTACACCAAGGTTTTCGGTACGAAATGTAAATATTCTTTTTGAATTTTAATTGATTGATCAAATCATTTTATCGGCGCTTATAAACGCTGTTTCTATTTACGATGTGTGTCGTCAAAGCACCGTTAGAAATAAAGTATTTTTTAATAATTACCCAGCAAACACAGTTCCGAAATAGTTACGAAAATGTTACGTAACGTGTGTTACATCGGACATAACATTTATGTCACAAACTCCGTGAATGAAGCAGAGTTTGTTCTCAAATATGTCATCCTATAAACAAGTCACAGATACGAAGAAATAATAATGAAATAAACTCATACCCAAGATGTAACATATTCAGCTCATAGATGTAACAAACTCATCACATAGCCATAACAAACTCAGATAATAGATGTAACAAACTCAGATCATAGTTGTAACAAACTCAGCTCATTGATGTAACTCCTACGAAACGAAATGTAACCCTGGTGCATAATACTCGTAACAATGATGTCAATGTGATTTCGTGGTTACAGGTAATTTACGTATATACATATTTTATGAACAAATTACAAGAAATGTATATATTTCCAACCTACATATTAGGTTGCAGTTTTATTTTTATTTTAACATTTGAAGAGTACATTTTAATTATAATTTATAATTTTTGTAGAATACCTACAAATATGATGTATCGCCGACCATTTGAGGTACCAAATGAACAATTTTTTGGGACTAGTTAGAACCCTCAAGGTGCACCGGTGTCCTGAAAAGCCTAGTTTTGAGTTTTTATACTCTACGCTAATAAACTGCTGGCGACGTCTCATTTCCTTTGTAAACTTTTTCCCACGGGATGAGCGTGGCACATTTTGATTAAAGTCAAAATTGTGACCAGGACAATGCCTGGAAAGTTCAAAATAGGCTAACAATTTCAAAGCAGGCCTTCAACTCTGAAATAAAGAGCAGAAAACATGTGTCATGCTCATCTCATGGGAAAATGAGTTACGAAGGAAATGAGACGTCGTAGAACAAAATCTGTCTATCAATTCTTTCTGAATCATGCGCAGAGTATAAAAACTCTAAGCTAAGTTCTTACACAGAGTGTAAAAACTCAAAACTGGGTTCTTACACTCTGCGCATGATGCCGAAAGAATTGCTAGATAGATTTTGTTCTACGACGTCTCATTTCCTTCGTAACACTTTTTCCTATGGGATGAGCGCGGCACATTTTGATTAAAGCCAAAATTGTGATCAGGACAATGTCTGGAAAGTTCAAAATAGGCTAACAATTTAAAAGCAGGCCTGCAACTCTGAAATAAAGAGCAAAAAACATATGCTGTGCTCATCTCATGGGAAAACGAGTTACGAAGGAAATGAGACGTCGTAGAACAAGATCTGTCTATCAATTCTTTCTGAATCATGCGCAGAGTGTAAAAACTCAAAGCTAGGTTTTTACACAGAGCGTAAAAACTCAAAGCTAGGTTTTTACACAGAGCGTAAAAACTCAAAACTGGGTTCTTACACTCTGCGCATGATTCCGAAAGAATTGCTAGATAGATTTTGTTCTACGACGTCTCATTTCCTTCGTAACACTTTTTCCTATGGGATGAGCGTGGCACATTTTGATTAAAGTCAAAATTGTGACCAGGACAATGCCTGGAAAGTTCGAAGTAGGCTAACAATTTCAAAGCAGGCCTGCAACTGAAATAAAGAGCAAAAAAAATGTGCCGTGCTCATCCCATGGGAAAATGAGTTACGAAGGAAATGAGACGTCGTAGAATAAAATCTGTCAATTCTTTCTGAATCAGCCGCAGAGTGTAAAAACTCAAAGCTAGGTTTTTACACAGAGTGTAAAAACTCAAAACTGGGTTTTCACACTCTGCGCTTGATTCAGAAAGAATTGCTAGATAGATTTTGTTCTACGACGTCTCATTTCCTTCGTCACACTTTTTATTATGGGATGAGCGCGGCAAATTTTTATTAGAGTCAAAATTGTGACCAGGACAATGCCTGGAAAATTGAAAATAGGCTATCAATTTCAAAATAGGCCAGCAACACAGAAAGAAAGGGCAAAGAGAAATTAAGCGAACGTGCAACGCGAATAAGGTTATAAACCAAGTAAGGGAAATTCCTGGGTGTTTTTCCATCACGGCAAATACCCATATAACTCATTTTTTTCTTTTAAATAAAGGGATCACATTAAACTTACCTCTTGCAATGTATGCTGTATTATTCTGGTTTATTCTGTATTACGCTGGATTATTCGATATCACCTCCTTGTACTTTACACTCACATATTGTTTACGTTCCTTAATCGACATAACCTTAAAATGATTGAAGACATTTTTCGTAATATATGATACGTATATGATGCGGATTTGTTACAAGAAACGACTTGTGACATTTATGTCACACATTATACATATTTGCTACGTAGCCTATACTACGAGATTGTAATATCACCAATGTTCTATAATTGTTACGGATTTGTTACAAGAAATGACTTGTGACATTTATGTCACACATTTTACATATTTGCTACGTAGCCTATACTACGAGATTATAATATCACCAATGTTCTATAATTGTTACGGATTTGTTACAAGAAATGTCTTATACCATTTACGTCACAGTGTGACATATTTGCTACGTAACCTATACTACGAGATTATAATATCACCAATGTTCTATAATTGTTACAGCATCGACTCGTAACAGTTTGACAAGTTTACAGTACATGTAAATATCTCGTATAAGAGTGACGAGATCTTGACGTATCAATGTTACGTATTTGTGATGTCTATAGTTTTTCGTAATTCCTACATCTTTCATTGACATCCTTAATACATATCGTCAGGACGTATTATATACATCTCGTTTACGTGCGTTATGAAAAAGTTACGAATTTGTGATGAACATTAAATGACGTAGTTATTACATTTCAATTATACGTAAATGTTTCGTAAATCATCCAAGTGTGTTTGCTGGGTAATTAAAATAAACTGAAACAAAGGTGACGATATATATATATATATGGGTCATTCCACCAATTCTTGACTAAAATTGTGCCAGGGGGTCTGAACTCTGCATAACGAGAAATTTTATTGAAAAGTACATAACAAAGAGAGCTTTCATGATTTTTTTCAGATTTTTTCGTCGAACCCTTCCAAAGATACAGTAGATCGAAAATTGCAAGATTTGCAATTATTGACTTTAGATATTAAAAATATCAGCCACTTGTAAAATTTCTAAAAATATATTAAATATTGGATTTTTGGATGGAGCACCACAACAGTTCAAGAACAAATCGGCATTCATCAATTTGTGCTACCACGTAAATGACTTTGGGCTAAAGGCTGAATGGCATTTCTTTGCTACAGCCCATGGAAAAGGACCATGTGATGGGTTAGCAGACACGATCAAGCGTCTCGCTGCAAGGGCATCTCTTCAAATGGGCACGAGAAACGAAATTTTATCATAATTGGCATTGTATGACTGGGCACGTGAGTCATTTACAAATATTGATTTCACTTTCATTTCAAATGAGGAATACGAAGTACGCGCAGCACAGCTAAAGTCAAGATTTGCTAATGCTGTGGCTGTAAAAAAGACGCAATCTATGCATTGTATTATCCCTGATGCCGAGAATCATGGTTCTGCTATTGTAAGAAATGTTTCTCTGTCAACAGTGACAAGAAGAGTATAAATAATAAAGATTTGATCCTTCTTATGTCGCTTTTGTATAATAATTTTAATTTCTTACCCACTTCACACTTTGAACATATATATTCACTACATAATAGCTGAATATAATGCTATGTACAGAAATTTTCAAACTTGATTCGATAGTTCGTGCGACGACCGTAACAGCAGCACAATACAGATCGGCAATTCATCACGAAACTTTAAAATTTATTTTGCTGTGGTTTATTTTTAAATAATCCCACAATCAAAACATACCTTTCCCGTGGAAAAAAGTCTCAACTTTTCGAAAAAAATAGTTTAAAAAATATTAAAAATGATGCATTGGTCGAAAAAGCGTATTTTACTTTTTGACCTCATTTTTCGGGGTTTTCCTGACACTGGAGGAAATTGAAAATATTTTTTTCAGAAAGCTGAGCTTTTTTTACATAAAATCCAATATTTAATATATTTTTAGAAATTTTACAAGTGGCTGATATTTTTAATATCTAAAGTCAATAATTGCAAATCTTGCAATTTTCGATCTACTGTATCTTCGGAAGGGTTCGACGAAAAAATCTGAAAAAAATCATGAAAGCTCTCTTTGTTATGCACTTTTCAATAAAAATTTTTGTTATGCAGAGTTCAGACCCCCCGGCACAATTTTAGTCAAGAATTGGTGGAATGACCCATATATATATATATATATATATATATATATATATATATATAACGTGATGCATGTTTTATAAAGAAATAAATAAAACCAACACTGCAATTTGTAAATAAAAAGTTACTCAAGAAGACAATTGCATCGATATTTATAGGTTATACGTGACGATGCGTAGCGCTCACAGCGCCCAACGGCTCAAAGCGTCTAAGACGAATGCAGTCTTTATAAGCTAGTCAAAAGTGTGCGGAAAGCGTGGAAACTGACCACGAGCTAATCCCTGACCGAGTTTCCGTGTCTTTCCGTTCACAACTGCTGAGTGATTGGCCGTGGATACTTGGATGAATAATGTCGATGACACTATGCCCTGAAGTTAGTCAAATTGTGCAAAAAGCGTGTGCGAAAAATGGTGGAAAGAAAGATCATCGAAAATGTAGAAAAAAAACAGTTTAAATTCGAAATCGTCCACATTTTAAGAGCTACACCTTTCGTTTGGGGTCCGATGAAAAGAGAAAAAAATAACGAACAATACGTATGTTTAAAAAAAAATTTAAACCTGATATTTGATTCAATATCGAGAAACTATATTTTTTTATATAGATATACTTCTGTGTATAAGCAAGTTCCTTCCTGTATAGAGAGTCAGCTCAGCTTCAAGACGGTAAGGTTAGGTAGGTAAATATACTTGTCTCGAGTCACCATCGCGGCTCTTGATTATGCTCTTTTTTTGTAAATTTATTTTTTTGGTTTTTGGCCGAAATTTAAATGAATTCGTTTTTTTTTTCGAAATCACTGATATTTTTTTTCGAAAAGCGCAGGAAACTTCCGATCGAAAGCTATTGGGAAAGAATTTTTTCGATTTCATTCCGCGCCGTGCCTAAGCTCCGAAGAGCTGAATACGCAAAAAGTTTGAAATCTATCTTTTGGTGTATTCCAAAGAGTATTATAGTTAGAGACCTGAAAATTGGTTTACAATATACTTTCAGGCAACACTAAAACATGCTCAAGTGTCAAGCAATTCGAAGGAGGTCGGCTTAAAAGGGGGTCCCGATGAGAGGGAATACCTCACATATATAGGCTTGTCCCTAATTTCAACAAAAATAAATAAGCATATAGCGAGTTACATAGAGACATTTCGAGTGAGGAGGGAGACCCGAGCTATATCCTCGTTCCCCTTTTTGTGCAGAACATTAATTCCGCTTACGCTTGCCAGAAATCCAACCCCTGTGCAATCGTCCCTTACTGTTACTTCTATATACATACACATACTATATTTTTCCTTATCACCCCGGTGCCACTCGAGAAGGAAAATACCGTCTGCATTTGCGCTCACCGTAAAATTCATGCTTTGCCAGAGAGATCTGAAATCATAGGTTCATCGTATATATAGGGTTGCTCATTTAGATTAAGACGCAGAGAAATAACTCGATATTTACGCTTCACGCAGTAAATAGAAAAACCTCGAGAAACTTATCAAGTCGAAGTAAATTAAAAATCAAATGGGTTTCCTCCTTTTCTATTTAGTGGGCATTTTCACGGTGCTATGAAGGTGATTTTTTTTTTCAAAATAGCCCATATTTTCTATAATAATACCGTTTTATGCGTAAAAAAATGTACAACTTTTATCCGAAATAATTTTCGATGTGGCCAATATAAGTTTCCATTAAAAAATTACCTCTACATCATCTAAGCCGTTCACTTCAGCCCATCAGACGAATTTTTAAAATGCGGAAAAGTAAAAAGTACACTACGAGAAATATTACATTTTTGGTGTATCCGGTGAACTTTTTACAAATTTCACATTGTAAAAAATGTCCAGTGTCAGTAACAAAATTCTTCATGGATCCCTGTACTTTTTCTAATTTATCAGGAGTACAAAATCCTCTCATCTACAGTTATATTCATGATTGCATCAATGCAAAAATTGTTATTTTTCAGGGACAAAAAATACCTTTATTTAGGACCATATTTGAGTTCGCGATCCTATAAAATATGCGTTATACGAAACTTCGTTTTGTGACGAGTATTATGAAATAAAAAACAATTGCCTCGCATTTGCATTTTGCAATTCATTCATCATTCATTCATAAATTTAATTGATATTCATCCACTGGTATTGGAAAAAGTTTGGACAGCGATGTTGAGTCGATAATGTAGGGCTTCAATAATTATGTAACTTATTCTTTTGTTTATTAATACTAAAAAATTGATAAGTGATTGCAAGGTTTTTCATACAATTACAAGTTTCTTACGTCTTCTATACATTTATCCCAATACTTAGTAATATACTTATTAGGGTGTTTCATTTTTAGGCTTTTTTTTTAATTTCTTGTATTACGCATTAAAAGTTTAGAGATTTAAGTGTAATATGATGTTTCGCGGAAGAAACACGCTGGCAAAAAATAATTAGGAGGTCCCAATCGGGTTTAAGGTCACGTTGGTGAGTCACCTCTTATAGGATCGACTGACCGGCTGCTCCTTCTGCGAGATTGTATATTATGTGAAACAAAAAGGTATAACGTGGTCAATTATATGAAAAAAGTTCAGAATTTTTTTTCAAATCAGAAGAACGCACAATTTTTTTTTTACTCACGCATGCTCTAACTCCTTATTTTTATGTTACAATGCATCACGCGAAAGGTATGGATTCCGACAGTCAACTTTAAGAGGTGACTCAATCGACCTCAAGATCATATGTTGCATGAAATTTTTTAAAAAATGACTATATTTATTAAACAATGAACAAGTAAAAAAATCGTTTACGAAGCACCATATTTACTTTTTTTGAAATAAAAATATAGTTTGCCGACTCTGCTCAATGACTCAATCGACCGGATCGTGTGTGTTTTATGAAATGTTTTTCTCTCTATACGGAATCACAAGATCAATATGTCCGCACTGAAAAAAAAAATGGTTGAATATACAAAATCGTTAGTTGAATACGGGCAACTAAATATTTATTTGGTCTAACTAAATAATTAGTTTCTTGAATAATTCCGCGCTTCGGTTGACCAAAATATTGTTCAGGCAACCAAAATTTGGATTGTACAACTAAATATTTAGTTGCACGTATTCAACTAAACGATTTTGCATATTCAAACTTTTTTTTTCGGGGAATCCAAGACCTTGCCCTCACCGATTTCGCCGAAACTTCGCAGGTTTGTAGGGCATACCTAATAATATAAGTACAGAAAAAAGTAAGACCCACTATTAAGAAACTCGCGAGAAAATCGACTTTGAAATTTTCCGTCGTGTTTACATACTTGTTACGTTTCTAATTTTTCAAGGAGCGCCTGGCGTAGTGGCTGAGCGCTCCGACTCATAACCGCAAGGTCGCTGGTTCGAGTCTCGCTGTTGGCAATTTTTTTTTTCTTATGATTATTTTTTTTTATCAAAGTTATTCTAAAAGATGCACAAAATACTATTGTGCATCTAGGGCCAGAGATAAGTCTTTTTGTCGAGCGTGAAGTTTGCCGCAACGAGCGAAGCGAGGGCCGCAACCACGCGAGATAAACGACGAATCTCTGGCTCGCGTTGCATACGATCTTTTTTTTCCCCATGGGAGATTTGAGTGTCTTTTCACTATATGCGTGGATAGCCAAAAAGAGTCACTTTTCGGCTGTCTACGCATATGGTGAAAAGCACGAAAATCTTGCATGGGTAAAAAAAACTATTTTTACCTCAAAGTTACGCAAAGTTAAGCAATCGTGTAATTTTTACTGCTCAAAATTACATGACACTCATGGCCTATATTGGCAACGATGTATCCCTGAAGCGTGCGAAAATCAAATATGATATGACGTTAAGCTTGTACCCTAGTAAACAGTGCGACCACTAAAGCGACCAACAAAGCGACCGGTCGTTTTGTGACAAAAATTTACCGCTGAAGCGACCGGAAAAGCGACCAATCAAATAGTTTCGAGGTTCGGTCGTTTTATGGTTGTAAAACCTGGAAAGCGACTGACAGTTTCGTACATTCCATCGAACGGTCGCTTTTCGGTTTTGCAGCGGGAAAAGCGACCGATCAATTTTTTGTTGTTGCTTAGTTGTTTGCATTTTTAAAACCACAAGGGTCAGTTTAAAAAATGCAAAAATTCAAACACCTGAGCAATAACAAAAATGATCGGTCGTTTTACGGTTTTGCAACCGTAAAATGACCGAACCTCGAAAAAATTTTATTGGTCGCTGTTCCGGTCGCTTCAGCGGCCAAGTTTTGTCACAAGGCAACCGGTCGCTTTATTGGTCGCCTTAACGGTTTTTCTCTAGAAAGCGACGGTAGCACTGCTTGCTAGGGTAGGTAGAATTGATAATGTAATATTAAAAATGCAATCTTAATATACATCACAATACCTATGTACAGATGGAAAACGTACATATTGATCTTGTGATTCCGTATAGAGAGAAAAACATTTCATAAAACCCATACGATTCGGTCGATTGAGTCATTGAGCAGAGTCGGCAAACTATATTTTTATTTCAAAAAAAGTAAATGTGGTGCTTGGTAAACGATTTTTTTACTTGTTCATTGTGTAATAAATTTACAGTCACTTGAAAAAAAAATTGCATGCAGAATATGATCGTGGGGTCCATTGAGTCACCTCTTAAAGTTAACTGTCGGAGTCCACCTTTCGCGTGGTGCATTGTAATATAAAATTAGGGAGTTACAGCATGCGTAAGTAAACAAAAACATTGTGCATTCTTCTGATTAAAAAAAATTCTGAACTTTTTTCATATAATACACCCTTTTATTTCACATGATATACAATCTCGCAGGAGCAGCCGGTCAGTCAATCCTAAGAGGTGACTCATCAATGTGACCTTAAACCCGATTGAGAGACCTCTAAATATTTTTTGCCAGCGTGTTCCTTGCGCGAAACATCATATTACACTTAAATCCCCAAACTTTTGATGCGTGAGACGGAAAATTAAAAATGAAACACCTTAATACTTATACATTCAATCCTTATATTTACCATTTTACCTTTACCATTTACCATTGCTTTGTATTATATATCAATATCACTTCTTCAATTTAATGGTTGCACACTTATTAACACCGCACTTTTATCTTTTTGTTTCTTCCACTTTCGAATATAATAAAAAGAAATTTGTCTTTCTGCTTCGAGTGTAGCTTATTGGAAATTGATGACGCTCTGTTGGATAAAAAAAGATCACATGCACTTTTAGTCCTGTAAGGGCCACTGCTAAATATATATTGATATACACTCCACACGCAACAATTAAGGGAGCAAGAAAATTTTCCAAATTTTTTGGTGATTTTTGACAGGCTGTAATGCTGTATTTTAGTGAAAAATGGTCGTATTGAGGTCATAAAAAAATATTTTGAGGCTCCAAGATTCTAGTTTTCAGATCTTTTGGTCAACATTTTTTAAAACTACGGTTTTCACGAAATTTTGAGAAATAGCGGGCAAATTTTTTCCCCAATTGTTTAAAAATCTTTTGGTCCACGGGCGCGGAAATTTGTTTTCCAGCTAAACCAATGCATGGACCAGGTAGCCTGTTTATCCAGCTTCAATTTCCTTTTTTTCATTTTTCCTCTCCGTCGATTTCTCGCAGACATATCCGACTTTGAATGAAAAAGGATCCTTTTGTCTTTAACTACTGACATCTCAGCAACCAATGGTCGTACAGAAATTAATCGGGCAGTTTCGGAAACTGGAATAAATTTTCTATAAGGTTCCTTTAAGAATTTTATCAAGGTAAAGCCTTTTTTCGTCTAACCCGACGGGATTAGGCAAGACCGACTGGACAAGAATACCAAATGACAACTCTCCGGTCTTTAATCCTCCGATAGCTTCCTTATCGACGGTATAGTGACTGTTTTTTTTTTTGGAGACCTCTCATTTGGTAGGCTTGTAAAATAGGAGAGCTGTCACGCGGTAGAGAGATTTTGTGGTAGAGATGCCACCGGAGAGCTGTTTTCTCGGAGACTTGTTTTGTGGTAGAGAAATTATTTGGGAGAGTTATTATTTGGTGGAGATGTTATGGTAGGCTGTTTTTTGGTAGGGTCCCTCACGGAAATGTATATATTTAAAATACATGCAAAATTGCCTACGAAATATATTCAAAATATAATTACCGTATATAAATGAATGTATTTCAAATATATTTTTTATATATGTGTAATATATTTATTTGGATAGATTTTGCCGCTTTTCACATATGTACGTATATCTTAAATGTATTTAAAATATATTTTAGATATATGTAAAATGTACGACACATTCATAAAATATATATTTTATATATACGAGCATACATCTGAAATATAAATTAAATATATGTTGTATGTATTCCAAATATAGTTGAAATATGGGCTGCATACATCCCGAATATGGGTTGAATATGCGATACCCGTGTAGAAATTTCCGACAAATCGGAAATTCTCTAAGAGAATCGAATATAAAAGTACGAGTGCATGAGAAGCTAGCAAGAACTCCTGTTAAGAGGAGGCTAAATACCGACACTAACACCTCGAAATTGCCATCCAAACTTGCTCTCCCGTGTGGAAATTTAAGCCCGGCTATGTATAGGCGCAAGCCAGTTTTCCTGGATACTATCTAGTGCCACTAGAGCACTACAGCAGCGAACTGGCCAGCACCGAGCGCTATGTGTAACCTTGCGCAATCTAGCCTGTAGGAGCAAGAAACTATCCAGGCGCTGGCTCGTGATCACTCGCCATGGCCAGTGCTTCAGTACGTTGCCTGGCTAGCTGAAAAGCCAACGCTACATGACAAACGGAGGAGAGGGAGGGAGAGATATAGGGCCAAATCATCGTTAGAATACTTGGTACATCTGCCAAGTATTGTAACCCAAATCTTTATCATTTTGTTTTTAGCGTTGTAACCACGAACGGCATAAAATATAATTTTATATTAAGTAACTTCGACTTATTCGTATGGATGGACTCAGTCGTTTTTTTTTCTGCGAACAAGTATGAAAATTTGAGATCTTTAACCATGCTGTTGTTCGATATAAATTTGCTGATCAATAGCGGCAGTCATAGAGCTGCAACTGTAGCAACAGTAAGTTCAATAAAATTTATATCAAACGACAGTAACAGAATATTGAAGAAAATTTATATCGTACAACAGCGACAAAATATTTAAGAGAATCCATATTGAATATCAAGAAAGTGTCTGTTCCGTCGCGGAAAGAATATTTTCACTCGGGTATTTTCACACACACATATATTATATTCAGATAAAAATATCAAAATTTCTTGAAACGTCGTTTGCGTCGAATAACAAAATATCTGTTGGTCTTTCTCGATGAGCGGAGGGACTAACGGGCTACGTAAAGGGTTCTACGCGTCGCACAGTAGGAAAAAAGCCCAAAAACCTGGCCAAAACCTCAAATGACCTTTGACGGGAATGAAAATTGGCTTACAAGGGTTTTCAAGGTCGCTGATTACGAATCTGAAAGCCAAATTATCGTAAACAAAATGGCCGATCCAATATGGCTGACATGAATGTTAAAAAGTTGCCAGATGTCGACAAAAATTGGTATTTACGGGTTTTCAAGGTCGCTGATTACGAATCGGCAAGCCAAATTATCGTAAAAAAAATGGCCGATCCAATATGGCCGACATAAACGTTAAAAAGTTACCAGATGTTGACAAAAATTGGTATATACGGGTTTTCAAGGTCGCTGATTACCAATCCGATATCTATTGTTTATAACTTGCAACAAAGAGCTTACAGCAAATTGTTATAAACAAAATGGCCGAGTATCCTGCTAAACAGATAAATTAATATATAAAAAAAATCATCATAATAAAATAAACGTGAACAGTGTATTCTACGCAATTATTATTTTTATTTCCAAAATACATACGGAACGTTTCAAAAATAGAAAATTTTATTCTTAATCAAAATCGTAATCGGAGTCGGAGTCGGAGTCAGAATCATTATCCGAGTTTGTATCTATTACAACTCCCGGCACGGCTTCAATCTCGGCGCAAAATTCGTCTGCTGCAGCAGTCACTTTAGGAGCGATCAACATCGCTACAGCTTCCGGCGAGAAACTCTTCAGCTTCTTCTGTGGTAGTCTTCTGACACTTGAAATGTACGGATCAGAAGTAACTAAGAGCCGATGAAAAACATCTTCCATAGTTTTAACCCTGGAACTTTTTCGCGCAAAATCTTCTCGATATCGTTTGATGTCTTTGTTTCGAGCTTCCTGAGCATCTTCGGATAATTGGCCGATTGGTAATAGAGCATGAGTTATTATCACTGGACCATGAATTAATAGTAAGTGCACCGAAGTAGGCATGGAGTACCAAGGGTATAATGCAACGGTCTTTCTTGCCGTTTCAATAGCAGACTGTTCAAATCTTTCACAGTTTATCTCGTGGCCACACGATATAACTTGTAGGATTACGTACAAGCGTTTAATTACTTCTTCGTTGACCCCCGTTATCGCAGCGGAAACCGTCGAATTTTCAAAGAATCGCCGAGCTGTGTTGCCATCATTGCTGCTGCCGTATCCAGGCTTTGGGCGATCGATATTTAGACCCAATTGCTTCTTGAATCCTTCTTGAATGGCCCTCTTGCGTTCCTGGGTAATTTTTTTTTCTTCGGCACTTCGAGCTTGCCATTTTTTAATGCCGAGTTTGTAAGACACGTGTAAGCGATACTCGAAGCACCGTATTCACGCATGCAGCGTCGACAATCCGAACTTCAAATTTGTTTCATTGATTTCCCTTTGCAATACAGTGTCGATGGCATTAAAATCTTTGCTGGTTGCTCCACACAAATAGCACCGTTGAGCAGATTTCGTCAATGATACAGCGTTGCAAACTTTACCATCTATCATGGTGAACAACAACTTGTACATTACGGAGATTTCTTTTCCATCTATTACACTTTCGAATGGACGAAGTGACTTTATTTGTTCTTCAACAATTTGGACTTCATTAAGTGTTGACTCTGTGTCTTCGCGTAGAAACAGTAGTCTAAGCGGTCTACAAAATCGTGGAGACGAGGGTCTGGGGTTCTTCCTAACAACTATTTCTTCCTTCGATTGTTGATCATAACACACGAGTTGTAATGGCACGACTGAAGTAAAGAATACATGCGCATCAGATTTGCTGTCATCACTGAACGTCTGCTTATATTCACTTTGCCCAGAACTTCCATCGCAACCCCACTTGCAAATCAAGTCCATTTTACGAACACTATCTGGAGTCAATCTTTGAATGAGTACATTTTGGACGAGTAAAATACGTTCAACTGTATGATCTAATAGTGCCTGTAGTTGGATTTCTGCACTACTCTCTGTAATCCTGATTGCATCACGTGGTGGATAACAACGCTTTTTTGCTTTCATCACTTTTTCGTAAGACGGATATAGCTTACAGTTATTTTCCTTCCCTAATCTTCTCATTCCCTGGTAAGTACTCTTGGAGAATTTATATTCAATCATAGCGGAAAGTGCAGCCTCTTCGGATAAAGTAATTTCATCCGTTGCTGAGTAAGCTTTACGATACTTGGAAGCTCTTAAAGGACTCGTCATTGTTACGTCCTTAATAACTTTTGCGGCGTCGGATTGTCCTGAAGAGCGAAGGCTCATCTAAGTAGCGTATGCTAACTCGACCGAGTTGAACGATGTACGAATATCTTGGGTCTTTCTTCGTTTAGATCTTTCACTGGACATTGTAAACTCAAGGGACGGGCGGCCGCCCGTATTACCCGGGCTTGTTACTACAGTGTCTGTAGGTGCGGCAAAACATACCTGCTTGCTAAGCCATTCACCGTTATTCTTGAAAAATACACAGGATTTTCTGTGAGCTTGTTGCCACCTCGTTCTCATTTGATTGAAAAGTATCGAAAAAGTCTGTTTCGAGTCCTCAGGCACTACAACTGTACGTCCGGTGTCCTTGGAAATTTTTTCTACCATAAATTCGATCAAGGAAGCGAATTTTTCGGATAAATGCTCGCTGATTATCAGAAATACTTCTTTCCTTGTCAGCACCAATTCTTTGTAACCGGATCCTGAAATAAAGACATAAAATTGTAGAAAATTGGTGTTAAAGGAAAAGATAAAATTTTCAATCAATACAATAACTTGAACAATGTACATTATTTTACCAAATAAATAACCGCAATAATTGAAATAATTTTAAAAAAATTAGACAGAAAATATTGACATGAATTTGGTTAAAAGAAAGCTTTGCTTACTATATAATATATATATATTCAAATATTTTATTTGAATGTTATAACATTTCATTCATATTTAAGAAATTTTTATGTGGTTGATTTTAATATGTATATATATATGCATACGTATATATCATAATTAAATCACAGAAAATTTATATATATATATATATATATATATATATATATATTAGACTGGTCCAAAAAAAAAAAATTTTTTTTTTTCGGTCCGCCTTCCTCATTAAACTGTTGTTTATGATGAAAAACAAATCCTCTGCAAATTTTAGCTTGATCGGAGAAGATTTAGAGGTCCCGCTATCGATTTTTTCGTTTTTACATTGAAATAACACGTAAAAAAATGTTTACGTTAACTCACGGTCGATTTCGCGTGAAAAATATAGACGTGAATGAAAAATCGCGTGCCTAATGCCAAAAGGGCCTATTACAGCAAGAAGATAGGGGTCCATGCCAAAAGGGCCTACAAAAAAAATTTTTTTTGCCATTCTTCTTAAAATTGCTTGAAACGTGAAGATCTGTAAAAAAAAAAATTTTGATGTACTAAAACCAAAAGGGCCTATCTTAAGACATAGGTCCTTTTGGTTTTAGGAAATTGTCAGCCTAAAACCAAAAGGGCCTATAAAAAAAATCAAAATTTTTCAAAGTTTTGAATAGAAATTGCATACCAGAGCATTTTTTTTTGGAAAAAAAATTTTTTTTTTTGGAAAAATTTTTTTTTTTTTTTTTGGAAAAAATTTTTTTTTTTTTTCGAAAAAAAAAGTTTAAATAATTTGTTATTGTTTATTTGTTTCAACATTTTGTTATTTTTTATTTGTTTAAGCAATTTGTTTAAACGTTTGTTTAAATTATTTGACTTGTTTTCATTTTTTTTTTTTTGCAAAAAAAAAGTTGAAGTAATTTGTTATTGTTTATTTGTTTCAACAATTTGTTATTTTTTATTTGTTTAAAGAATTTGTTATTGTTTATTTGTTCAAACAATTTGTTCTTATTTATTTAAACAATTTGTTATTTTTTATATGCTTAAAGAATTTGTTATTGTTTATTTGTTCAAACAATTTGTTCTTTTTTTAAACAATTTTTTATAGTTTATTTGTTTAAATAATTTGTTATTGTTTATTTGTTTGAACAAATAAACAATAACAAATTCTTTAAACAAATAAACAATAACAAATTGTTGAAACAAATAAATAATAACAAATGATTTAAACTTTTGTTTCCATATAAAAAAAAAAAAATTTCAAAAAAAAAAAAATTTCAAAAAAGAAAGATTTTTTTCCAAAAAAAAAAAAAAAAATTTTCCAAAAAAAATTTTCAATTTTCTTAGCGGAAAGTAAAAAAAAAAATTATAGGCCCTTTTGGCTTTAGATCACTAAATTTTCAATGTCCCAAAGCCAAAATTTGAGACATAGGTCCTTTTGGCTTTGGAAAATTTTTTTTTGTCTTTAGGCTTAGAAAATGTTGGCAAAACGATTGGCGCAAAAAAAAAATTATAGGCCGTTTTGGTTTTGCAAAGCCAAAAGGGCCTATAACTTTTATAGGCCCTTTTGGCATTAGGCACGCGACATATCTAGAGACCTTTTTTGTACCAAATATTATCACCTACAAAAAAGTTCTCTTGATATTTTTCATTCACGTCTATATTTTCACGCGAAATCGACCGTGAGTTAACGTAAACATTTTTTTACGTGTTATTTCAATGTAAAAACGAAAAAATCGATAGCGGGACCTCTAAATCTTCTCCGATCAAGCTAAAATTTGCAGAGGATTTGTTTGTCATCATAAACAACAGTTTAATGAGGAAGGCGGACCGAAAAAAAAAAAAAAATTTTTTTTGGACCAGTCTAATATATATATATATATACACATACATATGTATTAAAATAATTTATTTCAAGCGTATAACAGCCGTCTTGTCCGTTATGATGCTACTTCACCCATTCTCAGGTAGAGGCGCAGAGGCTGCTCAATAGTGCCGCGTGCACGCTCGGCTACCGCACGATGCGAAAAAAATCATAACGGACAAGACGCACGTTTTCCGCAGGTAACTCTTGTAAATTTCGAAAGCTTATACATTAAACTAAAGGCCGAGACTAGGAGCTTTGCAAAATGTGACAAAATATATAACTTTTCGGACCGTTGAAAATATAAGTTTTCAAAATTATTCAATTTTATTTATGCCGAAGGCTATACTACATTTCAATCATTTAAACATAAAGTTTAGATTCAACCGATGTAAAAATATGTTCTACATACCTCCAGAAGTCGTATCCATGTTGCAGAATTGAAATTAAACCCGTCACATTAAAGTTATGGGTTTTTGAAGTCAGCGTTATTTTCGTCTGTTCAGCGCGTGACACGTACACTCTTCACGAACACTAACTGCCAACTGACGCTGCGGCGCAGGTATACACTTAAAGGGCTTTCCCTTCCACAATAGAATGCAGTTACTAATCCTCTACCTGAATGACTACTCAACTGACCCTATTTCGAAAATTTATTTTTTGGGGTTTTGGCCAGGTTTTTGGGCTTTTCTCCTACTGTGCGTCGTCGAAGAGTCCATGCGCAATCCGATACTGCGCATCTTTGCGGGAGAGACCATGGGCGCTGCGGGGGTTGCGGGATAGGGCCTGCAGGGACTGTAAGATGTACATACGCAGTGCCACACTGCACATGTACATAACGTTCAGGGTTTAGCAGCGGTGGCCATATACGGAACTACCCCCACCACCCAAGTTCGGTCTCCTGTATCCTAGTTTTCTTGACTTGCCCGCTTGCTGCAGAGCGAACACCAGCAGCGCCACCCGTGTCGAGAAATCAGGACAGCAAAACTGCTTACACGCTAGACATACGGATGAAGAACAGTGAACAGCGAATAGGCAGCGTCTAGCGCCTACTCAGCAGTACTATCCAAGGCATACTGGCTTGACGCTAGGAGCAATCCAGTTTTTATAGGACAAATTTCCACTCGGGCTTATACAAATGGATGGAATTAAATAAAATTTTAACAACATCATCAGAACAATGGCAGGAATGGAGCCTCACTAAAATTTTTTCGAAAAACAAAAAATAAATTACAGATTCACTTACCACCAAGAAACTGTAATTGAAAAATTTAAATTATTAAACTTTTACTGCATTTCGGTTAAAACCAAGAGTGAGGCTCCATGAAGAACGCCACGATACAAATATCGAGACGTTTTCGACATTATTTTATCAAAATGACACGCCGTAAGTTTGGATGGCGCATCAAGAGATAAATTTCGATAAATTGCAGTTTTATTGAAAAACGAAATGGCGAAATGTAGTTTACAGACGTGCGAGTGAGGGCAGCACCATGGATTCTGACGAGTAACCTATAGTATTTAGGGGGCTCGAATGAGTTCGTTGGCATTAGCTGTAACGCATTTTAGCCTCTCAATTGACAATTAATTGTTAATTAATTTATCCCCCTCTTAATTGTCAAAATGTAATTAATTTTCGTCCACGGTTGTCGGAGAAAGACTGGACGACGATGATACGTCGATAATGTAGGGATTGAATAAAAATGGTATTTAGCCTCCTCTTAATATTCCGTTCTCGCGCCCGCCTTTATAAGCATACTCCTCGCGTCCTCAGTATGGGGGTTCAGCGGTTGCCGTTCTGCGACATCTCGCGGCGAGTCTGGAAACTAACGCAACGCTGCCTACGTTACGAATATGTGGCAGGCGCCCGATCGCTTGTTCTCGCGGGATAAAAATTATAATGCAAATAATAATTAATAGTGTAAATACAATTAACTTAAATAATTAAATAATTATTATGTTAGTTTGTACAAGCATCAATGTTTTCACGTTATTTTTCTTTCCGTTTTAATCTTGCAACAATAAAAAAAAAAGGTTTCGAGGGATATCAGGCGAGCGATGCCGCATTTCTTGTACGTGAATATAGATATTAAAAGACATGTATAAGTTTCATAATTTTTTTTTAGCTTTTCGAAAAAAACATGAAAAAAAATTTCAAAATTTGGGCGTCGGCTAAAAAACAGCTTTTTAGATTAAAACTCAATTTTAAAAGCTTTTCACAAGCATTATCGGAAAAGCAATATTTTTTTTGCAAAGCTGAGAATTTTTTACTCAAAAAATATATTTTTTCAAAACATTTTTTTATGGCGGCAGACCGCAAAAAAATCGAATAAAATCAATTTTTGTTATTGTTGTTTGTTATTCATTTCTCGTATATTTATGAAGAACCCATCTTGAAAATTACGCATTCCAAGTAAAATTTTCCTAGCTTTTCGAAAAAAAGTTTGAAAATTTTTTCAAAATTTGGGTAATGGCCAAAAAACAGCTTTTAATATTTAAAACTCCATTTTAAGAGCTTTTCAAGTGCATGAACAAAAAACAATATTTTTTTCGGAAAACTGACACTTTTTCACGTCAAAAACTTTTTTTTGTAATTTTTTTATTGTGGTGGGAAGCCGGCAAAACAAAATGAATAAAACAACAATCGTAAAACGAACGGAAATATACCCCATACAATAAGTGAGAAAGTAAGCGGAGAAAAAATCGGGAAAAATTAGGGATTCTGTTTTCCGATGAAGACTTTCAGCTAAAAAAATTGAGAAAAGATCTGAGGGGGTATAAGGCTGGTTGCGACGTCCTTAATTTGTGGAATATGGCTCATATATTTTATGCATATAATCATATAGTATACACTGTTTAATTTACGTGAACAATTCTAAAAAATATGATTTTTATAAGCTCACAAAACATGTTCAGGACCTGCTCATTTTCTGGCCATGCGGTATGGAACTTCAAATTTGAAAAGATGACGCTATGATCACAAAACGTACATGTGACTACATATATCTACTTATATGTAGCGTATGCAATTTATGTGTGCGTGAAATAAATTCAGGAGATGTGTTAATAAGCTTATGATAGAATATACTTCGCATACATCTGATATATGTTGTTAGAGAGAATAAAATCACATCACTTCCACACATTTATGTTGCATATATGGTAGCATATATTAAGAATACATGTAGAATATATAAGAGATATATGTGAACCACACCTATCTCTCATATATGTTGTATATATATATCAGCATATATTCCCACACAACAATAGTACGTCCCAAGTACGTCTTTTGGACATCACACCAATTGTCCCGTGACGGTAATGGGATGGTCCCATGAGATACCCATGGGCTCTAAAGTGTCCGCTGTGTTTACCGGAATGGGATGGTCCCATTGGAGATATCGGTAAGATATTGTCGAGACTCCTATAAGACGTCACCGAGATATTCCAGAATGATTAGTCACAAAATAATACGTCCCAAGTACGTCTTTTGGATGATCCCATGGGATACCCATGGGCTCTAAAGTGTCCGCTGTGTTTACCGGAATGGAACGGTCCCACGGCCATCCCGGGATGTCTTCAGGATATCTTCGGGGCGTCTCCTGGACTGCCAATGCAGTAGTCGATAATAATTCTTGTTTCGATTTAATTTTAATTAATTTCAATTAATTAATTAAATGTTAACAAAATGTGTACGGTACAGCGGGAGTCAGCAAGGACTCCTTGTATTTGTAATATAGCCTCTTTCGAGTTCTGACTTCTGTCGGTATCGAATTGATATCCGTGTTCGCGCTCGCCTATATGAGCATGCTCTTCACATTATTATTTTTTTTTTTTTTAGTTTAATTCCCCCTTTTGGGGTGGCCCCGGGTACTGGCCCATGTAGCCGCTTTTTTCCTCACTTCAAGGTTGGTCTGCAGTCCCGCACCTTTTTTGATTTAATCGAAACTCAAAGCTGTATCGCAATTTTGCCGTGGGTGGAGGGAAACTGCAGAAGACCTCCACCGATACAGCCGGTAACTTACCTAATTCCCTCGATAGTAGCGCGAGAGGACTCTCGCACGACTATCAACGGATGGTTAGGCAGTTACCTCCTCCATTGCGATTCAGTGAGTCGTTCACCCGGTTAAGAGATACACATTAGCGCGATAAGGACCGCGCGAATGCCACCCCCGAAACCGTGCGACGACTCCCACCCATCGCAATGAGGTATTGGGACAAACTTATTTAAGGTGGTGTCCAAACCACCGGGGATTACAGCCGAAAACACTTGAAAAAACCCGATACATTTTTTCAGCGGTGTCGCCGGGATCGAACCCGGGTCCGCAACTTGCGAACCCGCGCTCGACCCACACGGCTACTGCTCTCCCCTCTTCACATTATCCGCATGTGAGTAGCGTTCGCCATCTCGCGGCAAGGTTGGAACTAATGCTGCGCGATGGCTGACCTCCTACAGACATCCCTAAGAGAGTTGGCTGGGATCGTCCAAACATGGTTACCACGGGATATCCTCAAGACATCCTATATTAATCTCGGGAAGACCAATGTATTACTAATATCTGCCATAGACGTCTATAAGAGAGTGCGTTGGGATCGTCCAATCACGGTCGCGACAGGATATCCTCAAGACGTCCTATGTTAATATCGAGCAGACCAATATCTTACTAGGATCTCCCAGAGACGTCCATAAGAGAGTGCTTTGGGATCGTCTCATCACGGTCGCGACAGGATATCCTCAAGACGTCCTATATTAATATCGCGCAGACCAATGTCTTACTAGGATCTCCCAGAGACGTCTATAAGAGAGTGCTTTGGGATCGTCTCATCACGGTCGCGACAGGATATCCTCAAGACGTCCTATATTATATCGAGCAGACCAATGTCTTCCTAGTACCTCCCGCAGACGTCTATAAGAAAGTGCGTTGGGATCATCTAATCACGGTCGCGACAGGATATCCCCAAGACGTTCCATATTAATATCGAGCAGACCAATGTCTTACTAGTACCTCCCAGAAACGTCTATAAGAGAGTGCTTTGGGATCGTCTAATCACGGTTGCAACAGGATATCCTCGAGATATCTTATACCAATCTCGAGTAGACCAATGTCTTACTAGTACCTTCCATAGACGTCTATAAGAGGGACCGTTGAGATCGTCTAATCACGGTTGCGACAGGATATCCTCAAGACATCCTATATTAATCCCGGGTAGAACAATATCTTACTGGTACCTCCCATAGACATTCATAAGACGTACTATCTTGGCAGGACACGAATGGGACTGTCTCAGGATGGTCCCGGGATCAATTTTGCTGTGTGGGTTAAGAATATATGTAGAATATATGACAGATATGTGTGGATTTAAAATATACGTTCATGTATTCGAAAAATATCCACGTATATTTTGCGTATATTCAAAATATATGAATTTCCGTGAGGGGTTATTGAAACGTTCTCATATGGCAGAGATGTCTTAAGGTAGACTTGTCATCTGGTAGTGAAATTACGGTAGTGTTTTATTGTAGTAGAGATGTATGTCTGGCAGAGAAATAAGTGGTAGAGTTGTAAATGTGCCGTCGGTTATAGGGTCATAATGTGTGGTCGGATATTGGGTCATATAGAAAAATCACTGGTCGGCTACTGGTACATTTCCATTTCTCAGTATTCTCGATTATTACGAATAAATAAATAATTGTAGCAACAACTTTACCATGTGTTTTAGAAACTAGAGACTTCAAGCTTTTCAATAGTCATAAAACAGGTTAACTTTTTCGTCGCCTCTTAGATGGTCGGGTATTGGAACGTTTACCTTACATATTCATATATTTTTCTTAACAATAACGAAAAGATATCCATCCCGAAAATTAAGAATTCTCGCCGTTTCGGTATTACCATGTATTATTCGTGTAAATTTGTTCATCTTTTTTATTTTTCCTCATTTTTCTGGTACAACCGACGAGCGTTGGTTTTCGTTTTCTCGAAGAATAACGAGATACCTTTTCGGGTCTACGTATTTATATCGAAAGTTTCATTCTCGTTTAGCCCGAAGCGTTAGGGGCTGCAAAGGGGATGATAGGGGGAAAAGGATTCTGTAGTACAGGTAAAAAAACCACATGTAGACGTTGGTGCCTGAGTTTTACTGCCGGGTTTCCGAAATCCGTTAATTCGCGTTAGCATCGTTGACAACGCACGCGTTCCAAATATAATGACGCTTATTCTCATGCACGCAGAGGGTTGTAGGACGAGGCGACACTGCCGGATCCTCGAAATGTAATGTGGTACCATTGACAGAATAAGCGCAAATCCTGCAATTCAACGGGTAAATCGTAGGTGCGTCGTGCCATTACGTTTTCGCTCGATAAATACGTGAGAGGGATGAAAAGCAGGGGTAGTCGATGCTTACACGCACTGGTGTAAAACACATTTTGCATCGAGCGATGCGTAGCCGGAAAGAAGAGGAAACAACGAGAGAAATATTCCTCACAATGATATAGTGAATTTTTTCTACTTTTTTCTTTTTGCCGTAGCTGAATCGTCGCGCATGCATGCGAAAAACGATATAAGCTTTAGCCAAGTTTAACGAGACCTTATTGGATATATATCCAAGGTCGAGAAACCTTATATCACCGGGCGAACTACGTGCGTGCATTTATGGAAATTTTATTTCGCAACTAAATATGTTGGTCACGATAATTCAATCCCTTGCTGATTAATTATTCCCATGAAAAACAGTCCGGATGCGTGAAAAAAGTTAATTAGAGCATCGCTGTAATATAAACTGTCGATAACCAATCCTGAAACTTTAAAGCGCATGTTAAGCAATACTGAACCCTCCTTAAAAAGTTTGCTCTCTATTTCGATAGGTATATATTTTTAGTAGCTTATCGCCAATGTTGATCCAATGTTGGTAAATAGCCATCAGCCGACCGCTTTCAAATTCATACACGTTTCTTACTATTAATTTAAAAATAATGTTCTCAAACGATCTTACATATAAATTTACAGGATTTTTTAAATAAACTTTTTCAAACAAATACTTGAAAAATATTAATTTAGTCGCCTAAAATATACGATCGCGAGTGAGCATATATGTAGCGAAAGTTAAATGGAGAATCTATAATTTTATTTAAACATAAATGTATATACATAGGTTTATATAAAAAGCTAATTTCCACGAATATATTTATATATAGTTCGCATCCCAGGTGGGATATAACAAATGGCCCGACAATGTACCAGTATATTGCCGGTAATGAATTGTTAACCTCGGCCTAACTCTGGCATACAATGTCGGCCTAATGCTGGTATTGAATCGCGGCTCAGCGCTGGCTTCAAATCATGACCCAGCGTTGGCATATAATGTCGACCCTATACTGGCCAAACGCTTAAACGTCAACATAACCTCAAAAAAATTTCAACACATTTTTCTCGGAGATAGTTTGAGGGAATATAAAAAGAAGAGTGGGATCGTCTGCGTAATTAATGTTTATAGGTAGCGCGATTATTTTTTTTTTTCATTTCATTAAAAAAAATTTATTCCATTTCGGGAAATATGTATTCAAATTTTTTGAGGCTTATGTTGATCTTTAGACTCTCCTTATTAAGGAATAAATCTCAAACTCGTCATGAGAAAAACGATGATAGAAACATTTATTTATTCTTTAACATATGTATTTCTAAAAATACAGTCTAATAATGAAGCTATTTCATCCTCGATATCACGGTTGTCATCTTCGACAATGATTTGAGAATTTAGACGGTTAGAAAATTCGCACATTAGAACAGAATACACCAAATCGTGGTCTTTTTTTCTTGTTTTTTTTTCGCCGGTTATTTCATAACTTCTTCGATAGATATTCCCGACTCACTATTCTTAAAAAAACGGTATACTTTCGCTCGTAAATTACTTGAACGCGGTTTAAACATTTTACACGATGTCTATAGAAGTTTACGTACGAACATACAGTGGGTCAAAAAAGTATTCGTACACTGCGTTTTTCGCCAATAACTTCATAGGTATACATGATATCGAATCCAAACCTATTTTGTCTAATACTCCATCAAGTATAGAGACAATCTGCAAATGAAGAATTTTTTCCCAGGAATAATAAAAGAATTATGCAAAAAAAAACGAAAATTTTCGGGCAAAAAAAGTATTCGTACATTTACAATTGAGCTGCTAAACCTCGATACTGACTCACGCATGGTATGAACTCTGCGTAAAATGTGAACAAGTCCTTGTTCACACATTGGCTTTGACCTATTCTATGTGACAGTGGATCTTCAAGCTCTGGACAGACATGACGGCAATGAAAAGCGAAATATCAATATCCATGCAGGATAGAGTGATTTTTCTTCGGAAACGCGGTGGAAGTTACTGAAAAATTAGTAAAGAACTAAATCTAAGTTTCACAACAGTGCAGTATATAATTAAAAAATACGAAACAACAAACAGCACCGAAAATACGCCACCAACCGGTCCACCGAAATCGAGAACGTCGGAGTATCGTTAAAGAGGCTATAAAAAACCGTTCACAAGTGCTCGCAGTTTAACGAATGATCTCGCGTCAACATCAAAGAAGATCGTCTGTCCCCAGACTATGCTAAACGTTTTGCATTCTGCCCAAATGTATGGCAGAACTGCCCGGAAAAAATCATTAATTAATAATACAAATCGAAAAAAACGTTTGGGTTTCGCAAAAACCTACTGAAATAAATCTATCGGACCCGCAGATGTTAAATTTCGATTCATCCGAGAATACGACACGTTTCCAAAATTCTATAGATTTATTTCTGCAGGTTTTTGCGAAACCTAAACGTTTTTCTCGATTTGTATGATCAATTAATGGTTTTTTCCGGGCAGTTCTGCCGTATATTTGGGCAGAATGCAAAACGTTTCGAACAGTCTGGGGACAGATGATCTTCCCTAATGTTGACGCGAGATCATTCGCTAACCTGCGAGCACGTGTGAACGGTTTTTTTGTAATCTCTTTAACGATACTCCGATGCTCTCGGTCTCGGTCGATCGATTCGTGGCTTGTTTTCGGTGTTGTTTGTTGTTTCGTATTTTTTTAATTATATTGCACTGTTGTGAAACTTAGATTTAGTTTTTTACTAATTTTTCGGTAACTTTCACCACGTTTCTGAAGAAAAATCCCTCTATCTCGCATGGATATTGATATTTCGCTTTTCTTTGCCGTCATGTCTGTTCAGAGCTTGAAGATCCACTATCGCATAAAATAGGTCAAAGCCAATGTGTGAACAAAGACTTGTTCACATTTTACGCAGAGTTCATACCATGCGTGAGTCAGTATCGAGGCTTAGCAGCTCAATTTTAAATGTACGAATACTTTTTTTGCCCGAAAATTTTCGTTTTTTTTGCATAATTCTTTTATTATTCCTGGGAAAAAATTCTTCATTTGCAGATTGGCTCTATACTTGATGGAGCATTTAACAAAATAGGTTTGGATTCGATATCATGTATACCTATGAAGTTATTGGCAAAAAACGCAGTGTACGAATACTTTTTTGACCCACTGTAACCTCTTAAACGTATCGAGCGTATCGTATGGGATAAGACTATTAACCAGGCCTGGCACAGCATTGGGCCAGCATCATTGTACAATTATTGGCCCGACGCTCAGTTTTAGCATTGGCCTGACGTTTGTTTCGGAGGTTGGCCAGATCTGGCCTGAGCCTGGCCTGGCCAATGCTGTGCAATATGTCAAACTCTAGCCAATCCCACTTGGGATATAACGATGGCAAGCTAACGTTGACCCAACATTGATTTAATACTGGCCAATTTTAAGCCCACGCTAACTTGATATTGTTTCTGAACGTTTTTTCAGAATTTTCTCGCTATTTTGAAATTTCCGTTTTGAAATTTTTACAATGATCGATGAACTTATGTATTTTTTGGGCAAGTGTCTTTGAATCTTTTCAAAGCTGAAGATAAACCGGTACGCAAGAACATTTACAAAATTGGCAATTTTTTGTTTGTATTTCAAAATGTTTTTTATAATATTTCAAAACAGAGAGAGAGAATTCTGAAAAAATTCATATGTGCTCAGAAAAATTAATGCATTCGATTTGTTTAAGGAAAAAAAGAACTTACCGAAAAATTGTTAAATAATTATTTGTTTAAACAATTTATTAATAACTTTTTGGCAATATTATTATTGATAATTGTTGATTGTTTTTCCGTGTACGTATATATTTTTCAGGCCTATGTTTGATAAATATGATGTACACATCAAAATATTATAAGTAGTCGATGGTGTAGTGGTTAGAGTGTCAGTGTCACTAATTATTCTTCGGCCCGCGTATATACAAGGGAAATTGATCAGTCAAAAAAATTGATTAATTTTCAAAAGATCTTTTTTTAATATTTAATTCATGGTCAAATGAAAGATACGCGTAAAAGATGAGGGTCAAGGGTTCGATCCCGCCTTCAAATTTTTTTTTTTTTTTTTTTTTTTTTATTCTCCGATATTATGTAATGCTTAAAAATCATCAAACATTAATCAAAAACGTATTTTTATCAAAATTATAAACAAAAATATATATTTTAAATAAAATTAACGAACATGGGATATTTTGCTTGCCCGACGCTTGGCCAACGCTCGTCCGCTGCCACTGGCCGAATAATTCATTTCGACAATAAGCCGATATTCGGCCGAGACTCGACCAATGTTGGTTCGAATTTGGGCTGACGTCGGTCCGACGATGGCGTTACAAGACCGGGCGATACTTAATAGTGATCTACGGGCCAACGTTGGCTACCAACGCTGGGCCAAAGATAAAAATCGAAGTTGGCCCGGACTTATCATTTGGGCTCTTAGCCATCCGTCGCTCAGTGTTGGCAGCCAACTGTCGACCAACCATGAGCAACCGTAGGCGCAATACTGGGCCAGCGATGGCCCATTTGTGTATTCTTTCCTGGGTATTAGCTACATTTATCCGAGCCAAACAATGGCCAAGAGTTGGTGAACTTTCTTATGCCGATCGTAGAATATACACTCAGTCAAAAAATTAAAGGAACAGCATAATTTTCGAGATTTTTCAGCGATTTTCCAAGGGCTGTAACTTTGTTAATCTTGGTCGTATAAAATTTTCAAAAAAAGCATTTTGAAGCTTGAATCTTTTACTTTTGGAATCTTAAGTCAAAATTTTTTTATGGGCATCACCCTCGACGCAGTCGATAAAATATCACGGTAAAAATTTTCTTGAAATTTTTGCTTTTTTCAAAACAGTCGATGGGCTCCAAAAAAAATTTCCGAACTTAACCAATCTATGGATCGTTTAGCTGAATTCTTTGGCTTCAATTTGCTTTTTTTTGTTTTTGTTCTACGACTATTTTTCGCTGAGATATCGGCGATTGAACAAAAATTTGTCTTTTTTTTTTAATCTTCGATATCTCTGGAACTAATGGTCGTACAGCGAGTAAACGGTGGATTTCGAAAACTTGAATCTGCCTCCTATAAGTGCCTGTTATTGTCATAGTCGAAAAAAAATTGTTTCTATGCTTAATTATGACTTGAAAAAGTCAAAAAAATTAGCTTTTTTTCTTGTTTTAGAAAATCTACCACAACTTTGCAGATATTGCGAAAAATACCAATGTTTTAAGGTCCTTTTCTAGCTCATTACATACCTAAAAACCATGCCAATTTTCAAAACAATCGGTCGAACCGTTTTTTGTGACCGAGTCATCAAACTTTTAGAAAATTGAAGGAACACGTTTATTGATCCTTAATGACCAATTAATTAATCGTATTAAAGATGAATTAAAAAGTTTTTCTTTTTTTTCCTCAAATTTGCATTTAATGAGCGTGAAAACTAAAAAAAAATCCTGTTCGAAAAAAAAAAATTTTGTTTTTCAAAATTAAATTTTTTTTAATTTTTTAAATTTGAATAAAAAAATTTATTAGCATTTTTTTCAAAATTTTATTTCGATATTTATTAAATAATGAATGCAAAAATTGTGAAAAAAATACCAATACCATTTTTTTTTCAAATTAAAAAAAAAAATTCGAAATTTAAAAAAAAAAAATTTTTTTTTCGGAATTTGGATTTTTTCTAGCTTTCACGCTCATTAAATGCAAATTTAAGGGGAAAAAAGAAAACTTTTATCAAAAATTTGTAACAACATTAATTGGTCATTAAGGATCAATAAACGTGTTTCTTCAATTTTTCTAAAAGTTTGATGACTGGGTCACAAAAAACGATTCGACCGATTGTTTTGAAAATTGGCATGGTTTTTAGGTATGTATTGAGCTAGAAAAGGACCTTAAAACATTGGTATTTTTCGCAATATCTGCAAAGTTGTGGTAGATTTTCTAAAACAAGAAAAAAAGCTAATTTTTTTGACTTTTTCAAGTCAAAATTAAGCATGGAAACAATTTTTTTCGTTTATGACAATAACAGTCACTTATGGAGGGTAGATTCAAGTTTCCGAAATCCATCGTTTACTCGCTGTATGATCATTAGTTCCAGTGATATCGAAGATTTAAAAAAAAGACGAATTTTTGTTCAATCGCCGATATCTCAACGAAAAATGGTCGTAGAACAAAAACAAAAAAAGCAAATTGAAGCCAAAGAATTCAGCTAAACGATCCATAGATTGGTTAAGTTCGGAAAATTGTTTACAGCCTATCGACTGTTTTGAAAAAAGTAAAAATTTCAAGAAAATTTTTCCCGTGATATTTCTTTCGACTGCGTCAAAGGTGATGCCCATAAAAACATTTTCACTTAAGATTCCAAAAGTAGAAGATTCAAGCTTCAAAATGCTTCTTTTTGAAAAAAATTTCCGACCAAAATTAACAAAGTTACAGCCTTTGGAAAATCGCTGAAAAATCTCGAAAACTTTGCTGTTCCTTTAATTGTTTGACTGAGTGTAGGATTGATTGCCAATCGGTAAATATGATCAGCCAACCGTAGGCCCGGGCTTGGAAATCAAACATCGGCTAGGTATCGGGTATACCTCGTGAGGTTCGATTGGCTAAACATCGGGCCAGCATTGGGTGCCAACCATCGGCTCAGAGGGAACTTGTTATTGCAAGGTACAAGTTGGCTGTAAGCTGGGCCAGCATTGAGTGCTGACTCGAATGCCAATGTTCGGCCAAGTGTTGGCCTGATTGTCAACATCGGCGATACTTTCCTGGGTACGTGAGTTTCGTCCAATACCTTTTCGACTTTGTGAAATTAGCGTAAACATACCAACTTTAAATATTAAAACTTCAAAAATCAACTTGCAAAACCAACTTTAAAAATCACCAGTTTCAAAAATCACCAACTTTAAAAAGCAGTTAACCGAGTCTAAATTGAAGCGCAAATATTATTCTAATTTCGTGAGCATATCTTTGTTTATTTCAACAGCGAAAATTTGTGATACTTCATGGAAACGTTCTTGATAATCGACTAAACATGACGAATGAATTTTATTCGTCTGCTTGCTATTGGTGAGGTGTTCAATGCAAAAATAGGATGGAAAGATCCGAAAAAAGGTTTAATAAACAAAATAAAGCTAAGAGAAAAAGTGAAATATTCGGGGTCGCGCGTGCGTTACTTTATAGCCGGCTATCTTCTGGCAGTAATCTCTCTCACTCCCTCTTTCTTTCCCTTATTGAGCCGAACGAGAGGGGTAAGTTTGATTTACGATGGCCACTAAAGATGTCATATAGCGTCGGAGACCCCGGTGTGTGTTATCAACTTTTTCCTATTTTACGCTACCCGAGTTTCCACGAATTTTATTCATCACCGACGAAAAAACTACTCTCAATCCCGTTTTTCCTTTGACTATAGTAGCATTAAGAGGAAGGAAACCCTCCCTGATCGTTCTCTCCTCGAATATCGCGAGCGAGCGTGAAGAAAAAATATAATCCTTCTTTTCCAATCTCGACCTTCACTGCCTTCATGAGAATTTTTTTTTAATTTTCCAGAAAAAACTTTTGCTTTTCTCCGATAACTTGAATAATAAAATTGGAGAACAATTTAAAAAACTTCTTTTTTTTTATCGTTTCAGGTATGTTTGCGGCTTATCAATGGGATTCGCCATGTGGGGAAAAGGTAATTAATAAAATTGCTTCAATTGGCGAGGAAATTTGTGTCTTCAAGAAAGAAAAAAAATGCAGCAATAATTTTCCCCTCTATCGAAGCATATTTGTGCATCGGCTCGTTTATTGATTTTCTCACTGTTTGTCACCCGAAAATACATTCTACGTTTACCAGTCGTGTTTTTTGGCTCTTTCTCACTTTATTAAATTTAATATGATTCTCTGAGCGAATTTGCCATTAGAACCCTTTCCATGGAATCGCAAATGCAAAAATAATGACTCGCATGTCCGAAAAAAGTGTTAAGATGCAGAATAAAATGTCTCGAGTTTTTTCGATATAGAGGGGAGGAGCATTCGATATTGCGGAGGGCAAATTCTCGTGAGGGCAAAATGGCTACGACCCTCGGTGGCAATTTCGAGCATCTTACTATTTATACATTTTTGTCTATATATACACAAAAGCTACGCGTACGGCTGAATGCGGACAAGAGTGTTTGGGGGGTGAAAGTTTCTTCGGCAGATCGCGTATGCCGGGTTGAAATCTCGAGGAACACGCCAGACCCAATAAGCCGGCCGTCACCCTTGTGTATAGGGAAAATCATACCGGGTGTCTCATTTAAGGTAGTTCATCCATGAGTTCATTTAATTAAGAAATGGTTGAAATTTGAGGTAGAGGTTATTTAATATGTTATCCAAACATCTGTGCAGTTTCAATAAAATTGACCGTCCCTAACCCGAGATATTCACACTTAAAGTTGGCTTAAGGAGGTTCATCTGGTACCGAGTGAGTCAAAAGAAAAATGTCAATGCTTAACCTCAAAATAAGCGGTGACTAGCGTAGTCATTGACAATGCTCAACCTCAAAATAATCAGCATTTCCGAGACTAATTAATTTATCATGAATATCACAAGTACCTAATCGATTTTATGATGCTCTAAAAATGTTCCTTAGATACTTTTTCATTAATTCTTAAATTGTCGTCAAAATGTATATTGTAATGATTGTGCATTTAATGTTCATAGACGGTATCCCATGAGAGCCCATGTTATTTACGATTTACATTTTTATTTATTTCTCACGAACAACGTACCCTCAGGTCTTGAAATTTTTACAGATGACTTTTTAGATATTAATAACTATATTCTGATTTTTTTATCAACATCTGTATTGTAAATCATGTACCAGATGAACCATCTTAATTTACACGTGAGGCATCGGACACGCATGGTGCATAGGTTCATTATTAATTGTACCGTAAAAACGGTAGCATGTCAAAATAACCCGAAGACAAAATAATACGACAAAATAACACCCGACAAAAAAACACACGACGGAATAACACAACGACAAAATAACCCAATACAAAATTAACACAACAAGAAAACAACACACGATAAAATAACACGAAACATTTATCGCGAATGATTTCGATGAATTGTTCCATATCTGTATAGAAACTCTGCATGTGAGGTTTCAAACAGCATCAAACCCACAGAAACTCTATAACGAGGCAGAGATGTTAACCCTCGTTACTCTTGAAAACGCGCTCTTTTTTTATTTTTCAATGCTAACAACCAATTATTTTATTAAAATAAGTCACAGTATTTTTAACTGCATATGTTAACTCTGCACTTCATATCGTAAATTACTATTTTTTCACTGCGTTGCTGAAAAAAAAACATAAACAAGAAATGTAACGAAACAAGTAACTAATACAGTAACGGATCGTTACTTTTCTGCGTTACATTGCTTTCTCATGATTTTTTCCAGAAATGTAGTAAAAAAAAGGTCATTTATTATACAAACTGAAGTGCTAACATATCCAGGTACAAATTCTGTGGGTTATTTTTGTAAAATGATTGGTTATTACCAATTAATAGAGAAAATTAAAAAAACAAAGCGCTTTAAAATGTCACGAGGGTTGACTCTGTGCAACGAGGATATCAATTCCAGTAGCAAATTTGGGCTTCCCCCACCTGAACGCAAATGTCGTCATTTACTAGTATCATTTAGACGTGTTACCCATGAGCTCGGATCAATCGAACATTCGTCGAATAGCTTATAAAATATTTAAGGGGTGCTGCTCACAACATTGACATTTAAACTACTTTTTACACAAAATCGCGTATACAAATACGCATGAAAAATAAAATTACGATACGAGTGTTATTTTGGTGTATGTTATTTTACCGTTGGGTTATTTTGGAGGGTATTAATTTAACGCTGTGTTATTTTGGAGTGTGTTATTTAAACGTTGTGTTATTTTGGATTGTGGTATTGTTGCGTGTTATTTTATCGGGTGTTATTTTTGAATAGGGTTATTTTAACGCGTCACCGTCAAAACAAAATTAACGAAGTTGATGAAAAACTAAGGGAAGTTCGAACGAGATGTCACGAATTAAGTGAAAAAAAATCAGGATGATTTACCGTCTAGTTTGCAGTAAATAATCATTATAAGCCGACGATTATAACGTCGATTAGAACATAAATTCTGCAAGCGGCTGGGCGCGTGGAGGGGAAACGGAACGGCAATCGGAACGTTGCCACGATCGTCGTGCTCACCTTGCAGAAGAACGCCTCGTCTGCATATGTAGCTCTTTTGTGTATTGGGGCAGAGCCGGGACAGTTCCGGCAAAAGGTTCACTCGCAGAGTGAAGCAGTTGTAGGTTAAGAACTCTTAATAGAATAAATTTTACGCCAGTAAAATATATCTATCGCATTATCTATTGGCACTGAATTAATACTGTGGGTTTTTTAAATGTATTTACTACGGAACGCTAAGACACTTGTTGATTCGATTTAAATGAAGAATTGAATGGCTCTCTTATTTTCTCACCGAGCTGACGATTTCAAGATGATTTCAAGGTCAACTTTTTTTTATGGAAATCTATATTTTTTATACACTGTAAAAAATGTTTTTGAATTTAATATACGAAAGAATGTGAGATTTCTATAATACGTATACGATATCGAATTTAACAGACATCACATTGGAAAATTAACAATTCCAACTTAAATTTAATATTTGTATATTAAAGTCAAAAGAGTAAACGTTATAATTAATATTCCCGTATATCAAAATATCTCGGCACCCCCGAGTACTAAGCCTCATTCGGATTAAATAATTTTTGTATTCTGGACCGCCATATGGGAGGCGCCATTTTGAATTTCAGAATTTTCAGTTTAGATTCGTGACTAACGATCCCAAAAACTCTCTATCACCGAATTTCATTGAACTTAAATAATTGTTGTATTTTGATCCGCCACTTTCAATTTCCTAATTGCTCAGATCCTTGATCCTCGGAATCTACGGAAGTTCCAATTACCGTCTTTCATTAAAATCAGAACGTTTTCAATTTCGATCCGTCATTTTAAATGATATGAAGTTACCTATTTTGAATTGAGATTCGGTTTCGCAGATCCGAAAATCAACTTTCACGGATTATCGCACGTTCAAAAGCATATAAAATTATTTTTTCAGCACTCCAGCGATTATATCACACAAATAGAAAGTTCATAAGTAGTCGATAGCGTGATAGGTAGCGTGTTAGGTAGTTAGGTACGATAGGTTCCCACCTATCGTAACTAATATAGAAGTTCAGATCTGTCATGTGATTTCAATATAGTCGCGTATATTAATTTCAACATTTTGTCATCTCATTGATTTCTGAAAATTAATAACTTACTGTTATTCAAATTTAATATGCACATCGATACGTATTTTCAAATTATTTTCCCTACTTTATTTTGAAAATTAACCTCCTGTAATGTGAAATTTATATACAAAAAAATATTAATTTTCATCTCTTTTCTGCTTTGAAAATCAAATATGCAATAGAATTTTAACATACAAGCCTATATTAAAATTGCCAACAAGTTATTTCATTTTTCATACATTTATATTGGAATATTACTGCAGACATGTATATGAAATTTAATATACTGTATATGCAAAAAAACTTCATATTTGTACACTCAGTCAAAAAATTAAAGGAACAGCAAAAATTTCGAGAATTTTCAGCGATTTTTCAAAGGCTGTAACTTTGTTAATTTTGGTCGAAAAAATTTTTTTAAAAAGCATTTTAAAGTTCGAGTCTTCTAGTTTTGGAATCTTGAGTCAAAACAATTTTGTGGGCATCACCCTCGACGCAGTCGAAAGAAATATAACGATAAAAAATTTCTCGAAATTTTCCTTCTTTCAAAACAGTCTATTGGCTCCAAAAGGAAGGATCAATAAACGTGTTCCTTCAATTTTTCTAAAAGTTTAATGACTCGGTCACAAAAAACGGCTCGACCGATTGTTTTGAAAATTGGCATGGTTTTTAGAGATGTATTGAGCTAAAAAAGAACCTTAAAACATTGGTATTTTTCGCAATATCTGCAAAGTTGTGGTAGATTTTCTAAAACATGAAAAAAAAGCTATTTTTTTTGGACTATTGCAAGTCAAAATTAAGCACGGAAACAATTTTTTTTTGTTTATGACAGTAACAGGCACTTATAGAGGGTAGATTTAAGTTTCCGAAACCCATCATTTACTCGCTGTACGATCATATTAGTTCCGGAGATATCGAAGATAAAAAAAAAGACGATTTTTTTTCAATCGCCGATATCTCAGCGAAAAATGGTCATGGAACAAAAATGAAAAAAGCAAATTGAAGCCAAAGAATCTAGCTAAGGGATCCATAGAATGGTTAAGCTCGAAAAAAAAATTTGGAGCCCATCGACTGTTTTGAAAAAAGCAAAAATTTCGAGAATACTTTTACCGTGATATTTCTTTCGACTGCGTCGAGGGTGATGCCCGCAAAATTTTTTTGACTCAAGATTCCAAAACAAGAAGATTCAAGCTTAAAATGCTTTTTTAAAAAAACTTGTACCACCAAAATTTTGCTGTTCCTTTAATTTTTGGACTGAGTGTATATTAATTTTAATACAAAAATTTTTTGCGAAGTAAAAAAGTACTTTGGCCGAAATGTTTAGTTTGCATACACAAACGTTAATATACATTGCATACAGTAAAAAAGTAAGAAAGTCATTTCATTTTATATTTCAATCGACGTAATACGTATTTCAGAGCTTTATGGTTTACAACGTGAGTATCGAGTTCACCATTTCAGTACCTCATGTGAAATGGGCCACCCTGTACATATTTTTATTGAAATCAGCATAAAGACGTGTAAATTGTAAGTTGGAGATTTTAAAAGTTACGCCTTTTCTTGTTGGGTAGATTATTAGATGTTAAGAATATTGCAACTAAAACTGGATTTTTTCCTCTCTCTTTCTTTCTTCTATTCTGTTCTTCTTTATACCTCTGCTACGAGATTGCAAACGAAGAATATTGCATTGAAACTTTGCACTTGTGGCACGATGAGAGTTTCCAGATAGACGAAGCTATCCCTCCCGCTGGGAGCACAGCTTTCGTCGTATTTGCCTCCCTCCTTGGTCGTTGTCGTCATCGTCGTCGTAGTCGCGTCGTCGTTGTCGTCGTCGTTGTTTCAGGACTCTCGAACTAGCTTCTGAATACTAAGGAGACCATCCAGTATAAATGCAGCATGTATCGGTGCCCGTAAATGCGCGTGTGCGGGTGTGTGTAAAATCTTCCTCTAGAGAGAGAATGATTTTCAAGACGTGGAAGCGTTTACCCCCTCCCTTGACCGCCGAAGATTCATAGCCAACGTTCTCGAGGAATAAATTTGAAGCATAATACACCCATAATATGTAAATATTTACATACAGGGGTGGCTCAAAATAAATCGATGTTTTCATTTTCGGCTTTACGCCAGGAATAAAGTTTGTTTTGGCCTGAAATGGAGATCCCGATTTTTTGGAGTTTATTGGAATTCAGTCCTTAAAAATCGATATTAAAGCCTACGATATGAAAATTTTATGGGGAGCAAAGTCGAGTGAAAGTGAAGCGTTATGTTATGTGTTATGTTCCTCTGGGCTAGAGGAATTCATTTCGTTTGGACTACAAATTACAAACGTAATCGGTAAATCGTCCAGTTCGATTACAAATTATAAATGTAATCCGTAATCCAATAAATTGCATCACAAATTATAAATGTAATTTGTAATCCAATCAGTTGGATTACATATTATAAATGTAATCCATAATCCAATCAGTTGGATTACAAATTATAAATGTAATCAGTAATTTATCCAGTCGGCTAACAAATTAGAAATATAATCCGTAATCCATCCAGTTGAATTACAAATTATAAATGTAATCCGTAGTCCAATCAGTCGGATTACAAATTGCAAATGATATCCGTAATTCAATCCGTCGGGTTACAAATTAAAAATGTAATGCATAATCCAATCAATTTGATTACAAATTAGAAAACCCGATTACAAATTACAAATTACAAAATATCAAAACCCTCTCTCTTTCGCAGACATCAAGGATCGCAAAAAAAACGACTGGTCTTATTACAATAAATTCATAATGAATATCATCCAAGATTCATCAAATGATCAAAAATTACCCATACAAATTCAGGTCAGTCATGACACATAACACATAAGCTTATAATGTAAAATATATCAAAACCTATTATACGAAATAAGACTAAGATGAATGTAATTTTCAGAAATAATAAATCTGAAGAGGATCCGAATACAGATCGAAACGTTATACAAAAAAGTTGTCCATTTATATTTGGAACCACTGGCCGAATCGCAGCCGATTCCTCCCTTCACTATTTCTCTACACGGCCGCATATATCCAAACCAACAGACTGCAAATTACAAATGTAAACCGTAACCCAATCAATCGGATTACAAATTATTAATATAATCCATAATCAATTCAGTCGTGTTACAAATTAGAAATATAATAATCTGTAATCCGATTAGTCAGATTAAAAATTATAAATATAATCCGTAATCCAATCAATAGGATTATAAATTGCAAATGTAATGGTGAGAGTGGCGGGACAAAGTTTACAACAACAGTCACGACATCAATAATAACGTACATTCCATTAAAATACAATAATATTATCGAAAAAAGATTTTTTTTTCACCCATGCAAGATTTTCGTGCTTTTTCACCATATGCGTAGACAGCCGAAAAGTGACTCTTAGCTGTCAAAAAAGAGCCCCTTTTTGGCTATCCACGCATATACTGAAAAGACACTCAAATCTCCCATGGGGGAAAAAAAGATCGTGTGCAACGCGGGCCAGAGATTCGTCTTTTGTCTCGCGTGGTTGCGGCCCTCGCTTCGCTCGTTGCGGCAAACTTCACGCTCGACGAAAAGACTTATCTCTGGCCCTAGATGCACAAAATACTATTTTTGTTACAATTTGCAAATATGGTTTTCCCGCAGAGCTTTCAGCAGAACTCGTTTTTAAAAATGTACATCGGTTATTTTATTTATTTTTAATCATAGTTGCATTTTATTTAATATTTTCATTATAAGGATTATGGAAGTGGCCGTTTTGGCCTTAGTAACACTTTTTGTACTGGCACTCAGTATAACACACAAATCTCGCAGCCGGAGTTCGCCGCGCGGTTTTTTCTCATGCAATTCACAATTTTTCAAAAAATTTCCACCTTCAGGTACGCAATTATCATAAAAATGTCGAGATCTAGATCTGATTTTGCGTATGAGTCTATTTCAGTTTATTTGCACCAAATTTTTTGATAATATTTCTATGGTGTCTATTTTGCCTAAAATGTTCATCTTCATTTTGCTTTCAATGTTCATTTTGCCCCCTATTTCCGTAGGGAATGTGCCCACTAAGGGGTTTGCGTGACTCGTGCGTTACGCACCCTCGTATCCCCCCTCCCGACCTCGTTCCAGCCTTAATCCAAACCCAAAGCCCAAACCTAAATCTGACCGCTCGATTGTTATACACGGCAGCGGTGAAATTTTTATATCATATAGAAAGATGCATGCACATCTGAGCTTTATCCTTTTCGTTATGTAGCGTAAACTAAATTTTCGTCTATGTATTTTGCCGTCCGCGTCGGCTATTCTCTATAGGGATTTCTCTCAACGCACGTCATTTTCCTCCTCATTCACATTTTGCCGGTATAACGAGAGAATTCCTATTTGATATACGGCGAAAAATGTTTGGGATTTCTGGGAAAACTCTTTCGCTCAGCCCGTAGGACAGAGAATCATGGGATATCGTTGCGAAAACGAGACTCCGACAACTTTTTTTTTCTCATGTATTTTTATTTTTATGCAAATTTGCGGTTGCGAATTACTCGTTGATCCACGTCCTTACTCTCATTCTTCCTCTCGTTCGTTCGTTCGCCATTTGCATTGGAGATTTATCCCTCGGGAAGGGAGAGGAATAGAGTGAGTGAGTGAGTGAGAGAGAGAGAGAGTGAGCGAGGCGGGGGGAGGGGGAGGGGGAGAGGGAGAGGAAAGAAAACGACGTGAATATACATACAATAAGGACGCCCCTCGACTTTGAAATTTGGTTTCCGATATCACGAGGAGACTCTGCGATCTGTAGATCTAAACAAAATATATATATCAATATATCTGCACATAAAAAGACAAAAATACGTCATCGACTCCCAGTCCAGGATTACATTCGGATCAGTAGATGTGATCATAAATGGCTCACTTATCAGCCGTCACTTTGCTGTTTGTGTAATGGAAATCGATCTCGATAAATATTAGTTCACTGCTAGAGTGACGTTTTCAATTCAACGGTCGACGGACGCGTTCACCATGTTTGAAAGTCGAAAGTAAAAACGCGCTTTGTTATTTTATTCTCAAAAAAAGTCACAAATATGAGGATGAAAGGGAGATGCTTTTTCCATTATGTCAAAAAATGTTTTATCAATGATTGCCCGAAGAATTCTGTTTTTAGATATTCTTAAAAAAAATCTGCAATTTAGAATCGTTAGACTAGATTACAGCTTTTTCTTGTTGTGGGGTGAAATTGAACGTTAGTGTTGTACTGCTTAGGTGCACCGAAATTGAAGCTTTTTGGGAATTTTTTCATCACTAAAAAATGAAAAAATGAAGTTTTGAAATTTTATTTTAGATGTATTAAGGTGTACACAAATATTTGTTATTTATATTCCAGGAACAAAATGGCTCACTTGCAGTAGGTTACTCGAAGTACTTTAACTCGTGATTTTTTTGAGGAGGCAAACGGCGTACACGGTAGCAGTCTCCGTCCACCACCTGGAGAAGAAAAAAAATTGTTTCTCAATCTAACGCAATCTTTTTTTCAAATTAACAAACTGCCATCAATTTTTAATCAAGAGACACGGTAGCTTCTCGACACAAGTACATGTACCGGCAAAGTCACGGACGGCGATACCGACGATGCTGAAACGGTCCAAGTCTCTTATACGCCAAGCAACGTGAATTAGCCACATATTTGAGTTTTTGTCAATCATATGTTGGGAATTATTGAGCATAGGTGACGTTAATTGTGCACATTATGAAGATTTTTTTTTCTCATTCGAATGGGACCAATACCAAGTCTGTAACTATTGAGCCCACAACTCCTTTGGGGTGATTTTCTTCGTCGAGAAACATACGAGAAAATTAATTAATAAGTGTTTATTAATTCATTCCTTGTATATTTATTTAGAACCCGCCTTGAAAATGACATATGTTATGTAAAATTTTCTCAGCTTTTCGACAAAAAACATGGACAAAAATTTCAAAATATGGGCAACGGCTAAAAACAGCTTTTTAGATTTAAAACTCATTTTTTAGAGCTTTTCAGAAACATTAACGGAAAAGCAATATTTTTTCGGGAAATCTGAGACTTTTTTACTAAAAAAAC
Organism: Alloplasta piceator; assembly: GCA_946863875.1. Taxonomy (NCBI): domain Eukaryota; kingdom Metazoa; phylum Arthropoda; class Insecta; order Hymenoptera; family Ichneumonidae; genus Alloplasta; species Alloplasta piceator. The sequence continues at coordinate 17,473,220 of OX333078.1, forward strand.
TTATTTTTTCAAAAAAAAATTAATTAATTAATTAATTTTTGTTGATTTGTTCATTTCTCGTATGTTTATGGAGATCCCATCTTGAAAAATACATATTCCATGTTAAATTGTCTCAGCTTTTCGAAAAAAATATTTTTAAAAATTTCAAAATTTGGGCAACGGCCAAAAAACAGCTTTTTACATTTTAAGCTCAATTTTAAGACCCGACATCCATAATTGGCGGTAAGGCACATATACAGTTAAAAATTAAAGTAAAATTTAAAAAGAATTTTGGATTTTGGTGAAAGTCAGTTTCTTATCTTTTTTTACAATTTCGCGATTTCGAATATCTTAATTGAAGCTATCGTTCTACTTAATTGAAACAAATTAAGAAAAATAGTGCAACTTTTGTAAAAGTTTTTTTGCTTATATGCAACTGAAATATGAAACATCAAATAAAAATAAATTTAGATCAAAATTGAAAAATTAAAAAAAATTAATTGAAATAAAAACTTTTGAATAAAAATAACACAATTTTAAAAAATGCAATACGGCGGCTGTGATTTGTAAATTTCTCAGATGTTGGTGGATTCTAACTTTCATGAATTTTTTGGACTTGCAAGTTGAGGCTTGTTACAGCATGCTGTGATTTTACAGTGATTCTACAGCCGTCATATTGCGCTCATCGAACGTATCACTGAGAATCATGCATATCGCCGTCATACTGTACTCATTGAATGTGTATCTGCAAAACACGTTTATCGCCGTCATATTGCATGCAAGGCATATATACTTTCAATGCTAACCCAGTGAATACACCAACAAAAATCATTGGATGGATTTCATATGATGTCAATCTGCAAATATTCATTTCAGAATTTAAATTTGCCGTCTTATGTAGTTCATCTTGTAGTCCACGGACGATGCATTTGTAAACGACATGATGAGATCGAAATGTTCTGTAAATTCATCATACTAAATGAACTCATGGGCATGCATCACAACATGTAGCCAATATATGTTGTAAAATTGGCTTTATCAAATATATACACGGCGTGATAATCATGGGTTCTGGAGATCGGCTACAGCGGCTTCGAGAATCATCATTAAAAAAAAAAAAATTCAAAACAAAGTTGAAATTTACAAAACTATGATTATAAATTTTTGCGTCAATTAGTTGAAAAATGTCTTTCCAGAAAAAAGTCTTGATAAATCGCTTTTTTCGGTCTCCAGAATGCGTATAAACCCGTTAAGGATAATTGCTTTTTTTTTATTATATACATACAATGATACACGTTGAAATTTTTTATCAATATGGGTTAATGATGTCTGTACAATCGAAGAAGCAGATGCGTTGATTAATTTTCCAATTTATTGACATTTCGTATAACTCGAATTAAGGTATTTTTCAATCACTTTCTTCGCGCTTTCATCCATCAATACGCGTTAACTTTCAGGATACATGCTTGCACGTATAATGATTAATTATACTATTGATCGTTTCTCGTTTCCATTGTGATGATGTTTGTCGGCTCCAAGTGTTGACAGGATTTTTGTCCTGCTTAAGCCAGATAGTAGGCGGAATTATAACCCGCTGCGTAGTAAGGATACGCCGAGTACGGAGAATATGCGTAGGGATAGCTGTATGCTGCCGAATAAGCTACCGGCGCTGTGTAAGCGCTGTAAGCCACGGGCGCAGTGTATGCAGCACCGAGAAGAAGTCCTCTCTTGTCACGTGTAGCTTCGGGTGCCGCGGCAGCTTCCGCTTTAACTGGCTCAATCGACTCGACCTCGAGGGGTTTCGAGTCGGCAAGAGCCACAGCGACAACAGCGAGTACAAGAACAGCCTGTTAAAAATTTGAAAAAAACTGTCATTTGAAGGATACGCAAAAAATACCTGAAAGGTTTATTTTTAAACCATTTTAAGGGACAACATTTACCTAGGTCGGTCAAAAATATTTTTATTCGCTAGTATCAGTTTTGACCTACATTCCTTGGAAGTTCCTTTGGAACATTTCTAAAATTTAATCAACTACATCTTCTAACAGCTGGTCGGCTTTAGTATAGCAGCGCCATACTTCAAACTCGAAACGCGTGTTTCTCGAAACATTGTTTTTAAAGTCTGTTCCCATGATATCCCGAGAAGTACTTGATGAATTGGTTCCAAATTTTCAGGAAATACAATGAGACATTTGGAACTGATTGGCAATATCATTGCTCAAAACTCGATCTTCTTTTTTTAATGGTTACGAACAAAATGACTTTTTTCATAGATTTTCTATGCTTGAGTTCCAAATCGTTGCCAGTTTCGTTGAAAAAAGGCTTATAAAAATCCATGATTGTCAATTAATCGTATTTATTCTTAACTTAAATAACCCAGTTGGTTTTTAGATTTTAAATAGACTGTTTTAACATGATTCTGAAGTTTGCACCGTTTAAATGCAAGGGAAATAGTTTATTAGTTTATTTTTAATAAAATTTATTCTTCCTGACAAGTTTTCAAAGTGAAAAATCGTTAAAATATATTTTGGGGGTTTCATTAAAGACTTGGGGTGCTAAGTCACGAGCAAAGCTCAAATGAAATAAAAAATTTCTTTCAAAAAATTTATCTTCGTTGCATTGCAATGATGCAAATTTCAACATCAAGTTTTAGCTAGAGGGTGGGCACGGCCATGTTGATGTTGTTTTTCTTCATCTTTTTCATTTTTATTCTATTTTATTTTTTATTAATTTATTATTGCTTTTTTCAAGACTCAATATATATGTACCTTTGTGTTTTTAAAAATGCGTTTCTTTTTCGCCCAGGAAAAAATTTGGATTTCGACGATTTTTTTCGCGTTTTTAGGTGAATATAGTGCGTAAATGAGGTATGAAATGAATATCTACAGGATTACTAACAATTTCATATAAATTCATACCATTCGTATCAAACACCAAGAAAAATGCTTGATAAAAAAAATGAGAACGATATGTTTATGATCCTGATTTGGTACAATGGAATTTTTCCGAATAACTGCATTCGTCAATGATTAATATATATAAAAAAGTTAGAAGGTATAGAAATGATAATTATATGTGAATCAGAAGGGAGAAAACGAAATTGATTAATTATTTTTTATTTTTCTGAATGGTGAAGATCGGAAACTGGTCAAAATAGAAAAAAGAACGTCATCATACAAAATATATAATTTTTTTTTATATTCATTAATTGTGAATTCAAAATCAATCGGAATATTAACAATATTGCATAAATACATTGATATTATAAAAATGCTTTTTTCGTAATGGAGCTTGTGATAATATATTTATTCTCATTAATAATATTGTTTTTTTTCTTTTTAAATTAGAAGGGAATTCTGTCTTTTATTAATAGTAGCATCAAAGTTATAAAATACCTTGTACTAATGTCTTGAAATGTTTTTAAAATCGAGTTTGAAAGTAATGGATGCGTGATTATATTGGTTTATAACATAATTTTGAATTTAACAATGTAATTTCGAAAAAAAATGATGCGGCAATTCCATCAATCAATCGTCAATTAATGCAAACGGTCAAAAGGCTGAATGTGTGATCGATGATTCGATCGATCGATTGTCGATCTAATTGTCGTTAATATACTCACTGCAAAGCACTTCATGTTGATTGAATGGTGGTTTTTTTAAAGACTCGTAATCCTGTGTATGTTAACACTGTATTGCTTGGAGAGCGAATGATACTTTGATGTTCTGTCCAGCCAGCTTTTATACCGATTCGATCGCAATGTCTTCAGCTCGCGGTGAAGAGCCACTACGTGCATCGATTATAAAGATGTGAAAAAATTCGTCCCTCGTGCATGTCTCTATTGCGCGTTCTTGTAATGCTACGTCGGACATTGCACGTATTATATTGTGTATCCGTGTGCCTTTAACCAGGTTTTCGCGTCTGTTACACGATTTGCAGCCATAACTATTATCATTCCGTCGCGCTACTTTAATCGAGACGACGCGTTCTTTATTGAGTAACGCGTCCTTGGACAATGGCCAAATATGAAGGAAAGTCTTTTACAATCAAAGTGCGATTCTTCGTTAAGGGGTCCGAGTCAGCGTCAAAACGCCGATTTTTGAACATAAATATAAATGTTCGTTGAATACGTATAAACCTGACCAATGGTCCATCATTTGACGCATCAAATGAAGCAATTTTTGACGCTAGTTTGAACCCTTAAGGTGCAGTGGTTCTCTCATCAATCAATTTTAAGCTTCATTGCGCTGTGCACGATCTTGACCAACGGCTGGACGAATCTCATCCTACGATGTCTCATTTCCTTCGTAACACTTTTCCGGACTGCTTAAGTGTGGCACATTTTTTATTTAGGTCCTTATTATAGAGTCACAGGCCACTTTTTAAATTTTTGAAACAAAAAATGGGTCAAACCTTCAAAAAGTGGCCTATAACTCCATAATAAGGATTTTAAAAAACAGAGTCGCACTTAAGCAGACCGGGAAAGTGAAAGTGAAAATGAGACGAAAGGAGGATACGATCCGTCAAGCAGTTTGGTAAGGATCATGCACAGCGTAGGGAAACTCAAAAATTGATTTATGAGAGAACCACTGCACCTCAAGGGTTCCAACTAGCGTAAATTTTTTTTTTCATTTGATACCTCAAATGATGGACCATCGGTCAGGTTTATACGTATTCAACGAACATTTATATTCATGTTCAAAAATGGGCGTTTTGACGCTGACTCGGTGTCCTTAACTCTAGTACCTGCGCATCGATCTCACCTTTTTACGTAAAATATTGTCTCTGATCGACGATGTTATCACGGAAGAAATAAAACAATAAGAATTGTTATTTTCAAATTAATTTATTTTCAATGAACAATTTTGCACAAATCATAACATTCAATATATCACAATCCATCATCAAATGGATGAGTTGATATTTTTTAAAGGTATATTTGTCAATTTATATTTACTATATATTTAGGTTTATTTTACCAATTATATTGATAACTCTTTCATTTGAGAATTAAATTTTTATTTTTTTCGTTCATTTTTGTTAATGCCCATTTTGTCTCCCATTTCCCTGTACATGTGTATACCATACGTGACGCGAAGCAGCTCGTGCAATGAAATAATAATTGATAGATATATACGATCGAACGATAAACCAAAATATCGCACTTCTCTTGGATTTCGTAATAATCGTGAGATTACCTTCGGCGAAATTACGTATTCGTTTCGTGTAAAGGGGGGACAGACCTTGTGCTCGATTACAAAATAGATGGACGATTGTCTAATTGACCGAAATTTTTCGACTTCCGATTTATTTTGTTATTTCTGCAAGTTACAAAAAATCGAAACCTGACGAAAATCATCCTTTGCATGTATTCAATTCAAAGTTAATCACGTCGAAAATTCGTTGTCAAAATACACAGTAAGAATTTCAGAATGATTAGGAAACTCGTCATTGAATAATCTTGATTTGAAAATAAAAAATAATAAGGTAAGTGTACCGAATATTGGGCTAGTACCGAATACTGTTCGTCCAGTCTATTTCTTATTAGAATAAATTCAGTTTACGTTCAATAAATGTAATATATTTTTTTTTAATAATCTTCAATTAACGTATTGTCACTCGAAATAAATATCGAGTCTGACAGAGGCGGATTTACCTTATTTGCCGCCCTAGGCCTCAAAAAGTTTGCCGCCCCGTTTCAATAAGAAATCAAAGAAGAAGAGGAATTTCTTATCAAATAAAAATACTGATATTTTTATTTTTTGCGGCTAGTATATATGCACACACAGACAAAAGTTGTGTTATTCAAAAAAATATTTATTGTAAATTTTGAGAGATTTTGAATCCTTCTGCTTAAACTTGTTAGTGAACAATATTTCATTACAGTCTATTTGCATGGAAAAGTTTGCTTGATAACTAACTAATTTCGAAACCTGAAGCGTTAACAAACAATTCTGAAGAAATAAAAAAAACTCGTAAAATTCAAATAAATCGATTAATTTTCTTCAAAATTTTACTGTACATAGGAGAGTTACTACTTCTTTGTAAGATTTCCGCTTGATTGCTTATTCACAAACATTTTTCAAGAAAATTTTAAATCCGAACCGCTTCGATAATAATCATTACATTTACTCCTATATGTATATTCATATTTTATTCCATATGTAGCAGAAAATATTATCCCAATACCTTAAAGTTATTTCGAGGTAAACGGTCAAAATAGGAATTTCGAAATATTCAAAATTTAATAAAATAAATGGGGGAAAACGCGTGTCTTTTTCATCACGTGAACCTGACCATTTTTGATTTGGCCGAAACTTCGCTTATTTCATCGTATGATCCCAAAAACAACTCTCAAATTTTATTAGATTTTTTGGAGCCACTATGGCGGAATACAAGACCATTGAATATCGTCGACTTTTGAAAATATTTAATTTTCAATCGACGATATCTTTGTAGCGGTTAATCGTATCGAAAACTACATAAGGAGGTTTTTTTTTCATCTTGAGTCCATCTTTAAATAAAAAAATGGTCCAATTTTTTTAAAGCAAATTTAAGCAGTCAAAATAATTTTCAAAAATTAAAATCACGATACCCAAAAACCCCCCCTTCGAATTTTAAACGAAAATTCTCAAAAATACTAGGATTCATTACCAACATTAAGGAAAAAATCAGGATGGGATTTCCAGCAGTTCGCGAGATATTGATTTTTTAATATTTAATTTACTTGTTGTTCGTTAATTTCTGCCTATCTATTAATTAATTTAAGCTTTAAATAGTGTAAAAAAATAGTAGTAATGATGCCCTTGCTGTTTACGAACATTCTAAAGTGATAAACGACTCCGTGAAGGATCTCGTAAAAAATTTGTCAAAAATCTTATACCGTCATACCGAGACCTCTACGAATGGGAAAAAAGATTGTGATGATTGATCTGTTGCTAAAAGATGGTCGAATTTCGTTGAAAACAAGGTACATAACATAATTTAAACATTAAATATTAAAAAAAAACGAGAATCAAATACGAGTATAAAAGAACACAAGTATAAATTTCAAAATACGCCTAAAATATTCTGCCAAAGCATGTGAACCTATTACTGATTTACATGATTCTTTTTTAGTATTTTTTTTTAACACTATTTAAAGCTTAAATTAATTAATAGATAGGCAGAAATTAACGAACAAGTAAATTAAACACTAAAAAATCAATATCTCGCGAACTGCTGGAAATCCCATCCTGATGATAGTCCATATGTACGAAAAACTCAGCGTGATAGTTCAAAAATTGCGAGGGTTAGAGTGTTAACAAACATTGTCAGTAAAAATAACAAACAAAAAAAACCCAAAAAATTCGAATCAGCAGTTCAATCTTTTCTGAAATTATACTAGGTACACAAAGGAGATTGGGGAATCTACTTGCGTGCAAAATTTTAGAGCCTGATCATGTCACATACACTCACAAGAATTCATATCCGGATATTTTTCTAAATATGTTTTTTCAACGTTTTGGTATATTTTGAATAGAGTAGCAAAAAAAGTCGCGAAAAAAATGTTATCCACGAAAATAATAGATCCTCTATGAGAAAGTAAAACAAATGTTAGAAAAAACTTGATTATATACGATTCTCTAGGATATTCGTAAATATATTTCTGGGACGGCAAGTTCACTGCTTAGCGTAAATTTATTTGAATTCGCGGTTATCTTTGAGACAAACTCGGTTACATTGGATTTGTTTACGATATACTTTTAATTATAGACAGAGCTGCGATACTTTTGGGTCCATTTTTAGTCGCAATACATTGTTGAATCCAAGTGACTAACCAATAATCACTAAAAAAACAATTGTGTGACGTTGAAAACTTGCTGCCTTCAAAATTTGCCGCCCTCAGAATTCGCCGCCCTAGGCCTGGGCCGACTGGGCCTACTGGTTAATCCGCCACTACGAGTATGAGTGAATTGTATTCAATTCATATTTCCCGTAATTCATGACAAACTACAAAGCGAGGTAAAAAACGGTCGTTTCCTTTTCGGTTTGGTGAAGGAAGTGGTCTGGCGAAAAAGCATAGTTTATAATAAAAACAGCATCGAATCTGTCGAAATAAGTTTCAATGTATTATAAATGAGTCTTTGAAGAAGCAGAGTACGGAAATAGACGAGCAAGTTAAATATTTGGCCGAAAATACATACCCCATAATTCGGTACATAATGAGAATCGTGTGCACCGAATACTGTGGCCCATGTATAACCTCCCTTCGGACGTCAAACGAGTACAACAATATTCGGGACATGCATACACCAGTAATAGGGCCGTTTATCTTACGAATGCCAATCGAATATCGAACGCATGTTAAAGTGTACAACAGCATTCGGACCATGCTTACCCCAGTAATAGGGACATCTGTCAAAAGTGTAGAACAGTATTCGGGACATTTGCGCATGTACGCATTTTCAAAATTACAATTGAATAATATAAATAATAACAAAAATGAGGTGGGCATTCGTTAGCTAAGATTCCACGCTTTCCAACAATACCAATACTTTTTACCCTGAGACAATTTTAAATATAGATTTTCCTCTGTTAATGGCGAGCGAAGCTTAGGTCCTCAGTATTCGGGGCACTTACCTGAGTAGTCTCATGGGATGTAAAGCGATTTCGTTGGTCTGTCATCAATTATTTCATTCTACGTCTTATATTGACATTTTTAAATTAAGTATTTCAACAGCGAGCTTCCCAATCATCACGAATTTTTCTTCTAAAGTATTTTGACAATGAATATGTCACCTTACCGATACTTTCATATCTTCAACACCATTTTGGTAAAATGAGTCAACTACCTTAGTTAACCTTTCGCCATCTACCACTGACGATATCGTCAAATCTGACTTTGCCACTTCTTGTCGATTCTGTCGGTTTTGCATTGTTTGTAAATTTCATTTTAGAATGAAAACTGTTGGACTATTGAGATGAGACCTGAAACTGATTTCCTGCATTTTTTGGGAATTTTATAACACTCTTAAGTGGGTTGAAAATAGCCGATGACGATATCGTCCGGCATAGTCAAAAATATAGGTAGACGGCGAAGCGTTAATCGAATTTCTTGAAAATCGTTCACAGTCAAAAAATTGTTTTCTTTTCATACTGCAACTAACGAGAAGTTTTATGTCTTGCGTGACCGATATTTTTCTTCTCTCGATAGTCGAATTTGGAACAAAACGTCATTTCTTATTTATTTTTTTTTAAATTATTATTTTTTTTAATATGAATTGTTTTTAATGAACATTTTTTATTTTCTTAGCCAACATGGCACGAACATATGAGAGAACATGACGTTGAACAAATTGATTGTGAGCGAACAACGGCGCAAATCTTCTTCGTCGTCCGAAGAACACCGCGATTGCTGTATGATTTGTACGCTTTTGATGCAAAAAAAAATGAATCGCAACATTACGATTGACTGCAACAAATGTGACCGTCCATTTAATTTGAAATGCGCACACATGGTGAATCGCGGGTTCTTCACTCGCAAAAACTGTCATTCAGATAATGACAGCGACGAATAAATGTTACATTTTCAGTCTGATTTCCGCTTTTCTACCTTTGAGAGCTATAACGTGACCTGCATTAACAAATATTACATTTGAATATAATTGGTGTTCTTTTGATTTGATTAAGACTTGTGTGCGGTAAATCATAAGAATAAATGCTATACCTATAGAAATAGAAATGATTTCATTGTCACATTACCATTTATGACTATATAAAAACGGCAGTCGAACATTACCAGTGATTTTTGTTGATATTTATACGATTGCAACGGAATTTCAGTAGTGATTCACATCCTCCCTCCATTTTGTGAAATTGCGAAAGAACTTTTTTTTGCGAAAATTGAAATTTTGTTAACAAAGAATGAAAATGTTCCAAATTTGACTGTACCAAAATGTACTATGAGACTCTCTCTAAGGTGGTTGTGGGGTCTAGTCGTCGGGGGTGAAGTACAAGGGGGGTGCCCTATGCTTATATATGGGACTGCTGGTTTGTTACATACTGTTCGTCGTTTAATGATCATCATATTTAATGTACGTTTTCGAGAGCGAAATTCACAGTGCTTCATAAGACTATGCATTTTTGACTAAGCGATTATTACAGGAAATGTTTTTATCACTTTGCAGAATTATTTTCGATACTGTTTTATGGCTCAATGAAAGTGAGGTGAATTGGCAACGTCGTAAATCGTGGTATATAATAATGCTCAAGTTGGCAGCAGTGTCGCGAAGCTAGAGATATGTACGCGTCTCACCTCAAAATCAACTTGCGTTTTTGTCAAACTGTTTTTTTCTCGACATTTCTCGAAATTCATCATCATAAAACAAATTCCAAACAAGTAATGATTGTTATTGAAGGAATGAAAATAAATAATATCCCTTTTTAATTTATGTGTCTGCATCAAATTCATGGCCCCATACATAATTACCAAATGTCGGTAAAGCAGGAAGCGCTTGTGCCGTTTACACTGTCGCCATGTTTCCAAGCTTTATATTTTGTGTGTTCGATTATTGAGCAAATCTGCGATAATAAACATGAATAATTTTGAAACGGTGCTGCGAATTGGAATTTCCAAGGCGCCAACAGTTAGTCGGATATTCCATCAACCTGTATCTATTTTTTTAATTCCGTGGCATCATTTGTTTGGCAGATATATGTAATATACTGAAAAAATGTTCGAAACATTTCCATAAGCGTAATGTGATAAGCACACTAAATACTCCGTCTTTCGGATTTTTTTCCTAAATAACGGTACTGTGGATCGTTTTGAAATTTCACATGCTAATTAGTAAAGGGATTATGAATATCGACAAAAAATTTCAGCTCGATGACATCATTTCGCCCTAACCCCACAACAACCTTAAAGGATACAGCCAACAGAATCGCGAAAAAAAATCTCGACACTTATATTGGAATATATTCGTAAAAACGTAGTTCACATCATCCCACTTTACCGTATAAATTGTTAAACGCTATCATACAGAGTACAGTTCGTTGTATAGAAAAATTATTATCTCCCTCCAACCGTTAGAATTAGATGTCTTACGTGTTAATCAAATGGCAAATACAAAAACTCAATGCGTCACCGTTTAATAAAATCACACGGCGATTTCCTTTCACAAGGTTCAATATTATGTTATAAACTATGATTTCATGAAGTAGGAGACCGAACAAAAAATAAAAGTTCTTTTTAGGCAGCCTAATATATAAGTACTAAAGAGTTTTGACAGGTAAAAAAAAAGTTTTCGTCTCGAGAATGAGCTCTGCAGAAAAAACGTTTCCTTTACTGAGCGGCTTTCGGTGCTTTCGCTCCGTCTGCCTCTCTCCCTCTTTTTTATATCTCTCTCTCTTGTATCATTAATCACACTAATTCGTTCTCGTTTATCACTCATGAAAAAGATGGAAATTCATCCTTCGTTGGCTGTGCGAAGTTGACGCGAGAGTGTGAGAAGAAGTGTAAAGTCTATCGCAGTGCCGAGATATTTTACGTTCTCAGGCGACTGCTTGGCGACCTCAGCAAGATTCTTTTCTCAAAAAGCCATCAGTCCTCTCCGAAAGTCCCTTAAGAGTTAGTGGGGAAAAAATGAATTTCATTATACTCACTATAATCATATTTATGTGCAGGATTGAACAAGGGAGTCAAATTGGGGAATGGATTATTTAAATGAGGATTTTTAATATTTATTTAATCTCATTTTAAGGATTTCTCAAAATGTTCAATTTTATTGGCGTATGTTTAAATATTATTCTATGTATGCTGGTGCACAAATGCCGCGTATAACTACATACATGTCACATTTATTTTCACCCTTGAAGCCGGAAAAGCACAAGACAAGGATAAAGGAAAAACGAGTAAAGTGACGGAGTGAGAGATAGTGAAGAGCCATCTGTATAGAGTCGCGTAGGGCATTGTTTCGACGTTCTTTAGAGCTCCTTCGCATTAGCGACGTGAATTACGACAATGGCGACGCGTTTTCCTGGGGTCTTGCACTCAGCCTCATCCTCTCAGTTCGTTAGCCGTAGTCCGTAACACGCGCTCATTCTATTCTTCTACGAGAACTGAAGTCAACGTAGATCTTTTTCTTCATTGCCATTTGCTTCTCTTCCCATATTTTTTTTTCTTTAATTTTCTTTTTTCACCGTGTCTGCCGCGCCCAGAGTTGGTTCTCCACTCTCCCTCACTCAACGTCCTCTTGAAGGCTCGAAGGTTTTTTTCGAAATTCTGAACCTGCAAAAGAACTATCGAAAACCATTTTGAAAATTACCATCACGAATAATAGAGACGAAAAAATTGTAATCGTTCAATTAATTCTACCTGATTACTCTGTGTTAATTAAGTTACATTTTTAATAAATCTTATTAATTACTTAATTTATTTTCATTATTGGTATTCCTCAGTGCCCGGGGTCGTGCCCCTACCTTTTCGGCCGACCTTAATTCCTACCCTGCTATCATTTCTTTCGTCTTTTTGAATACCATTATTTTTATTCAATTTAATCTAATTTAATTATTGATTATTATAATATATTCTGTAATATCCATTAATTCACGAGAACTGAAGTCAACTTAGATCTTTTTCTTCATTGCCATTTGCTTCTCTTCCCATCATTTTTTTTCTTTAATTTTCTTGTTTCACCGTGTCTGCCGCGCCGAGTGTTGGTTCTCCACTCTCCCTCACTCAACGTCCTCTCAAAGGCTCGAAGGTTTTTTTTTCAAAATTCTAAACCTGCAAAAGAACTATCGAAAACCATTTTGCAAATTACTATCACGAATAATGGAGACGAACAAATTACAACCGTTCAATTAATTCTACCTGATGACTCTGTGATAATCAAGTTACATTTTAAAATAATTCTTATTAATTAATTAATTTATTTTCATTATTGGTATTCCTCAGTGCCCGGAGTCGTGTCCCTACCTTTGCGGCTGACCTTAATTCCTACCCTGTTATTATTTCTTTCTTCTTTTTAAATACAATTATTCATATTCAATTTAATCTAATTTAATTTTTTTTTAATTATAATATATACTGTAATATCAATTAATTCATATTACCTTTGTAATAAATTCAATTATCCAGGATAGTTGGCACGAATATAAATTGAAATTCGTGGGTTCTACGAATTACCTTTCCATATATCGGGACGAGACAGTTTATACATTTGTGTATGTGCGTATACATATTGGCGACCGGTTAAGCTGAGGATATAACCTGGCTCACCCCGTAACCCGATCGACCAGCACTTTGGACGGGCCCGGTGATTCGATTTTCGAACCCTCTGCGCACAGAGAGCCGTGGGGTAGCCCGCGGGATATATCCTCTGAACTCGATCGTGTGTGGCATTGGAAAATGTCGAAATACATGAACGACGAAGTCAGCGAGTATTCAAAATCTCTGGTTATCTTTCGAAAATTCGCTCTATATACGGTCGAGGAGGTTACAACGCTAACTTTGAAAACGTTGATTCACCGCACCAAGCCGGGCAGCGTTTTTTGAGAAAATTGTCTTTCAATGTGATTCCTAATCGAGGATATTTTGTTCCATTTGCAAAAAATTCGTCTAGCTTATAATATCTGCTGATAATTTCAAATCCGGATAATTTGTATCGGAAATTGATTTATGATGGAAATAATTGACTATAAAAAACCGCAATATTTTTTCAAAATGACTCAATGGAACTTAGAAAATTTAACTATGGAATTTCACGAAATCTCGCAAATAGAAGCTGTAAAATTGAAAATATATTTTTTGTCCTAACCTGGATTCTGAATGCTTTTCCTCGTAATTATGCAAATATAATTCCTCATTAGCATTCTATATAAATTGTCAACTAATTGTCCGTAGAAAATGAGGAAAATTATTTGCCGACTTGTACAAAATTCTACTTGGTCAAAAAACTTCTTTATTTTTTGTTATCTTGTCAAAGAATTTCCTCTGTGCCTTTCGGGGCTACTTCATTCGAAGCCCCCCTTCGCGGTGTTAGGTGCTTGTAGATGGGGGTTTTCAGCCATAGTGCCAGCGGATTCATTTGTGCGATAAACTGAATTACTTTGAAAAGAATATATTGAAATATGTGAAAATAAAGCGTTTTCTTTTATTTGAGGCAGATATGCCTACTATAAGATTCTTATAGGCTACTCTACTTATCGCGATATACGAGGGAGAAAATTTTAACATTTTTTAAAACGGCTCGGGATCACTGTATCCTTAAGGAGCATAATTCCAGTGTAGCTGAGAATTCTCGAAGAGAATTTTTTACAAGCAAAAGCAAAAAAAACAAAGACCATAAATATCTGAGCAGAGGATCCTGCGTAGAAGATCTTGCAAGGACGTAGCTTCTCTCGAGGCTAAGACTTCTGGCGAAGCAGTGCTTTCTTTCGGGGTCTGGACTCCTTTCGGGGTCGAGTGATTACAAATCGTGTTTATGCTTCTCTAGATATACCCGCTGGAAGATGCTTCGTATGCGAGTTAGTTGCTTGCAAAATTCGCACTCTGCCGGAGGGGCGCGAAACCTTCGCGCTTGCCATCTATCGGTGACTCGCTGAACTACGTATTCGTATAGTAAGTATTCGAGAATATTTTTTCGATACGTTCGATGTCTTTTCGAGTTTTCTTTCATTTTAGGTATGCAGTTGATCTCCGGCCACCTCAAGGTCGGTGAGGAGGAGGTTAGCCTTACGACGTGGGACAAGGCCAGATAGCGGAGAGGCTCTATCGCTCTTTGGGTAAGTTTTATTTCTTTTAACATGTTTTCTATCTGCCATTATATTACCTGTCCCTAATTTAATCTTTCTCTTTTTAATTTCCAGGACGGAACAAAAATGAATAAAAAAAGTGTCGAGGCCTTCGACGCTTAAAACGCGTAATGACAATCTTAAAACGCGTAATGAATTAAAGAAAAGTTTATTAACGCATGAAATTAAATAACATGGTAGATTTATGAATCCCTGTAAAATTGTAATGCACATTCGAGTGGGGACATGAAATGAGTAAAGAGTGAAATAAAACTAGGGATGAAGTGGATGAAAAGCTGGGATGAGAGAAAAAAAATTATAAAGGAGACAAGAGGATATAGAGGTGAGTCAGGAACTTCATACGGTAAACAGAGTCTGGAATTGCAAAAGTTGCGGTGCTTGAGCTAGTTTTTGTGTTTTTCTCTTTCGACCTTTCCTCTTTCGTTCTCTCGAACGAAAAAAAGAATTCCCTGTGAATACAGTTATACACATGACTGTCGGTGATATTACTGAGTCTCGCAAAACTTCCTCTGTGACTGCAAAGTTAAATCATATGTATGTAAAAGCCAAGCCGTTTTTTACATTTCCATCGGCAAACCCGCTTTGCTTTCGTGTCAAGTGTCGGTGAATGAAAAAAACATATTAAAATGAAATCTTTTCTGCCACTGTCAAAACCATCATTTCTACATACTCACGTTTATGGCACAGTACTCACTATCATACACAACTATGGGCCATTCCAAGTATACCAATCAAATTCGCAAATGCTCTCGTTTTAAAAAATCTTCGAAAAGTAAACACTCATTCTATTTTGAATATAATTTCTAAACACTACGCGATGAAAGTATCTTGATGCTGATTACATTCTCGCCAATTTTCAAGTTTTTTTACGTTGAAATTCTATTTTTTCTATCGATCATAACTTGTTTATTTATCAATGATGTTCAATTTATCTGGGATACAAATTATGAAAGTGCTGAGTTGAAAGGAACACCAAAGCGGGTTGTATGCTCGAAAATCGTATTTTACATTAGCGAATTTCAAATTTATTCAGATTTCCAAAAATGTCTTGATAACGATTTTTTGTGCGGTTTCGGTTCTCATTGCCCATTCTGACGTTAATTTTTGTTCCTTATTATTCCTCGACTTTTTTTAGGTCTGCAATGACATCACTCTAAAAGTGATTAAAATCGTACCTTAAGGCACACAAGGTCACGCGAATTTGCTGCGCACACGTTTATGCCGTATTTTGGCCCTCTGTTGCAATAGCTCCAAATCTGGAAAAAGTCACCCCCAAAGTTAAAGTAACCCGTTTTACGGTATCCCAAGAAAAACATTTCATTTTATTCAAACAATGTTTTCTGATTTATTTGAATATGACTACTAAAAAACTCATCAGGCCGATATTTAAATAGATTCATATTTATTTTAAATAAATTGATTCAAACTAAATTATTTATCTGGGTGTAAGGGTTGACGAATATAGGCTGCCGATTTTAGCGTGGAATACCTCCTATATATCCGTACATAGAGTGTGTATAAAAATCTCATGCGTTTCAATTTCGTTCAGGATATTGACTCAGATTTATTTGTCGCAGTGTACATTCCCGTTCACAGTAGGAAATGGAATGCCGCAAAAAGCTCGGAGTAAAATGTACAAGTTACTAGAAAAAATTCCAGATGAGATATATCTGGAAAAATAGAATCGTGTCGTTGTTTTATGCGGAAAAAAAAATTTGATCGAGTTCGAAAAGCTTTTTGTATTACTTGCATCTGGTGGGATCTATAAACAACGAAGGAAGAGAGTGTTGAAAAAAAATGCAGCTAAAGATTGTAACAAAATTTCTTTATGATCGTTTCTCGGTTGGTATAAAAGTATTCGTTTATTCACTGGGGTTCACACGAGTGTGTCGAATATTCACAACATTTCCAGATTATGAAGCTACGTTACAAAATAAATCATTCACACTTCTTCGCACTCCAATTCTTCTCTACCCGTGTGGAAAATAGTTAGGGAAGCCCTAATAATAATCGGGGCCCGGGTCGGCTTAAATGTGGAAACCCCAATATGATTTTCTCGGGTACAGCCTGAAAAGGCCCCGATAAGGCAATAACAGGTGTTCCAGTTTAAAATTCAATAGGGCCTTGAAAAGGAAATCAAGGCAGGGCCCGGTCTGGATCAAAGAGGTTTTCCAGTTAAAAATTCAATAAGGCCTTGATAGGGAAATCAAGGCAGGGCCCGGTCTGGCTCAAATAGGTTTCCAGTTTGAATTTTAATAAGGCCTTGATAGGGAAATCAAGGCAGGGCCCGGTCTGGCTCAAATAGGTTTCCAGTTTGAATTTCAATAGGGCCTTGATAGGTAAATCAAGGCAGGGCCCGATCTGGTTTAAATAGGGTTTCCAGTTTCAAATTCAATTGGGCCTGAAAAGGTGAATCAAGGCAGGGCCCGATCTGATTTAAATAGGGTTGCCATTATATATTTAAACAAGGACTTTATAGATAAATCAAGGCAGGGCCCGGTCTGGTTTAAATAGATTTTCCATTATATATTCAAACAAAGGCTTTATAGGTAAATCAAAACAGGGCCTGGTCAGGTTTCAATAAGTTTTCGATTATATATTTAAATGAGGGCTTCAGAGGTAAATTAAGCCAGAGCCCGGTCAATATATGAAGTTATTACTTCATATTACTTAAAAGGATACTTAGACAATATAAATTGAGTAATAATATTCATTATTATTTAATAATAATAAATATTATTAATAATAATGAATATACTTGAAAATGTTAATGATTATATGTACTATTATTATTTAATATCATTATTATTATTATTATTATTACTCATCTGATTCAATATTTGATTTTTATTAATTTAGTTTCGAGACAAGTTGAACCAAAATTGGCTTTCGGGTAATGAAAATCAATTCCTAATACTTTTTCGGTACGTATTTATTTCTTGGCCTGTATTCCATAAATATAATATTTACATCAGTATATCAAAAGTAGTCGGTGGTGTAGTGGTTAGCGTCCCAGTCTTAGGTCGGTAGTTTAGGATCGATAGGTAGGTAGGTTTCAAATCCCAGTCTGGTCTCGTCCATATTCTAGGGTCCACGAATATGCAAGACAACTAAATCAGTCAGAAAAAATCATGAACTTTCAAATTATCTATTTTTTTTAAATTTAATTCATGTTGAATTTGAGGGTTTGCGTAAAAACGAGGGTCGTGGGTTCAAACCCCACTGAAGGCTAAATGTTTTTTTCTTCCAAATTTTTTTTTCGTTTCTTGACTTTAAGAAACTAGCAATTGTGAATCTAAAATTGAATTTCATCGTAATAAATGATGACTATATGGAAAAAATAAATATTTCTCTCTTAAGGGCCCCGATACGGAATTTTTCAAGGGCCCCGATACGACATCTTTTAAGGGCCCCGATTCGGCATCTTTTAAGGGTTCCGATCGGGAATCTTTTAAGGGCGCCGCTTAATAAAGTGGGACAATCCCTAACGGGACCTGAACGGGTTTCCTTGTCGGGCCCCTGTATTTATTCGGGAAAGTTAATCGGGCCCCTATTAATCCCCTAACAAAATTTCCACACGGGTATTACGGCAGTGTTCTTCGCTCGAATCATTTGTGTTATACCCATATATCTGGATCGAATCTCACATTATCACATATATTATCACATAGTTAATCATCAGTAAATTATCGAGAATACGCGCGACACGCACACCATACAAGAGAAACAAGTTTCGCGATGATTCAGGCACGCCGATGAATCATATGTTAATTACACAATCAAAAAGAAAATACATACAGGTACATGGATATGCGCGAGACTTATCTCGTTAATAAACGTGAGCGACGAGAAGATAGTCCGCACGTGCTTGTCGTAACTTCCAGGCCAACGTTCACAGCTTCAATACATCACAGATCTTCTTTGCCACAGCTTATGCGTCTGAGCGAAATAATTATTCAGGAGCGATAGATATCCATAATATTCTTCATATTCCCACACGGAACCGAGTGTCCATTG
This sequence comes from Alloplasta piceator, assembly GCA_946863875.1. Taxonomy (NCBI): domain Eukaryota; kingdom Metazoa; phylum Arthropoda; class Insecta; order Hymenoptera; family Ichneumonidae; genus Alloplasta; species Alloplasta piceator. The sequence continues at coordinate 17,492,015 of OX333078.1, forward strand.
ACCGTCCATCGATCATCCATAGATCCTTAACACGTCTACATCCACGATGGACGTAATGCGGACATACTTACATTGAACATCCATGGTATACCAGGTGTGTAAGTATGAAACCGGAATTTCGAAAGTATGAAACCCATTTCCCCACCTTTTGTATCTTTCCCATGGCTTTTAACCGAAGGGAGATGGCTTCTCGGGTCACCTTTAACTGATCCGCCAGTTGTTGTTGTGTTTGAGCGTCGTCTTCGTCCAACAAGGCTTGCAGGTCAGCGTCTTCAAACTTTTTCGGTGGTCTTCCACGTTCTTCGTTCCTCACGTCAAAATCGCCACTTTTGAACCGTTTAAACCACTCGAAACACTGTGTTTTACCGAGAGCATGCTCACCAAACGCCTCCAGAAGCATTCGATGCGATTCGGCTGCGGTTTTCTTCAGATGAAAACAGAAAAGTAGGGCTGTCCGCAAATCGTAATTTGTTGGCACAAAACTCGACATGTTTATCTCTAATAAACTAATGCTACTGAATGAAACTCGTGTTATTGTGAGTTGGAAATCTTTGTCGGATATCAATACAATAACAAGACACCGCTGACGTGATGTGTCGGTAACTGCATCGACATCTAGCGCCACCTATGGGCAAATTCCGGTTTCATACTTACACACCTGGTACTTTCGATTGGACAAAATGCGATGGATCACACAGGACGTATATTGTATGTCCACAACCCGTACCATTTCTTGAGCTACAAATATACACAACACGGCCATCCATGGTATGTCCATAGGTAGACATTAAAAAGCTTTTAATTCGGGATAGTAATTGAACATTGTGACGGACGAGCGGGTTGATAGTAAATAGATTTAGAGATATTTGGTTTGACAAATAGTTGATCGAAAGTTTATTGAATAATAATTTGTAATGAATAATTGGGGAAAGAGTGCACGTTTTTTAATAGATGTTAAGATGATGGGCGGAGCTGGTCCGGGTTGTTAGGATGTTGGAGAAGAACTAATTTGGGATTAGGAGAGAGTGAAGGTGTGAAGTTGGAAGTGGGGTGAAGTAGGGGGCCAGGCGAGTGGAGGGAGGCCACGAGCCGTCGTAACGGAGCCCGTGGGACCAAGGACAATATGGGAGATTATGCTGAGGTGTGAGGTTTGAGCATGAGAAAGGATTGATAAGGGAAATGAAGTATGGATGGATGGCGTGAGAAAGGAATAACGCGGAAGATTGTTCTACGTCCATGACACATATTTTTGGAGCTGTAAATATATTCTGCGCGTAACCTAACAGCCAGGGGACGTCCAACAATAATATATGTTGGATGAAAAATTCATTCCGGGAAAGTCCATGGACATTCCTTAAACCACTAACGGAGATGCGAAACAGCAGCGATCTATGTGCTGAAAACGTCTCGTATACGAACCCTTAGATAGTTTTTAGACGTGCCTAATATAAACCCCATAAAGTGACGTTTAATGTACGTATTTAAGACGAATATGAATGTTGCAAAAGATGTCTAATGATCATATATTATACGTCCCTTAATTTTAACGCTATTAATTACATATTGTTTATTAATTATAAATTTCATTACTGATTATACATTATTTAAGGCCTGTGAGACAAAGATATTTAAGTATATCAGCAAACTACATCGTATAAGGTTTTTGTATTCAAAAATTTTTCATAAGTCCAATTAGTGTAGGTAGATAGGTAGGTAGGTAGGAGATTAGAAAAGTTAAGCAGCATTCCTTAAATCCAATACTTGGATGGGTGACCGTACGGTGAAAAATCGAAAACTGTTTTTTTTCTGTAAAATGTGGATATCTTATAGACCCCGAGTATTATATAATCAGTAATAAAGTTTATAATTACTTACTAATGTCTAATTAATAACGATTAAATTGTTTAAATTGAGGGACGTATAATAAATGGGCATTGGACATCTTTCGGATCACTGGTTAATTTGTCTTAAACACGTAAGTTTTGGGATCTAGTTCGTCTAAAAACCGTCTGAGGGTACGTATACATCAGGACGTTCCCAGTACATAGAACAGGTGCCGTTTCGCACTTCTTTTTAGAAGTTTGAGGGATACTCATGGACGTCCCTGGGATGGAGCTTTCATCCACCATGTATGAATATTGGACGTCCCATGTCTCTAATGTTCCGTGTGGGTTAGCTCCGATAAAGCGCGCAGTCGTCCATTCCTAAATGGACGAAGTTTGTACAAATGACCATGAGAATAGTGGACCACGTGGCACTTTTGACTCATTATTAACCTAATTCACGCTCGGCATGCCTTGGCATAAATCTTGGCGAACTCGTCACGCCACATGGAAACAATCGATGGTCGTCTCGAAGGTTTAGATTGTGATGAGTACTTCGTCGTGACTCGATCACTTAATACATTTTAAATAAATTCTGCACAATAGTGGCGGTTACGAAATCGATATAATAAAGACACATATACATATGGGGCATTCCACCCCAAATCGGACAGTTTGAAAAACTTTTTTTTTATTTCCTGAATTTTTTTATATTTTTGAGTACCCATCCAAAGACCCTTCCCGTAAAAATTTTGAGATTTTTTTGATTACCCGTTCAAAAGATATTCAAATTTAAAAAAACCCCTCTTTTTTGGTATTTTGGTCGTAACTTCTTTAATAATGGTTCAAATTAAAAGATTTTTTTTCAAATTTTTTGTTTTTTTATGGCCTTTTCAGAAAAAAATACAACAAAAATATTCGACGTGTTCTGGAATGAGTTGTTTCAGTTTTAAACTTTAAATCACGTTTTTAAAAGTGAGTGTCATTTTTGATTTTTGTTTTAATTTTTTGCTTTAAACATCTATCTATTCAACAATTTTTAAGACTAGTCCGATCGTGGGATCTCTATAACTACCATTTTTAAAAAATTTTTTACATTAAAATTTTTTTTTTCCTTATAAATTATTATGAATACCAATTTTTGTTACTGTATAGTATTTTTTTCAATATTTAGAATTTATTTGTACACTTTTTTATTGTTAACAGGTTCTTAAAATTAATAATTAATCGTAAAGTCTGTTTATGAATAATAATAACAACAGTTTTTATTCACGTATTTTTTTGAAAACCGTACATATACGATTATTTCCTGAATTGGAATATTCCTTTGCCAATACGTTTCCGTTGCTTATTGGAATAATTGAATTAAATTTTTGTGTCCCCCTGTGATTGACTTCGCAGTATTGCATCGCAAACAAAATCTTTCTTTTGTATCTGAATAATGTTTATCATGTGAAAATTTGACAGCAATATTCGGTAGACTATATACGTTCAATGCTCACTCGTACCATTCTTGAACTGTTGTTATTTGCTCATCGATTAATTATTAATTTTTAAAATCTGTTAACAATGAAAAGGTGTCCAAATTAATTTAAAATGATTAAAAAAATACTATACAGTAACAAAAATTGTTATTCATAATAATTTATTTTAAAAACAAATTTATTAATTTTCAAAAACCGAAAAAAATAGTAGTTATTGATATCCCACGATCGGACTAGTCTTAAAAATTGTTGAATAGATAGATGTTTGAAACAAAAAATAAAAAATAAAAAATAAAAAATGACATTCACTTTTAAAAACGCGATTTAAAGTTTAAAACTCAAAAAACTCATTCAAAAACACATGGAATACTTTTGTTGTATTTTTTTCTGAAAAGGCCATAAAAAACAAAAATTATAAAAAAAACTTTTAATTTGGACTTTGTAAAGAAGTTATGACGGAAATGCCAAAAAAAGAGCTGTTTTTTATTGATTTAATATCTTTCGAACGGGTAATCAAAAAAATCTCAAAATTTAACAGGAAGGGTTTTTTATGGGTACTCAAAAATATTAAAAAATAGAGGAAATAAAAAAAAAATCAGGGTGTGTGCAATCACACGCCACAGTAGTGAATACTTGTATGCAATTCGCTGACGCGACAAATTATTTCTGCCGATGAATTAAGAGAGAGAGAGAGAGATGAGCCTAACACCAAAACTAACAAACCCAAAAAATTATTTGGGCTGTGATTTTTTAAACTGTTATTATTTTAATTATTATTATTTTTGATGGCCTCCGAACATCTCAAAACGCCTTCCAAGGCCATCGCACCTTGGAAGTCTACTGACATTCTCCGCTCGACTTGGATTTTTTCTCTTTTTTTTCGAAATTGTTATTATTTTTTTAGAAATCGGGTTTAATTGTATTTTTTTTTCCAAATTGTTATTTCAACTGTTATTATTATTATTTTTTAATTGCTATTCTTTTCATTGTTAATTTTTTAATTTGTTATCATTTAAAATTTTAATATTTTCTTTATTAGTTTTTTTTTTATTGTTCTTGTTTTTTATTGTCTACTTACATTGGCTGCTTGGCTTTGATTTTTTTTGTTCGAAATTGGGATTACTTTGGTAACAATTACGTTTTCTTTGTATTTGTTGTAATTTTCAAATTGTTTTTATTATTTATTATCTATTTTTTAAAAAATTGTTTTTAAAATTTTCATAAAATTGTTATTATTTTCATTCTTGATATTTTCATTATTTTAATTTTATTTTTTGTTTACTTTCCGAAGACTTTCGCAGAGCCTCTGAAGGCCTCCGGATGCTTTCAAAGTCTAATTACATTCGTTTGCACGGCTTGGATTTTTTTATCTTATTTTTCGAAATTGTAATCATTTTTGTAGAAATTGTTTTTTTTTGCGATTTTTAATAGTTTTTAGTATTTTTTGCACTGTTATTATTGTAATTGTTAATATTTTCATTATTATTAATTTGGCTGTGGTTTTTCCTCCAAAGGCTTTCGCCGAGTCTATAATAACTAGTAAAATGTTAACACTCTAGATACACAGTATATATACCCAGATAGAACACTGACGTATATTATACGTATATTACAGGTATATATGTATATAATATGTATACGTCTATGATATACCTGTATTATACGTATACTGAACGTATATTTTAGGTCTATTTATTGATAATAGTGAAAGAATTTCATATACGTATAATTTACGTATATTATACAATAAGCATTTGACATCGAATTATATACATCTATTATAAGTACACGAAATATGTACTTTACGATAAAGACAAATGACGTATAATATACGTATATTGGACATCTTTTTTACTACATATCTCGGTGGAATTTTGTACATCTCATATACATATAATATATGTTAATTATCTTGCGATTGGGATTCTTAAATCTAAAGCTGTTCAGTGAACGTATAATATACGTATATTATACGTTCATTGAATAGCTTTAATTAACTTATATTGTATGTAACATATATTATCTGTATATGACATATATTATTATTAACATATATTATATATATTTATGAAATGTACAACATTCCACCGAGATACTGCAGATAAAAACACTTCCAATATACGTATATAGTATATATATACGTATATTGGACTTGTTTTTTTCTACATATCTCGGTGGCAATTTGTACATCTCATATCCATATAATATATATTTATTATCTTACGATTGCGATTCTTAAATCTGAAGCTATTCAATGAACGTTTAATACATATACGAATATTATACGTTCAGTGAGTATATTATCATTTAATATTATTGTTATTTAAGAATAAAAACCGATTTCTACAATTGAGAGCAATAATTTTTTTTAATAACAATAATAATAATATTTATTATTGTTTATTATTATTATTTTTGTGTTTTTATGAGTTTATTTAAAATAGAACTAAAATTAGCCTACCACATATCCCGTGGTCTCCGACCTTTTTAATTTTGGAAATAATACTATTTATTATTATAATTGTTATTATTATTCATCTGATTCAATATTTTAGTTTTTAATTTAGTTAAAAGACAAGTCGAACCAAAAACGGCCTTCGGGTAATGAAAATAAATTCTCACTACGATTTTGGCACGTGATTGTTCTCGGCCTGTGTTCTATAGATATGATATTTACATCAGAATACCATAAGTAGTCGGTGGTGTAGTGGTTAGCGTCCCAGCCGTAGGTTGTTCGTTAGGCTCAATAGATAGGTAGGTTTCAGATCCCAGTCAGGTCTCGTACATATTCTAAGGTCCGCGAATATGCAAGATAACTAAAGCGGTCGGAAAAATTCATGAAATTCAAAATTATCTATTTTTTTTTTTAATTTAATTCATGTTCAATTTGAGGATATGCCTAACAAGGATATGCCTAAACAAGGTAAAACAAGGGTCGCGGGTTCAAATCCCACTGGGGGCAAAATTTTTTTTTTTCAAAAATTCTTTTTTCGTTACTTGACACTCAGGAACTATCAATTGTGAATATATAGAACTGATTTTCATCGTATATATATATGCTAGTATCCGTATAATTTGTTTATATTCTCCGTTTATATTCTACGTATTTTCGACGTCTCGTATACATAAAATGTAATATATGTAGAATATACATATATTATACGGAGATTAGCCGGACATTTAGCTCTTCAGTATACGTACTAAATACGCATTATATACGTATCTGGCAACGTCTAATATACGTATAATATACGTCAGTGTTCTATCTGGGTATGTACTGTGAAGATGAAGACGCAGTATGATCTCACACATAGCTGTGGACTCACACATACGACGGATGGAACGACTCGCATACGCGCTGCCGTTGTATATACATACTAAACACGTATACGCGGGCATACTGTTGATGGCCTATCGCTCTCCCTCTCCCGCGCACACATCACTCTTTCTCTCTTTTTGTATTCCTCCATTCTCTTGTCCCGATAACGGACAAACACGTTTAACGCGCACGTTTAACGCTTTCTGACTTTTGTCGCATAATAAGTATTCACTTTTTAAAAAAAGTTTTTCAAACTGTCCGATTTGGGATGGAATGCCCCATATGTACACTTCCGGCGGAAAGTTTCCGGACAAAACTTGAAAAAAAGTCTCGAACGTTTTTTGATGCCATTCCGTCGGAAGTCAACGTAATCTAATTCAACAAGCGGTACTTTAAAGGGGACGAATTCGGCTTCAGCTCCTGTATTTTTAATTATCTTTACAATTTGTTTTTCGATTTGGATTGAATTTTGAAAACAACTTTTTTTCGTCTTTTTTTCCCCTCTCTTCAAGAGCGCGCATTTTCCAGAGGAAATTTTTTGTATATATTTTCAAGATCGGATTCATAAAGGGGACAGTTCGAGCTTCAATTTGCTTTTTTTAAAAACTTTGAGCGATTTTTTCCCAAAGTTATTCCGTTTATTGTGAAAAAAGAGGAAATTTGAAAAATCTCGTATAACACGAAAACAAAGATGATTCATGAAAAACTTCAAGATAGCAAAAAGTTGCGTCTGTCTTTCTTGAGTTCGGAGGAATTTTTTCAGATTTTTTTATCTAATTTTTTTTCCTCATGTTGAGGCTGGAAAAAAAAATTGGGAAAAAAATTTGAAAAAAAATTCTAATGTGTTGGAAATACAGGGTGTCTAGCGGTCATGGAAACCTGGAAAACCTGGAAATGTCAGGAGATTTTCGATGTCGGGAAAAGTCATGGAATGGTCAGGGGATTTTGTAACTTTTCTGGAATTCCAGACTAGCCTTAAAAAAAAATATCGTAGCACTCTGCCGCTTTCTGACCAGCATATAACTTTTTTAATTTTCGACGAAAATGGTTGAAAATTCAACTGAGTTTGCTTAATATATAGCACTACAAGAAAAAAATACTAGTAGTAAAATAATATATCGAGAAAAAAATTCGCACTTTTTCGCACTCGACCTTACTTGACACACTGGGGTCGTTTGTACCCCAGCGATAAAAATTCTTATTAAAAATATACCATGTAATACTTTAAATTGCAACTTTTTCCAGAACTTCTTAAGAGGTTACTCCCCAAAGTTATACAGGATTTCTAGTAAAATATCAAAGAAAAACATGATAAAAAAATTTAAATATACAAAAAAAACTGAAAAAATGACAACCCTTATGAAAAAAATTATAACTTTTTTATTTTTCGACAAAAATGGTCAAAAATTCAACTGAGTTTGCTTAATATATAACACTACAAGAAAAAAATAGTAGTAGTAAGATAATATAACGGGAAAAAAATTCGCACATTTTCGCACTTGACCTTACTTGACACACTGGGGTCGTTTGTACCCCAGCGATAAAAATTCTTATGAAAAATATACCATTTAATATTTTAACTTGCAAATTTTTTTAGAACTTCTTAAGAGGTTACTTCCCAAATTTATACAGGATTTATAGTAAAATATCAAAGTTTCGGTTTGGGTTAAACATGATAAAAACATTTTTATATCCAAAGAAAATGAAAAAATGACAACTGTCATGAAAAAAATCATAACTCTTTTATAATTCGACAAAAATAGTTAAAAATTTAACTGAGTTTGCTTAATATATAGCACTACAAGAACAAAATTGTAGTATTAAAATTACATAGTAGGAAAAAGTCTCGCACTACATTTTTTCACCCCACCTTGACACACTGGGGTCGTTTGTACCCCAGCGATAAAAATTTGTATAAAAAATATACCATTTAAAATTTAAAATTGCAAATTTTTTTGGAACTTTTTAAGAGGTTACTTCCCAAAGTTATACAGGATTTATAGTCAAATATCAAAGTAAAACATGATAAAATAAATTTAATATCCAAAAACACTGAAAAAATAATAACTTTTATGAAAAAAAATCATAACTGTTTTATTTTCCGCCAAAAATGGTTGAAAATGCAACCGAGTTTGCTCAATATATAGCTCCACAAGAAAAAATAGTAGTACTAAAATAATATAACAAGAAAAAATTCGCACTACATTTTCGCACTCGACCTTATTGACACAATGGGGTCGTTTGTACCCCAGTGATAAAAATTCTTATAAAAAATATACCATTTAATATTTGAAATTGCAAATTTTTGTGAAACTTCTTAAGAGGTTACTTCCCAAAGTTATACAAGATTTATAATAACATATCAAAGTTAAACATGATAAAAAAATTGTAATATCCAAAAAAACTGAAAAAATGACAACTTTTATGAAAAAAATCATAACTTTTTTATAATTCGACAAAAATGGTGCCAAATTTAACTGAGTTTGCTTAATGTATAGCACTACAAGAAAATAATTGTAGTAGTAAAATTATATAGTAGGAAAAAATCTCGCCGTACATTTTCGCACCGACCTTACTTGACACAATGGGGCCGTTTGTACCCCAGCGATAAAAATTGATATAAAAAATATACCATTTAATATTTTAACTTTCAAATTTTTTTAGAACATCTTAAGAGATTACTTCCCAAAGTTATACAGGATTTATAGCTTGAGACAAAGAAAAGAAAAATTCTCGACGATGCCGTGACAGAAACAGCAAAAATCGACGATGAAGTAAAAGAGGCACAGAAACTGTGATTTTGTAACGTTAATACGGATACAAGCTTAACACTCATACGAGCCCTTATTACTATTATAGTAATGTAATAATTAGTGCTAGTACAATAAAGATACTTCATCAAAGGTTTTGTGATATCGCAGGTTTTCTTTTTGGCTCACCATTGCCATCTAATTTCCATACGATTTCATTCTCTAGTCTGCAAATTGATGTAGCTTAGCTAAACCAGTATCGTATGTAATACCAGCCACGTGTGATATATCTTAAGGGCAGACAGTCAGCGTCAAAATGCCGATTTTTGAACATCAATATAAATGTTCATGGCATTTGTGAAAATTTCACTGATAGTCTACCATTTGATGTATCAAATTACTTTTTTATTTTCACACGCTGCCCGCAGTTCTGACCAAACCGCTTAACGGATCTTATCCTGCGACGTCTCATTTTCTTTGTAAACATTTGCGGACCGCTTGAGCGCGGCATATTTTTTTTTTAGATCCTCATTTTGGAGCAGTGTTGTTCCTATCGGCACTCAAGTATGAATCTAGTACTTTTTTGATTTTTTTAGTACTATAGTACCACCATGACGAATCTAGTACCACTCGCTTAGTACCTTGTACCACCAGTACTATTTAGCACACTTTTTGGACTTCGAAAGTTTTCGAGCAGATTTTAGCTAATATTTTTATCAACTGATGGTATAGAATAACGCTACTATTTTGTCTTCTAGTACAGTGAACTGTCACCTATTTTACATGGTTGAGCTTGAGACTGGCGCTCGCCACTTATTTTACGGCGTGAAGGGTTCCCCACCACTGATAGAAATGGTGGCGACATCTCACGGCAAGGCGCGACATCACGACGGTTAACACAGAGAGGAGAATAGAGTGGGAGCTAGGGGGAGGATACCTCAGTAAAATAGCCGGTCGTGATTTCGTAAAATAGCTGGTGGTAAAATAGATGAGAGTTGACTGAACTAAATTATCTTCTTTGGTTTCACTTACGGTTTGCCCTAATCTTAATAACGATAAAAAAATATGAGCATGTTTTTCAATACGAGATGCAATTACCGCATGACATTTTATTCAATCTAAGAGTAGTTTAAAGGTCAACTTAACCTCAAAATTTGTTCAACACATTTTTCTCGGAGATGGCTTAATGGAATAAGAAAAAAGAGTGGGCACACCTGCGTAATTAATGTGGCCCGACTATTATTTTTTTATTCCATCCAGTCATCTCTGAGAAAGATGTGTTAAAAGTTTTAGCTCTATCTCTCTCGCACTCAAGAGAGCGGAAAGGTGGAGAAGGGGGTTTGTGACATGGAATATTTAAATTTTCCTGCCGTATCTTCAGTCAATACGATTTAGTACCACTTTTTCCCGCTAGCACTATTCTAGTACTAACCGTCTGGCGTTTCTAGTACCCCTCTCTTCACTCGTGGAACAACACTGTTTTGGAGTTACAGGCCACTTTTTGAATCTTTGACTCATTTTTGGTTTTTAAAGCACTGCACACAAAACAATATTCATTATAATAAAAATGTGCCACGCTCAAGCGGTCCGTAAAAATGTTACAAAGAAAATGAGACGTCGTAGGATAAGATCCATCAAGCGGTTTGGTCAGGATTGCGCGCAGAGTTTTTGAAGATCCAGGTTTCGGGAAACAGCCTCCGAAGTTGAAGGTATGGAAAAACGTTTCCTCAGTCCTTCGCTCCACCGATTACTGCACCTGCATAACAAACAATATTTGTCATGGTTATTGCATGCAGAAAGAAAATTTTTGAACACGCTTTTGACGGTTTGTTCATATTTATAATATTAATTATTTTTAATATTCACAAACAATTTTACACCAAAAATGCTATAAATTTATTACAATATAACCTCCAATCCCTTGACAGTTTGGAGGTTGTATTGTACATATAAGGCACGAAATTGAATTGACTTACTGGAAAAAGTGTAAATAAATATGAAAACCAATTCGATTATTTAGTAAAGACGACGAATACCATTGTCTTTACAGATAATTGAATATAATAAACATATGAACTGACGTATCACTCACCACTGTGAAACTGCTCGTGTCGTTTGTCGAGATTGATGAAGCACTTTCAGGTAATTTCTCGATCGGTTTAAATATTTTATATTGCTTTTGACAAAATAAATAAACACTCGATAAAAATAAGTGAATACAATAAAAAAATAATAAACCACGCGTGAACGTTTGTTTAGTAGTAAATTTACGAGGCACTTTCTGATCACTTTTGCGACAATTTTTTTGATTGGCTCGTAGTCACTTCTTTCAAGCGTTTTGATTGCTTGCAGTTTTTTAAAATTATGCAATTTTTTCCACAGATTCTGGGTTATAAATAAGTAATACAGATCATGATTAGAAAGTGGGATGCGGCTTCCTCATATTTTTTTTTATAATTTTTTTATTTTTAGTTTCTAAAATAAAATAAAAAAATTAATTCCTAATATTCTTTATAGAAGTAAAAAATAAAATAAAAATAAAACATATCTTGAAAAATTTTGATATTTTGCATATTTTTCAAAATGAATGAGATTTTTTTTTTCAATAAAAGATTTTTCTCAGTTACTTTGGAAAATACGCAAAATATCGAAATTTTCCAAGATATGTTTTATTTTTATTTATTTTTTTCCACTTTTATAAAGAATATTAGTAATTTTTGTCCTATTTTAGAAACTTAAAAAAAAAAATTATAAAAAAATATGAGGCAGCCACATCTCACTTTCTAATCATGATATATATTACTTATTAATGATGCAGAATCTGTGGAAAAAATTGCAGAATTTTGAAAATGGATTTTTCAATTTTCAAAATTCTTTTATTACAGATTTGCCTGTAACTTTGCCATTTTTCAAAATTAAGGTCTATGGCTTGGTTAATAGGTGCAAAAGGGTTTGTAAAACGTAAAAAAAATTTTTTTTTAAATCGATTTTTTCCCAATTTCACGCTGACTGGACCCCCTTAACGGTCTTCGACTAACGCATTTATTATTATTCTAAGTTTTCATCATAAAAAGTTGAATCCAAAGAGTGTATTCAAAAATTATAAAAGGTTCAAAGAAACTATGATTGTTAAAAAACCTTAGCGTAGAAGAGTTATAGTATGATGTTATCCGTGTGCTATAATTCCAAAAATTATATTAAATGAGTCACGTGTGATATATTATAGCATTCTTTGACTGGAAAAAAAATTTATTATTTTAAGAATTCATAATAAAAAGCGTGAATCAAAGAGTTTATTGAAAAGTGATAAAAGGTTCAGAGGAATTCTGAGCATTCAGAAATCCTAGTGCTCAAATGATGTTGATCATGCCATGCGTTGTATGTGATGTAAAACCGAGAAATAAAATGTCTGCAAAATGAAATAATTTTTTCATTCATTATGGAGTATATTATAATTAAATTGATTTGTATTTTACTAACAAGTCACTCTTCGATTATTTTCGACTATAATCTCGGTGTGAATATGGACGTTCGATAAAAAATAGTCATGGAAAATTAGGATTTCTGACCTGGAAAACCTGGAAAAGTCAGGGAATTCCGCCGTTTGATTTTACTAGACACCCTGAAATATTAAAATAAAGTATTTTCCCCTCTTGAAATTTTATCAATAAGCACATAGTTCTCTAGCTATGGTAATTGAATGATCTGAGCTCCGACACAGAAAATGAGAAAACCAAAATTTTTGAAAAAAAAAATCTGAAAAAATTCTTCTGGACCTAACGAAAACAAACGCAACTCTTTGCTACCTTGAAGTTTTCCACGAATTCTTTTTGTTTTCGTTATACGGGATTTTTCAAATTTCCTCTTTTTTCACAGTAAACGGAATAACTTTGGGAAAAAAATCGCTCAAAGTTTTTAAAAAAAGCAAATTGAAGCTCAAACTTTCCCCTTTATGAATCCGATCCTAAAAATATATAGGAAAAATTTCCTTTGGAAAATGCGCGCACCTGAAGAGAGGGGAAAAAAGACGAAAAAAAGTTGTTTTCAAAATTGAGTCCAAATCGAAAAACAAATTGGAAAAATAATTAAAAATACAGGAAATGAAGCCGAATTTGTCCCGCTTAAAATGCCGCTTGTTGAATTAGATTATGTTGACTTCCGACGAAATGGCATAAAAAAACGTTCGAGACCTTTTTTCAAGTTTTGTCCGGAAACTTTCCGCCGGTAGTGTATATTAACACGAAATAACAAGAAATATATTTTGGAGATATGTCCACAACGTGTCTCGGACGACTGGGGCGAGACACGGGGCTCACGCACGCTCCTTGCTGCCCGATTGACCATACAAATCCTATCAAGATACGCAACGACCATGGGTAATTTAGTCGCTACTCAGAACGTTCCCTTTAGATATGATAGAGGGCAGGATGGCGCACTTTTACAGTGGATCGAGCGTCTCGATTCAACTATGTAATGTTACAAGATGGATCTGAAAAAAAGCGGCGGTTTTCTGGTAATCTATGACTCAATATTTACCAATTCACTGTAAAAAAAGATATGAAATTTCAAACATTTTTACGATACAACTGTCACGGAAATTCACAAACACGGAATATGAAATGCAAATTCATACACATGTATAGTAAATTTCAGAAGAGATATTAATTTCAATATACTATTTGAAATATAAGATACATGCATAGTAAGTTAGAGGAGAAACATTAATTTTAATATACTATTTGAAATTTAATATACATAGTGTAGGAAAATCAACAATTTTGTCTTAAATTCAATATTTGTATATTAACATTAAAAGAGTGAACATTGAAAATTAATATCCCCGTATATGAAAATGGTTTTTATATACTTTTTCGCAATTTTAAGATACATTATTGGAAATTAATACACTCATGTCTTAAAATTACAATCAGTCACGGTGGAAAATGTCTTAAAATTTAATATAAAAAAGAATATTTATGAGAGCGTCACGGTTTTTTTCAAACAGTTTTAAGGATTTACATAACGAATGAAGGGTCAGGGGCTCTGAAATTAAGTTATGAGGGGTTAATTAACTTATGAGGGGTCAGTAATCCTGGAATTAAACTTTGCGGCTTCACATAACCTACGAGGGGTCAGAAATTAAGTCATAAGGGATTACTCAAGTTGTGAGTATTTACTTAAGTTATGAGGGGTCGGGTATATTCTGGAAAACAGTTTTGAGAGTTCACATAACTTGTGAAGAGTCAAGAGTCCTGAAATAAAGTTATGAAAAGTTACTCAACTTATGAGGGGTCAGAAATCCCGGAATTAATTTTGCGGCTTTACAAAATCCACGGGGGGTCAGGGGTCACGAAATTAAGTTATGAGGGGTAACTTAAGTTACGAGGGGTCAGGTATTTTGGAATAAAGTTTTGAGAGTTCACATAACTTATGAGGGGTCAGGGGCCCCGAAATTAAGTTATGAGAGGTCGCTTAACTTACGAGAGGCCACGGTTTTGTTCAAACATGTTTTGAGGGCTTACATAACTGATGAGGGATCAGGGGCTCTGAAATTGAATTATGAAGGGTCACTTCATTTATGAGAGATCAGGTATTCTGGAATAAAGTTTTGAGAGTCCACATAACTTATGAGGCGTTAGGGGCCCCGAAATTAAGTTATGAGAGGTCACGGTTTTGTTCAAACCAGTTTTGAGGGTTTATATAACTTATGAGAGGTCAGAAGCCCCGAAATTAAGTTATGAGGGGTCAGGGATCATAGAATTAAGTTTTGCGACTTCACATAATCTACGAGGGGTCAGGGATCGCGAAATTAAGTTATGAAGGGTAACGTAAGTTCTGAGGGGTCACTTAAGTTATGAGGGTTCACGTATTCTGGACTAAAGTTCACATAACTTATGAGGGGTCAGGGGATTCGAATTTGCAAATCAAAAACCAACTTTCATGGTTTATTGCTCATTCAAAAGCATATACTATCATATTATTTCGGCACTCCAGCATTCATATATCATACAAGTAGGGGGACTTTACAAGTAGTCGATAGCGTAATAGGTCGCGTGTTAGGTAGATAGGTAGGATGGTAGGCAGGGTCGAGGGTTCGATTCCCGGTCTCAAAGAGAAATTAGATCGGGCTATTCGTGAAGATTTTTGTTTTTTTTCTGTGAATCTCTTTTTGGGGTCGATAAACTATGAATATTAAATTATTTTGCAAGGGCTAAATATTTTTTATAACATGTTTAACAACAATTAATTTAGCCACGGTACCGTAATTTTCATGAAATGAATATGATTATTTTTCCGACCCAAATGTCGGCCAATAGAATTGCACCATTCGACGTCACGTGGTACAACCTACATGGTATTATACTGATAATTTTTTGATTATTTTCTCTGGTAGTTGCTATATATAAAAAACAAAACATGATCCAGTCAAATTAACCACACGTCAAACTGACAGGTTGAATTCAATTGTGAAAATTGGAGATTTTGCATGAAAATGAGTCGATTTGGAGTTTGTTCTCTGTCCACCATTGATAAAAAAGTCAAAGGAAATGTTCCCATTAATACGGAGAAGGCAAAAAAAACAGTTTGGAACCAATTTACTACTGTTAACTGTTCATTTCATCTCATGGTGCAATTCTATTGGCCGACATTTGGGACGGAAAAATAATCCCCCGAATACCACACGAGCTTCAAAATTATCTGGCATTTCCCTCAAGGTTCCCTGCAAACAAATAAAGTCGTCAAGTTTTTCAGGAAAAACTTGACTCCTTCATTTGTTTGCAACGAACCTATCGGGAAATACCCGATAATTTTGAAGCTCTTGTGGTATTATAAGTGAAAATTCAGACATGTATTGTGATTTTAAAATAAACGCGTATTTTAATTTTAATACACATTTTTTGAATAATAATATACATGAAATTGAAATTTCAATGGCATGTATATGATTTTTGAAATACATCAGTATTTTAAAATTGAACTGCATACTTTTATTCTTCAAATTCGGGTCCATGAATTTTCAATACTGAAATTGAAATTTCATACACGGTATCCGCAAAAAAACTTCCTACACATGTATATTAATTTTAATACAGATTTTTTTAACAGTGAACCCTATTGAAATCGAAATTTAAATTTCAGAAACCTAGGAGTTCAGTAGGGGAACAGTTATCTCTAGCAAATTTTGAACCATAGGTAGGATCAAGACCACTGGACCAAAAATTATGAAAAATATATTTTTAGAATCCTCAAGGATAGCTCTTTCAAATGATACCTCACATGATATATTCATTAAATTTTTTTTTTGACTAGGCTGATCTCTTATTTTATCGAAATTTATTATTTTTTCTAATAGTTTATTTGCAATATACATACACATCATGAAGACCTAACATCATGCCAAATTCCAAATTCCTACGTTACATAAATAGTTTTGTAAGGATTCCATTTTTTCTGCTCAAGGTAGGGAATGCTAAAAATGGGATTTATTTTCCCAGACTAGAAAATAAACTTGATTGTGGCTGAAAAACTCTCGATGGAACGTGCGGAGAACAATGTACTCCATGTATCCTCTTTGGGGCTATATTGAATTATACTTCGAAAATCGAGAGCTTTAGCTTCGTTAGTACGTAGTCGTAGACGAAACTCGAAACTATCGAGACTCTCAGTGGCATTTAGGGTTTGGCTGGGCTGGATCTTTTTGGCGCCGCTTCCACGTCTGGTCGATCTCTTTCGACCTTCCTTTTCGCGTTTTCATCTTCGTAAGCGCGGAGAAGAACGAAAAAAAAGAAAGGGGAGAGAGAATCCCAAAAAAGAAAGATGCAAATGCGAGAGAGTGAGATGAGAAAAGCTAGAGAACGAGAGATTGGGAGGCACCAGGAGACTTCTTCGTCGACGGTTTCATTGAGGGAAGAGAAAACGACGCGGCACCCAGCCGTCAAAGGTCGCTATGAGGATATAAATACCCTCATGGCGCCGCTACTCTTGTTCTTCTTACACCTCCCTCACTTTCTGCAAGTTTTTTAATCTCGTATATATATATTTTATACGACGATTCATCGATATTACCTGTTTTTTAAATTGAGAAAGCGTCATTTTGTCAAATTTTTTTTTCCAGAATTTTTGTTCCATAATTTTTCTTGCCAGTACATCGAAAAGTCATATTAAAGAAAAAAATTCAGATAGATTTTATAAATCCCTTGCCATATACAAATCATTTATACACGATTTGAAAAGAATTTAACATACAGAGTTTAAATTTGGCACAGATATCGAGAAACTATATTGCTGTCTTTATAAACAATGTTGTTGTAAATTCATATTCAATTAAATAATGAATAACACCTGATATCCACCAACTCCAAAAATCATAGAATCGTGGTCACTTCATAGAATAACTGCTACTTTTGTACCTTTCATCAGTGAATCAGAAAACGACCAAAACACAAAACAATACTTTATCGAATTTGCGAGATAAAATCAAGAGACGCGGTAGCGTCTCGAGACAAGCACATTTACCGGCAAAATCACAGACGGCAATTTATCGACGCCCCCGAAACGGGCCAAGTCTCTTATACGCCAAGCAACGTGAATTAGCCACATATTTGAGTTTTTGTCAATACTATGTTGGGAATAATTGAGTGTAGGAGACGTTAATTGTGCACATTATGAAGATTTTTTTTCCTCTTTCGAATGGGCCCAATACCAAGTCTGTAGCTATTGGCATAACAGTATAATCGACTCTTATTTTTTCGTTTGAGGCCACATCTCTTTTGGGGTGATTTTCTTCTTCGCGTTTAACGATTTTTGCGCCCAATTTCGTCTGCTACGCCACATCACGCGTTCTCATCGTCTTTACGAGTTTGTTCACAGATGGCGCATAAGTGCGCCTCCTCGTGCCCCGCACAACAGCTGACGCCGTAACATGAATGTAACATGAGAAATTAAAAAAAAAGTTGAATGAAGTGAGAATTGTCAACAAAGAGAAATTATCAATGAAAAAAATAATCAAAAAAATAAAAAGTACTTGTCGAGTTTTTTTTACTGAGCATATGCTGTCATTCTGGTGTTCACCTGTTCACTAAAAAACTATTTTGACTTATCGTCCGTTAAAAACGAGCCCGCTCAGTTCTTATTATTTTTTTGATTATTTTTTTTTATTGATAGTTTCTCTTTGTTGACAACTCTCACTTGATTTAACTTTTTTTTAAATTTTTACCGTTGACTTTTTTTTGAATTTTCTTACTTCGGCTCCGCCCTTGAAAATCACGATTGCAAAGTAACGTTATATTTGGAAACTACATGTACTTGACAATGCTTTTGTGAGTTTTATGGCTATTTATTTCACAACCTTTTGTAAGAAGACTAAACTATAAAGACTTTCGTAAATGTACTTGTCTCTAATTTTTGCACACCATTTTTGGTGTTTTTGGGGTAAGCATTTATTTAATAAAAAATGTACAAATATTTGTTTGACATAAAGGAAATTTTTTGTTGTTGTAGGAGTTCATAGAATTGACGTCCGAGTTTATCAACGTAAAACTCGTTGCCTTTCGTTCGATAATTAAAAACTCATCGCCCCGTACAGGCGTTTTTATTTTAGAACGTGACTGGGGCTTCATCAGGGCAGTACGCAAGTGTGTGCGCAAGTTAAATCCAGTGCACAGTTGAGTACGTTTTCATACAGTGCTTTTGAATCGAGAAACTTCAGTGTTTTACCTTCAGCGAGGCCCATTTTTTTAAACTTTTCAGCGTAGGCCGGAGCGAAAATATTTACTCGGGTTTCGGATGGACGAAGCACAGGTCCAGTAAAAGCATCAACTCCTCTCTCTTTCTCTTCTCTTCCTCGTTCTCTCTTTTGCTTTTTTCTCTGCCCTTATCTGACCTAGAAATCTACAAAAGGATCGGAGCGGTTGCATCCGTGCTTTTTCGCTTTTTTTCGTGTACAGCGAGATAAAAACGATAAGACAGTAACCTGCTTCACATCAGTGAAGTCTCTTTGAAGGTTCTTGAAATGTATGAACTCCACTCTAAAAAAGCGAGAAATATAGAAAGCGAAGCGAAGAATGAATTATAAATATTAATGGATTGCCCCGAGGAACTATGGATAATCCGCCAGTCCGAGGGAGAGAGATTTTTGTGATAGTCTCCCGAAGGACTTGAAATTTCGCCTGGTCACTTTTTTTCAAGACGAGTTTACTCCGCACCATTTCACTCGCTTTCGTCGGCCCTGCTTTTCATTGGAAAATATTTTCTCTTACTTCCCCGATGAATTCTCGTGGGATATACTATATCGCTGGGGTTATTCGACGATTCTAGGCACGTTCTCGAACGCTTCATTAGACGTTTCGCTGATTTTATTTCTTTCTTGTCGTTTGTTCTGCATGTGGCTTCCTCTGAATCGAGCGCACAAATACACGAGCACACAAATCTCCACTTGCGATGATTTAATCCGCGTCGAATCAGAAATCGAAAATCCTCAATTTTTGTTATCACGCTCAACAGGAGATAGAGAGGGATGCTTTGACAAAATAGAAGCACGTAGTTCACGCACCCTCAAAATTGCGATTCATTCTATCGTTCATTTTGAAAAAATTTATTTCATGTTTCCCGTTCCTGTACTTTTGTCCTTGGGGAATGATTCCAAATTCACGTGATGCTACTGTTGTGTCCTGCGAATACCAATTTTCTCTTGGGATGCTCGATCCCCTAGGTCTCTTGTGCCTACGCCGAAGACTGCAAATAGAATATTGGATACACTGTCAAAAAAATCGCAAATTCACAATGTCGATTTATATTAATTTTAGAAACTGGGTGTATTCAAATAAATTTCCTACAATTTTCATTAAAATTAATATACTGGTATTGAACTTTGTTATTTCTGTAGGGTAAAAGCCGGATAGTTGCCCCGGCGGGATAGTTGCCCTGGTTTTTAATACACTATGTTAGAGATGTCTCTAGCGTTAGCGCTTTTCTGTAATTACCCGTGCGTGAATTTGATTTAGGTCCCGACTAGGCCCCGATCGGTTTTCCCTAACTTACTTCGGGCCCTTGACTGGAAGCCCAATAAGGCCCCTGAGTGGACGGTCACGCTTTTTCCATAAGGGCCTTAGAAGGTTGCCAAATAAGGGCCTTTACAACCGCCTCACGTCTGCTATGTCGAATCCACGACAAGCCCATGGTCAAGCCCTATCAGGGCCCTAGTCCGTACGCTATGTGTGTAGATTGTAAAATTGAATTATTTCAATAATAATAACAATATTATTATTATTATTATTATTATTTATTATTATTATTATTATATATTATTAATAATTCTCCAAGAGAATTTTTACAAAAAAATAGTATAAAGCAGAGGATTTCTATGTAAAAATCTTGCGGGTATGACTTTCCTCGAGGCATGACTTCCTGAGAGGCCTGACTTTGCAGGTGTCGAATACAACCCATGCTCCCACTTCGGCTATATAAGCATACTATTTGCATATTCCGTATGCAAGAGAGCGCACGCCGTATGTGATATCTCATAGCGAGTCTCGGAACTAACTCCCCGCGAAGCCCGATTAGGCCCGCAAAGGGTTGCCTTGTTTGAAATAATTAGGGCTCCGATACTTTCACCCTATTTGGGCCCGATTTAGTTCTGTTGTAATTATACCGATTTCTTTAAATATAGGTTGCCCGATTGAAGCCCAAAAGGTCCCCAACGGGTTGCCTTAGGTCAACCATATTGTAAGTAAGCCTGGCAACCTTGGCATTGCCCTGTCACGGCCCAACCTGGCGGTGTTATGGCAATTCATGGAAAGCCATCCATATTTAAGCCCGACAAGGTCCTCAACGGGTAGCCTCAAGTCAGCCATATTGTAAGTAAGCCTGGAAACCTTAGTACTGCCATGTCGGGGCCCAACCTGGCGGTGTTATGGTAATTCATGACAGGGCATCCACGTTT
Source organism: Alloplasta piceator (assembly GCA_946863875.1). Taxonomy (NCBI): domain Eukaryota; kingdom Metazoa; phylum Arthropoda; class Insecta; order Hymenoptera; family Ichneumonidae; genus Alloplasta; species Alloplasta piceator. The sequence continues at coordinate 17,513,332 of OX333078.1, forward strand.
AAGCCCGACAAGGTCCTCAACGGGATGCCTTAGGTCAGCCATATTGTAAATAGGCCTGGCAACCGTGGCATCGCCCTGTCGGGGCCCAACCTGGCGGTGTAAGGGCAATTCCTGACACAGCATCCACGTCCAAGCTCGACGAGGTCCCAACATAAGTCAGGGCTTCCGTAGAATTTTTACGCACGGGTATTAATATGCCCCCGCAGGCCTCAGTGCCTAAAAGACAGGACAGGGCCCACAAGTTTCGTCTGTATGAACGAAAATCTTCCGCGGCGAGACCTTGAAGAGCGTTGTACTAATATTTTTGACTAATTTTTATTGAATAAATGATGTTATAGTTGAGGATTCAGTCAACTATTCGTTTTCTCGCATGCATTAGAGTTTCAACTACACGGTCTGATACGGTATATTGTTAAATAACTTTTATTTATTTTTTTAATAAAAAGAGCAAGTATCAAAAACCCAGGCGTGGTCTTGCTAGACCGAAGTTAGTTTAGCACTAGCGTTTAAAGAACTAAATAAGAAAGGAAAACTATTTAAATTTGTTTATTACCAGTGTATAGCATTGCTTTATACTAATCCCCCCCCCTTTCTTCGTAAGGCCGGGGCTGCAGCCCGCACCCTACACTTTTTCCATTCTGTATCGCAATTCTGCCGAGAGTGAAGGGAAAACTGCAGAAAAACCTTCACTGATGCAGACGGTAAACTCTACCCAAGCGCCCGTCGGTAGCAATGCGAGCACGCTCTAGCACGACTATCGTCGGTCAGTTAGGTAGTTACCTCCTCCATTGCGATCCAGTGAGCCAGTCGCTTGCACAGTTAGGTGAACCACCATCCGAGCGATAAGAACCGCGTCGGCAGGACTCACCGAAACCGTACAATTAACCGCCCACTCATCGCAATGAGGTCTTTGGGATTCCATTATTTAAGGTGGGGCCCAACCCACCGGGATTGCAGCTGATAAACACTTGAAAAATTGGAAAATTTTTCAGTGGTGTCGCCGGGGTTCGAACCCGGGTCCCGCGGATTACGAGACCCCCGCTCTAGCCACTGCTCTCCCGAAAGGACAACTATTAATTAAAGGTACCCAGATAGACAAATGTAGCTCATATTGGCATCATATTGCATACATCTATGATGCATAGGAACACTCACAGCTGTGTGTCGCTTATGAGTGCTCACCTGGAAGTCATATTTGCGCCATACGTTGATTGACAATAACACATCATATGAGGCTCATATGGCAGTCACGGCGTGACGAAATTGTGGTGCTCATACGAAGATTATATTGACGTCATACCGTGGTGAAATTGGTTGCGCTCATATGAAGCTCATATGACCGTCGGGATGTAAGGTATTATTGTAATTTTCATACGGTTTTTTTTAAATTTCTATTGCTTGCAAAATTTTTTATTATGTATATTTTTTCATTTACATAGCTTCTGAACCGATTACATAAAAAAAAACACCCAATTTCATTATATTTCAATTTTTATCTGTCTCCAGTGGAATTCGAACCTGCGACCTGCCTATCTATCCTACCTAACAACCTAACATGCTACCTATTACGCTACCGAGTACTTATGAATTTTCTTCACTTATATGACATATCAGTGGTGATATGCCAGGGAAAACGAGTCACATTTGAATATTATATATATACAGTTAAAAATGAAAGTAATTAATAAATTAAGAATTAAAAAAATAGACGATTCAATATGGCATCCAAAATTTCGAAAAATGGGATATTCGTGAAAGTCAATTTCTTAGTTTTTTTTACAGTTTCGCGAATTCGAGTATCTCAATCGAATCTATAGGGAAATTTGTAGAATTCAAAATGAGGGTTCTATTTGATTAAAAAAATGATGAAAACTAGTGCAACTTTTGTAAAAGTTTGTTTGCTTATATGAAACTGAAATATAAAACAAAAAAATTAAAACATTAAAAAAAAATTAGTTAAAATAATTTTTTTGTAAGTAAATAAAAACAATTATTAAAAATTCAATGTGGCGGCCGTGATTTGCAAAAGTTCTCAGATGTTGGTGAACATTATTAATAACTTTATAATGAATTTGTTGGACTTGTAAAAGATGCGAGGCTTGTCACAACATGCTGTCATTTTGCAGTGATTTTGCAGCCGTCATATTGCGCTCATCGAATGTATCACTAAGAAACATGCATATCGCCGTCATATTGCGCTCATCGAATGTATAACTGAGAAGCACGCATAACGCCATCATATTGCATGCATGGCATGTATACTTTCAATGCTAACCTAGTGAATACACCAAAAAAATCATTGAATGGCTTTCATATGATATCCATCTGCAAATATTCACTGCAGAATGTAAATTTGCCGGCTTATGAGTTCATCTTGTAGTCAACGGATGATGCATTTGTAAACGACATGATGAGATCGTAATGTTTTGCAAATTCATCATACTATATGAACTCATGGGCATGCATCACAACATGTAGCCAATATACTGGAAAATTTGCTTCATCAAATGTATACACGGCGTGATAATCATGGCTGTCTATCTGGGTAATAGAAATTTTCGTTGCTGGTCTTGAAAATTACAACACGAGCGCTGTTAGAATTTACTTGCAATCGGTAACAAAAAATTACAATACTGTTCAGAATATTCCAATTAGTTCTATGAAAATTCATATTGAAAATCAAAACCTATGATGGAATTTTAAAAATTGTTATGGTAAAATTACTATGTGGATTTGAATTTTGCGAACCCGGTGTATTAATTTCATAATTAATACAGCCACTTTGGAAATTCAATATGCCGCTATGCTTATTAAAAACCGGTCTTGTATATTTATTAGATGTGTTTTGGGTTAGGGGTCGCGAACTTAAGTTATGAGGGGTAACTTAAGTTATGCGGCAAAACTTAAGTTATGAGGGGTCAGGTATTCTGGAATGAAATTTTGAGGGTTCGCATAACTTATGAGGGGTCAGGGGCCGCGAAATTAAGTTCTGAGAGGTTACCTAACTTATGAGAGGTCAGGAATTGTGGAATTGAGTTTTGCGGCTTTATATAACTTACGAGGGTTTAGCGGTTCCAAAATTAAGTTATCAGGGGTAAATTAAGTTATTAGGGGTCAGGGACCCCGAAATTAAGTTATGAGCGGTCACTTAACTTATTAGAGGTCACGGTTTTTTTCAACCAAGTTTTGAAGGTATACATAACTTATGAGGGGTTAGGGGCTCTGAAATTAAGTTATGCGGGGTCACTTCATTTATGAGCAAATCATAAAAGAATCCCGGAATTATGTTTAAAATTATGAGGGGTCACGAATTCCGGAATTGAGTTATGAGGGGTAACTTAAGTTCTGAGGGGTCACTTAAGATATGAGTCGTTGGGTATTCTGCAATAAAGTTCACATAACTTATGAGGGGGCAGAGGATTCGAATCTAGAAAACCGAAAATCAAGTTTTATGGATTATCGCACGTTCAAAAGCATATATTATTAATTTTATTTCACTCCGTGCGTAAAGTGCCCACTTTATGCACTTGAGCAATAAAATTTTGTACGAAACTCGTGCGAGAAACTTTTTCTCAACTCGTGTGATTGCAACATTCGCCTTCGGCTCATGCTGCAAACTCACACTCGTCAGAAAAAGTTTCATCGCACTCGTATAGTAATGTACTATTTTCTAACCCAACACAGCAATTTTCGTAAACTTCATCCTGAAAATAACAATACTTTTGTATAATAACCAGACAATACCAAATTTTTAAAAATAATATCCTGCGATTAAGTACTCAGGGAATATGTACATGAAATTTAATATACCACTTACGATTTTTAAAAACACCGTTTGATTAATTTAATTTACGAAAGTTATGTAGTTTTTTTTCAACCGAACATAGCTATTTTCATAAACTTCATCTTGAAAATAACAATACTTTTGTCTATTAATTGAACCACTACAAGTTTTTAAAAATAATATGTATTCATTATATAAATAACGAAGATGTATGTGAAATTCTATAGATTGTGCATCATTTTTAAGTAACTTCTTGATTTCCTAATGCATGTTCATACAAAAATTCATATACGGTTTATGCATTTGAAATTCTTACACCGGTATATTAATTTTCAGAAAGAAATTTTTTACAGTGTATATAATTGATGGATCTGAAGAACAAGCGTGTGTCGGTACGCGTATCGATGACTAAAGAAAAATTTGTGAAAATTCATGTATTGATGGACAAGAGGAAAGAGATGGAATGAAGATTCAATTGGTATCAATACATTCTGGTGGCCATTGATTTCCAATAATTAGAAGCTTCGACCACACCTATCTGGTCTGTGCTTTTATGTATGGCTCTCAATATGCGCTTCATTCTTGCCTTTTGATATCATTTTTTTACCCCGTTATACAAATAGTGACGAAAAAGCCGAGAAAAAATTATTGTCCACGGTTGGTATGTACGAACGAAAGTTGATGAGGGATGAAGAGCTTTTTCAAAACTGATCGCTCGTAGTTTTCTCTCCGCTGACCATTTTATCCTATTCCTTGTATACAATAAAAATCAATGTTGAAGAGATATCGGGCATTCAATAGTGAAGGCGACTGCATTTACGATAGTCCTCTTTTTCTCGCCCAATACGTTCAGGATATAATAGTACGTCAGTCCTATTCGAATGAAAAACTTTTTTAAACGATTTCTATTAAAAAATATATTTATATTCATTAAAGCCGTAGGGGAAGCGGGCACACGAGTCCGTCGGGGTACAGAAGAGCAGCCCCATATAGGATCAATATCAGTAGTAGTATCGATTTGAGAACACCCTGACTACGTTATCTGACTTCTATCATATTAATTGTGTAGGCACATTTACATATCTACCACTTATTTCTCCACTAGAAATACATCTCTAACACAATAAAACACTACCGTAACATTACTACCAACCGGTACTCTAGAGTAGTGGCTAGCGTGCTAGCTTCTAAGCCAGAGCATCGGAAGGTCCGGGGTTCGATTCCCTGTGCCGTAGTCTCGTCGAGAAATAAAAATATGGGCGTGACAAGCTCCAGATATATATATATATATATATATGGGGCATTCCACATCAATTCACGCGGTCATCGGCCTGACCCCCTCAGATTTTGATGTCCAATGAATTGTGGGTTTCGATTGGCCCAAAATATGACCTCAAATGTTTAGAAATTTTTATTTTATTTTTTAGGGGTTGCCCGAGCGAAAAATCATTAAATTGAGGGAAAACACAAAGAGGGGCCTTTTTTAAATTATTGAATTTTTTTTTTAAAGAAACTAGGGCCTAAAACAGAAATTTTTGTCATAGTTCGATAATGGGACAAAAATAATTACTATTTTTTTTTAATTATAATTACTATTTTTAAAATTTTTTAAAAATTTATCTGGTTTTTTTGAGGTCGTCGAGGCTAATAAATTTTCGAAAAAAGTTGTCGTTTCACTCTTAAACCAAGAAAAAAAATGAAGAAAATATTTTTGTCGTTGTTATTCTCACTACAAGAAACAATTAAAATAAAAAATTATAAAAATAAATAAATTAAGATACAAAAAAAAATAGTAATTATTTTTGTCCCATTATCGAACTATGACGAAAATTTCTATTTTGGGTCCTAGTTTCTGTGAAAAAAATTGCAATAATTTAAAAGACCCCTCTTTGTGTTTTCCCTCAATGTAAAATGATTTTTTCGCTCGGGCAACCCCGAAAAAATGAAATAAGAATTTCTAAAAATTTGAGGTCATATTTTGGGCCAAACGAAACCCACAATTCATTGGACATCAAAATCCGAGGGGGTCAGTCCGATGACCGCGTGATTTGACGTGGAATGCCCCATATATATGGCATACACAAGTACTCGTACAAGTGTGAGTCACATGCACTGTTGAAAAAATTTATTTGAAATAAATAAAATTTATTTGATGCAAGTAAATTAATTATTTGTATATTATCCTGTAATTCGTCATTGGGATGATGTAAATATATTTTTTATAGAAATATCATTCTTCAATGAGAGCAAATATGAATTCGTTTAAAACAATGCACAGTTACTATACGGGAATGTACGGGATACTAAAATATCAAATCCATTTATTTCAGTCAAGTAAATTAAAATTTGAATCACGCTTCCGACGACGTTGTTCCGAAAATTGAACTGTTTCATCCAACTCAATGATTGTACTCATACAGGTCATACTTTGGATTAATTAAATACTTTTCTTGAGATGATTACGAATTTTTGGTGCCGTGTATGTTTCCATAGAAGTTAGTAAATGCTTTCTCTGGATCTAGAAAATGCTCATTTGAATGGAACATCCCATCAGTTTCTTCCAAACCCAAATCTATTGGTTCAATTAAATATTGTTTTAGACCACCCGTACAGAATTATTTATTTTTTCCATATATTTATCAGTTTTTATGATGAAAATCAGTTCCATATTCACAATTGATATTTTCTAAGGGTCAAGTAACGAAAAAAAAAATTTTAAGAAAATTTTTTTTTTACCCCCAGTGCGGTTTGAATCTGCGACCCTCGTTTTTATGCATATCCTCAAATTCAACATGAATTAAATTTTTTTTAAATAGATAATTTGAAGGTGCATCGACTTTTCCGACTGATTTAGTTTTCTTGCATATTCGCGGATCCTAGAATATGTACGAGACCAGATTTTGCTAAAAAGTATTTGATTATCTGCCCCAGGTAAGTATACTCAGTAAAGAAATTAAAGGAACAGAAGAATTTGCGAGATTTTTGGGCGATTTTTGAAAGACTGTAACTTTATTAACTTTGGACGAAATTTTTTTTTTTAAAGCATTTTGAAGCTTGAATCTTCTAGTTTCGGAATCTAGAGTTGAACAATTTTTTTGGGCATCACCCTCAACGCAGTCGAAAGAAATATCACGGCAAAAATGTTCTCGAAATTTTAGCTTTTTTCAAAACGGTCGTTGGGTCCCAAAAAATTTTTTCGAGCTCAACCAATCTATGGATCATTTAGCTGGATCCTTTAGCTTCAATTTGCTTTTTTATTTTCGTTCTACGACCATTTTTCGCTGAGATATCGGGGATTGAACAAACATCGTGTTAAAAAAAATATATATTCGATATCTTTGGAACTAACGATCGTACAGCAAGTAAACGGTGGGTTTCGGAAACTTAAATCTACCCTCTATAAGTGCCTGTTACTATCATAAAGGAAATTTTTTTTTCGATGCTTAATTTCGACTTGAAAGGTTTTCAGGTTTCTTTTAGCTCAATACATACTTAAAATCCATGCTAATTTTCAATCATCGAATCGAATCATCAAAATTAAAAAAAAAATTGAAGGAACACGTTTATTGATCCTTAGAGACCAATTAATGGTGTTAAAAATGGAAAAAAAGTTTTTTTTCCTCTCAAATTTGAATTTAATGAGCGTGAAAGCTAAAAAAGACCGAGATTTCGAAAAAAAAATGTTTTTTTTTTAAATTTTGGATTTGTTTTTTTAATTTGGAATTTTTTTTTTTCGAAATTTGAATTTTTTTAAAACTCTCACGCTCATTAAATGCAAATTCGAGAGACAAAAAAAGACTTTTTTTCATTTTTATCATCATTAATCGGTGATTAAGAATTAATAAACGTGCCCCTTTAATTTGTCTAAAAGTTTGCCGATTTGGACAAAAAAAACGGCTCGTCCGATCGTTTCAAAAATTTGCACAGTTTTTAGGTATGCATTAAGCTGGAAAAGAACTTGCAAACATTGGTACCTTTCGCAATATTTACGAAGTTGCGATAGATTTTCCAAAACAAGAAAAAACCCTATTATTTGATATTTTAAGTCAAAATTGATCATTAAAATATTTTTTAAAATATATATTAAGTATTAACTGCAAAATTATGAAAAAATGCCAATAACATTTTTTTTCAAATAAAAAAAAACAAAAATTGTCTAAAATTTCGAAACAAAATGTTGTTTTTCGAAATTTAGAATTTTTTTCAGCTTTCACGCTCGTTAAATGCAAATTCAAGAGAAAAAACTTTTTTTAATTTTTAACACCATTAATTGATCTTTTAGGATCAATAAACGTGCTCCTTCAATTTTTTTTAAATTTTGATGATTCGATTCGATGATTGAATATTAGCATGGATTTTAGGTATGTATTGAACTAAAAAATAACCTGAAAACATTGGTATTTTTCGCAATATTTGCCAAGTTGTGGTAGATTTACTAAAATAACAAAAAAAACTATTTTTTTGGACTTTTTCAAGTCAAAATTAAGCATCGAAAAAACAATTTCGTTTATGACAGTAACAGGCACTTATAGAGGGTAAATTTAACTTTCCGAAACCTACCGTTTACTTGCTGTAAGATCATTAGTTCCAGAGATATCGAAAGTATTTAAAAAAAAAACACGATGTTTTGTTTAATCCCCGATATCTCAGCGAAAAATGGTCGTAGAACAAAAACAAAAAAAGCGAATTGAAGCCAAAGAATCCAGCTAAACGGTCCGTAGATTGGTTGAACTCGAAAAAATCTTTTGAAGCCCAACGATTGTTTCGAAAATAAGGAAAAATTTTAAGAAAATTTTTGCCGTGCTATTTGTTTCGACTGCGTCGAGGGTGATGCTCAAAAAATTTGTTCAACTCAAGATTCCGAAAATAGAAGATTCAAGCTTCAAAATACTTTTTTTTTTTAATTTTGACTAAAGTTAACAAAGTTACAGCCTTGGAAAATCGCTAAAAAATCTCGCAAATTTTGCTATTCCTTTAATGTTTTGACTGAGTGTATTAGGTATACTATTTTCATTTTCTCTAATTTTGTAAGGTATTTTAAAATTTCTTAATGCTGCTTTCTGAATAGTCTGATGGACAGAGCTCAGATGGACGCTCGGAGCCTTGACACGCGGAGAGACGAGCGACTGAAATCGGAACAAATGTATATACGCAAATCAGAGATGGGGAAATCATAAACACATAATAAATATAAATTTCAAATACAATAATAGTATATTGTGCAACTAGTGCGGCAAGTTGTCGATTGCCTACGAAAGCGAAGTTCGCTTGAGGAGGCAATCGACAACGCCGCACGAGTTGCACATACTATTTTTTATTGCGAATGCGGAATAAATCCCGATATAAAATTGCCCCGGTGGGGGGGCCGGGGGCGAAGCCCCAGTGGGGGTCCAGGGGCGAAGCCCCGGTGGGGGGGTTAGGGGGGCGGCGAAGCCCCCCCACAGACCAAAAATAATAACTAAAAAGTTAAGAAATATACAGGAAATTTAGTTAAGGAACAATGAAAATAATTTTATTTTGAACAAGAACAAGAACAGCAACAGGAAATAATTCTTTTTACTCTCATTTAAGAAACTGTAAGGTCTGAACAGTTTGTGAATGTAATATTCAGATTCATGGCGTTTTTGATGAACTCAAGTTCGGCAAGTTCACTAAAGTCTGTCAGAAGAATTGGTTCAGAAAAACGTCCAACATTTTGATTTCTTCGCCAGTCCATGAACTTCTTGTACGCTGCTTTATATTTTGTTCTCGATACTTGAGGAATTAAATTATTAATGACTTCATTGGCTTTTTTTAAGTATTTCCGGTGGTATGTTTTCGTCGCCAGAGCTTTCATCCGTTTCCGGTATTACTATCGATTCCGAATTCATTTGAACAATTTTTGGGAGTTTGTATTATCCGTATACTGTTTTATAAATTACACGATCTGTCACGTCAACCTCAATTCAGTTTTAATATTTCGGTTGCCCTTTTGTTTTTGTTAAATTTCACCAACGTTATTCTTTTATTTAATTTCGGCAGAGTTTTTTATCTGAATTTGCGTGCGCAAAGAATAATTTGCGTGCGCAAAGTAAACTTTGCGCACTCAAATAACCGTTCAATAAATAAAAAACCTACATCGCAATTATAAAATGGGCAAAAAGCTACTTTTCAACCGTAATAGCGGGCGTAAATATACCGCTTTTCTCGCATGAGTAATAAAAAATTACATATATTATAAATATGCAGTAATTTGCACTCGCGGATGACATGCATGCTTTTTCAATTGTACATTAAGAGGATGTGAAAGACCTGTTTTACCATCGTAGCAGACTCGAATTTTCGAACAAATGCCATTTCCGAATTATTCAACCAGATAGGCTGAAGTTTTAGGATGTCATCACGATCATATTATTCTAGGGCCTAAAACTTGGAAAATTTCGATAGCGCAAAAAAAAAAAAAGTTTTATTATTAGGTGGAATTTGTAATGCAGAAATGGATTTTTCGATGTGCGGATTGTTCGATTGCAAAAATTCTCAGTTTTAGACTCTAGAGCGAAGAAATACTGGGAACTTGAAAATTGCTGTACGTGACAAATTGCAGAAATAGCATTCGAAAATTTTATGGTAAATGCCGATAAATAGAGAACCCGCGAGACCGTTTTCTCTCTACTTCTCTCTTTCTCTCTCTCTCTCTCTCTCCGCGCGCAGATACAGATATATGTATATATTAGACTGATTCAAAAAAGCGACTATTTTTTGTTTATCGAAGAAACGCATAAAATACTTTTGGGAAGGTTGAGAAAGTTGCCTATTAAAATTAGAGCTCTTAATAACAATATTTAGAGGTCCCTCATCGCATATTTTTATTTCCCATTTAAATAACACGGGGAAATTTTTTTCCAAACTTTGACATTTCATATCTCGGCTTTAAGCTAATGCACCAAAATGAACGACACACATTCTTGTAGAGAATTGAACGCCCCAGAAAAAATGTTAACTTATGATTTTTCGATAAACTCACTCTTTCAAAAGTGATTCACGTTCTAATATATGTGTATATTATACTATGAGCATGAGTGAACTACGGTTGGTCATTTCTTCAGAAATTAGGAAATTTATGTAAATGCAATTTTAACTTTTGTTTCAGGAAAGATTTTACAATATTTAGTAATAAGTTTCAACATTTTGCCGGAAACTAAAACAAAAAGTGAAATTTACTCTATATTTAAATTTAACCTTGAATAACTTTTGAAGGAGTGAGTTTATCGAAAAATCATAAGAGATCTTTTTTGTAGAGCGTTCAATTCTCTACAAGAATATGTATCGTTTATTTTGGTGCATTGACATGAAGCCGAGATATAAAATGTCAAAGTTGGAAAATTTGTTTTCCCGCGTTATTTATTTGGGAAATAAAAATATGCGATAAGGGACCTCTAAATATTTTTATTAAAACCTCTAATTTTAACAGGCATCTTTTTTCACCTTCCCGAAAGTATTCAATGCATTTCTTCAAAAAACAAAAAATAGTCGCTTTTTTGAATCAGTCTAATATATATATATAGATTCCATAAACGGTATTGAAATTTTTCAATGTAATTATTATAGTTCAATTATTATAGTTTAATGGCTAAAAATCATCTATGCAAGAAAAAGTAATCTGTATAGTTTTAAAATTATAATTATAATATATCGATATTGTACTGATTCAAAAAAGCGACTATTTTTTTTTCTAAATTCCCTATTAAATACTTTCGGGGAGGTGAAAAAGGTGCCTGTTAAAAGCTGAGCTCTCAATATTAATTTTTAAACGGTCGCTCATCGCATATTTCTATTTCTGATTTATAACACAAGAGAAAAAAATTTCAAACCTTATAAACGGATAACGGGCCCGAATTTGCATGCTCCGCCATCTAGCGGTGGCCCGCCTCGGGATGATTCCCACTACTGTACCGATGACATTCGAGTTTGACGACGCTTTAGCCCATCACACACGCTTTCGCCTAGCATAGCATAAGAAATTTCGACCAATTACGTAGCTCCATTCCTCATGAGCGAATACAGTATGCAGCCACGAGCCACGTCGTTCCTACGCGTGACGTGGCGTAGCAGACGAAACTTCGTCTAAGGAAAAGATTCGTCGAAGGAGAACGAAGGAGAAGAACACCTCGAAGCCGATGTGGCTTAAAACGAAAAAATAAAAGCCGATATCATCGTTATGTCAATCACTACAGATTTGGTATTGGTCCCATTCGAAAGAGAACAAAAAAATCTTTTCAATGTGCATAATTAACGTCTCCAATACTCGATAATTTATAAGATATGATTAACGAAATCTAAAATTTGTGGCTATTTCACGTTGCGTGGACTTGGCCCGTCTCGAGGTCCGTGAATTTTGCCGGTAAATGTACTTGTCTCGAGACGCTGCCGCGTCTTTTGATAACGCTAAAAATGGCGTTTTTGAACATCGCGCGCGTCCTCTAAAAAAATTTAAAAAATCGAATAGTTGCACAGAGACCTTTATTTTAACGATATCTTTGATTTTTTAGGGTAGCCAATAGTTTTTTATTTTTTCGATTCGACCTAATATTTATATACGATGTCTTAATAAACATCTTAATTCATGTTGTTTGAAAAAAAAGTCTGTTTTTTTGAAACAGTCTTATATCTGAGTGATTCCACGTGAAACCACCAGGTCAAAAAAATCGATGTCTCCGATCATACTCTCCATATTTTCCTGTGTTCTCTACCATATGAGAAAAAAATGCTGTTTAATCACAAGCCCAACATAAAATTATTTCTACGAGTTATGTTTTTTTGAAAATACTGTACTTTTAACGACTGGAAAAACAACTTTTTTTCTTTTGTGTATAATTTCGCCGGATTTTGGAATTCGAGAATTTCATTTCGAAAAATCGAAACTGTATTCAAAACCCTTCAAAGGGAGCACAAATTAACCTCATTTGGTGCATTTAGGATGCCACAATCGTAAAACTGCGTTTTTTCGAAAATCAAAAATGATTGAAAAACCTCATTTTTTTTAAATCTGAAGAAATCATATTAAATTGTTACTACAAAAAATCTGTATTTTTGCGGAGTTTGAACTAGTTCTGACCAATGGATTTTTAATTATTGATCTTGAATTGATCTTGAATTTTCATCTATGAAAAATCAGTTTCAGCTATTTTGGGACATTCAGGTTTTGACTTCGGGTTTTCTGAGAATTTCGTCAATAAAATCGATAGTCATTGTTTCAAAAAATTATAAAACAATTTATTGACAATTCTTTAAGGAGGTTGAGTCCCAAATTGAAAATGATGATAAAATATTGAAAATTTGATATGTCATTATTTGGGTCATTATGTACAACATTTGAAAGGTTGTGTACAAATTTTACGACGATTAAGAAGCTGGTTACTGAGAAATTTGAATTAAAAAATTACACGTAGCCTTATGGAAACTGAAGTAAATTTGCAATTACTTTTTTTTTGTTATAAAAAATGATGCCAAAAATACAAAAAAAATTGCACTCGAGGAAAAACATATAAGAAGCATTGTGTATTTTTTTCAAGACATTTAGGAAGCTCTTGTTCCAGTAAATAAATAATAAAAACACAGTACGTGGTTTTCACAGCAAAGAACAAGAAAATAGTGGCACCGTTGCATAGACTGAAAGTAGCGGGAAATTCAAATACTCATTTTCGTTCATGGACGACGTCGTTTCATGCACGATAAAGAGGTTTCGAGGTTTTGTTTGCTGTCAGTTTCATGTTCAATCGCGACCGTTGCGACTGCTCTCGATCGTACAGTTCTCAATCGTGCCAACTTACCAATGCATGCAACGTTGCCAAATGTAAAGCTAATACAGCGACTACTTTAAATATTAATATTGTTTAAAAATATTGTTTTTTTGCAGTTCAAAGTAATTTCATGCTAGATTCTATAGTTACGATATAAAATAATCAACATTTTTTGAGAATGAACGGTTTCCTATGAGCGAATACAGTATGCAGCCACGAGCCACGTCGCTCCTACGAGATTTTAGCGTTGTCAAGTTTGGACAAAACATCCAAAAGTTAATCCTCGCTTGTAAAAACATTGTGAAAACTTGATATAATACGTAAATAAGAATTTGCGATCATTAATATACACAATTGCGATACTTCTTTTCACATCAACGCTGTTACGATACGAATTGAAGTATTAATCAATTCCAATAAAATTCAGTAAAATGAAAAACTTTTGGACGGAACGGTACCCACACGGAACCGAGTGTCCATTGGACGTCCATCTATCATCCATAGATCCTTAACACGTCTACATCCACGATGGACGTAATGCGGACATCCATTGAACATCCATGGTATACTTTTGATTGGACAAAACGCAATGGATCACACAGGACGTATATTGTATGTCCACGACACGTACTATTTCTTGAGCTACAAATATACACAACACGGCCATCCATGGTATGTCCATAGGTAGACATTAAATAGCTTTTAATTCAGGATAGTAATTGAACATCCATTGGACGTTCCAGGTTCATAAACGAAAATCACATTCGGAGGACGTCTCTACATGGAACGTCTATCGGATGTTCCATGTAGGATTTCATAGAGACGTGAACCTGGAACGTCCAATAGATGTCCAATTACGATACTGAATTAAGAGCTATTGAATGTCTACCTATGGACATACCATAGATGGCCGTGTTGTGTATATTTGTAGCTTAAGAAGTAGTACGTGTGTGAACATACAATATACGTCCTGTGTGATCCATCGCGTGTTGTCCAATCAAAAGCATTCGTCCTTTAGATGTACATTTAAATATTTCGGGCAGCTGTGATATGGGTACGCCGATTGACCGTCGTATGTACGTACAAATTACGTCTATCGAAGGATAACGCGGAAGTTTATTCGACGTCCACGACACATATTTTTGGAGCTATATATATATTCCGCGCGTAACTTAACAGCCAGGGGACGTCCAATAATCATTTAAGTTGGATGAAAATTTCATTCCGGGGAAGTCCATGGGACATTCCTTAAACCACTATCGGAGATGCGAAACGGCAGCGATTCTATGTGCTGAAAAAGTTTCGTATACGTACCCTTAGATATTTTTTAGAGGTACCTATAGACCACATAAAGTGACATTTAATGTACGTATTTAAGACGAATGCCAATAGTGCAAAAGATATCTAATGATCATCTATTATACGTCCCTTAATTTAAACGCTATTGATTACACATTATCCATTAATTATAAATTTCATTACGATTATACATTATTCAAGGTTTGTGAGACAAAGATATATAAGTATATCAGCAAACTACATCGTATAAGGTTTTTACATGTATAAGTTTCTCATAAGTCAAGTTAGTGTAGGTAGGTAGGTAGGTAGGAGATTAGAAAAGTTAAGCAGCACCCCTTGAATCCAATACTTGGATGGGTGACCGCAGTGTGAAAAATCGAAAACTATTTTTTTTTCTTTTTTTCTGTAAAATATGGATATCTCGTAGGCCCCAAATATTATATAATCAGTAACAAAGTTTATAATTAATTAATAATGTGTAGTTAATAACGATTAAATTATTTAAATAAAGGGACGTATAATGGATGATCATTGGACATCTTTCGGATCACTGGTTTATTCGTCTTAAATACGTAAATCAGACGTCATTTTTTGGGGTCTAGTCCGTCTAAAAACCGTCTCAAGGTACGTATAAGGGATGTTCCCAGTACATAGAACAGGTGCCGTTTCGCACTTCTTTTAGCAGTGATAGGGATACTCATAGACGTCCCTGGGATGGAGCATTCATCCACCATGTATGGATATTGGACGTCCCATGGCCCTAATGTTCCGTGTGGGTACGGACTCAACATCCTTAAGATCCATCTCCATCAAATGATGATAATATTTACGGATAATTGCTTTTTCTGCAACTTTGGGTGTAAAGTTGCGATTAAATGCAAGTGATAAAATGCAAACAGCGTTTAAATTTATTGAAAAAAAATCGACAACATTTTTAAAAATGAATTGGAAAATTCTTCGAATTTTTTTTTTCCGTACATTTAAACGCTGTTTGCGATAACAAAATTTTCCAAGTAATTGCAGCCAAAAAAAGTGATACAAATTTGCCTCATTTTTTGTTCTCGGTATTTCTCAGGATTGTGTGAAACCTGTAGCTTCGCAAATTTTGTTGCTGAAAGATCAGAAAACTAGAAACTTAAAGCTTCGAAATGCTTTTTTAGACCTCGATAGACCATTTTTTACTGAGATACAGCATTGTTAATAACCACTCAAAATTTGGTAGTATTTTTATTTATTTTTATTTCTCTCACTCCCCACCCGAAATTTGGTTGCATATGTCTGAAAAAAAATCCCTGAAAGTTACAGACCTTAATATTAATATTAAGTACTTTCCCGTCGCGTGATAAGTTTTTTCATCTAAAATACACGTAAATAAAAAACTTTTTTTGTCAAAATTTTACCACTCCGCGGTTTTTTATGCTATTACTTTGTATGTATCACAAGTACTTAATATTAATATTAAGGGCTGTAACTTTTAGGGATTCTTTTTTCACACATATACAACAAAATGTTGGGTGGGGAGTGAAAGAAAAAAAATTAGGCGAAAAAAAATCGCCCTAATATACATAGCATATCTATGAATATCAATATGAATCACCAATATTTCACCACCAATTTATATAAAATTCATATAAATAAATTGAATCAGTAAAGATACTCCGAAAGAACTTTCAAAAAGAAGGGAAATCAATCACAAAATACTTCTGAGAAGTAAAAAAGGGACGCCAAGTATTAAAAATTCCAAAAATACGAATTTAAAAAAATCCAAAATTTAACGAAAATCAGAAAAATTTGAAATTGAAAAAAAAAACCAAATCACACAAGCCAAGCAAAACACTCGGTATGCTTAAGTTATTAATTACCAAACCAAACAAAAAAGCTTGGCGTGCGGGGTTAAGAACTAATACGCTCGGCGAGGAAAAACCGAGTCCAGACACCTCTACCACCTAACAATGGAGTGAACAAACGAAAGAATAAACAAGAAACCAATTAAACGAGTACACTAGCAACCAACTGTGAGAATAAACAAATCGGTACGTGAGTCGAAGAGTATTACACCTCAGATTAATGCCCAAAACTATGACACCTCTGTGTTAAAGTGATAGGAGGTGTCATAGTTTCTGCCGTTAATCTGAGGTGTCATATTTTTCGACTCACGTACCGAAATGAGGTCACGATCGAGTAAACTAGAAAGTAACTACGAGAATCGTTTACGGATAAAAATCTTGTAAAATGTTTATATTTAAATGAAGGGACAATAATTTTAAAAAAAATTCTGGAATAGTTGAGAATCTTTTATTGGCCTTTCGTAATGTCTGAATTTGATAAATAATACTAGCACCACTGCACATAATTGTTGCAATCATCATAAATATCGTTGCTACTTGTTTATCATAAATATTTCTCGGTACACAATTTCCAACCATTTATTTTTATAACGATTTTTTTCCACTCTTTTCGGTCAATAGTTTAAATATCGAATACGAATCTTAAATATTGAACGGTAATGATATTCGCGATGCACACAGAAATATGCGACGAGGCCTGGGTTTACGATGACTATCGCAGATGCGTAATTACGGTTAAATTCGAAAATCTCATAACGATCATTACACATTAGGGGCCATTTTTTAATTATGCGAGGGTCCCGAAGGCAGAGGGTTAAAAAATATCTACATGATCTTACCTTGGAGGAAAGGGTCCATTCTTACATAATATATACCATTCTTAATAAGCCATTCAAACATCATATTTTACGACAAGACAGAATGTGCGTTTTACAATGTAAAATGATGGATATTTGGGAGCATAGTGTTGAGCGAAACAACCGTGAGATCTATTTTTTCATTTTCAATGTACGATTTCATTTGCATATTCCCATGTTAAAAAATGGTATTATTTATTAAGTTTTAAAAATTTGAAATGTGTTGATATTTACACATTTCAAAGCTTATAAATGAAAATTCCAGTACATTTCTTCGTATATTAAACTTACTTCAATTATTTGTAAAACTTTCTTTCTACTATCACACAATTATATCATTTAATTATTAAAACAATTTCAATTCAAACGGTCACAACAGCATATAATTCAATCCGGACAATAATTGATGATTTGAACTGAACTGGCTTTTACTCTTTTACTTATTTCCTATAAGATTGTGTCATATCTAGTTACTCATTGATTTACGCTAAATAGTATATTCGTTTATAGTTTATTGACTGATTTGTTTCCTCACTTTAAGAATGTTCAAACTCTTACCCTTACTTTCAATATGCATTTTCGAAAGACTAAATAATGATTTTGTTAAAAATAAAAATCTTTTATTTATGTCAAATAATAACGTGTTTTAATGTAACTGACCCTTTTTTTAACGACATTTAACAATGTTAAATGCTTTTTAGAAAAAATAGGTATAAAGGCTTACGTGAGAAGGGGAAGAAGGGGTCCAAAAAATGTGATGTACCCTTACATAAGGGTAGGGGGGCTTAAAAACGACAAAAATAATGATCCTTTCATAATTAATGAATGAACCCTAATGCATCAGGAATACGTGAACAAACTACTTGCCTGTAAAGTATACACCTGATACTACTCTATGTTATCCCAAGATAAGGAGGTGTAATCATTTTCCATCTTATATCTCGCGGAAATCCTGCAGCACCTCTCGGGCTTATTTTTCTTAACCCTGCACGCTAAGCTTTTTTGTTTGGTTCGGTAATTAATAACTTGAGCATACCGAGTTTTTTGCTGGGCTTGTGTGATTTGGTTTTTTCTTCAATTTCAAATTATTAGAATTTTCATTAAATTTTGAATTTTTAGGGTTTTATTAAATTCGAATTTTTTGGGATTTTTAATACTTGGCGTCCTTTTTTTACTTTAAAGTATTACGATAAAAAATATTAATTATTTCCAATCTATATTTGTGCCTTGCTGTTGGTAGAAATCCTGTATTCGAATGAAATAACTGTAACTAGTATCAATGGATTAGATTATGTTAACCAAACAACTGCTACGAAGAAAATGACTTACTGAGCGCAATTTCTGTTTTGATTCAATGCAAAGAAACATCGATTTATCTCAAATAAATGCCACTCGAATAATTTCGTTTATTTGGATCAAATACATTTTTTTAACAGTGTGTATGTATATAGCTGTAGTCCAGGTTTAAAATTTCTCGATGAGGCGTGACGTAGCTCCGGCATCGGGAGGTGAACTCAGGGCCGGCTGTAGTGGCACAGGTTTTCCGCAGTTTCCCTGTGTCTATGGAAATTAATTTCATAGCAAATGCGCTACAGAGGGAGAAGTCGGATGCGGCTGCAAGGGGGGACTGGCTACTGACCCGGGCTAACCCTGTAATAGGCGAAAGCCTCGAGACGGGGGAAAATGTAATTAAAAGAAAAACAAAAAAAATATCACTACCAATTAACAAGTCTACCGTACAACATCTTTAACCAGCAGAAGCGTTCCAATAACCCTACCAAATTGTTATTTGCTTGGCTAGGCTTGTTAGCTTACCGGAATAAATCTCTACCAAATGATAACGTTGTCCCATTTCATAAGCCTACCAGATTACAAGTATCCGATTTGTGAATTCGGCCGGCCACTTATCGACGTCGGAGTTCGCCCCAATGAAAAAATACAGTCGCCCTGCAGTCGGTAAGTAGGGTACCGCAGGATTTAAGACCCAGAGACTTGTAATCTGGTAAGCTTGTAAAATGGAAGCGGTGTCAAGTAGTAGAGAGATTTTATGGTAAGGTGTTACCGGAAAGCTGTTTACTGAGAGACTTGTTTTATGGTAGAGATATTATTTGAAAAAGTTATGATTTGGTGGAGATTTATTCTTGTAGACTTGTTTATTGGTAGTGATAATTACGACAATGTTTTATTGTGGTAGAGATGTATTTTTGGTAGAGAAATAAATGGTGGAGCTGTAAATGTGTCATTGGGTTGACATTAATTGCGTATCGGGTGATTAAACGCAGCAAAACCGATTTTTTAAAAACAATGTAAACGATTGTATAATAATGTCGGTATTCAGTCTCCCTTTAATCGAAATTCAGTTACGGACCTTCGAAATATTGATTTTTGTGATGTTTTTGAAAATTATTTGAATGTGGCAACATTCTTTTTTTATTCACTTAGAACTTCGAGGTGTTGGCGATGAAATATTAACCACTAATAATGAATAAGATATGAAAATCTCACTTTTGTAAGAATACCGTTAAATAATCAGTGATAAATAATAATCAGTATCAGTGATGAAATTATATTTTATTAAATACTAAGAAACCTTTCATTGTTGAATCGAAAGCTTTCTTATTACTAATAGAATTGGTTTTATAGTATTCAAAACACTTTTTTTATGTTTCCATAAACGTGAAAAAAAATCTCCAAAAGCAGCTCTAGTAAGTAATGAGAAAGCATTCGATTCAACAATCAAATAAATAAATTTTATCGAATATCCAAAGTAATGTTTGGATTTCCTGGAATATAAGTGAAATTTTCGATGGTATGGAAAAAATGATTTTGGATCAAATCAAATAGCAAATATAAAATCCCAGGGTGTTACCACTTTAAAAAAATCGGGAAGAGTTCTTTTTTGACAAGGCTCAATATTTTGGTTTGAAATATCATTCAGTGAAGTTGGAGATTATAAAAAAGTTTTTTTGAGACCACTATATATATATATATATATATATATTAGGGTGGTTTTTATTTGGGGTATTTTGTTTTTTCTTTTGACGATAGTCCTTAATCGGTTTTAAATAAATAAATAGAAACTCAGTCCAAATTTCAGTTTGATATCTCAATTTTAACCTGGCCCCCACAGAGGTCAAAGTTTTAAAGGGGAATTACGTGTATTTTTTCCAGTCAATGATCTGAACATTTTTTCGACTTGGTAAATATTGATATAAAAATTTGAAACTTGGCACATATATTCCTCATAGTATAAGGTATAATTGTAATAGTTTGTTAAATTTTTCATCCTCGATTTTGGATATACATTCCCGCTCAAAAGTTTGGATACATTTGTCGATATTTCTTGCTGCACTAGAAGTTGCATAACTCCGTCATAAAAAAGATAATCAAATTTTTAAAAAAGATTCTTAACAGGAAGGAATTCAGCTTCATCTTACATTTTTTAAATAATTTTTACGATTTTTTTCCGACCCGCTATGCACTTTTGAATGTGACCGTTTTTCGGTCTTTTTTCAACCATCGCGAATTAGGCGCATAACTTTAGGACATTTTTTTTTTGTCTTTTTTATCTACGGTACATTCGGAAGAGTTAGTAAACACTCCATTTTTGTCTCTTAAACATTTTCGTACGATTTTTTCTCGCAAGGTTATTTCACTTTTGGCTGAAAAAGACAAATTTCGCAAGACGCAATATAACTCAAAAACTATAGGGTTGAAGAGAAAATGTCAAGTATGAAAAAAGTAACGTAGGTATACCTGAATATTTTCAGATTTTTATTGTATCACAATGTACGGAAATTTCAATCAGATGCAATTTTTCTCTCGGACGTTACTATCGAGTTTCGAGCAAAAATAGTAAAGAAAAAATGCATAGGAAAATTCTGCAATAATTCCAGGCAAGTTCATGTATACCTATGCTACTTTTTTTATACTTGACATTTTCTCTTTAACCCTATAGTTTTTGAGTTATGCTACATTTTCGAAATTTGTCTTTTTTAGCCAAAAGTGAAATAACCTTGAGAGAAAAAATCGTACGAAAATTTTCAAGAGACAAAAATGGAGTATCTGCCAACTCTTTCGAATGTAGCGTAGATACCGTAGATAAAAAAGACAAAAAAAATGTCTTCAAGTGATACGCCCAATTCGCGATGGTCGAAAAAAGACCAAAAAACGGTCGTATTCAAAAGTGCATAGCAGGTCGAAAAAAAATCATAAAAAATATTTCAAAAATGGAAAATGAAGCTGAAATTCTTCCTGTCAAAACGCTTTTTTGAATATTCGATTATCTTTTTTTTTGACGGAGTTATGCAACTTCTCGTGCAGCAAAGAATATCGACAAATGTATCCAAACTTTTGAGCGGGAATATACATCCGAAATCGAGGATAAAAAATTTGACAAACTACTACAATTATACCTTATACTATCAGGAATATATGTGCCAAGTTTCAAATTTTTATATCAATATTTACTAAGTCGAAAAAATGTTCAGATCATTGACTGGAAAAAATACACGTATTTCCCCTTTCAAACTTTGACCTCTGGGGGGGCCAGGTTAAAATTGAGATATCGAGCTGAAATTTGGACTGAGTTTCTATTTATTTATTTAAAACCGATTAAGGGCTATCGTCAAAAGAAAAAACAACATACCCCAAATAAGAATCACCCTAATATATATATATATATATATGTATGGGTCAAAACGCCAATTATGGACGTCGGATCCGGCCTCACCCCCTCAGATCTTTTCGCATTTTTTTTAGCTGAAAGTCCTCATTGAAAAACATATTCCTAAATTTTTTCAGATTTTATCCCCTCTAACTTTCGCAGTTATTACATGGGATATTCCGTCTAGTTTTACCATTTTCGTTTTATTTATTATGACTTGCCATCTTGCACCACAATAAAAAAAAGTTTCAAAAAATAAGTTTATGTACTTGGAAAGCTCTTAAAATTGAGCTTAAAGTCTAAAAAGCTGTTTTTTGGCCGTTGCCCAAATTTTGAAATTTTTTTTAATTTTTTTTTCGAAAAGCTGAAACAATTTTACAATGGAATATGTATTTTTCGAGATGGGTTCTCCATGAACATACGAGAAATGAATGAATGAACAAAAATTGATTTTATTCATTTTTGTTTGCCATCTTCCGTTACGATAATTTTTTTTTTTTTAAATACGTTTTTTCAGTAAAAAAGTCTCAGCTTTTGAAAAAAAATATTGCTTTTCCGATAATGCCTGTGAAAAGTTCTCAAATTCGAGTTTTTAATCTAAAAAAACAGTTTTTTAGCCATTGCCCGTATTTAAAAATTTGTTTCCATGTATTTTTTGAAAAGCTGAGAAAATTTTACATAATCTATGTCATTTACAAGGTCGGTTCTAAATAAACATACGAAAAACATACGAGAAAAGTAATTAAAAAGTGTTTATTAATTTATTTCTCGTGTTTTTATTTAGAACCCACCTTGAAAATGACATATGTTATGACAAATTTCCTCAGCTTTTCGAAAAAAATATGGAAAAAATGTCAAAATATGGGCTATGGCTGAATAACAGCTTTTTCGATTTGAAACTCGATTTTGAGAGCTTTTCACAGGCATTATCGGAAAAGCAATATTTTTTTTTTTGGAAAGCTGAGACTTTTTTACTCAAAAAATGTATTGAAAAAAAAAATTATTATAACGGAAGATGGCAAAAAAAAAAAATTAATACAAACAATTTTTGTTGATTCATTCATTTCTCGTATGTTTATGGAGAACCCATCTCGGAAAATACTTAGTTCATGTAACATTGTTTCAGCTTTTCGAAAAAAATGTAGAAACAATTTACAAAATTTGGGCAACGGCCAAAAAACAGCTTTTTAGACTTAAATCTCAATTTTAAGAGCTTTCCAAGTGCATAAACAAAAAATTTGCAAATCGGAAATTTGCACATCGCTTTCTCAGTATTTTTTCGTATTTCCAAATCCTCCTCTATGAGGAAATGTTAGCAAATTTTAGTCAATGTTAGCTGTCACAGTTTTGGCTTCCTCATAGAGGAAGCTTTGTAAATACGGAAAAATATTCTGGAAACGATGTGGAAATTTCCGATTTGCAAGTTTTTTTTACTATCTCCGGTTATCGGAGTAATAAAACGGCAGCTTTGTATCGTACAATTTTCGATCAAGCTTTTTTTTTGAAAATTTCAAAATTGCATCAAATTTGCAAGGATCAAGCGATTTTAGCAAAATTGAATACCAAGTAACTTCTTCCATTAGACTACCTGTATATAAATTTTGAGCCAGATATCACGAAAAATGTACAAGCTAGAACGATAATGCGTTTTTTGCGAAAATTAAAAGTTTTATAAATCACGAACCCTTTGAGCGATTTTCGCGAAATTCAATACCAACAATCTTTATCACTCAAACTGTCGGTATAATTTTTTTCAACTCGATATCACAATATTTGCGGACGCTAGAGCAACCACGCCCTTTTTAAAAAAATTTAAAAGTCGCATCAAATTCGCAAATGTCAATGAATTTTTGCACAATTCATAGCAAACAAAGAGGCTATGGAGCTCAACTTATGTGCAAAATTTCAGATCGCTACTCCAATACGGTCTTGAGATATAGCCGTTCGAATTTTTCGAGGCAGTCACACACACACACACACACACACACACACACACACACACACACACACACACACACACACACACACACACACACACACACACACACACACACACACACACACACACACACACACACACACACACACACACACACACACACACACACACACACACACACACACACACACACACACACACACACACATACATACATCCGGACATTTTTTATAAACATAATTTCTCGATGTTTTAGGACATTTTGAACATACTGACATGAAAATCTCGAAAAAAAAAAATTTCACGAAAACAAAGCTTCCTCTATGAGGAAGCAAAAACAATATATTTTTTTTAAAGCTGAGACTTTTTCACGTAAAAGACTTATTTTTTTATTTTATTTTTTATTGTGGTGGAAGATGGCAGGTCATAATGAATAAAACGAAAATTGTAAAACTAGACGAAATACCCCATGTAATAACTGCGAAAGTTAAAGGGGAAAAAATCTGAAAAAATTGGGAATGTGTTTTTCAATGAGCACTTTTAGCTAAAAAAAATGCGAAAAGATCTCAGGGGGTGAGGCCGGATCCGACGTGCATAATTGGCGTTTTGACCCATATACATATTGTTGTAAATGTAACTGTAGGCATACCTCAGTTGATTCCATAGCTGACTATGAGTACGAAATACTGAAGGATACATGACAGATGACTTGCTTAGCAACGCTTGCATGTTAACAACAATCTTGTATGAAACTTGTACGAGAGCACAACTGTGACGTATTGAAATAAAGCCCTTGCCCTATTTCGTTTCGTTGATAAATCTTCTTGATTATTCCAACGATCATTACAATATATCTTACAATATACATTGATTATAGCATAATTTAACAATGGATAGAACTCGCTTCCAGCCAGTAATGAGAGGAATTTACATACCTTGGAGAGCCATATTCGTGAATCGAAAATGATTTGTAGTATTATAATAATTGTTTAAACCTTTCGAAATACGTTTTTTTTTCTGGATTTATTGTGGTTACTTTTTTAGTTGCTGGTTCGGTATTACGGACAGTTCGTCTGATTAATCCTCGAAAACCAGATTCGATTGATCGTAGACTTTTGCGCAGCAAATTCTAATACCTTATGAATCAAGGAATTCAGGGGGTTTCGCATCCTGGTGTAGATTGATGCTAGTTTGTGGCTGTGGAATACATAATAGATCGGATTATTATTTTCAATCTACGTAAATAAAACGAGAGTAATATTGTACATCGATAACGATTAATCGTTCTGCTATTGAAACGTTCGCGTTGTAATCAGTTGTGATGATGTTTTACCTCGTATATTTATGCTCATTACATCTATAGGCAACGAAAAAGGAATTATAATCAACTTCCAAAATCCAATACTCCTGGGATCTATCGAGTCCGGCCCTTAGTTTGGCTGGTTCATCTGAGTTGATCCATCGAGTTTCTTGATCCGTTTTATTTTCGGACCTGAAAATAATTAAGGACTCATTCGAGAGCGTGAAAACAAAAATATAAAAAACTGTCGAATTAACGAAGCGAGTATTTTATTGTCGTTGATACCCCATCATAAAATTAGTTGAGAACAGCAGTTCCTTGTTTGAGATCGAACTTATGTCTGTTGTAAGACATCTGCCGATAGAGCTGGTTTGTTTGGGGGTCGTAACGATAGGGTACCATCGTCCCAAAAACTGAAAGACATTTGTACAGCTAATGAAAAATGAAGGTTCGTGTAAAGATCGTGAAAGACACTCATTGACGTCAAAAAAAAATTAAAATAGGCATTAGTAATTTGTTCAATTCCCTGTAAATTTGAATTAATCCACTCCTCATTGATTCAATACGTATGCACATTTTTTGGCCCCTGTTATGATTTTTTATTTTTTACTTATCCGCCTTGCAATATGCAACTTACAATTAAACTTACCCTATCTACATCGAATGTTGAAGCGGTTTCAACTTGCGGGCAGTACGTCTGATTGTTTGTCCATGAGAATGAAAACGAAACTTTATTGAAAAAACAAAGAATCACGAATGCATAGAACGACGACATGCTAAGTTAAAATCCCTTTCGTCTGGATGCGCTGTATGAAATAGACTGATGTAGAACTTCGGTTCGCCGACAATTTTCACAGGCCTTCTCCACTCTATCTTTGCTCACTGGCGAGCGTCGATTTGGATGTGAAACGTGAGAAATCTTTATTTTCTTTATCGAACTGACGCCATCATTCTGGAATAACACGTTTTGCCAGAACATAGAAATTTGTAAACTGCTTATCAGGAATTGTGCTTATCGCCTGTTTGTTTTTTTGCGAAAATGTGTGCTAATGTATAATTTGCACGATAATTTACATCATTATTTAAAAATTTTCCAAGTTTTGGCAATGTGAGTTATCTTTTTTTTTATTTGCTACCGTTTTCCTGAATGAAGTTTTTCGATTTTCTCAAATTTGTTCTTTTTCAAAAATCGCCTCGAAATGATAAGTTTTTAGTTTTTTGTAAGGTTTTGAAGAAACCGAACGATTCTTGGAGATTTTGGTTTTTAAAGATTTTGTGAAAAAAAATTGTCAAAGACCTTTTTGTAGCCAGTTTCGACCCAGGACGTTGTACCGTTTCATAAATTCAATTCAAGTTAAGGTCTGTCCTCAGGGGTATTTGGGGTCGCTGATAAGTATTAAAGATATAAATATCAAAGATTCTTTCCAAGATTCGTTTCAAGGTTGTTTTAAAATACTCAACTTACAGAGATGAATTATCTTTTCAAGAATCTTTTCGAGAATCTTTCCAAGAGTCTTGATCGCGATTGTATGCTTGACTCTTGTCAAGATTTTACCAAAGATTCTTTACAAGTCTTTTTACAAGATTCTTGTAAAGGAGGCATTCTACGTCAAGTCGGCCACCCCATTTTTTGAAATCGCCAAAAATCACAAACAAATTTTTAGAAAGTAGTTCTAACTATCAAGAAAATTCGTGATTTTTTTCAGATTTTAAAATTACACATTTTAGCCGAAAAAAATACAAAAATTTTGTTTGTCCCATTTTCTACCTCGAAAATTATTCATCGTACGAAAAAAAAAGTAAGACATAAAATTTAGGTTTTTCAACGTGCTTTTCGCTGACATTTTTTACCAACTCCTCCGAAGGCTCTATATGACATTTTCGGAGCAAATAATATTTTGATTTTTTTTTCTCAGAATTAGCATTTTTGATTCGTCTGTAGTTTTAACAGTTTTTTGCTTGATATATTTACAGACTATAAAAAATTGGCTCAGTGGACAACCCATTCCTGCGCATGCATTTTTATTGATACATTTTATTGATCATTGCAGAGTGATTTAACGAAATATTGTAGATTTTGATATCTTATCATTATTAATCGTAGACAGGGAAAAATAATAAAATAATCTCGTTTTGATACTGCGCAGACGATTCCAGGAACAAAGCAGTATCACTGCTTCATTCCCAAAAATCATGGCCAAATCGAACTAAAAAACGTATTCATTGGCCATAGAAACGTCGGTGTATCCAAAGAGGGTAAATTAATTCTCTTTTGCGATTGAGAGGTTCGACTAGCCTTTGACTTTAATTTGAATAGACTTTATCGGTGTACAGGGGTCCATTGATAAATAAGTTTATTAAAATGTACAAAAAGATATTTAAACTAATAAAAATGGAAAAAGTTTAAAAAATTGAAAAGTACAGAAAATAAATAAAAATGCGGGCTGTAGAAAATATCTATAAATAGTCTCAACCCTGTTAATGTTCAAGAGAAATATGTGTATTCGTTTGGGATGAAAAACGAATGCGAAGGAATGGGTTGTCCACTAAGCCAATTTTTCTGTAGTCTGTAAATATATCAAGCAAAAAACTGTTAAAACTACAGATGAATCAAAAATGCTAATTCCGAGAAAAAAATATCAAAATATTATTTTCTCCGAAAATGGCATATAGAGCTTTCGGAGGAGTTTGTAAAAAATGTCAGTGAAAAGCACGTTGAAAATGATAAATTTTTGTCCTACTTTTTTTTTTGTACGATGAATAATTTTCGAGTTACGAAATGGGACAAACAAAATTTTTGTATTTTTTTCCGGCCAAAATATGTAATTGTAAAATCTGAAAAAAATCACGAATTTTCTTGATAGTTAGAACTACTTTCTAAAAATTTGCATGCGATTTTTGGCGATTTCAAAAAATGGGGTGGCCGACTTGACGTAGAATGCCTCAAAGAGTCTTTGAAAGATTTTTTTTTCTACACGGGGTTTTTTCATGAAAATGAAGTTACAATTATAAAGAATTAAGCGAAATGGAGTGACGGCCCGTAAAAACTTTTTGATATTTCGTTTCCATCTATACAGAAATTTGAAGTGCTTGTTTGATCAAAGACTGAACGTGGTTAACAAAAATCGTTTGTCCCAATTTTAACCACAAGCGAGTTAAAAAATTCGAAAACATCAAAATCGAGGTTCCATAATTATTCTAATCTGACCATCGTTATTTTATATTTTTATAAAACTAACGGAAAACCCTTTTTTCACAGCTTTTGAATCTTTTGATTTTTATAAAAGAATGTGGTATTTATCTTTCAAATGAATTTAGCGATTACACTGAAGCCCCGGTGTAACGAACAAAACGGGGATTTGATGGTTATACCGGAGCGCATATATATAAGTATAATGCTTTGAACTTGACACATTTGGAACAGAGCCATATATAAAATTTTGCTGGGCTACAAATGATACAATGTAAACGCCACACATAAAATGCGCTACATACAATGTAAGCAACACGCGTAAACTCGTGAGTTTTTTCTCGGAATGAAGCGTGTCACGTCCCGGCTGCAAGATTTGTTCGGCATACCGAGGCCCGTTAAACCGCGGGTTCCAGTGTAAAAAATAATGAAAATATATTTGTTTTTATTAAAATGGATTTTCTTTCGACTCTTACTTGAACACGGTGGGGTTACGCGTTCGTTATGGCGAGAGGCATATATGAGGGATTCTCTGTCAATTCAGCCACTTTTTTTTTACCATATCAGATGTGCCCCATAATTGATTATATAAAAGTGCTACTAAAAGGCATTCTATGTGAATTTTTTCAGATTTTTTAATTCAAAATTTTAGAAATCGCCGTTTTTTTCCAAATGAATACATCTCGAAAACTTGAAGTAACTGAAAAAAAATGTCTATACATAAAAGTTGTAGTTTCGTCTTAACATTCGAGCAGAATATTTGAAATAATTTTTACGTTCCGGTAACGCTGATTTTTTACCAAAAAAGGGGATAATTATTTTTTTATTTAAAAAAGGCCATTTTTTTTGCTGAAAAAATTACAGTCTTCCAGTATATCTAACGACATCACAAAAAAATCGCCAGAGTGGCACGGATCGAGGTTCTAGGGTAAATAAATGAAACCACACAAATTAATTATTTTTTCTACCGGAACCTTGTTAACATATCTCGGAAATTTGAAGTTACTGAAAAAAAATGTCTGCAAATAAAAGTTGTAGTTTTGTGTTAGCTTTCGAGCAGAATATTTGAAATAATTTTTACGTTTCGGTAACGCTGATTTTTTACCAAAAAGGGGAAATTATTATTTTTATTTTAAAACAGCCCTTTTTATTTGGCTGAAAAAATTATAGTCTTCCAGTATGTCTGACGATTTTTTTGCGATATCGTCAGATATACAGAAAGACTCTGTAATTTTTTCAGCCAAATAAAAAGGGTTTTTTTCGAATAAAAAAATAATTTCCCCCTTTTTTGGTAAAAAATCAGCGTTACCGGAACGTAAAAATTATTTCAAATATTTTGCTCGAATGCTAACACGAAACTACAACCGTTAGGTATCGACATTTTTTTTGAGTTACTTCAAGTTTCCGAGATATATTCATTTGGAAAAAAACGGCGATTTCTAAAATTTTGAATTAAAAAATTTGAAAAAATTTACATAGAATGACTTTTAGTAGCACTTTGATATAACCAATTGTTGGGCACATCTAAGATGGTCAAAATAAAAGTGGCTGATTTGACAGAGAATCCCTCATATATAGATATAGCGCTTTGAACTAGACACGTTTGGAACAGAGCCACATGTAAAATTTTGCCGGGCCCTGAATGATACAATGTAAACACCACACATCCAATGTAAGCAATGCGTGTACGCTCCTGAGTTTTTCTCAGAACGCAGCGCCCCGGCGGCGAGATTTGTTCGTCATACTGAGAGCCGCTATACCGAGAGTCCAGTGTAAATACATTATATATTCATGTGTAATGAGAATTTTGAAGATAATCTTGAATGTAACAAAAGGGATTGTTGATACTTATGTGGATAAATCAGAACTAGAAACCGGCATCAGTACACACGCGGTCCGTGTTGAGCGGAAAATCACTTACCCAAAGCCTCGGTGTTGACATTTGAGTCTACTCATGTTGATATTGAGAAATTAGGTAGGTACCAGCTGTATCGGCGAATGTTTTCCGCAGTTTCCATCCTCCCACGATAAATATGATATAGTAAATGAAAAGAGCGGCACAGAAAAGGCATGAAATGTGAGATACGTAAAACCGTGAAGCGGTTAAACGCAAAAAATAAATGAAAATAAAACGATAAAAATGCATACTTAGAGATCCGTTTGTGTTTGAAACAAAAACAGATCTCTAATTCTGTATTTATCGATACAAGTTTGTGTTACATTCAGGACCT
Organism: Alloplasta piceator; assembly: GCA_946863875.1. Classification (NCBI taxonomy): domain Eukaryota; kingdom Metazoa; phylum Arthropoda; class Insecta; order Hymenoptera; family Ichneumonidae; genus Alloplasta; species Alloplasta piceator. Next base: position 17,544,224 of record OX333078.1, read on the forward strand.
TTTCTTAAAACAGACAAGTGTCAAAGCATATAGTATTTATAAGAAAGTATCTATAAAACAGTCATTATATGTGTATAAATATGTAGTAGGATAGTTTTGAGGACGTCCTCAAAACGGCCAAAAGTCCTCAAAATATATGTATTGTTTAAATTTTGTTGCATGCAATTGAGTAAACGCCATTTTCTCGGTATTCAATTATATCAATGTCACACACTTATATGGTGCGAGAGAGCGCAAATTATTAAGACGCATTTTGAAAGTTCGACAGATCCTGGGCAGAGCCGCGAGATTATTTCGACGCGGTTTTGTATCAAGTATATACACACATATATATATATATATATATACCGGAAAAGAATGAAGGGTGAGAGAAATAGGCGGTTAAACGTGTAATATATTTCACGAGACACGAGCGCGATCAAAGGACCAGGAAGTCGAGGGCAAGTCTTGCCGTATAGGCACCTTTCGCACCCACGTTCATCTCCCTCTCTCTCTCTTATTTTCTCGAGCGTGAATAATCGATTATACGCTCAGAATGCATGCAAGAGTCGCTCGTATGATATCTCCGTCGTCTTGTACTCTCGTTCAAGATACTCAGACGAATGAAACGAAGATCAGCGCGGAATGAGAGAATTATGTGTCTGCGAATATAATTAACATCAAAGACGTCATCAGTGTGGTATTTGAGAAAACACAAATTGGAAACGAGAGAAGTGAAACGAACGAGATGAGAAGATTTGAAACCAACGAAATTTTTCGTTTCGATATTGAATTTTCAGAATGCTTTATCGAGAGGGATCACTTAAAATGTGTTACTCTGGCGGACTTTTGCGCCGAAGATCCCGGGAGCGAGGCTTCATTCGCTGGATTTAACATGAATGATCGGTGGGTATTAAAGAGCCCTTGCCTGCTCTCTTGTACCAAGCAGTTTATACAGCGTGATATAACGCTGACATTTGGCAAGATAAAGGGAAAGAAACATAATTTGCTGTGGTCCGCGGAATACGAGATTACACCACTGTACGCGCGCCTTTTACACCCCTTGCAACTCCTATATTTCTCTATACAATACAAATGTGTCGCTATCGCCACCGTGTACAGAATTCGAGAGGCCAGGTTGGGGTTTCAGTTTAAAGTTTAGATTTGGCTTAGGAGTAAGTGTTGAGGTTTAGGTGGGGAGTAAGGCCAAGAAATTGTTGATTAGTTTTTTTTTGCACAAAATTAAACATACTTCAATAAATATTTTCATAAAAGATAAATGAATGTTTTTTAAAGTTTGCTTAGACACCCATTCCCCGGAATCGTGTATATTATATTGCTTTCAGGGTATTATTATTTTTTCTCATTGTCAAATCCTCCTGTTACAGTACTAATAAATTAAAAGTTAAGTTAAAAACCCATAACGACCTCAATAAAAAATAATAGTAACAATACAATACAATACTAGCGCAGTAAGCATCATTGTATCCGCACTATTTTCTCGATATTTACAGCACCTCAGATTACATTGAATATATAATGGTCTGATGCCGCAGAGGCATCGCAGAGGCATCATTTATGAGGAAAAAACCTATTTTTCTATGCTTATACAAATTCGTACGTATTTGGTAATATTTTTTTTGAAAAGCTGAGATCTTTTTCGATGAAAATATACGTCGCAATTTTTTTTTTAATCACAGGGGTCTAGAGAAATTGATCAAAACATGACATTCAAGAAATTTCAAAAAAATTACGTGATCGGTACAGTGAAACTGGTCGATTTAAAAATCCAAAAAATTCCAGAGTGTACTTTCATACTATGTGTCCCTAAAGTTACAAAACAATCGTCGACCGTGAGGCCCGAACGCATGCTGCCTTTAGGAATTTTGACCCATATGTATATTTGAATCTGTCACTTTAACCTCTCACTCTTCGCAATAGTGTCCGGTCGTTACAGGTTTTTTCTGCTCTCTCTCTCTCCTCGGTCTTTTTGCGATCCTTTTCACCAAGGATCGTAAAAATGTTTCAAAGAATAATCCGGAGCTTTGTAATTTCATGCTGCAAAGTTTTTCCATATACTCTCTATATCCACATTTACATTTCTATCGATTATTACTCTGCACCGAGGAAACTGATTTATTCAGATTGAATAAATTTTATTACATTAAATAACATCTTATTGAAATATCGGCCGAACGAACTGTTTATTAGCCGCATATTCCAATTGGAAAAATTATTTCGAATTGAATCAATCTTTTTTCCCTCGGTGTACCAATAACTCTCCGAATAATAAATGCACAACCCTGTGAGAAAACAAGCCTGCTCCAATAACAAGGAAAGACAAAAAGATGATTGAAAATCATAAATTATTTTGATCGAAATTAAAATCAATTTTTCCAATTAGTATCACGTCCATATTTCTAGGACTCGTGGCTATTTCAAAAGTGCTCTTTCGATTATAACGACATTAATCGCACGCGCAGAGTATATTTTACAACGTCACAACCCATGCAGAAATTTCTTAGGAAAGCCCGACGTACCATCAAATCCCGATCAGGATTTATCATGGATTCCCCACAACCGACGTGCCTATTAGAATCCCGATCGGGATTTGCCATGGATTCCCCAAAACCGGCTTCCCTATAAGAATCCCGATCGGGATTTGCCATGGATTCCCTAAAACCGCGTCCCTTTTAGAATCCTGATCGGGATTTGCCATGGATTCCCCAAAACCGGCGTCCCTATCAGAATCCCGATCTGGATTTGTCATGGATTCCCCAAAACCGGCGTCCCTATCAGAATCCCGATTGGTGAGAAAAATTAGAAATAATGGCGCCACTTGCATTCCTGGTGTCCCTATTCCATCCCTATCGCAATCGAGTACGACGATTGCAGATTTTAGATGATAGGGTTATAGATAGGATGTCAGTTAGGTTAACCCACGATATCATTGGTCGATGTATTCTTTTTTGATCCTGGAATTGAGTTATATATGTATATAATTCCAGGATCAAAAATATATATATATATATACACAGGATATCACCTGATTCCAGGATACCTCCACCCTTATAACTTAATTGACCTCTCATAACGGCCTCTTGTAACTTAAAATCTCGACCCTTGACCCCTTGTAGGTTATGTAATGCCTCAAAACATCATTTCGGGATACTTCACTCCATAAGATAACTCACGTGACCCCTCGTAACTTAATTTCGGGACCCCTGACCCCTCGTAGGTTATGTAAGTCCTCAAATATTAATTCCAGGATTCCTGACCTCTCATAAATTAAGTGCTTCTCATAAATTTGTGACCCTTCATAACTCAATTTCAGAATTTCAGAACCCCCAAAATTGTTTAAAAAAAACTGTGACCCCTCATAAGTTAAGCGACCTATCATAAGTTAAATGACCCCTCTTGACTTCACTTCAGAGTTCCTGACCCCTCATAAGTTATGTAAACCCTCAAAATTGTTTGGAAAAAACCGTGATCCCTCATAAGTCAAGTGACCCTTCATAATTTAATTCGAGGGTTTTTGACCTCTCATAAGTTATGTAAACCCTTGAAACTTATAATCAAGTTCGTACTGACTTTGTTTTCCGTCGACGTATATATTTTTCTGGACTATGTTTCATAAATATGATATACTCATCAGAATATTATAAGTAGTCGATGGTGTAGTGGTTAGCGTGTCAGTATTAGGTCCCTAAGTAGGCTCGATAGGTAGATCGTTTCAAATCCCAGACTAGGCTCGTAAAAATTCGACGGTCCGCGCATGTACAAGGAAAATTAATCAGTCAAAAAAGTGATTAATTTTCAAATGATCTTTTTTTTTATGTTTAATTCATTCTCAATTCAAAGATACGCGTAAGAACAGAGGATCGGGGGTTGAAATCCCAGTGGTGACACATTTTATTCTTAAAATTTTATTTTTTATTTTTATTTCATCTTTAAAAACTACCAATCACGAATAAAAAACTGATTTTTATCGTAACTACTAATAAATGAATGGAATAAATAATTAATTCTGGACTCAAATCTCCATACAAAAAAAATCAAGCGTCCCTTTCGGATCCGGCCCGGATTCCAATGGGAATCCCCAAATTCGGCAAATGTTACATTCCCTATCGGAATCCAATGCGATCTTGGACCAGATCCCGATCGGGAGTCCGGGACGCGAGCCAGGATCCCGTAGGATCCCTACCGAAATTTCTGCATTGGAAGTGCGAAAACGCGAAGTTTGGATAATTAATCGCCGGGATATGAATTAATCCGATATTTAGGGGCTCAGTTACAGATTATTTTCAACGTCGAGAAATAATTATGCGACAGTTCAAAGCGGAGAAAGTGCAACGTGAATTATCGTGCGCTCTCAACATCCCGCTGTCGTTCCTTTCCGCACACACCAATAAATCTTTCCAGGTGCATCCCCTGAAGCAAGAAAAATGAGGGAAAGTTTGAGAATAATTATCGCATAGTTTGTTCTTTCTTTTTGTCATCAAATCGACGAAAATAGTTGAACGAGAATTCTAAAAATATGTCGAACAGGTAATTAAACATTCTCTATAATGCAAACACGTTTTCCTCGCTTTTCCGTGCGTCTCTACCGTACCTGAAGTTGACGCAAGTAGGCGTTTCTGCGACAGTCGAGACGGATAGGTTGTTGGGAGTACGCGGAGCAGCACCTTTAACTCCTAGCAGTTAAAACAGTGCCGTGGTATGTGCTCCACTTTTACGTACTGCGCGCATGCGCATTTCTCATGAGACCGGCAGATTATCGTACTGCGTTGTGGACACTGATATATTATAGTAATACTGGAACGCTCATTGTAGTGCGGCTGTATGGGGATTGAGCGTGCCGATAAAGATGGAAAATGGTAGGATATTCATCTTTGTCTAACACGCTTCGTGCGACGACAAAGATAGAGATAGCATGCTTGGGAGGACTTTCATTTCTTTCTTATTGATGAGACCGAAAATTTCGGTCTTTATTTATACTCTGCGCGCGCATTCCTCGTACCTTCCATTACAAAAGTTTAACGCATGGGGGAAAACGCATAGTACCGAGTTGCGCATATCTAAATCCATTTTTTATAAAACACGTGTAAATTGTATTGTATTTAATAATTTTTTCTTCCCGTACATCAGTTGAGATCAGATTTATGTCATAATTACGTTGTTTAAATTTATGTTGACACATATATTTTTATATATATTCCCAACCATGCGTGTCCTTTATACTTTCTCACTTAATATCTTACAAATACGGTGTACTTCAATTATTATGAAAGGGTAATAAAACAAAACTTGAACTTATAGAGAGCATATTTGTTTACAAAATATGTATTTCGAGGTTAAATTTCGCGTGGACGTATATATAAAGAAAAAATGTGTTGACTGGCTGTACATAGCGTGATGGGGATGTCTTTAAAGTCACATAAAACTTGCCCTGCTCGCTTAGTATTTGGCGAGCGTTCCACAGTAGGAGAAAAGCCCAAAAACCTGGCCAAAACCTCAAATGACCTTTGACGGGAATGAAAATTGGCTTACAGGGGTTTTCAAGGTCGCTGATTATGAATCTGAAAGCCAAATTATCTTAAACAAAATGGCCGATCCAATATGGCTGACATGAATGTTAAAAAGTTGCCAGATGTCGACAAAAATTGGTATTTCCGGGTTTTCAAGGTCGCTGATTACGAATCCGCAAGCCAAATTATCGTAAAAAAAATGGCCGATCCAATATGGCCGACATGAACGTTAAAAAGTTACCAGATGTTGACAAAGATTGGTATATACGAGTTTTCAAGGTCGCTGAATACCAATCCGATATCTCTTGTTTATAACTTGCAACAAAGAGCTTACAGCAAATTGTTATAAACAAAATGGCCGAGTATCCTGCTAAACAGATAAATTAATATATAAAAAAAATCATCATAATAAAATAAACGTGAACAGTGTATTCTACGCAATTATTATTTTTATTTCCAAAATACATACGGAACGTTTCAAAAATAGAAAATTTTATTCTTAATCAAAATCGTAATCGGAGTCGGAGTCGGAGTCAGAATCATTATCCGAGTTTGTATCTATTACAACTCCCGGCACGGCTTCAATCTCGGCGCAAAATTCGTCTGCTGCAGCAGTCACTTTAGGAGCGATCAACATCGCTACAGCTTCCGGCGAGAAACTCTTCAGCTTCTTCTGTGGTAGTCTTCTGACTCTTGAAATATACGGATCAGAAGTAACTAAGAGCCGATGAAAAACATCTTCCATAGTTTTAACCCTGGAACTTTTTCGCGCAAAATCTTCTCGATATCGTTTGATGTCTTTGTTTCGAGCTTCCTGAGCATCTTCGGATAATTGGCCGATTGGTAATAGAGCATGAGTTATTATCACTGGACCATGAATTAATAGTTTGTGCACCGAAGTAGGCATGGAGTACCAAGGGTATAATGCAACGGTCTTTCTTGCCGTTTCAATAGCATACTGTTCAAATCTTTCACAGTTTATCTCGTGGCCACACGATATAACTTGTAGGATTACGTATAAGCGTTTAATTACTTCTTCGTTGACCCCCGTTATCGCAGCGGAAACCGTCGAATTTTCAAAGAATCGCCGAGCTGTGTTGCCATCATTGCTGCTGCCGTATCCAGGCTTTGGGCGATCGATATTTAGACCCAATTGCTTCTTGAATCCTTCTTGAATGGCTCTCTTGCGTTCCTGGGTAATTTTTTTTTCTTCGGCACTTCGAGCTTGCCATTTTTTAATGCCGAGTTTGTAAGACACGTGTAAGCAATACTCGAAGCACCGTATCCACGCATGCAGCGTCGACAATCCGAACTTCAAATTTGTTTCATTGATTTCCCTTTGCAATACAGTGTCGATGGCATTAAAATCTTTGCTGGTTGCTCCACACAAATAGCACCGTTGAGCAGATTTCGTCAATGATACAGCGTTGCAAACTTTACCATCTATCATGGTGAACAACAACTTGTACATTACGGAGATTTGTTTTCCATCTATTACACTTTCGAATGGACGAAGTGACTTTATTTGTTCTTCAACAATTTGGACTTCATTAAGTGTTGACTCTGTGTCTTCGCGTAGAAACAGTAGTCTAAGCGGTCTACAAAATCGTGGAGACGAGGGTCTGGGGTTCTTCCAAACAACTATTTCTTCCTTCGATTGTTGATCATAACACACGAGTTGTAATGGCACGACTGAAGTAAAGAATACATGCGCATCAGATTTGCTGTCATCACTGAACGTCTGCTTATATTCACTTTGCCCAGAACTTCCATCGCAACCCCACTTGCAAATCAAGTCCATTTTACGAACATTATCTGGAGTCAATCTTTGAATGAGTACATTTTGGACGAGTAAAATACGTTCAACTGTATGATCTAATAGTGCCTCTAGTTGGACTTCTGCACTACTCTCTGTAATCCTGATTGCATCACGTGGTGGATAACAACGCTTTTTTGCTTTCATCACTTTTTCGTAAGACGGATATAGCTTACAGTTATTTTCCTTCCCTAATCTTCTCATTCCCTGGTAAGTACTCTTGGAGAATTTATATTCAATCATAGCGGAAAGTGCAGCCTCTTCGGATAAAGTAATTTCATCCGTTGCTGAGTAAGCTTTACGATACTTGGAAGCTCTCAAAGGACTCGTCATTGTTACATCCTTAATAACTTTTGCGGCGTCGGATTGTCCTGAAGAGCGAAGGCTCATCTGAGTAGCGTATGCTAACTCGACCGAGTTGAACGATGTACGAATATCTTGGGTCTTCCTTCGTTTAGATCTTTCACTGGACATTGTAAACTCAACGGACGGGCGGCCGCCCGTATTACCCGGGCTTGTTACTACAGTGTCTGTAGGTGCGGCAAAACATACCTGCTTGCTAAGCCATTCACCGTTATTCTTGAAAAATACACAGGATTTTCTGCGAGCTTGTTGCCACCTCGTTCTCATTTGATTGAAGAGTATCGAAAAAGTCTGTTTCGAGTCCTCAGGCACTACAACTGTACGTCCGGTGTCCTTGGAAATTTTTTCTACCATAAATTCGATCAAGGAAGCGAATTTATCGGATAAATGCTCGCTGATTATCAAAAATACTTCTTTCCTTGTCAGCACCAATTCTTTGTAACCGCCCAGCAAACACAGTTCCGAAATAGTTACGAAAATGTTACGTAACGTGTGTTACATTGGACATAACATTTATGTCACAAACTCCGTGAATGAAGCAGAGTTTGTTCTCAAATATGTCATCCTATAAACAAGTCACAGATCCGAAACATCTACGAGAAATAATAATGAAATAAACTCATACCCAAGATGTAACAAACTCATCACATAGCCATAACAAACTCAGATAATAGATGTAACAAACTCAGATCATAGTTGTAACAAACTCAGCTCATTGATGTAACTCCTACGAAACGAAACGTAACCCTGGTGCATAATACTCGTAACAATGATGTCAATGTGATTTCGTGGTTACAGGTGATTTACGTATATACATATTTTATGAACAAATTACAAGAAATTTATGGATTTCCAACCTACATATTAGGTTGGAGTTTTATTTTTATATCAACATTTGAAAAGTACATTTTAATTATAATTTATAATTTTTGTAGAATACCTACAAATATGATGTATCGTCCACCATTTGAGGTACCAAATGAACAATTTTTTGGGAATAGTTAGAACCCTTAAGGTGCACCGGTGTCCTGAAAAGCCTAGTTTTGAGTTTTTATACTCTACGCTAATAAACTGCTGGCGACGTCTCATTTCCTTTGTAAACTTTTTCCCACGGGATGAGCGTGGCACATTTTGATTAAAGTCAAAATTGTGACCAGGATAATACCTGGAAAGTTCGAAATAGGCTAACAATTTCAAAGCAGGCCTGCAACTCTGAAATGAAGAGCAGAAAACATGTGTCATGCTCATCTCATGGGAAAATGAGTTACGAAGGAAATGAGACGTCGTAGAACAAAATCTGTCTATCAATTCTTTCTGAATCATGCGCAGAGTATAAAAACTCAAAGCTAGGTTTTTACACAGAGTGTAAAAACTCAAAACTGGGTTCTTACACTCTGCGCATGATGCCGAAAGAATTGCTAGATAGATTTTGTTCTACGATGTCTATCTTCCTTCTTAACACTTTTTCCTATGGGATGAGCGCGGCACATTTTCATTAAAGTCAAAATTGTGGCCAGGACAATGTCTGGAAAGTTCAAAATAGGCTAACAATTTCAAAGCAGGCCTGCAACTCTCAAATAAAGAGCAAAAAACATATGCTGTGCTCATCTCATGGGAAAACGAGTTACGAAGGAAATGAGACGTCGTAGAACAAAATCTGTCTATCAATTCTTTCTGAATCATGCGCAGAGGGTAAAAACTCGAAGCTAGGTTTTTACACAGAGTGTAAAAACTCAAAACTGGGTTCTTACACTCTGCGCATGATTCCGAAAGAATTGCTAGATAGATTTTGTTCTACGACGTCTCATTTCCTTCGTAACACTTTTTCCTATGGGATGAGCGTGGCACATTTTGATTAAAGTCATAATTGTGACCAGGACAATGCTTGAAAAGTTCAAAATAGGCTAACAATTTCAAAGCAGGGTCGCAACTCTGAAATAAAGAGCAACAGAAATGTGCCGTACTCATCCCATGGGAAAATGAGTTACGAAGGAAATGAGACGTCGTAGAACAAAATCTGTCTATCAATTCTTTCTGAATCAGCCGCAGAGTGTAAAAAGTCAAAGCTGGGTTTTTACACAGAGTGTAAAAACTCAAAACTGGGTTCTTACACTCTGCGCTTGATTCAGAAAGAATTGCCAGATAGATTTTGTTCTACGACGTCTCATTTCCTTCGTAACGCTTTTTATTATGGGATGAGCGCGGCAAATTTTGAATCAAGTCAAAATTGTGACCAGAACAATGCCTGGAAAATTGAAAATAGGCTATCAATTTCAAAACAGGCCTGCAACACAGAAAGAAAGGGCAAATAGAGATTAAGCGAACGCGCAACGCGAATAACGTTATAAACCGAGTAAGGGAAATTCCTGGGTGTTTTTCCATCACGGCAAATACCCATATAACTTATTTTTTTCTTTTAAATAAAGGGATCACATTAAACTTACCTCTTGCAATGTATGCTGTATTATTCTGGTTTATTCTGTATTACGCTGGATTATTCGATATCACCTCCTTGAACTTTACACTCACATATTGTTTACGTTCCTTAATCGACATAACCTTAAAATGATTGAAGACATTTCTCGTAATATATGATACGTATATGTTGCGGATTTGTTACAAGAAATGACTTGTGACATTTATGTCACACATTATACATATTTGTTACGTAGCCTATACTACGAGATTGTAATATCACCAATGTTCTATAATTGTTACAGCAATGTTCTATAATTGTTACGGATTTGTTACAAGAAATGTCTCATAACATTTATGTCACAGTGTGACATATTTGCTACGTAGCCTATACTACGAGATTATAATATCACCAATGTTCTATAATTGTTACAGCATCGACTCGTAACAGTTTGACAAGTTTACAGTACATGTAAATATCTCGTATAAGAGTGACGAGATCTTGACGTATCAATGTTACGTATTTGTGATGTCTATAGTTTTTCGTAATTCCTACATCTTTCATTGACATCCTTACTACATATCGTCAGGACGTATTATATACATCTCGTTTACGTGCGTTATGAAAAAGTTACGATTTTGTGATGAACATTATATGACGTAGTTATCACATTTCAATTATACGTAAATGTTTCGTAAATCATCCAAGTGTGTTTGCTGGGCGGATCCTGTAATAAAGACATAAAATTGTAGAAAATTGGTGTTAAAGGAAAAGATAAAATTTTCAATAAATACAATAACTTGAACAATGTACATTATTTTACCAAATAAATAACCGCAATAATTGAAATAATTTTAAAAAAATTAGACAGAAAATATTGACATGGATTTGGTTAAAAGAAAGCTTTGCTTACTATATAATATATATATATTCAAATATTTTATTTGAATGTTATAACATTTCATTCATATTTAAGAAATTTTTATGTGGTTGATTTTAATATGTATATATATATATATATATATATATATATATATATATATATATATATATATATACACATACATATATATGAAAATAATTTATTTCAAGCGTATAACAGCCGTCTTGTCCGTTATGATGCTACTTCCCCCATTCTCAGGTAGAGGCGCAGAGGCTGCTCAATAGTGCCGCGTGCACGCTCGGCTACCGCACGATGCGAAAAAAATCATAACGGACAAGACGCACGTTTTCCGCAGGTAACTCTTGTAAATTTCGAAAGCTTATACATTAAACTAAAGGCCGAGACTAGGAGCTTTGCAAAATGTGACAAAATATATAACTTTTCGGACCGTTGAAAATATAAGTTTTCAAAATTATTCAATTTTATTTATGCCGAAGGCTATACTACATTTCAATCATTTATACATAAAGTTTAGATTCAACCGATGTAAAAATATGTTCTACATACCTCTAGAAGTCGTATCCATGTTGCAGAATTGAAATTAAACCCGTCACTTTAAAGTTATGGGTTTTTGAAGTCAGCGTTATTTTCGTCTGTTCAGCGCGTGACACGTACACTCTTCACAAACACTAACTGCTAACTGACGCTGCGGCGCAGGTATACACTTAAAGGGCTTTCCCTGCAGTTACTAGTCCTCTACCTGAATGACTACTTAACTGACCCTATTTCGAAAATTTATTTTTTGGGGTTTTGGCCAGGTTTTTGGGCTTTTCTCCTACTGTGCGTTCCAGTATTACTTTATTTTAGTGGTTGTGGAGCAAAGGTGCTGCCATCAGTCGTATGGTCGAGGAATTACTGACATATAGGATTTTGTAGGGGGAGAAACATAACCTCACTTTTGTACAAAACGGGATCAACCAAGTGTCGTGGTGTGTTATTGTGAAAAATATTTTGTCATTTCGTTTATTCAATTACGTTTGAAAACTTCTTTTGTTTTCAGTGGGGGGGGGAGGGGGCTGCAACCCTGACCCTCGCTCGGCGGTAGCATCGGATCGGCGTGCAACTCAGCTAGTTGAGAGTTTTAGAGCTAATACAACTCGGAAACGTGGTTTTATTATTAAAGTATCGTGTAATAGGTATTCCTCTGTTGAAAAGCTCGGAAACGTGGTTTTGTTGTATAAAATATTACCTTGGAGGGTGGGCCTTTTAACGCCGAGCTGGATGTACGAAACGTACGAAACGTACTGAAATCATCGCGCTCGGCGTACCAAGTCCCACTTTGCCTCCTCAGTACAAAATAATACTACTCCGCGGTACTACTTATTATACAGGGTGTCACCAGTTTTTACCACCTACAATAACTCCGAAAGTATGATAGCAGTAGACAAAATTTTGAAACAAACGTTGCATGGGACAACGGGGGCCATCATATGACGTTAGTTTTTTGTTGCTAGGTGGAGTCGCTTCAGAGATTTGAAGGTCAACTTTGTTTTTTTAAATGGGATGCTATAATTTCGTACTTATCTTCTGATAGCGGCGATCGAGACGAATCCAATGATGTGCACCATTAAGGTCTCTGAAGGTCAACGAAGGTCAAAAAGGTAAAATGAACTTACATTTACAGAAGGTGTTCGAAGTGATGACCATTAATTGGTATCAATGCAGTGCTGCAATCTCGTCATCACGGATCGAGTGGTATTCCTTATGACTTCGGCACTTATCGAAGCACATGCTCTGACAATTCTCACTCGCATATCTTCAGCTGTAGTTGGATCTTCTTTATAAACAATGTTTTGCTTCCTCATAAAAGAAGCTTTGTTTTCGTAAAAACAAATTTTTTCGCAATTTTTACGCCAATATGTTCAAAATGTCCTAAAACATCGAGAAAGCATATTTAGAAAAAATGTCCGGATGGATGTGTGAGTGTGTGTGTGTGTGTGTGTGTGTATCCTGAGTTTCAGATGGAAGTAATTAATAGCGCGAAAACACTTCGAGATATCAAGCTAAAATTTGGCACACTTATCGAGTACGAATTGCTCTTCATTATAAAAAAAATTTGTTTTAATTATAATGGGTGTTCAGATTTTATCGACTTTTTTCGTTTTTGCAAGATTGGCGTAAACGCTCTAACCTCTGCCATTTTCAAGATATTGCACTCAAACTTTGTACCTCAATAAACTTTGTACAGAATTAGTATTGCTATTAAGGTTATTTGGTATTGAATTTGGCGAAAATCCATCGAGGGATTAAAATTTTATGAAATTTTGAATTTTTTGAAAAATAGCCTAAACGCTCTAACTTGTGCAATTTTTAAGGTAATGTACTGAAACTTTGCACAGAGCTAATATAGCTATCGAGGTTGTTTGCTATTGAATTTGACTAAAATCCATCGAGGGATTAAAATTTTATAAAATTGTAAATTTTTTGAAAAATAGCGTAAGCGCTCTGACTTGTGCAATTTTTAAGATATTGCACTGAAACTTTACACAGAGCTAATATAGCCATCGAGAATGTTCGTTATTAAATTTGGCGAGAATCGATCGAATCTGCACATTGATTACTAATATTTTTCAATAGTTAACAAAGCTTCCTTTATGAGGAAGCCAAATTTGATCGCTATACTGTGTGTTAAAGGAAGCTATGTGAACTATGGATAAAGATGAGGAAGCAATGTGCAAATTTCAATTTGCAGGGTTTTTTTAGAATACCCACAAAACAAAATCCAGAGGCGTCAAGTCTGGTGAACGAGCCGGCCACGATACATGTCCTCCGCGTCCAATCCAACGATCTGGAAATATTATTTGCAACTCATTTCTAGCTATCGACGAAAAATGTGCCGGATACCCATCCATCGTGTTGATATCACATTCTATTCCTTGTTTCCAAAGGTATTTCTTTCAATAACGGGCCCACTGTTTCTTGCAAGAATGTGGGCCCTGCCATTAATATTTCTTTCGATGAAATAGGGGCCTATAATCTGTCCTCAGTAATCCCACACCATAAATTCCCCGACCACGGTTTTTGGTGTGAAACATTAGGCTCGTTATTGGAAGAAATACCTTTAGAAACAAGGCACAGAATGTGGTATCAACACGATGGATATCCGGCACATTTTTCACCCGAAAAAAATCATTTGCAACTTCAAGTAGGCAAAAAAGTTAGATAAAAATGAACGATAATCAATTGAGAAGGAGCATATTTTCGATGAAAGACACGCTTTTCATGATGCTGAGGTGAACAAAATTATTGAAATATTCTCATAGAAAAATAAAATTTTGTTCAATTTTACGTCGTTTTTTTACTTCCTTATAAACAATAAAAAGGACACAAAGTATATTAAGATGCTTGGATTGACCATATTTTTTCTAAGATGCCAAGTCGGTATAAGCTGAGTATCCCAGAACGTCCAAAAATGATATGAAGAACAAATTTATTGTTTGGTGTAATTTAAATAGAAACAAACAACTGAGAACAAGCTGTACATATAACCTTAGAAATATACAGTAAAATGAAGAAAAGGTAAAACATTGTGCCAATACAAATATTTCCGTCGCTCTCGTTAAAAATTTTTTTCTATTCAAAAAATCTCTGTTACGACCAGAACGAAATTGAATAAGTTCCGTGCTCATGCGAAAAGGTTTTTTAATGGAACAAATGACAACAATATGCAAATTTTGTGCAGAGAAAAAGAGAGAGTGCAAGTATATATAAGGGGATTAATTTGTCTACCACCTGTTTATGCTTGCAAAAAAGAGAATCAATTAATTCACTCGATAATGGGCCATCACATTGTGGACGTAAGATCTCTGTACTAACTGTGCTCTTCTTTTCTTGTGTTCTAAAACGTCTTGGAGGCTTCAAACTCCAAGAGTCAACATATGTATACAATGAAAAGCTTCCTATCAAAAAAGCATCGATTCGGTGGAAATTCGTGCAAAAAGTCTCCCACTCACGACCTTCTCCTTGGCAGTAGTCGATGTACAAAAGTTTTTAATGAAACGGCAAATTAAAAATATGTATTACGAGCTTATGTTCTCGCTCTTGCAGACATCGTAAAATCATAATTATTTATCAAAAGAGAAGTGGTTACAGACACAAATATGTATGCCGTATCTTGCCAAGTCTGTTTTTCTTTTTTTGCTGATTTTCCTTTTCTCTCTGTCGCCCGCGATTTCGCAGTCCCGACGTGTTTTACCCCACTCCCGATTTGTGAGCAAAATGTTTTCATCGTTAAATCGCATTTCAGAGAAGAGATATTTACATGGATTTATGTGGCGAGATGCTTTAAATACGCGTCTATGCATGTACGTACGAAAAATCAGAGTGCGAAATGTGTCTCGTGACGTCGAGTGTCACTGAGAGTGCAAGAGAGACGTTTTATTCTCATCTCCAAAATTAGGCCTCCGCGTCTCTTCGGGCCATCTCTCTATTCGCCATGCTTCCACAAATATTCGGCAAAGGGAGGGAGGGGGGGAGGGAAGAGAGAGGGGCTATGATATCTTGCGAGACGTCTTTCAAGACCCTCTGGCGCCTATTCCATTGCTTCTTTTTAGGCACTCACTCATTTATGACAGAAAGTGCCTATTGCATGTGCCTCGAAATCTGCGTCGGATGTCCGTCCAGACTCAGATCTCAGAAACCAGTGTACGGAATTCAATTTCCCTTGGAGGGTAGTTGCGTATGGTTGTAATCTCTGTGCCCAAGGAGTCTAAATCCAAACTGATACGGCAAAACAAAGATTTTTGAAAAAAATAGCCATTTTTAAGCAAAAAAAGACGTTTTATGACCACATGTAGTTAAAACTTGGAATTTCAAGATCGAATCTTTCTCTAACTCACACAATGTGTGTACATGATTGTAAACAAATGTCTGACGAAGTATGAATCCAATCAGACACCATTAAGTTTGCAATTTTGGCAAAAAACACCATTTTAACCAAAAAATGCTATTTCTATCTATATGCACTTAGATCTCCGAAGTTCACGGACGAATTTTTCTCTCACTCACACAATGTCTGTATATGATTGTAAACAAATGTATCACGAAGTATGAATCCAATCAGACACCATTAAGCTTACAATTTTTGCAAAGAAAACACAAATTTTAACGAAAAAATAGCTATTTCTGTCCATATGCACTTGGATCTCCGAAGATCACGGACGAATTTTTCTCTAACTCACACAATGTCTGTATATGATTGTAAACAAATGTCCCACGGAATATTAATCCGATTAGACACCACTAAGTTTACAATTTTGCAAAAAAAACAATTTTTCACGAAAAAACTACGATTTCTGTCCATGTACACTTGGAACTTAAAAGTTTACGAACGAATTTTTTTCTAAGTTACAGAATTTCTGTATATGATTATGAACAAATGTCTCATGAAGTTTCAATCCAATTAAACACTGCCAAGTGAATAACTTTTGCATGAAAACAATATTGTCAACAAAAAAAGACTATTCTTCTCACTGACGGAAATTCTATATGACTGTAAACAAGCACATATCACTTTCCCGTAAAGCATAGACCTGCGTACGCGACGTCGCACGTCACGACGCCGCTACGCCACGTACAGAGTTAAAGAGGAACTAAAAACGGCCTGAGCGCGCCAAAATCAAAACCCATGTTTCTCTTATAAAAAGCACATGGTTCTTTTGTGTGCTTGCGCTTCGTTGGCAATATGGCGATCACCCGCGCGTTTTAAACGTGAAAAAACAGAATCTCAGCATTGATTTATAACCTAAAGCTTTTTTTACTTATTATAAATAGACTAATAATCATTAAATGATTGAAGTCTTATGATAAAGATGCCAATCTCAAATGTCACTAATATTCTTCATTACTGCCTAATATTTTAACAATTCTGTGAATATAATCTATCAAAGCATTTAAATGATATGATTGTTTAGATACTTCGTATCATATTGATTATATGCAAATCTGTCTTTTTAATAATGATTAATAGAATTTATCCGACTACTCGTTGTTCACGATGAATCAAAGGGTTTAAATTACGGTGTGAGTGCCTATTAAAACGTCCCGAAGGGGCATGTTAACCAGCATTCGAAATATATCACAAAAAAAATATATGATCCTTATATTCTAAAGTTGTGAGTGCCAACTAATATAATCCTTGAAATTCGATCACCAACTTCATGAACAGTTGCCCCTATGAAGGAAGAAACATGCGACTCAATATCATCAAAAATAATGTACAGTAACATGAAAACAATATAGTATTTCCATACCGAATAAATCAAGACAATGATCAAGAATACGGAACGCGAAGCGCAACGACAACGGTGCGCGAAGCGCGTGGGGGTTCGGGGGCGAAGCCCCCTAACGAGTACGGGAAGCGTACTTGTTTTTGTTAGTGATGCCGCAAGAGACGAGAATAATGAGGCGAGACGAGAAAATTAAGCCGAGAGACGAGACGAGACGAGAGAACGATATTTGTCTCATCGTTCGACTCGAAACAAGACGAGAGAGTCAAGGCGAGAATATCGAGAATCTCGATTTATCGACAGAATAAACCGCACAATTTTTTTGCAAACTGAATAATTTACTTAATAATTATAGTTCGCTGAATAAATAGGGACAAACAGGGGTGCGCATAATAAACTTTTTTTTTCAAAAACATTCATTTCTTACAGCCTCCTAGCACTTTTTCAGCCTTCCGTACACCTATTCTAACAATTGCCAGCAATTAATTGTACGTCGCGTATTGCGCTAAATATTAACACGTGATACTGTTTCTTTTACTAGCTACAATTAGGCTTAAGCGCAATTAATAAATGCGATGCAGCCTCAGTACAAAATACCAATAGCTACGAAAACACTGGGAAAAAATTTACTTTTCTTTGTTTATAACAGTACGAAGCGTAACAAACAAATAAACGATCGATAAAACGAGTGCGGTTGACGATAATAAATTTTGATAGATTGCCCGTTGCCGGGGACAGCCAACAGAGGGATACGAGCATGCGGTCTCTAGAAACTAACGGGTGGGGACACGTAACTATGCAGTGTAGCCCCGACCGCCGAATTATACACAAGCCATCGCACGCGCATGGCGCGCTTTCGATTCTCGACTATATATTTACTGTTGTACCGGTGGTAGTAGCCGCTCGGTCGATGTGTATCTTCGTCGGTTAAGCAACATCGCTCGCAATCGGTACATCGATCGCTCACTTGAAGAATATTTCAATCTCCCTCGAGATTCGAGAATGTTTCGAGATGAGAGAAAAATCCTGTCTTGAGATTCGATAATGTTTTGAGATGAGAGAAAAATCCTGTCTCGAGATTCGAGAATATTTCGAGATGAGAGAAAAATCCTTTCTCGAGATTCGAGAATATTTCGAGACGAGAGAAAAAACCTTTCTCGAGATTCGAGAATATTTCGAGACGAGGGAAAAATCCTCTCTCGACTTTTAGGTCGAGACGATAGGATATTTTTTTCATATTTGTCGAGACAAGTCGAGAGAAAAGCCAATTCTCGTCTCGTCTTGTCTCGCGGCATCACTAGTTTTTGTTCACCAACGCCAAGAAAATACGAATTACGTTGGACGTTCTAGAGAAGGAAGAAACAAGTAGAAATTCCTTGTTAGCGAAATTTTGTACCATCAGTTGGCTGGAAAAGTGTCGATCATACTCTTTCTCTCTCTCTCTCTTTCTCCGAAACACGTTTCTCAAAAGGTCCACTGAACCCTTCCTGAGCTGAAAGTTCACCACAATATTTTGTCACAAGACCTTAGAAAATCTCTGATCAGCTCCTTGGTCTTTTTACTCCTCGATTACTGCTGTCTTGTCTATTACAAACTTACTGACGAACTAAACTTCAAACTCAAGCATCTCATAAACTCGTGCATACGATTCATATTCGACCTTCGACGTGATGTTCATATAACCGGCCACAGGCGATAATTAGGCTGGCTAACGGTAAAAACTAGACGCTTATACTGCCTCAGTATTTCTATCTTTAATGTAACTCGCAGTAAACTTCCGCCTTACACATCATGGAATTATTCGTCAGTCCGGCTATGAATGAGAAACGTGCCCTAAGACGTCCCCGACGCTTATTTGTTATTCCAACACACCATTCATTCACCTCTCCACCATTCATTTCTGGGATTCCCTGCCACCTTACGTGAAGAATGCTCTAGCATTGACATTTTTGAGAATCATCTCTATGCTCATCTATTTCGGAATTAACCATATGCAAAAGCTCTTTTTTCGACCGCGATGGGTGAGTTTTTATTTAACCCGTTACTGGAGAACGTGCTTATCCAATTGGCACGAATCACTGAATATTAAAAATGCAAAACAAAGAATGGAAAAAAACCTTCATTTACTTTTTGCGTAAAACTCGATGCCCACGCAAGACAATTGATATAGTGCTCTGAATTCGATACGTTTGGAACAGAGCCATATGTAAAAATTTTCCGGGTTCCAAATGATACAATGTAAGAACTACACACGAAATGCGCCACATACAATGTAAGCAACACGCTTATGCTCCTGAGTTTTTCTCGGAACGGAGCTCGCCGAACCCCGGTCCCGAGATTTGTGAGTTAAACCGAGTGCGCGTAAACCGAGCGTCTAGTGTTTTTCAGATTTTTAAAAACTAGAGTTTAGGCTGTAGAGGATGAGGACACGTAACTCACGCATAATGACCAGTTTAATGCTTATTATTAAAAAAATAGAACGTAGTGTCGAAAAATTATTTAGGGGAATCTGACAATGCTTTTTCAAGACCTTCGCAATGACAATCCACATGCCTTGACTTACAGATAGACGGACGGACGGACATGGCATAACTATGGGGGTTCGGTTTTACTAGGGATCCCCCAAACGGAAAATTGGTTTGACATGTGAGTATTAATGTGTGTTTCGTTTCCAAAATTCAATGCAATTGTAACAATCGCTGTTATTAATTATTTTTTGGTGTCCTTCGAAATATTCGAAACAACGATGTTGAAATTTGCATTGTTGCAATGCAAGGAAGATAATCTTTTTGAAATTAATTTTTTATTATATTTCCGCTTTCATCGCGCATTTAGCACCCCAGGTCCTTAATAGAAACCCCAAAATATATTTCAATGATTCCTCACTTTGAAAACTTCTTAGGAAGAATTAATTTTATTAACAAATAAATTATTTCTGTTACATCGCCCTATTCTCGTGGCAAGTATTCTCACTGACGAAAAATTCTGCCTCTTTTTAATGTACCTCGCTCTTCCAATAGGGAAGAGTAATTACTAACAAAAAATTAGCAACTGAAGAGTCGCAATTGCGAATTTGGCGATAAATCCATCATTACTATCTACACCTTTTCCGATCTATCCGATTCTTCCTTTGCTCTTTTTCGACGCTTTACAACGTGTGTTTTCTAGTTTAGTGTACGGCAGACAGTCGATATGAAACTCCTCACCAGCATTAACCGAGACTTTTGGTGCTCGTGACCCACATTTCCTGTCATTGTACCTTTTCTAATATTATTGCATCAGAGAATACCTCATCGTCGTTCGCATATTTTTGTATCCGAGATTATGTCGTTTTGGATAAAAAAATGTCATCGTCTTTTAACGTAGATTAAAGGGTTTGCAAGAAGTTACCACGTGTTATCGAATTTTTTAGTCGGGGAATTTATTACATGTTAATTGAAAAATACTCGTCATTAAATCAATGATTATGTTTTTCGTGTGAAAAAATAATACACTTTTGTTTTCACGACGTCACGGAGTTTCCGTGCGCGAAAAAACACGATTGAAACGTACATCTACGAAAGATAGATGAAACATTAAAATCGGAATAAGAATGTACAAAAAATGTGTAGGGTTTGATAAGTCACGCGAGATTGCAGGACACGCGAGAAGCGACTTAACACGCGGGAGAAGATTATCAGTTACAAAAAATGAGTTTTTTTTTGTTTCATGTCATGACGTACGATTTTTTTATACTAGTTTATACATGATGAGCTTTTTTCCCTGAGCGATTAATTATTAATATGTATTTATCAATGGGGCGGAGTTAATGGAAAACGTTTTCCTGAAAGCCTTTGTCGTATCAAATTCCCTTCTTCAATCATCGAATAGACTGGCGCATTTATGCCGCGAATCTATTCGCACAAACGTAACTATAAGCTCAGTGTAGATATAAAACGAGGCGATGCGGAATAAATTGGTACTCGAATGAATGGAACTTTGCGCGAACGCGATATTCCATTCAGTCGTACCGGCCCACAGTGGGGAATTTTCACGAAAACGTGGCCATAAATCAAAAAACGAATTTTCCCATCCAGGTATAATGATCCGAGGGATTGATTAAGAACACATTTCTGCACAGGACCCTCGCTGTCCCATATTTTTGACATTCATAGCTCAGAGGAGTTGTGCTATGCAGTGCAAATGAGTCTACGCACTTCCGGAGTCTTAAAGTCGCCGAAAATGATCAGAGATATTACAACACCCACACCTCCACCTGCATCATCAAGAACAGAACATACTCCGCTATCAATAGATGAAGCTCTTTCGGTTATCGTCGAAGCCAAACTCACCAGACATCAGTATAATATTATAAGAAACTCGATGAAAGATCATAACTTTGTTTATATCCAAGTTACGAAGCAATTCTATTACAATCTGGCCCCAGTATTGCGGACGGAAATCGTTAAGCGAATTCAGATTAACGTAATTCATGTAATTTGCAATAATAAAGACCATATTACCATATTACGAGAGAATAATAATTTTCCCTGAAATTTTTTGTCCTGTTTTCTATATTTTCAGTCCTGTTTTTTGCTAATATAAATATTGATATCAGATTCGTAATCAGCGAACTCTATACCATGAGAAAAGTGATTTTTCAATCGAATTTCTACGAGTTTTAACGTTTTATCAGCCATATTGGAGCCGCCATTTTGTTTTTCTAAACTTTGATATCAAATTCGTAATCAGTGACCCCGAAAACATAGGGAAAGTAAATTTTCAATTAAATTTATTACGAACTTTATTTTTTATCAGCCATATTAAAGCCGCCATTTTGATTTTCTAAATTCTAATATCAGGTTCGTAATCAGCGACCCCGAAAACATAGGGAAAGTACATTTTCAATTGAATTTATTACGAACTTTAGGTTTTCATCAGACATATTGAAGCCGCCATTTTGTTTTTCTCAATTCTAATATCAGATTCGTAATCAGCGACCCCGAAAACATGGGGAAAGTAAATTTTCAACTGAATTTATTACGAACTTTATGTTTTCATCAGCCATATTGAAGCCGCCATTTTGATTTTCTAAATTCTGATATCAGATTCGTAATCAGCGACCCTGGAAACATAGAGAAAGTAAATTTTCAATTGAATTTATTACGAACTTCATGTTTTCATCAGCCATATTGAAGCCGCCACTTTGTTTTTCTAAATTCTGATACCAGATTCGTAATCAGCAACCCCAAAAACATAGGAAATGTAAATTTTCAATTGAATTTATTACGAACTTTATGATTTCATCAGCCATATTGCAGTCGCCATTTTGTTTCTCTAAATTCTGATATCAGATTCGTAATCAGCGACCCCAAAAACGTTAGTATACCAAATTTGACAAAATTCCGGCAAAACCCTGATTTATGGCCACGTTTTCGTGAAAATTCCCCACTGTGCGTCGCCCCAAACCCAAACCTCTAATCCAAACCCTAAACCCAAATTCCAAACCCTCTTGATTCGTGTCCACGGTGGCGATGGCAGCGGCGAAATATTTATATTATATAGAGAGATATGTTTTGATATAAGCTTCATGGTTCGATCCTTACCTGTCTCTCTTTCTCCGCCGTTCTTACCTTTCATGTATTGTCATCGACCATTCGATATCAGCGGGAGTTAAGCCGCGTACTTTATCCCGAACCCATCAGCACCCAGAAAAATAATTTATTTGATTTAAATAAATTTATTTGAAATAAATAAAATTTTATTGAAATATCGGCTTAATAAGAGATTTATTAGGCCACTATTCATAGGAAGCTGTACAATCAAATAAATCTTTTCTCTGGGAGTGTATATGAACCGGAGATGCAGAGCCAGATATCGTCTTTTGCTAGTTGATTGTTACAGAAAGTCCGCGCCTCAGTCTTAGTATTTGCAGAAAATCGAAAAATAGATAATGTTTCGACCCTGTAACCTCAGTGACGTCAATATCCCCAAAAACGATAAATTTTCTGCGTCGTAATATGTGTGTGCGTACCCAGGATACCATGATTTTCGCATCGATGATCACAGTGAACGCTATAAAAATGAACAGCTTGCACGAAGGGAATTCCCGAAAGTAGCCGCAAGAGGGCCTGGGAGAAGGGAAAATCAAAGTTGTGAAGAATGATGAAAAGAGATAATAAAAAAATGTGATTGTGCTTTTTATTTTTGTCTTTGTCCAGATGGGATGACGTTTATTAGCGATAATAAAAGGATACGTAGCGTCGGCCCAATGGAAATCATTGAAACTTTATTATTGGTAGAACGGATCACCCAAGCCCAATGCCCAAAATTATCAGCTGATGTTACACCTGCGCCTCCTTCCCCGAATTTTGTGCATTAATTGTCGTTGATATCCCTTGGTGCTGAGAGCTGTTTTGGACGTCTGACCAACCACCGACATTTCTACTTGGGCTCTGTGTTTCGCGATGTTCATAACGCCGCACTTTTGAGACCAGAGTAAAACTCTCTTTTTGATTATAATGCGCTAATCGATCGTCAACTTCCTTCCTCACGTTGAACACACACAAACACTCACTAACTCACAGTTACACGTACATTCAAAGCGCAAGTTTCAGAAGGAGTAGAAATGGTACATTTATACCCCATTCTCGGAAAAAGAGCGGCAAGGGCGTTATCAAGAGAGCCTGATTCAAAAAATGCACACGCGAACAGATCGTTATACATTTATTCAAGCTTGTGTGTGTTCATGTATTTTATAAATTTTTAGTTTATCTGACATTCCGGTCAGTACACTGACTCCTCGTCTGCATTTTGATTAGCATACACAATGCGGTCACGTCAAACGATCTGGACGTGAGCAAAAAATTTCATTTCTCTCTGTATAACCACCCTTCAATCTTCGACAATCCGTATAATCGTCGTTAATGATACTACAGGACCGTGTATATTCAACAGCTTGTTTGACAAAATAGTGTTTTTCAAAAAACGACATACCTGCGTCGCTTGCAGCTGGCCTAGCCTAACGAGAGGAATTTCCAAAAGGTCTGGCTCTTAGAATTTGTCTCCGATTTACTTTAAACGTTGGGAAAATATTCTAGACATATTGCACTATTAGATAAAAATATTAAAAAAATGGATTTTTTGAAATTTTAAAACAGTTCCAGCACCACAGAATAAAAGCATCTAATACGATCCTTCTCGTATGATATTGATTATCATTATATACATTATTTATATATCACTTTTACTTCATGGTGGAGAAGGATTTGCCCATTATACCCATGATTTTTTTCTCAAAAAAACTATGGGAACCTTGAGAAACGTTCAATAATTTCGAGCTGCTCTCAAATTCGGGTTATTTCGCAATATTTTGTCACGAGTTTTTTTGTTTTTTTTGTTGCTCGCTCCTCTCTCACAAACGCTGTTGGTACACGAAAAAAGAAGAGGTGAAGATACAATGGTTTTAGGTTATTGTGATGATTTTCTTTTAAATTAAAACATTTTACTACAAGAAGGGTTTTATAATATGGAGCTGTATCAAATCGGAAAAGGAAACCGCCGTCGTTCAAAGTATCGCAAAATGACCCCATTTCTTCGTTACAATTTTTATTGTCCTCTTAATGGAGAACTTGCATGTAAAAAAAAAAAAAATCGAAAGTAGGGTGAAAAATAATGAATTTCCCAAGACAGTTATTTTTTAAAAAGCGCAGTATTAATGCTGCAAAAATTGTTTCTTTTACTCTAATTTTTCTCGGTAAATTAGAATTGGCAACCATATTGTTGTACCAACTATCAGCGCCTCCAGTGTCGCCTCCGGGAACTACGTCCCATTATAAACAGGCTGCATTCGTCTGGGACGCTTTGAGCTAACATATAATATGCATATCACCCGCAATAAAAATATAGCGAGCAATATAAATATTCGTATATATACTTGCAATATAAAATAAAATTATGAATAAAACAAAGACATGAACCAATCTAAATTTGGTTGCGGGCTGAATGAATCCATTGCTCTATTAATTTATATGATTTCTATGATATTGGGACGTCACCAATACTTTCATAACTTCTTTAATATATGTATATTATAGGTTAGATTTTTCGCATGCAAAAACTATCTACAATAGGATTTAGTTCCCATACGCGACATTGGCAGCGCTGATAGTTGGGTACAACAGTATCGTTGCCAATTCAAATTTTTCGAGAAAAATTTGTGTAAGAGGAAAAATTTGTGTAGCATTAATATTCCTTTAAAAAGAACGGTCTTGGGAAATTCATTACTTTTTATCCTACTTTCGAGCCCAATAGACTAAAATAGAGATTTCAGATGCATACAAGCTCCCTATTATGGTACGTACTTTTCCGTGTACAAATATTGCTTCATCATTTTTCTTCTTTCGCGCTCGATCTTTATATATATTGCTGTACGAGAGGGTAGAGAGAAAATATATAAGGAAGAAGGATCACTATGTCAGTGCGATATCAAGAAGGAATGAGGGGCCATAACGCATATCGCATAGATAAAAGAAATTTACATTTTAATAACTTGGTGTGCTGTTGCGAGGAGTGTACAACGGGAGAGGGAAAGAGAGGCACTGGGAGACAGAGAAAGAGGTGCTTCGCGTGTGCTCCCCACTTAAGTAGTCGAGAGTCTTTCGCTGTTTCCCATTAAATATATACATCACACAAATACAAAGCTATGCAGCATCGCGAATAAGGAAAATTCTTCCCGGTAACTCCCGATAAGAGATGTCCAATATCATGAGAATAACTTTTTCTTCATCATCGTTTCTTTGAATCTTGACACGCAAAAATATATTTCATTGTTATTATTCGCGATGCTGACTTCATTTCCTTTAATTAGAAATATAAATAATATCAATTTCATTAATATCAATCAAAGAGTTGTGCGATACAATAAATCATTCCACTAAAATATCAAAATGAAATACATTTTATGTAATGATCAAATAATTATTATTCTATGGTATTAAAATTACGGTAAAAATTCTAGCATTATTCATTTTGCAAAAAAAAAAAACACCTGCAACGATTTTGTGCGCTGAACACGTGATACGCCGTGTTGTAGAAATAAGGGGTTGAAAAATATATGGATAAAGATGATCCTCGCGTTACAAAGAGTCCCTCGGCAAGGCATAGAGACTATTTCTCTTGTTTTTCTCCACCCCATGTAGGAAGCCGTTATAGACAGAGGAGGGAGAAAAAAGTTCAAACGCGATGAAGAGATGAAACTCGTGCAGGCGAGAAAAATGTTCGCACCTCGCTGCTCCTCGTAGTTTTTTTAAAATTACTAACTCATGTGCGCGAAAACGCGTGTTAGATTGCTTCCGATAAAACTCTAAGATCACTGAGAAGTATCACAGAAGAATTTGGTGAACTCTGGAGGAAATTATGTTTTATTAGTAAAAATTGAACGATAAATTCGCATCCTTTATGCATCTGGATCCGGATCGACCAAAGTCGATTTGAAAATATACACTCTGACTGTATTATCGAATAATGTAATGCGATAGAAAGAGACGAAAAATCGTCCTTTGTCGCCTTTTTGCAATGTTCACATGGGAATTTAATTTTTCTGGTTGCGTGTTTGTGATCAATGTGAGATTTCCAAAAGACTGGATTTCCAACAGAATGAGAGAGAAGAATTTTTTTTGCTCATCATGGGTTCGTCCATTTACAAATTCCGTGTCGCTGATAAGTGCTCCGTGGCCGGCGATAATTGTTTTTTATCTTTCAAGGATTCACAAGCGAGGTTGGTATTGGACATTTTCTCGGAAAAATAAAGAAGTAATTTCCAATGATAGAATTTTTGACCGACGATGCTTAAAAATGCCAATGAACATTTTGGTCAGATTCGATCAAGTTTCGTAAAACGTGAAGAAACCCCGATATTGTGAGAGTTCGTAACTCCGGCTCCCTTTATGCGAATAACGATTTTTTTTTATCGTTAGAGCGTGCGATAAAATTACGCAAAATTGGTCTCGATATCATAATTTTTGCAGCGCACGAGAAATTTGAAAACTGCCAAAAGTTGACTTCAAGGGGTACGCTTGTCGATTTTTTCGGAAAGAAAACTTTTGTGCATATACGCTTCAAGCGGTCAAACTGCACTACAAATTTTTATAAATGCTTCTGGAGACTGGTGGAAACTCAAAATACTATCTCTGTATTTGAATACTTTTTCTAAAATTTTGAGGTAAAATCCTGAGTAGTGTTGCCGCAAGACAAGACGAGACAAGAATTGTTCTCCTCTTGTCTTGTCTCGAATATTTTACGACAAAAGATCTTACCGTCTTCTCTCGATCGGCAAGAGAAATATTGTCTCTCGTCTCGAATTTATTCGTCTCGCTCTAAGATATCTTGTCTTGTCTCGTGTTGTCTCGATTTAAAGGGAACAAAGTTTAACATATTTTGTAATACGGAACAATTTTCGTTTTGTCTCGAATTTTTACGACGGAAACGAACAAAATACAATACACCAAGTCTAAGTACGCTCTGTTCTGAGTTTCAAGTTTGTAGAATGCCATGGATATTTTTTTTAGCCTAGCTGGCTCGCAGTTCTTATACTAGATCCTCGTCATAACTTGATGACGTTCGATAAAACTCCTTGGGGCAAAGATTTATAAAAAAACCCTACGGTGAATTCCAACGTATTTTTGCAACAAAATATTCTGACAGAATCGATGAAACCGATCAAAGTCTTCCGATCGAGTCTGAGAATGATTCCGACGATGATTATACCAAATCCATAAATGCATTATGCGGTTCGGCAAAAACAAACTGTTTATAATGGCGACTTGAACTCGATAATTACCTTCGCATGGATAGCATTGATTTAAAACTTTTAAATTAAAAGTCAATATTGTTGATTGGTGGAGTCAAAATCATTAATCATTTCCAAGACTGTTCAGGATGGTCCGGGATTTGCTATCAATTCCTGCCTCCGGTACTCCGAGCGTTTATTTTCGAAAGCTGGGCCGATAATTCGCAAAACATAGGAATAGATTGAGCGATAAAAATGCGAAATATCTTCTCTGCTTAAATTCGTGGTTCCAGGGTTCATTGTCGACGACGATGAAAGCTAAAATGCAATAATTCTACGATACACGTCATCTCATTCTCGTATTGTTTATTATTGAACGAAAATCGATCAAAGATTATTATGATGTGACACAATTTATGTAAACTGAACTTTTCTAAAATAAATAGTTTATTTTCGTTGTGTCCCACATGAATTTCAATTTTTATGTGTGATCTATTATTTGTGGGTTTGATCAGTAAGTTGCAGGATTTATCTTGCCAATACGTCGAAATTCTCGAAATTCTTGCGATATCTTTCTCGTATTGTCTCGTTTCAGACAAGACAAGAGAGAATCGCTCCCTTCTTTCGTCCGTTGATTTCAAGACAAGAGAGAATCGTTCTCTTGTCTCGTCCCTTGATTTTTTTTCTCTTGTATTGTCTTGGATTTATCGTCTCTTGCGGCAACACTAATCCTGAGGTGCCTGAGGAATTCGTATTTTCGGATAAGTATGATCTCGTTTTTTCGGTTTTTCGTAAACGTCCGCCATATTTACTTACATCCTCCATTTCCATACATGTATATTGCACATAGATATAATAAATAACAGGTCGAGCATATTCAAGTAGACGTAGCAAGAGCTTTAACTACGGGAAATATGCCAATCTCTTTCCTCGAGGTTATTAATTATCCTGAAGTACGCGCGGTCGAGATAGTTAATTATCATTCGAGTATGCCTGTTACCGTATGTGCTCCGTTGCTCTCGGGAACGTCTTGTCGGAGACGTAAGTCTAAATCATTTCGACTCGAGGCTCACACGTGAAGAGCTCCGAAATGGTTATGTGCCTTCGAGGTAACCGTTTCAAAGAGACCCATTGAAATGGTCGTTACATGCTATATATATGCTTGAGAGAGAGTGAGAAAGAGAGAGAGAGGGAGAAGAAGATAAACCGACTCGTGGATAAGCTCTTGCGTTTTCGCCACGTGCTGATCCGAAGCGGAAGAGCGATGTTTCCGTCTCTCGTTTTGGATGCCTCCATTAGGTTTCCATCTAGTTATTGCATCCTAACTTCTGATATTGTTCTTCACGGATAAACCATTATGTACGAATAACTATCAGCTGGACGAAAAAAAATATATTGCGTCCGAGCTCGAGAAATCACATATGGATACGATAATTAGGGGTTGACTTACGAGCCGAGCTTAAAACCACTTTCAGAGCGTTCGCGAAATCTTACCGCACGCTCTTCCGCGCACTCGTTCCATATCGTCTTGATGGCCGCTCACTATTTTATAAACAGACCGACAATGTAAAATGAACTTCAATTTCCGAACGTTCGGATGAACGAATAATTGCCAAAATTATACTTCTACAAAATAATGTTAAGAATTTGTTAACACGTTGAAAATAATCCTTGAAATATCTGTGAATTTTAAACAAATACTTTCAAACAAATACTTTTTCTGATTTTTCGTTCAACTGAACGTTCGACATATTAAGTGCATAATGTTAACGATCTGGCAAAGTTCTCGGAGTCCTTATTCGCCGGGTGAGAATTTTGGTAGTATACTTTTACTCCGTTACGTCCGGATTATCACTCAGACACATTGAGGAAAGAAAGATTTTCTTTATCTGGTAATGCGAAAAAATCCTATTCCCAAAAATATTACTCAAGCGCCATATTTCACGCCGTAATTTACAAGTTTTTATAGGCCACTAGCCTGCTTGATGGATAATGTATTGTCGGTAATGGTGAAAATCTAAATGCTTTTCGGATATTGAGGATATTCGTTATCGCCACTTACCCCTAACAGTAAAATCGCCGCGGGAAGCTGATACATAAATTTAATCTCACGAGATCCGCGAAGTGTCGTGGCGGTAGTTTGCTTTAATATAATTACCTTCACGTGGATAATCCATTCGACCAATTTGCCTCCTCAAAATCCAACTTTGGCAATAGTTAGTTTCTCCATCTTGCTTTTTCTTCCTCTCTTCTCCATGTCTTTTTGCTCGAATTCCAGGCCTCTCCACATTCGAGGCGAACTGGCTGATTCTCCTGCACCGCTGTCTTTTTTGTCTCAGGCTAATTAACTGCCTTTATTTTAGCTTTAGGATAATTACAGCTTGGTTACATTTTGCCGTAATGTTATCAATCTCAGTCCCTGCTTTGCTATCCTTTGCTCAACCACAGGTGTGTATGTATAATGATGAATGTTGCAGGCCGATAATGCCAAGGGTACAATTGTTTCCGCTTCTCCGAGTTTCCTGCCTTTTTGGCTTTCAGCGGCACAAAAGAGCGGTGAGTAACGTGAAATCGCGAGCGAGGCGACTTTACAAACGTCAAAACTTTTAATAATGCAGATGTCTGCTGATGAGTTTTCCAACCAGCAACACCAAGGGCAACTTTTTCACGTCAGTTTGCTCCAGAATTGTCTCTTCGTTCGACCCAAGTGATCCAATTCACCCGATCCTTGTGCATAATTATACATCTGGATTTCCTCCGGCTCTGGTTGAGTGAATTCACTGTATTTAGGAGAGCGTTAGTGGTGAATGAAAATTTAATCCAGCTCAGGACATATATACTCCCGTGCTCCATCGTCAGCCGTCGATCTATTGTCCACAATGGCGATTCTGCGTGTACCATCTATGGACACGCGGCGGGATTTATAGTATACGAATAATAGAGTCCCTGTTACAACGTGGAATGAACGCATATGCGGTCGATGCTGCTCCTACGCTGAGAGCCACACTTGGAAAACGGTTCACCCAATCAATGTTTGCGACCAAAGTCATTTCCTGGTCAAACAGCGCGACAACGGTATGAACAGCGCTCCCCTTTCCTTATACCAACCCACAAACCAGACACTAAAGTTATCTAATCCTAACTTGACCAACAGTGGCAGTGTTCACCGAAGATGTTGAATGTTCAGTGAAACATGTGGGAAGAAATCCCTTTAGTGAGATGCTTGAAGGCTGCAAGCGAGTAAAGCTCAGTGGGGAAAAAAGCGTATGAAAGAACTGATGAACATTTTCTGCTTGTTGGCGGGAAAAAATTAAATCCCGCTTATTGGAAAAAAAAACAAAGTAGTATCCGGGAAAATAAAGTAAGGAAGGCGTCTAGAGCAAGCGGACGGTAGAGATCCATCGACAAGACACACATTACATTTCCAAAGTCCCGCACACTACACCCACGGGCTGCAAAAGGTTTTCTCGTGAAAAAAACCTCCTCAGAACATGTAAGCACTACATCTTTCAAGATCCGGAAATGACTGTGACATATTTTATTCTCTCTCCTCTCTCTCACGCTCTTTGTTCTATCTCTTTTGTTTGTGCTGTTATTTTTCTGGAAAAAAGTGAAATACCGTCCTCCATGATAATGCTCGCATAGTTGGAGAGAGAGATGAAATTACTGGACTACTCCAAGGCATTTAAACAGGAAAGATCGCGTAATCGAATAAGCAGTAAAATTTACTGTACAAGACAAGAAAGAATTACTGGATGACTTCATGAATTTGAAACAGGAACTAACCAGTACAATTTACTGTACCAGTCCAGTCATTATCCCTGGTGTTGTCCATGAATGATTATTTATTTTTTTCCGTGTATGAGTTCCTGTATACAAGCAGGAAACAATTTCAGAATTTCAAAATGTTCTATTATCGGGAATGCGTGTCCACATACGGTAAATGGTAAAAATCTGATGGTTTATGGCTTAAAAGAGTCCTATAAGTCACTAGTCGAAATCTAGCCGGTTCCGCTTACCTTAAACCTACCAGACACATAGACAAAACGTTTTTTCTATTTCTTGTTTTTTTGTCGAGTTCTCATGTTTCTTCGCGCATCCTTGCAAATTTACGAGACACAGAGGCGAGCTTCTAGGTGGGCTAGTATATTAACCGCTGAGCAGCGAAAGATGAAAAAAAGCGAACAGTCTGCCTTACTTAAGATAGGCGTAAACTCAAACAGTAGTTTGAAGCAGATCAGAAATATCTATATATATTGTAACACAAAATCGTGTACATATGGACAATTCGGCAATAATGTCGGTAGCGGGTTGGATAGCTCAGTTGGAAGAGCACTCGACCGGCAATCGAGAGGTCCC
This sequence comes from Alloplasta piceator, assembly GCA_946863875.1. Lineage (NCBI taxonomy): Eukaryota > Metazoa > Arthropoda > Insecta > Hymenoptera > Ichneumonidae > Alloplasta > Alloplasta piceator. The sequence goes on from OX333078.1 coordinate 17,576,623, forward strand.
GGGTTCGAATCCTGGTCCCGTCCCTCCGCATTTTTTTCTGAGTTGTCCATAACGCAAAAAGCGTTATGAGTGGCACCCAACAATGGAGCACGGCCTCTGAATAACCACGGAAAATAATTTCGTGGTTGCCGTGTAAAAAGAATCCAAATCCCTGAGATCCACCTCCCACCTTTCTGCTAGCCAAGCTCCCCCACTCCTCCCTCAGGCCGACGCCTGTAGTACCCCTTCCCATACTTCATACCCCCCCTCAGACAATCCCAGTCTGTTGTACCCGTTGCGTTTGAGTTGAGTTTGCGTTTGAGTTCGATTGCGAGCCGCTAGATGGCGGCTCGACTCTGGCAGGGAAGATTGTAACACGAAGGGAGAGCAGTAGCCGAGTGGCTCGAGCACGGGTTCGCAATTCGCGGACCCGGCTTCGATCCCAGGCAACACCGCTGAAAAAATGTATTAGGTTTTTTCAAGTGTTTTCGGCTGTAATCCCGGTGGTATGGACACCACCTTAAATAAGTTTGTCCCAATACCTCATTGCGATGGGTGGAAGTCGTCGCACGGTTTCGGGGGTGGCATCTGCGCGGTCCTTATCGGGCGAATGTGTATCTCTTAACCGAGTGAACGACTCACTGAATCGCAATGGAGGAGGTAACTGCCTAACCATCCGTTGATAATCGTGCGAGAGTCCTCTCGCGCTACTATCGAGGGAATTAGGTAAGTTACCGGCTGTATCGGTGGAGGTCTTCTGCAGTTTCCCTTCCACCCACGGCAAAATTGCGATACAGCTTTGAGTTTCGAATAAATCAAAAAAAAGGTGCGGGACTGCAGACCGACCTAGAAGTGTGGAAAAAAGCGGCTACATGGGCTAGTTCCCGGAGCCACCCAAAGGGGCAATTAAAAAAAAAAAAAGATTGTAACACGAAATCGTGTATATATGGACAATTCGGAAATAATGTTGGTAGCGGGTTGGATAGCTCAGTTGGAAGAGCACTCGACCGGCAATCGAGAGGTCCCGGGTTCGAATCCCGGTCCTGTCCCTCCGCATTTTTTATTGAATTGTCCATAACGCAAAAGGCGTTATAATATCTATAACATTACTTATATACGTGAACCTCTTATAGCTGAGACTTGGGATTTATGTATATATGCTTGCTATCAAGGTTTCAACCAGGATGTATGTTTTATCTTTATGTACCCTTATACTCGCTATAGATAGAGATACCTTTGGGTGTATATTGCCTTCCTGAGGAACTGTCTCAATACTGCTGTCGACATATGCCGGGAATCCCGCTCGAATTCTTCGCCTTATGTATCATTCAGTAACCTTTTTATGTCATACTAATCATCCCTTCCCTCACCCATATCACATGAAGAATAGTTTGATCAGAAAAAATCATGCATTTTCAAACTTGCACATTAGCTTCCCGACATTAGCATGTACGGATTAGCGAATCGTCGTCTATGAGCAGGTAGCTCCTCGAATTTTGGTTTCTCCATAGAGGAACTCGTAAATACGTAAAAATAGCGAGAATGCCATATGTGACTTTTGAAGTTGCACGATTATTTTTATCAGAATGAAATGTCTTTTGGAATTTTTTTTTTCGTTGATGTTGTAGCATTTTTGCAAAGGTATATAGCGATCATCAATTTTTTTCTAAAAACTGAAACTTAAAAATGTCAAATATCTGTTATGGAGGTAGCTCCTCCATGAGGTCATTTAATTAAGAAATTGTTGAAATTTGGCACACAGGTTATTTAATATTTTATCTAAACATCTGTGTAGCTTAAATAAATTTTACCGGCTTGAACCTGAGATATTCAAACTCAAAGTTGCCTTCATTTACACGTAAGACATTGGACACGCATGATGCATAGATACGTTATTAATTCTACCGTAAAAACAAAAATTACGAGGTTGATAAAGAAAACTGGAGGAAGCTCGAACGGGATGTCACGAATTACGTGAAAAACAACAGGATGATTTACCGTCTATTTTTCAAGAAATAACCATTGGAACCCGACGTTTTTAGTATTATAACATAAATTCTGCAAGCCTAGGAGGACGCGCAGGGGAAACGGAACTGCGATCGGAACTAATCGGACCGTTGCCATGAACTTCGTGCTCACACACATAGAAGAATGCGTGGGCTATATATGTACGTCTTTTGTATATTAGGGCAGTGGCGGGACAGTTTCGCCAAAAAGTTGACTCGCACAGTGAAGCAGTAAATTGAAGCATAAATTTTGCGACAGTAAAATATGTCTATCGTATTACCTATTGGTACTGAATTAATATTGTGTCCTTATTAAATGTATTTACTACAAACCGAAATAATCATCAGCCCCGTAAATATACACATGCTGTGTAACTTTTTGTTGACGTTGTCGTGGAGGAACTACCTTGAGCGTCTTATAATTTATTCCAACCGCTGAATTTTGAAATTTGTTTAATCCTTCAATGTGATCAGATTTTTTTAAAAATAATGTCATTGCAGACGTAACGATGTAAATTTACGAGGTCATCATGAAGTTGCAGTGAAAGGTTCTCATGTTAAATAACATCAAAAATATCCCTTCTGGAAATTGGAATTTTCTGTTTTCGAGAACATATGAATCAAATTTTTTTTGTTTCCGGTCATGCAAATAAAGGTGCGGAAAATTTAGATATAGCAAATGGTGAGTATGAATAGTCCTCTCTCTAACTGAAAATCAACACCAGAGAGTGTACATTCAGTCGTGCGTATAAATCATTCGCCGGTCTCGCTATAACTGTCATCACATGGAAAGCAAACGTCTGGCTGATGATGTTACGAGTAGAACGAGAATGGTGATTCTCTGTCTTTGCCCAGTCCTGCATAGACGCAGTTCTCGGCGATAGTACTACTTCAATTTGACTACCGTCCATTCTTATACAGTGTCCCATTTTACTTGAGACACCGAAATAACTCGATATACCCGCGGTAAATTGAAAAACCCTGAAACACACATGACGTCGATTTAAGTGAAAAATTAAAATGGCTCTTACTTTTTCAATTACATTGGACATTGCCAAAGTAATATCAAGGTCAACATTCTGTTTATAGAAACCGATATTTTGTATAGAATGTCCGCTCAAAATATTAAAAAAATATGTGTGAAAAAAATAACCCAACCAAAATATCGATATTACAAAATCAACATTTATATAATATACAAATACAAAATTATTTTATAAATAATATCTGGCTGGAATTATAAAACAACAACAACAACAATAACAATAATAGTAATTATTATTATAAGTCAATATTAGTCTTGAAAACCTGCCACATGAGAATTGCAAGGTTAAAAGTTCGTTTCAAATATAATTTTTGCCAGCGTAATTTCGTCCGTAATGTTTATAGTGTTTATACGTAATGATTGATTGGTTATTTGTGATCAGCAAATTACAACAATCGTTGCAATGGGATAATGTTAATACAAGAACAAATGCATCGAATTTGTTTTGTATTTCATACTCAAACCTTGTATGCATACACGCCGAAGTATAAATTTTGTGGTGTTGGGTTTTGTGAGAACGCCACAGGCTAGTTTCTACCTTAAGCTAGTATCTAGCTTAACCTTAAATGTTATAGGAGCATTTGTCCGAGGATATTTTATCTTGGGGAAAATAAGTTTTTCTCTCCAAGCAATCGCTATTATCCCTGGCTATCTTACGTGCGGAATATATTTACAGCTTCAAAAATATGTGTCGTGAACGTACAATAAACTCCCGCGTCATCCTTCGATAGACGTGATATGTACGTATACTAGACAGTCAATCGGCGTACCCATATTGTAGCTGTCCGAAATACTTAAATTTACATCTAAGGAACGAATGCTTTTTATTGGCTAAAACGCGATGGATTGCATAGGACGTATATTGTATGTACATGACACGTACTATTTCAAGCTACAAATACACTACGATCTCGATTTATGCAGCTTCGATATATGCAAGAGCTCCCACTATGCGGCGGATATCGATCGACGTGGCACATGGTATGAGAGCGCCGGTGTGAGAGCGGATACGGCTCCCGATTGGTGTGAGATGCGCGTGGCCGTACGGGCGACATTTGCGCAACTTCGATTTTTGCAAGCGTCTAGCAGTGCCAGTCCCGCCGCTTTTGCTTAAATCGAGATCGTAGTGTAAACACAACACGGCCATCCATGGTATGTCCACAGGTAGACATTAAATAGCTTTTAATTTAGAATAGTAATTGGACATCTATTGGACGTTCTAGGTTCTTATCTACATGAAATTTTACATGGAACATTAGATAGACGTTTAATTGACGTCCTTCAAATATGAATTTCGAAATATGAATATGAATTTGAAATTACAAGCTACTGAATGTCTACCTATGGACATACCATGGATGGCCGTGCTGTGTATATTTGTAGATTAAGAAGTAGTACGTGTCGTGTACGTACAATTTTAAGGACGTATAATATTAATGGATGTATCATTTATGAATGTAATATTATGAATGAATTTTTGAATGTATGTCTATAACGCGTAAGCACAAATTTCAAGTTGAATTCCGAGCGCTTACTCTATGCATGGTTAAAAAAAGGCAGTACGCATGCGTGGGAAACACGAGAGTGGGAAAATGAGGGGAAAGGCAAGTTATGAGAGCGTTTCCGGTCTCAACGAGCCAAGTTATTCAAGCGTCTACTGTACTCGAAATATACGATGTAGAAAATTTTAAAAACTCACGTATTGTTCGTTATTTTTTTCTCTTTCTATTGATACTCAAATTAATGGTACATAGTACAGGGTTTTCTCTCCGTGTACGTACGTGTACATTAAATGTACACCTTATGGGGTGCAACTGTGGCTGGTAGATGGACATCCAACTGATGTACAAGTGACGATCCGCGCATGGCTGATATTTGAACGATTTGTGGATGTACAATATACGTACGTCTCGAGTAGTCTTGCATGTTTTCTGGCTTTATGGATAAAAAATGTACGTCTATTGGACGTACTTTTTATTGCCAGGCACGCAATTGATTTCGGGACGTCCTTTCAGGGTAGTATAGGGTTCAGTTCGAAGTGTCACCCCCTGTCACCGTTCACCCTGGTGGGCCCTCGTTTTCGCGAAATTGACCGAATAAAATTTGTGTGACGATTTTTGAACGTTGAAAATAACAAGAAATTACAAAACGGCGCTACAGCTTAGCGGTTAAGGTCTTCGGGTAGTACGCTGCAGGTTTTGGGTTCAATTCCTGTTACTGCTATTTTTTTTCAATCCAAATGCTTGTAAACGTTATTTTTATTTATTTACTTTAATTGGAATCCAACTTTTTTATATTGCGTAAAAAATAAAAATAAATAGCGGTAGCAGGGATCGACGCCGAAAACCAGCAGCGTATTAGCCGAAGACTTTAACCGCTAGGCTATCAGGCAGCTTGGAAAACTTTTGTTATTTTCGAGGTACAAAAACCGTCACAGAAATTTTGTTTGAACGATTTCGTGAAAACGAGGGCCCACTTGGGTGAACGGTAGCAGCCAGAGACACGTGGGACTGAATCCTACACTGCCTTGAAAGATTGACCCGAAATCGATTACGTTCTAACCAGGTCCCCTTGTCAGCTCGTAATCTGTCAGCTCCGCGCGTGCTGCGAGCGAAAGTGTAACGAAAAAGAGAGAGGGAGAGGGGAAGGGAGAGGAAGAGAGAGAGAGAGAGAGGGAAAGAGAAGCGACAGCAATGAGATACAAGGAGTGGAGATATAGCGGAGGAAGCTTGGGCTAATTCCCCCCGTCATGCTTTTCATGACGGGAGTTAGTGCAGCGGTCTCTTAATCGCACGTCGTAATTAAGGGGACGTGTGACGTGCATGCTTCTACCCTGCTCTTGGCTTAACTTGCTGCTCTTGGCTAACTTTCTCTCTCTCTCTCTCTTGATTTCTTGGGAATCCGCTTCACTCTCTTCATCAGCGGTCTTCTCGGTCGCAAGATTGGTCTTTTGGGGAGAAGTTATTTGTAACGCTCTGTCGCCAATGTAACTCAACAGTCTTATATACGTGACCACGCAGAGAAATGAGGATGGTGTGATTTCTTTGAACTTTTTTTCTGATCCATTGTTTGTTAAGTAACAAGATATCTATGACTCTATCCCCATGAAAAATTAAGCTTTGGACGCATTGTGAATTATTTTTCATATTTTTCTCCGAGAATTATAATCATATAACTATAATGAAAGATTAATTCGGAAACTTTGTTCGTATTTTTAAATTTTGCCATTACTCTTTGCGATATTTAACGTTATATCCAGAGCAAGTAAATAAATTTTTCACAACATCACATTTCCAACATGTTTATGTGTCTTCTAAACTATGTCTCCAAAAAAATGGCATGAAAATCGAGAAAGATTTTTTTAATTGCCATGAAAGAAGTTTCCTCCATCAATTTTTATGAAATATAAATATTATTCTCATGAGACTTCTGTCCAAATTGTCTGAGCTGTGAGTGGCAATAAACGAAAACGTTAATTCATGTCCTGCACTTACATTTTGCAATCCATTTATCATTAACAAAATGAGCACGATGGGGGAAAGGTGTGTGTAAGTTAGAAGAACAAATCGTAGAATATAAAAAATAAAGTAGAGTTCTATTTGCATCCAATACAGTTCTACAGTTTTTGATATATTTAAGGGGGTCGGGTTAGTTACAATAACAAAAAAGTCAATTTTTTTCAATTTATTTTAAACGTTTTTCTATTGGTTTCGCATTTATTTCGAAAGCAATAAATCGAAATGTTTAAGAATAAATAAGTTACGGGCCAAAATGTAACAAAGTGGACTTTGGGACTTTGAAATTTTCGTAAAATGTTTGTGGCTCGTCTAACTTTCGTAATTGTGCAGTTGTCACCCCGAAATTTTATGTGCAGATGAACTTTATAATAAGAACAGTTGAGATTGAATTTGAGAAAAATCGGTCAAGAGGTTCGACTTGAAAAAAAAATTTCATTTCTCACAACAAATTTGTAAGTTCTCTAACTTTTCTAATTTTGCATCTATCGAGCTGAATTTTTTTTGTGACGATACATTCAATGACAAAGAAAAAAATACTCAATTCCAGAAAAATCGCTTGAAAGGTTCGGTTAAAAAAAATCTGAAAGCCACCTAATTCCAGTGGGTAGCCATGATTGCTATATCGTCGGCAAACGTTGCCACGACAGTATTATGGCGTATCAGTAGGTTGGCTGTAAAAAACGTGTTCAATACTGGCCCGAGCACACTGCTTTGCGGTACCCCCGATTTTATTGGGTAAAGATCTGTCACTTCTGTTCCGTGCTTCACCTGGAATGGCCTGTTGTCTCAGATCTTAAAAGCAAATGGTATTTGGGAACTGCTTGCTTGATTTTATAGAGCAGCTCAGGGTGCCACCCTTTGTCTGCTGGATACCAAGAAATACTACGGAGCAGAATTTTGTCTCTTCAAGTGCGTTAGCTATAGTGTTGTAAACTCTATTTGCCTGCTCCACTGTTGATTGTCCGCTCCTGAATCCAAATTGATGCTCTGGTATAATATGCCGTTCTTCTATTTGTATTTCCATTCTAGCTAACGGCAGTTTCTCAAATTGTTTGGACATCATTAACAGCAGACTTATTGGTCTATACGAGCTGACATCATTTGGTTGTTTTCCCAGCTTTTTTGGGAGCTTCCTGAGCAGAAACCCGGTTATGAGATCGTAGGCGGGAGCTTTCCTTGGGTTTAGATCCCTATTAATTATGTAATTTATTTCCGCCAGAGATACCTGCTTAATCGGCATTCCCATCGGTAGTGGGGTGGTGAGAACTTCCTGAACTTCCAGAACATTTCGCTGCGATTGAATTGGTGTGAACACTGTCCAGATGTTCTGCGAAAGTTATCGCTTTTTCCAACTCGCTTTGGACTCAGTCACGGTTCGGTTTTCTGATTGGAGGATCATAGTTTTGCGTGGTATTGGATCTTTTAGTTGCTTTCCATAGTGAATATTCCATGGCTGCCGTGTTGATTAATTTGGACAGATAGATTTCAAAGCTGCTATTATTATTCTGCGAAATCATTTTTTTAAGTTCCCGGGTTACCCCCCTAGTCTTCTTTTATCGCTCTTGTTCCTACTTAGTTGCCACTACTTCCTAAGGCAGTGGCAACTAAGATCTGCCTCCTAAGGCCTAAGGCAGTAGCAGCTAAGTAGGAACAATAGTGATAAGAGAATAGCGACATTGTGACTAACGGGGTAACCCCGTTAGTCACTATGTCTGGGAATATTCACTATGTCTTTTTATTCGTCTTTTTACCGCTATTTTCTTTCAAATTTCCTCTAAAAGCGTTTCAGTACTATAGCGATCCGTTGTTATTGGTATAGATTCCCAAGCTGCTCTCTGGATTAGCCGAGTAAACTGTTCGGTAGTATCATCTATGTCAGATCTATTTTTCAGAGGTATCTTTAAATCCACGCGTTCGCTTATTATTTTCTGAAACGCTGGCCAGTCAGTTTTTTTCGTTATATAGCGACAAGCGCTTCTCTTTTGTTATTACTTCACTACTTAGGGTTAGTATTGTTACGTCCTGACGTATCGTCCATAAATGCAATAAAATCAAATTCAAAGGGTGTAGTCGGATAAGAATGGTGAATGGTGAATCGGCGTCCAGCGAATTTCGTGTCGCCAATTTTTCCCAAAGTTCCTAACATAAAAAAACAATTTTGTGCAAAATTGCTAAAAAAAAAGTTTGTTTCGATTTTTGCATATTTTAAATACCAAGGGGTGACCGAAAAATCTTTAAACATTCTGAAAAATCAAAAACATGTCAAGGTTGATGGTAAACTTTTTTATTTTTTTTAAATGCTAAATTCTATTTTTAATAATCGAATCTTCCTCTAAAAACATTATTTTGTAGCGAAAAGATTTTTCTACTCTTATGACAAAAATTGAAATGATTTGCCTTTTCATGCCCTACATTTCAAAAAAAAAAATTCCCAAATTCGACCTGCAACATGTTGAAAGAAAAACGAAAAAAATTCTCATTTTTCATTGGAAATCCATACATAAATCATTCTTTAAGTTCAATTAATGGGTAATCATAGCTGGAGTAGTTGTGAGAAATAACAAAGGGATGTAACCAATACGATTTTATTGCTAATTTTAGTTGATTCACCCCTACTATCTATATTGCTACATATTAGTCTTCATCGCTATCCCTGTTGATCATGGCATTGACCTCTTCACCATCGAAGTATTCTGTTTCCTATTTTCCAGCCATGAGCACTAATTAATTAAACCGAATAAATGATTTATTTATGGATTCCCAATGAAAAATAAGAAATTTTGTCGTTTTTTTTCTTTTTAATGTGTTGCAGGTCGAATTTTGGGAATTTTGTTTGAAATGTAGGGAATGGAGAGTAAAATCATGTCAATTTTTGTCATAATAATAGAAAAATGGCTTTGCTACAAAATAATGTTTTTAAATAAAGATTCGATGATTAAAAATAAAGCCTAACCCTAAAAAAAGATTTTTTTCCTATTAACATTGACATGTTTGTAATTTTTCGGAATTTTTAGGCACTCACTCATATATCAGAGAAGTGCCTATTAAAATCGTCCTCGAAAACCAAATTTCCTATAATAATAACACGACAAACTTATCACTAATATATCTTGGCATATTATGGGAAGAAAAAAAAATTGAGTTTTCGTCCCCTCGGACGTCCGTACCCACTCGTAACTTAGCAACCGATGAACGGATCTGGTTCGAATTTATAGCACATTTTGGTTTCACCAGAGTTTCAAATCCTTTTTCGATTCAATCTATTTAGACATAATTGAGTATGGAATTTCTCAAAAAAACAGCCATTTTTGAGCAAAAAAGTTACTTTTGTGTCGGTCCAGAGGTGGATCTCCGCAACCTGTGGACCAATGTTTTTCTAACTTATAGGCTTTCTTTATACAATCATAATGAAGGGGCCCGCTAGAGTTGAAAGTCCCTAAAGTCCTTTAAAGTATTTGAAATAAAAAAAAACAACTTTTTTTCACTTTTTCTTCCGTCGCTTAAAAACGTGTGGACGATTTTTTTTTAATTTTCACTGTAGACTTTTGTTTTAATGCACTTTAACTACTCGAAAAGTTTCAAGTCATTAACACAATTTTACAATTTATTTTTAATATTTTTTCTAAAATTTATTTGATTTATCTGCAATTTCATAATGGTTCCGCGTTAAAAAAAACATTGTCATACCAAAAAAAGTTGAAACATACTTTTTATCACTTAACAAAAAATTATTCTCTTCGGAAATATAAGAGAAAATATTTTTAATTATTATTATTAGTATTAATCTTGAAAAATTATCATTCAATTGCTATAAAAGTGAATAGCATAAAATATAACCTCATAAACTTACATTCTCATGATATCATATTCTCAATTTAAAAAAAATCCACATACCAACACTATATTACAGATTATCTGCAATAAATAGAATTATACACAGAATATAACCCTTGTTTATATTTTTAATTAAAAAAAAACTTGTTATGCCGTTTTCTCACTGACAGAATTTCTTCATATGATCGTAAACAAGGGTATATCACTTTCACGTAAAGCATAGAGGCATAACACAAAATGCGTTTTTGTACTGCCTTTTTGTCGAACCATGCATAGAGTAAGCGCGCGAAATTCAACCTGAAATTTATGCTTAGGCGTTATATACATACATTTGAAAATCTGACGGCGGTATATTTTGCAAATTTTGAGAAGATTGATAAGAATTTAATGTTAATAACTCTAAATAAAAAGAATCGAACAGAAAATACAGTTATCCGATCGCAGGAACGCGCGGAATCAATTTTTCTATAAAATGTAATTAAAAGTTGCGTATACATATATGAGTCATTCTATAACAATTCAACTCTGTCGGTGATCCCTCCCGATTTTTTATATTTTTTAATACACTAGTGGAAAAAATTGAAGGACCAAAAAATTTTCCCAAATTTATAGTGGTTTTTAACAATGCTGTATCTCAGTGAAAAACAGGGATTGCGAGCGAATCGCGAGCGAGCCGAAGAACAAGTAAAGTCTCCAATCCTTGCGAGTTTTACTCGTTCACGGCGTACGACAAATGAAACTCGGGAGACGATCCCCTCCTCGAACGAGCGCCGAGTCGGAAGGATCGGGCAGTATGAAGCGTTCAACGATTGAATCCTGGCGCTCTCGAACAGGTAAAAACTCTTCGAGGATCGGACCCCCTCGAGCTCTACGTAGTATAACTCCTCGAGGAGCAAAACCGCTCGCCAAGCGAAAGGGTTTCGATCTTTACCTGAGTTTGGCTCTCCGCACGGTCATCGCTGCTATGCATATACCTATGTAGATGAAAACGGAGCGCACAGGAATAAACGGGCGTACATATATATATATATATATATATATATATATATATATATATATATATATATATATATATGTATGTATTTATATATACACTACTGAAAAAAATTAAGGGATCAAAAAAATTTCCAATTTTTTAGTGGCTTTTAACAATGCTATATCTCAGTGAAAAATTGTCCAATCGAGGTCTCAAAAAATTATTTTGAAGCTTCAAGTTTCTAATTTTAAGATCTTTCAGCCAAAAAAATTTCGAAGCTATAGGTTTTACGCAATCCGAAAAAATTGTGAGACAAACCAATCACTTTTTTTTGGGTGGAGTTACTTGGAAAAAATTTTTCCAGCTAAACCATTACATGAACCAGATAGCTTGTTTATTTAACTTCAATTTGCTTTTTGTTGAGTCCTTGCTGTGACCATTTTTCGCTGAGATATCGGACTTTTAATGAAAAAAGATCCTTTCGTGTTTGACCATTGATATCTCAGCACCCAATGATCGCACAGCAATCAGAAGGAGCGTCTCACAAACTTAAATTAATGCTCTACAAAAATTGACTATAGTTAAAAAAAAAAAAATCCTCCCATCCTTGCCATGAATTTGAAAAAACAGGAGAAAAAGGGCTATTTATTGTTTTTTTTTAGAAAATCAACGGCAAAATTAAAAATATTGATAAAACGACTAATGTTAAGCGTGACTTTTACAGCTCAATATACCCACAAAGACCCTGTAAAGTTTCAATTTGATATATCGAACGGTTTTTTTGTTTCAAGTTTCAAACAATCGAATTTTTGAAAAAAATTAAAGAATCATGTTTATTGCCCCTAAACACTTCATTATCAGCATTAAAATGAAAAAATAATTTTTTTGAGCTTTTTTCACATTTTTATCGCAAGCAATGTTTGAATTTATAAAAGAAAATAAAATTCAAAAAATTTTCGAAAATTTGTTTGAAAATTTTTAGAAATTCTTGACGAAACTCACTCACTCCTGCAAAAATTGTTCAAAGTTAAAATTAAATTTAGAGTAAATTTCCCTTTTTTTTAGTTTTCGGAAAAATGTTTAAGCTTATTACTAAATATGGTTAAATCTTTCTTTAAAAAAAAGTTTAAATTGCATTATCATAAATAACCAAATTTTTAAAGAAATGACCAACAGTAGTTAACACATATTCACAGTCTAATATACATATATATTAGACCGTGAATAATTTCTGAAGGAGAGAGTTTATCGAAAAATCACGAGAAACGTTTTTTGTAGAGCGTTCAATTCCCTACAAGAACATGCATCGCTCGTTTTGGTATATTGACTTGAAGCCGAGGTAAAAAATTTCAAAGTTTGACCTTTTTTTCCTGTGCACGGAGAGAAATCGTTTTGTCATGACAGCAAAAGTTGGTTTGCTAACCATTTATTTGTTGTATTAGCAAATCGATATGCACATATAGCAAATCAATATGCACATAAAGCAGATTTCTTGGTCTGGCAGCAAACGAGCATTTGCTACTGTGACAAAAAATGCAAATCCGCTAATCTAGCAAAATAATATGTAAACGTAACAAATGATTTGCTAGTGTTGCATATAAGCTTCGCTCGCGGAACAAATGCGAGCATAGGCGATTTGCAGTACCAGCAACTCGTTCATTTGCTAGGCCATGAAGAAATTTTAGCATACGTCATTTGTTAATCTAACTCATTATGTTTGCTAGCGAAGCCTCACACGATAACCTATTCACACAAGCGAACGATTACCAATTCCTCGATATAATCTCACAAAGCTATGATAGGCAGTCACGATTATGTCTAGAATGAATTTGCAGATTATGTACTCTCTCTCTCGCTCCCGCATGATTCTTATTCTTAGCGCTGTTTGTCGACAGATTTTGAGATTATGTCGAGGTCTTAAAACCACTGTGAATGTAAGATTTACATACACGATGACATCCTAACCTCTGTAACTGGAGAATTCGCTTTTTGTCACAGATATGTTTTCTTGTGGTACTGTGATAAATCATAACCTGAATTACAAATAAATTAAAAATTCATACATATATGAAATAAGACAAATTTTCCTTTCGGAGGACGCCTAATATTCATAAAACTCCCTTCGTGCGAAAGAAGTTTTATGCATTTCAAAGTTTCCATTCGAAGAACTATTATAACTATAACGATAAAAAAAGAACTATTTTTCACAAAATCCTCTCTGCAGATTCTAAATATATTGAAATTGTTTTCTCCGCTCAATGACAAAATTCATATTTTTCCATTAAGCAAAGAAAACAGTTTCAAGATATCTAGAATCCGCAAAAAGGATTTTGTGAAAAATAGTTCTCCGAAGAGAAATTTTGAAATGCCTAAAACTCTTCGCCCAATGACAAAATTCATATTTTGCCATTAAGCGAAGAAAACAATTTGAAGATATTTAAAATCTGCAAAGAGGATTTTGTGAAAAATACTTCTTCGAAAAGAAACTTTGAAATGCATAAAACTTTCTTCGCACGAAGGGATTTTTTCGAATATTAGTTGTCCTCCGAAAAGAAAATTTGACTTGTTTCACATATATATGAATTTTTAATTTATTTATAAAGGTTATGATTTGTCACAGACATTGTATGTTACAAGAAAACATATTTGTGTTAAAAAGCGAATTCTTCAGGTACAGAGGTTAGGAACGTACGTCATCACATGAAGTCCTACATACAATTTACGACGGAATGATTGCAAATGACACCGATGCAACTATTATATTATTTCAATAGTCGTCGGTAGCGTAATCGTTAGCGTGTGCATTCGTATAGGTAGTTAGGTAGGCAGGTATCAGGTTCGAATCCTCATATAGGCAGAAAATTTTCTTCGACAGAATCAATTACCGGCCCATTCCCAATCACAGAATATCTACAATAAACTAATTTAAGAAAGTAAAATAATATTTTCAATTTGTTTTTGATATTTTTTTTCTCCGGTTGGTTTTGCTGACGCAAAAAAGAGCATAGCGGCAAAAACATATGGCAGTCGTTAGCAAATCGGTTTGTTCTCCTAGCAAATCAAACGACGGCCATGTTGTTTCTCGGCGCAGGATTCTCGCCAGTGTTGCCAGCCCCTCCAGATTATATTATGGAATCAGGGCCGTAAAATTATGGTATTTTGAATATTTTTATGGTACGAGAATAGGGGTGCCAGGACCGTGCAAACATGGTGCAAACCAAGAAGAGTCAACGTTTGGGCGGTTATTTTACCACCTTAGTACCGTCATTTTTCAAAGTGAAATTATTTCAGGAATGTGGAGATCCAAATTTCATTATTCTTTTGCATCGGAATATTATTTATTAATAAAAATTATGCAACAAACCTACTATACGTCATTTTTTATCTTTGTTGATAACTTTGGAGAAACTTAAAAGAACGAGTCAACGAACCAATATATTAATAATATTAAAACAAACTATCTGCTTGTTATAAAGTTGACTGAGGTTCGTATCACATATAGTGTGCTTGCTTATATCTGTACAGTCAAGACTAGGACCCGATACTTCACACTAATATTACAGATTATCACATTGCCATAATAATATCGTCGTCTGTGTCACTATCTTTCTCGTTCACAATGTTTCTTTGATTATTTTTGAGCTCTCTCTGCTTATTCTGATTCGGATACAAATTGCTCGCAGTCATCGAATCTAGCATTTGTTTAGATGGTTGAAACGTATCACCACCATTCTCTGCAATGCATTGTGACGACAAAATCAAACCGTTTAATGTATTTGTGATTAATTTATTTTTCGATTTTGTTTTGATCAAATTGGCTTTAGAAAATGTTCTTTCGCAGGACACACTCGAGTGCGGCAGAGCGAGTAGATGGAGGACAAATTGCCCGATAGCGTGAAATGATTTTTCTCCCGGTGGTTCTGTTCTTTCTCGTATATTAAACCAGAATTGATTGACTGGTTCATTCAGCCATTCTACTGGCAAGGATGCAAACGGAAGTCTCCTCCACTCATCATCGATTCTCTGTATGAGATCCATGTCCGTGTTTGGGACGATACGTGGGAGTTGACTTACGAAATTCGCTATAGTCGTAGGTCTTTTAGGATCATTTGTAAGAGCTTCCTTTGGACTAAACCATGCTAATTTCGAAGCGATGTTCCGATCGCTAAAATCGTAACGCTTCTGAATTTGTTTACAGAGAACAATTGTAAAATTACGAGCACGATACAAAAATTTTTTAATTTCCTCTGGTTGAGCCTGAATGTGTGCCTCTTGCAGCTTTCGCAATACGGGAACTCCCAGATAAATCTGTTCTATTGGAAGAAAAATCTGCTCGTTATCGGGCTGTATACTATTGAGGTCTTGTGTCTTCATAATAACTTGAGGCTTCGTGTACGTCAAAAGCAGTTTGAGCAGTTCGACCATCTTCGAATGCAGAACAGTGATCACAACCTTCTCGCTTTGAAAGAATTCGTTCATTTTGACCACTTTGGGTAGCACCCAATCCAAGAAGCGATGATACAACTTTAACCAGTCGTCGTTTAGCTCGTTGTACAGCGTTTCGGCGGCGACCAATTTTTCTTCAATCCATTAGCTCGTGAAATATAGTTTGAGAAGATCCCATTGTTCAATGATGCGTTTGACGACCTGTAAAAAGTACAGATTAGTAAAAAATATAATTTACAATAATTTAAATCTAGTCAATTATCCCGTCTGGTCATTTTTATCTAGTCATCTCATCACTCTTCTACATATTACTCCGTTTGATTGTTTTATAAAAAGTATATAATAGTCGCGTGAATATCGAGTAAAACTTTTAATTTTTGAAATCTAGTCAATTATCCGATCTAGTCATTATTATCTAGTCATCTCGTCATTGTACTACGTTATAGCAAAAAATTTATCACCTGTAAGAGGGATAACCAGCGTGTTTGGGCAGGCCTGAGAAGTTTGTAGGGTTCAATGTCGCAGAATTCCTGAAATTCTTGAAATGCCGCTTGACGTTTGCTGCTGTGGTTGAAAAACGTATAAACGTTTCGCGCCAAATCTTCGCAATGCTTAGGTAACACTTTGCACGCCTCGCTCGCACAAAGATGTAAAGAGTGGCAAATGCACTTCATTACAACAATGCCCTCTTGGAGTTGTTTTAGCCGTGACACTACCGAGTTATGAGCGCCGAACATGACATTGCAGCCGTCGCTGGCAAAGCCAATGATGTTTTTTAAGGGGATTCCCGCTGCTTCAAACGATTTTATCAGCTCATCGTACAAACGTTCAGCTGTTGCTCCCTTATTTACTGCGTACGGGTCTTCACCTTCGAAGATTTGTACTAAACCCCAGCATTTTGTTTGGATACTTTTTGTTTCTTCATCAAAAGACCGTGTGCAAATCGCGAGAGTTTTTAAGCTTGCGATATCCGTGCCTTCGTCGATGATGACACTAAACTTTTCGCGCGTCAAACGGCTTACCAAGTCTTCTTGATGACATTTTGCGATTACATTGCATACGATACTCGTAGCTTTTGTTCGCCCAAGTGTCAAGCACTTGACGATAGATGAATCCGTGAATGCAGATTTGCAAACGTTGGTCAGATGTTCGACTTGCCGCAGTGCCAAATTTTGCGATGCAATATACCCACACAACTTTATTTCTGCCGATTTAGTTTGCAAATTCAACTCTGCGCTAGCCTTAGCCTTATTTTTATTGCATAATTTCACGATCGTATCCTTAATTGAGGAATTGCCGATGTCTTTAATGAAAGCAAGATGTTTTTTTCCTGCTGCATGTGACTGGATTACGGATATTTCGGCAAGAAATTCCGTTTTGCACACGATACACTGTGCCTTTGTAGAAACTTCGGCAACCGGCTTCAACCACTTTTTGAATTTCGGATTTTCCTGCCACTCCTGACGATAGTGCTGCACACGTTTTTCGACTTTCGTTTGGGATTCCCCACGGATCTTTTTTGTCTTTTCAGGAGTCGCAGATAGATTACGGGTTCTTTTGCAACCATTTTTTTTTCATTTGACGAAGAGATCATTTGTGATAACTCATTTTGTCACTCACTTTGCGAATTTGTCTTTACTCGTTTTATTTACGATTTTGTTTTTATTTATGCTGATATCGTTTCACGTCGAACGGTCGAACTTTGAAGGTCGAAATTACAAAAGAAGCAGCTATGCGTGTTTACATTGGTGTCATTGGTGGACATCGTGGACAAATTGTGCATACTGCTGCGCGCGCACACGCATTTATCTTCGAGTTTCGAGTTATCGATACATCGACAATCATATATATCGAAGATTAATAGAGTAATTAATAAAATAGAGGAAGCAGGTGGGGGCCCGGGGGTACTGTCACCACGTTCAGGATGACTCATTTTGTCCAGTGGTAACCCAACGTTACTATTGGACAAAATGAATTTCGCGCGCCACGGCACCACGTGTAAAATTATGGTACAAATTTATGGAATAAATCGGGGAAAGGCAAAATTATGGTATATTCGAGAATTATGGTACGCATGTTTTGTGTTGAAGCAGGATGTGTGAGAGGGCTGAGAAATAATTATTGTTCAATTTTCGATGAAGGTAATCATTTATATTTCAATCACGAGGTACTCCGAGAAAGCGTGCTTTCTCGGTGCGATGCTTATCTCGACTGCCCGACTCATACTCAGCTCTTATCTTTGGAGCACGAGGGCTTCTGAAGATTCCCGAATCATATTCGACTATCGTCGAGTGTACAGTCACTCTTAGGAATTATGTCGCTGTACACTATGTGAGAGAAATGCGCGATACTCATATATTCTCAACACTACCGCCGTTCAAGCATTTCTCGTGCATCCCAATCATATTTAGCTTAAGGCACAAATCTCGAAAGCGGTCTCGTGGCAACGCTTTCGTGAGTATGTTCGCACGTTGATTCGCGGACGGAATATACTCAACTTTTATTTCTTTCGTTTTTGCTTTTTCGCGTACAAAGTGGAAATGTATATCTATATGCTTTGTTCTTTTGTGGAATACCGGATTCCTGACTAATTGGATCGCGCTCTGATTACCGACGTGTAGTGTTGTTTCTTTTCCGCTTAGACAACCGATGTCCGATAACAGTTTTCGTATCCATGTTGCTTCACGCACTGCTGTCGATGCAGCCACATACTCGGCTTCCGTAGTGCTTAGCGTGACTAGTCGCTGTCGCTGTGACGACCAGGTGACAACTCCGTTCCCGAGACAGAAGACGTAACCTGTTGTCGATCGTCGTGTTTCTATATCTCCGGCGAAATCTGCGTCTGAGTAGCCGATTAAAGCTGCTTCACTACCGCCGCTTTTGTACTTGATACCGTAGTCGACCGTGCCTTGAAGATCCGCGAATATTCTCTTTACTGCTCGCCAGGGCGAGGCGTTGTATTTGCTCAAGTATTTGCTTACTGCGTTGACTGCATAGGCAATATCCGGTCTTGACACAGTTGTCAGGAACACCAGTGATCCTACTGCTTCGCGATATGGTACGGTGCCTGTTTTTTCGTCGTTCTCCTCGACTGGAGACAGTGCTGCGTGAGGGTCCGCTGGTACACTCGCTGCTTTTGCGTTTTCCATACCGAATCTTTTAATGATTTTTCGTGTATACGCGCTTTGGTGTATTTTCACTGATTTTTGCACTCTATCGCGTTCAATTTGCAGCCCGACAAATGTGTTCGATTTCTCTACAGTTATTTTGAACACTTCACTGAGTCGATGAATTATAGTCTTTATAGTCTCTAAACTGTTCGAGGCGACTAATCCATCGTCGACAAATAGCGCCAGATACACACGATTATTTTCGAGCATCCCGGTAAACACGCACGTGTCTGCTTCACACTCTTTGAAGTTAAACTCATTGAGAAATTTTGTGAAGCGCAGGTTCCAGCATCTTGGAGCCTGTTTCAGTCCGTAGAGGGACTTCTCGAGCTAGCACACGATGTTCCTTGGATCTTCGTTCGTCTGCAGTCCTTCCGGGATTTTCAAATATATTGTTTCTTCCAGTCTTCCGTAGAGGAATGCGGTTTGGACATCGAACTGCATTAGTTCGAGGTCTTCCATTGCAATCATATCCAGCAACACTCTCAGCGAGTCGTATCTCACTACTGGAGAAAACGTTTCCTTGAAGTCGATTCCCTTGCGCTGTAGGAAGCCCCTCGCACACAGTCGGGCCTTAAATCGGTGAGATTTTCCATCTTCACCCTGCTTCACCCGGAACACCCATTTCGAGTCAATCAGCCTCATTTCTGGCGTCCTTTTCACAAGTTTCCACGTGCTGTTTTCTTTATGCGCTTGAAACTCGTTTTGAATAGCACTTTTCCACATACTCTTCGTATGTTGTTGGTACGACATACTCTGCGACATCTGCATTGTGCCTGTATCTTATTGGGGTTTGAATTCTTAGGCGATCTCGCAGGACTTTTGGGGTTCCTCGTCGTTGCTGGTTCTCTCGTTCCACGTCCGCTTCGTTGTTGTCTTCTTCTGGTTCCTCGTTGTCGCCGGCTTCTTCTTCCGTGTCGCTCTCACTCTCATTTTCATTCTCGTTTTCTCCTTTTGGTGACGGAAGAGTTACTTCGTTCTCTTCTTCCTTCCCTTCTTTCTTCGCCGATGCTGCACTGGTTTTCTCGTTGAACACGACATTTCGCACTATCGTGATCTTACTTGCCTCAGAATCGTACACTCGGTAATTCGTTGACTCTTCCGTGTATCCGACGAAGATTTTCTTGCTTGCTCGCGCATCAAATTTTTGAGTAAATTGTTTTGGAGTGTGCACGAACACATCTGACCCAAAAATGCGTAAATGTTTCAGATTTGGGGGTTTTCCAGACCAGCCTTCGTACGGCGTTACTGCGCCACTCGTCCACACAGTCCGATTGAGAACGTATACCGCGCAGTTTACTGCTTCTGCCCATAGACTCAATGGTAGATTTTTGGCGAGTATCATTGTGCGTGCACTTTCAACAATCGTCCGATTGTCGCGTTCCGCCTTCCCATTCTGTTCAGGATTGTATGGCGCTGTAGTTTCTCGTTGGATTCCTCGTTTTGCAAGATAGCTCCATTTCTTTGTTGCGGAATTCTTTGCCGTTGTCCGAGCGCAGCGTTTTTATCCTCCGTCCAAATTTGTTCTCGATCATCTTCTCGAAGATCTTGAACTTCTCGTATACCTCGGATTCATTTTTCAGAAAGTACACGTGACGGTAGCCAGTCGCTTCATCCTTGAAGGTTAGGAAGTACCTCGATCCTCCGATTGAGTTCGTCGACATAGGACCGCAGACATCCGAGTGCATTTTTTCGCCCGGTTTTGTCTTCTCGTCGCGCTTCGATTTATTTTTAAACGGCAATCTGTGCATTTTTCCAATTTGGCACGGTTCACAGAGCACTTCGTTTTTGTCCGTAATCGACACTCCCGTCACTAGGCCTTTTTTGGCCATTTCGCAAATCGCGCGATTTCCGACGTGGCCCAATCGCTCGTGCCATACTGTTAGATTCGTCGTGGCTATGTTTGCTTCTTCGTTATTGTCTTGTTTCACGACTTTGAAGAACAGACGATATACGTCATTGTTTTGTTTCATTCCCGTTGCGAGCACTTCATCATCATCGCGCACCACCGTGACCCGATCTTATTTGAATTTCACTTCGAGTCCTTTTTACGCACACACTCCGACCGAGAATAAATTCTTACGTAGTTCCGGAACGTGCAATACTTTTTCGATTCGCGAATCGTCCCACACTCCGTCGATAAGCTTTTTAATTTGCACCGTGCCTTCACCGGCTACGTCGCAGCACTGATTATCGCCGAGTGTTACTTTAGCATCGGAGTTGTCTCTCTTGTAATTCATTAACCAATCCGTCGATAGGTAAGATGCCTAGACGAGCCACTGTCAATTAGCAAGACATCGCGCTGATCGGCCGCCATTATGCGGCTTTCCGTCCACAGCACACGAGCGTTTCCCCCACTTTTCGACTCCGACGCGCGCGAGCTTTTGCCTGTTTCAACTACGAATGCGCAGTCGCGAGATTTTTCGTCGTGTTCACGCGGTTTCCGTTTGTTTCGACACCGGCTCGCGAAGTGTCCCATTTCCTGGCACTTATAACACTGTATGTCTTTTTTATTTTCAGTCTTTTTCTTTTCAGTCTTTTTATTTTCAGCCTTTTTTGTTCCTCGCGAACATTGATTTTTCGCCGTCGCAGCCAACGCTTCCGAGCCGTCTTCTCCGCTGTTGAGTCTCGCGTCCGCTCTAATGAGCCTTTCCTGGAGATTGTCAAGGGTTTGTCTTATTGGAACTACGCTGTCCCATGCCACCTGAAGCGTGCTAAACCTCGTGGTCAGACTTGCTAGAATTTTTGCCATTTTCGTGGTGTCCGATACTTCCTCACCGACGTCCTTTAGCAGACTCGCCATGTTCGTTACCCTGGCCACGTGCTGCACTGCTGTATCCGCTTCGCTCATTCGATACGCGTGAAATTTTTGGAGCTAACCCAGTTTATTCGTCGCGGTCTTTTGCTCGTGAATAAGGCACAATTTGTCCCACATTTCTTTCCCAGAAATGCACGATAGTACACACACTTGCTGCATTTCGTCGAGATTTGACAAAATAATGAATTTCGCGGTTGCATCATCTTTAATGTTTCTCTTCAACGCGACCGCGTGCCCGGCTCCCGGGGCTGGCG
The DNA here is from genome assembly GCA_946863875.1 of Alloplasta piceator. Taxonomy (NCBI): domain Eukaryota; kingdom Metazoa; phylum Arthropoda; class Insecta; order Hymenoptera; family Ichneumonidae; genus Alloplasta; species Alloplasta piceator. The sequence goes on from OX333078.1 coordinate 17,598,669, forward strand.
CTTCCCGCGTGCCGTCTACGATGTCGAGAACGTCGTTCATGACAAATAATGCATTTATTTGAGCTTCCGCTTCGTGCCGCGTGCAACTTCGCGAATTATTCAGACCGCTCTCACACAATTTTCACAGTTAATCGTTAACTGGGCCCACAACCTGTTGAAGCAGGAATGTGTGAGAGGGCTGAGAAATAATTATTGTTCAATTTTCGATGAAGGTAATTATTTATATTTCAATCACGAGGTACTCCGAGAAAGCGTGCTTTCTCGGTGCGATGCTTATCTCGACTGCCCGACTCATACTCAGCTCTTATCTTCGAAGCACGAGGGCTTCCGAAAATTCCCGAATCATATTCGACTATCGTCGAGTGTACAGTCACTCTTAGGAATTATGTCGCTGTACACTATGTGAGAGAAATGCGCGATACTCATATATTTTCAACATGTTCATGGTACGAGAAGTCAAATTCTGGTACGTTTCCATAATTATGGTACAGGCTGGCAACACTGATTCTCGCACATGATTTGTTGCCGTAACATACCGATTTTGCTAGGGATCAGCAAGCGGTATTTGCTAGAATAGCAAATCAAACTGTAGCACGCCATTCATGTAACTGTAGCAAATACTTTTGCTGTCACTATGTTAACTCCGGAAAATTGCTGTGGTAGCGTGCATTTAAATATAAAAAATAAATTTGCGACGAGAGACCTCTAAATATTAATATTCAAAGCTCAGCTTTTAACAGGCATTTTTTTTTACTTCCCTGAAGGTAATTAATTGGAGGTGGCGAAAAAAAAATCGTCTCATTTTTTGAAAGCATAGTAACGATGACCATACGGAGAGCAAAATTCAGGTAAAGATCGAAACGTGTCGCCTCGTGAGAGGTTTTGATCCTCACCCAGTATACCTATATATATCTCTGTCTCTTTCTCTCTTGATCTATATATATCTCTCTCTATATCTATATACATATATATCCACGTTTATTCCTGTATCCCCCGTGATAATATATATAGGTATAGACATTGTAGCGATGACCGTACGGAGAGCAAAACTCAGGTAAGGATCGAAACTGCTCGACTCGTGATATGAGAAGTTTTACTCCTCGAGGAGTTATATCCGATCAAGCCCATGCGCATTCGATCCTCGATGATCAACACGTTCAATGAGTTCCAACGGGAGATCCCATTGACTCAGTATACCTATATATATATCTCTCTGTATATGTATATTAGACTGATTCACGAAATGAGATTTTTTTTTTCGAAATCCCCGATAAAATACTTTCGGGGAAGTAAAAAAGATGCCTGTTGAAAGCAGAGCTCCGAATGTTGGTGTATTTAGAAGTCTCTCGTCGCGAATTTATATTTTAGATTTAAATGACACAGGAAAAAAAATATCAAACTTTGAAATGTTTTACCTTAGGGGCATAAACATAATCCTTTATTTTTTTTCAAAAATTTGATTGCTTGAAACAAAAAAACCGTTCGATAGATCAAATTGAATCTTTACAGGGATTTTGTGAGTATATTGAGCTGTAAAAGTCACGCTCAACATTAGTCGTTTTGTCAATATTTGTAATTTGGCCGTTGATTTTCTAAAAAACCATAAATAGCTCTTTTTCTCCTGTTTTTTTAAATTCATGGCAAGGATGGAAAATTTTTTTTCTTTTCAAATCATCGACAATCCTTGTAGAGCATTGATTCAAGTTTTTGAAACGCCTCTTCTAATTATTGTGCGATTATTGGTTGCTGAGATATCAATGGTCAAACAGAAAAGTGTCTTTTTTCGTAAAAGCTCGATATCTCAGCGAAAAATGGTCGCAGCGAGGTCTCAAAAAAACCAAATTGAAGCTAAATAAACAAGCTATCTGGCCTTTATGATGTTTTAGCCGGAAGAATTTTTTCCCAAAAATGACAGCCAAAACAAAAGCGATGCAAATTTGTCAACTTTTTTTTTTTTGGTATTTCTCATAATTGCGTGAAACCTGTAGCTTCGAACTTTTTTTTGCTAAAAGATCTGAAAACTAGAAACTTCAAGCTTCAAAATGCTTTTTTTTAGATCTCGATACGATCATTTTTCACTGAGATTCAGCATTATTAAAAACTATTAAAAATTTGGGAATATTTTTTGATCCTTTAATTTTTTCCACTAGTGTATGTTATTATGAATGCGAAAAGAAGTATCCATGCAAATTTTTACTTCTCTATCTTAAACCATACCGAAATTATTGATTTTTGAGAAAATATTCTTAAAATAATCATAACTTCTACAATAACCAAGATATTCTAACTTAGGTCATTTTTTTGTTTTTCAATATATTTTTTGAAAAAAATATCGAAAATTAAGAAAACAAAAATTTATTGTCCTTTTGGGTGTCTTAAACTAAAAAAATTGATTTTCTTTCAACTGGAACCCTTCGATTAGAAAAAAAATTATAAATTTCTACGTAAAAAAAACAAATTTTTTTAGATTTTACTGAAGATGGGATTTCAAATACAACTTCTTATAAAAAAAAAATTCGTTTGTTTTCGTAATTTTCATTTTTTTTCCTTCTATGACTACAATAGTTGATTTCAATGAAGTTAAAATAAAGAACTTAGCTTCTCTCATATATTTACTTTGTAAATTATATTAATTGACATTAAAAATTACAATTTTTATGTTACAAAATTGAATAAAGTGCAAAACGCACTTGAATTGTAATTCAAATTGTTAATTATTATAATTTACAACGGAAATATGTGAGAGAAGTAAAATTGTTTATTTTAACATAATTGTAATCGACCTATTTCAGTCATGGAAGGAAAAAATATCAAAATTACGAGAAAAAAAATGAAATAAAATTTCTTTTAATGAGAAGTTATTTGAATCCCACCCAGCAAACACACTTGGATAATTTACGAAACACTGACGTATAATTGAAATATAATAAATACGTCATATAATGTTCATCACAAATTCGAAACTTTTTCATAATGACGTAAACGAGATGTATATAATACGTTATGACAGTATGTAGCAAGGACGTCAATGAAAGATGAAGGAATTACGAAAAACTGTAGACATCACAAATATGTAATATTGATACGTTAAGATCTCGTCACTGTTATGAGATATTTACGTATACTGTGAACCTATAAAATTGTTACGAGTCGATGCTGTAACAATTATAGAACATTGGTGATATTATAATCTCGTAGTATAGGCTACGTAACAAATGCGTATGATGTGTTACATAAATGTTACAAGACATTTCTTGGAACAAATCCGTAACAATTACAGAACATTGCTGTAGCAATTATAGAACATTGGTGATATTATAATCTCGTAGTATGGGCTACGTAGCAAATACGTATAATGTGTTACGTAAATGTTACGAGACGTTTCTTGTAACAAATCCGTAACAATTATAGAACATTGATGACATTATAATCTCGTAGTACAGACTACGTAGCAAATACGTATGATGTGTTACATAAATGTTACAAGACATTTCTCGTAACAAATCCGTAACAATTATAGAACATTGCTGTAACAATTATAGAACATTGGTGATATTATAATCTCGTAGTATGGGCTACGTAGCAAATACGTATAATGTGTTACATAAATGTTACAAGACATTTCTTGTAACAAATTCGTAACAGTTACGGAACATTGGTGATATTATAATCTTCGTAGTATAGGCTACGTACCAAATACGTTTTACGTGTTACATAAATGTTATATGTCCTCAATACATACATATATACATATACTACCAGAAATGTCTTGAATCATTTTGAGGTTATATCGATTAAGAAACGTAAACGATATATGAGTGTAATTATGTGAGCGCAATTACATGGGTATTTGTCGTGACAGAAACCCCAGTAAAAACTGTCTTTGAGCGACGAGTTTCATGAACTCGACTCTAAACCTGCTGGAATAAATCTCTACTATGATTTTTGATGCTATTTTGGCATAACACAACCCCCCCCCCCTCTCCCATCGCATCCTCGCCATCGGTGTGGACTGGCCCCTTAATATGGATCATTCGTCAATAATTTATCAACTTCAAATCGCTTATAAAGAATTTGTTCAATAAGTAAAAATGTATTTTAATGACCCATGTACCTTAAATGTAATATAAATATCACGGGCTCTTAAGAAGATGATAGCGTAGTAGGTAGCGTGTCAGCGTTAGATCGTTAGAAAGGTTCAGTATTCAGGCAGGTATCAATCCCCCACAATCGGCAAATGAACGTTCTCGGATCCGCGCAGAGTTGAGGAGCATTTGTCAGAAAAAAAATATAGCTAATAAGTTAAATTTGAAAAAATATAATTTATTTTTAAAAAATTTTCTTCCATTTTTGGATATAACCATGAAACTCGGGAGTCGGGAGTTCAAACCCAGGTGGCGACGTCTTTTTTTTTTTTTCATTCCCTAATATTATATAATGTTCAAAAATATTAAAAGATTAATCAAAAGAACTCAATTTTATCGAAATTATGAAGAAATATATATTGCAAATGAAATTAAAATTGAATGTTTCGTTACGTAACAGTTACATCAATGATCTTTCCCCCGCGCCTTTCCGCTCTCGTGAGATCGAGAGAGATGGAGCTAAAACTTTTAACACGTATTTCTCAAAAACGACTGAGTGGAATGAAAAAAGAATAGTGAGGCCACCTGTACAAATTAATTACGCAGGCCGCCTCACTCTTCTGCTTTCATTCTATCAAGTAATCTTCGAGAAAAATGTGTTAAAAAAATTTTGAGGTTATGTTGACCTTTATGGCTATGAGATGAGTTTGTTACGTCAATGTGCCGAGTGTGTTACATCTATATGAGCTGAGTGTGTTACATCTTTGTGCTGAGTTTGTTACATAACAGTTACATCTATGTGTTGAGTATTTGCCATAAATATTATTCGTAAATTTTGCGTAACGGTAACGTTCCAATGGGACGACAAATTTCTGAACAAGCACTGCTTCATTCACGGTGCTTGTGACATAAATGTTACATCCAATATAACGTCCGTTACAGAACATTTTCGTAACTATTCTGAAACTGTGTTTGCTGGGCATCTTCGGTCAAATCGCAAAAATTTAGTTTTTTTTACGTAGAATTTTATAATTTTTTCTGAAAACATTTGAAGGGTTCCCATTCAAAGAAAATCCAATTTCTTAGCATCAAACAGCCAAAAAGACACATCAAATGTTATTTCTTAATTTTTGATATTTTGTTTATAGAGTACATTCAAAAACAAACAAAAATGACCAAGCAAATTAGAATATATCTTGGTTATTGTAGAAGTTTTATGATTATTTAAGAATATTTTTTCAAAAATCAATAACTTCGTGTGGTTTAAGATAAAGAGTTAAAAATGTACATGGATACTTCTTTTTGCATGTGTAACAACATATTTAAGAATAATAACAAATAGAATGGGCGTACCGACAAAACATCGTTGAATTGACATGGAATTACTCATATCTATGTATTCATACGAATATTATACAGATATTTCGTTCTTTCTGAAAAATAAAAACTCCTGTTTCTTCGAGAATACGACCAATAGTAACACTTAATTGTCGTACATTATGGACAAACAAAATTTGGCAGTTGAGGTTATGTTGCCTTTTGTAAAATTTCTGCAGCGCGGCAGCTGAGTTTAGAGTAAGGAGAAAGCGTGATAGGGGTCGACAAGTTATGGAAGCGTGTTGCTAAGTTATGAGCACGGTCGAGTCATGGGAGGTTATGTTGTGGGAGCGTACACTGTACTTTCATATCGAATAATATTTTGATTACATTCAGATGTGTCAAACAATGATTAATATAATTTATCAGAATAATCGACGTTCACAATGAATCAAAAAGTTTAAATTACGGTGTGAGTGCCTATTAAAACGTCCCCAAGGGACATGTTAACCAACATTGAAAATATATTCGATCATAACGGAAATAAATCAAGACAATGATCAAGAATACGGAGCGCGAAGCACGACGACAACGGCGTGCGAAGCGCGGGGGGGTTTGGGAGGCGAAGCCCCCCAACGAGTACGCAAACCGTGCTTGTTATTTTTTTTCAATGCATTGCAGGTCGAATTTTGGGAATTTTTCTTTTTTGAAATGTAGGGAATGAAAAGTGAAATCATGTCAATTTTTGTCATAATAGTAGAAAAATCTCTTCACTAAAAAATAATGATTTTAAGGAAAGATTCAATGGTCAAAAATAGAATTTAGCATTAAAAAAAAAGAAAAATAATTTCTATCAAGGTTGACATGTTAAAATTATTTGAATAATAGACATGTTCGAGTTCAGAAGAAATTGGGTTATGTAGGATTCTATTAAAGTAGTACATCCCTGACCATCCAATTCAAAAGTAAGCATAGTTTATGATGTACGAATAAGGGAGAGCCCCCATGGCTGAAGCTGAAAACTTTTGGCACTACCTATCTACTGCGTATACCAACACTTGGAAAGGTCGTGTATATGAATGATGCACACAGACTTTTGTGTATACGAATGAACACACACAGACACCTTCGTCATACTTTGAACATTTATAACTCAGAAACTTTGTGGTAAAATGGGACAATTTTTTTTTCGAAATCATCGCCAAATACCCTTTTATCTTTGCGTAAGTTTTTTATCGTCTTTTGTCCCGTAAATTTTTTATTATTAATCGAAATGTGACATATTGGAGTACCTACCCTATGCAAAGCGTGTTAAAAACGCTGATTTCAATTGTAAATGTCTCGAGAACCGAATGGTCAATAGATTTGAAATTTTACAAGCGCATTCTGAATGTCCTGAATAATATTAGTTTCAAATTACAACCATCTCTGTCTCAGAGCGGTTTAGGCATGTACTACCTTAAGAATGTCTCGAGCATGGGAAACCCACGAAACGTCGACTTCTGAACTCCAATATCATTATGATGTGTGGCCTATACTCTTCTTCTTATCGAGAGAGAGAGAAAGAAAGCTGGCTTTACGCAGCTTTCAGGTGAAGAAGCCGCAGTATATACATATATTGTCCATTCGAATATTCGAACAATAATTCTCAACTGCACGAAAGGATCGAGATTTTCAAAGAAAGTCTAAAGTATAAAACAATGACAGATAAATTTTCCTAATTAAGCCTCCGTAAATGACAAATTAACTATTACACAATTACGTTCTCTTGATGAAGATTTGATAATCATTCTTAAACAACGTTCTGATTAATCGCTCTATTGAGATGGCTGATAAAATTTGTAAGTTTTCAAAAATAGTAAATAATCACAAATATGTTAAATAAGGAAAATTAATTCATAAATGCAACCCATTTGCTGCATCTAAAAAGCAACTACGTCACAATACGATTTGGTAAAATAAATTTAATATCAGCCTAAGTAAACGCATTAAAAATAATTCAAAAGAAACGCAGTAAAATAAAATGTAATTGTATTACAAGTTTCATTAGAATAATCAGCACAAAATATTGTCATCCTAGTAATAAGTAATAAATAATAATAATAATAATAATAATAATAATAATAATAATAATAATAATAATGATAATAATAACAACAACAAATAACAAGTACGCTTCGCGTACTCGTTGGGGGGCTTTGCCCCCCAAACCCCTCCGCGCTTCGCGTTTCGTATTCTTGATCAATGTCTTGATTTATTTCGTTGTGATCGAATATATTTGGAATGTTGGTTAACATTTGCCTTGGGGACGTTTTAATAGGCACTCACACGCAGTCACACCGTAATTCAAACTCGTTGATTCATTATGAACATCGATTTATTATTCTGATAAATTATATTAATAGTTATTTATGACAGATTTGAATATAATCAAAATATTATTCGATATAAAAGTACAGTGTACGCTCCCACAACTTAATCTCCCATGACTTGACCGCGCTCATAACTTAGCAACACGCTTCCAAAACTTGACGACCTCTATCACGCTTTCTCTCCACTCCAAACTCATCTGCCGCGCTGTGGAAATTTTACACAGGGCAACATAACTTCAACTGTCAAATTTTGTTTGTCCATTACGTACGACAATTAAGTGTTACTATTAGTCGTTTTCTTGAAGAAACGGGAATTTTTATTTTCCAGAAAGAATTTATTTTTATTTTTATTAGAATATTCGTATGTATACATGTATATGAATCATTCCATACCAATTCAACGACGTTTTGTCGGTGACCCCCTTTGATTTTTTATTATTTTTTAATATGTTATTACACATGCAAAACGAAGTATCCACGTACATTTTTAGCTCTCTATCTTAAACCATACCGAAGTTATTGATTTTTAAAAAAATATTTCTAAAATAATCATAACTTCCACAATAACCAAGATATTCTAATTTGCTAGGAGGTCATTTTTGTTTGTTTTTTAATGTACTCTTTGAAAAAAAATATCAAAAATTTTAAACTAAAAAATTGGATTTTTTTTGAATGGGACCTTTTCAAATTATTTCAAAAAAAATTATAAAATTCCACTTAAAAAACGACATTTTTGAGATTTTACCGAAGATGGGATTCAAATAACTTCTCAAATTGAAAGAAATTTTGTTCGACTTTCGCACAAAACAGCAATTTCCCTTTTTGGCCGCTAGGTGCGCCATCGCTTAGAAGGAATAATAAATATATGTATACACCAGCAATTAACCTATTAAACGTACTCGCGTCTCAGTGCGCCTCACAATCAGTCTCTTCCGGTTCCGAGGACATTAGCAAATTTTCAATTTTATCTCACATGTTTAAATTTTTCTTTTTTTTTCATTTCTCATATTATAATGTCCATTGAAAAAAGTTGCTATTTAAAGCATCTGCTTAATTAGCCGGCGTTTAAAATTAAGAGCCTGTAACGTTTATAATTCATTGGGTTCCATTTTGAATCGGCGATATTTTTAATGCTTGGCTTTTCTTTTACTTATTTTTTCAACACAAAGGACAATTTTGAGGTTATGCTGGTATCCTAGAACGCCATGCTCACGAAGATCGTGCTGTGCTAGACAGAGATAGAAATAGTATTTCTGTCTTCGTCGCACATCCATCCAGTGTAGCACGAACCTAGCGGTTGAGCCTGCAACTACTCAGAATTTGCCACACTAACGGAGTCACCCCCCACCATAGGAGTTTCCGAACCTGTATGTATGATCGTGGCCGGGCGTATCTTTTATATTCTAGCTTTTGTTGCGGCGCGGCGAGTGGCAGCGAGAGTGCAGTATAGCTTGCATAAACTGCATTCGTCTTGAACGTTTTGAGTGCTGTGAGCGTCATATCCAGTAGCATTTTATATGTATACATGCTGTAAGCGTGTAAAGTCGGAGACGCAATGACAAAAATAAGAAATAAGGAAAAAGAAATAAGAATCAGCCATCCGATTGGCGTAGTTTCTCTAAAGTGCACGGCGATTGGTTGATTCTTATTCCTTATTTATTATTTTTGTCATTGTGTCTCGGGCTTAAGCGTTCAAAATAATGCAGCCAAAATTTGCTTTTTTTTATCGATGATTTTTCTTTATCATCGTAATCACGGCCGTTGTTTTGTTTTCTTAAATTATAATGTTGAAAAATATGACATGTGATTTTTTAAAGTAACAATTTGTGCAATTTGATAGAGTGTGGTGTATTGTGTGGGGATGTTTTTTTTCCATTAAGAAATTGTGTATTTCAGGAACATAAGTTTATGTTTCATATAATTCTTTTCTTTGTATAAAAGTAATAATAATTTTTGTAATCAATTATCAATTATTATATTTTAGGGAAAAATAACATTTTATCAAGTGGTCAGAAATGTGTAAAATGTTTGTCCAATTAGTGTTTTTTGGCGAAAACGTTAAAAAATTATAAATGAATAAATAAAATATTAAAAATTCGATGTTAAAATTGTTTAAATAATTTTAAACTCTTGAAATAGTTAAAATGTATTAAATTGAAAGTACATGGTGAAAATTAAAAAAATTCATTCACTCATCTTCGGGCAATGAGTGAAAAAATGAAAAAAGTTATTTTCGTTAAAACAAAATGGTTCAAAGAACTGTAAAGACTTCAAACTCTACAGAACACTTCTTTATGATCCTATAAAGAAAGTCTATAAGTTACAAAAACATTGGTTCACAGGTTGCGGAGATCTGACTCTGGACGAACACAAAAATGGCTTTTTTGCTCAAAAATGGCTGTTTTTTTTGGGAAATTTCATATTCAACATTGTGTGAATGGATTGAGTCAAAAAAGGTTTCGAGATTATAGTAAAACAAAACTGTGCTATGAATTTGAACCGGATCCATTCATGGATTGCTGAGTTATGAGCACATACAGACAGCCCACGGAAAATCTAAATTTTTTTGTTTTGGTATAATATGTATGCCAACATATATTGGTATAAAGTTTGTATGGTTGTTTTCATAAGAAATAGGTTTTTGGAAGGCAATACTAATAGGCACTTTTCATGTATGGTAAGTGCCTAAAAAGAGCAAAGTAATTTAATGCGCAGATACCGATAATTTTGTAATACGGTTTACTATAATGAAGTAAAAGTTGCACAAAGGAAGAATAATAAAATCAAGGGAAAGATTCAGAAAAATTAATTACATAAATATTACATCATATAAAAAGGCCGTATTGCAAAAATATCGTTTTACTGGAAAGAATAAAACATTAGATACAAATTATTTTTCGTAACGAACATAATACAGTCCACTCCCGTAATAGAGCCGCTTCCCCTCATTCTCGCTCGAGCGGTACCCCCACTACTGGCTCACCTCGGGTTTCATATTCATCTCCCTCAATAATGCCGCATGCTAGGTCAATGAAATAGCGTATAAATTCGCTTCGATTAATTTAATTACAGTGGTAAATAATTAAACAAGTCAGTTTCAATTTGTACTGTCATGATTCACTAAAATTGCTCTGAAAATATTTAGACAACAAATTTTAAACACGAGATAATCTTAATTATTCGTCATAAATGCAGATAATCAAAATATAATGGAAATAAGTATTCGCATAGTCATTTTAAATAAAGTGGTTCTGTTTTGTGTTGGACATTTCATACAAAAGCATGCTATTCAATACAAAAAATGTATATTTACCGTATCTGATGTATATAAACACGAATAAATGAGAATAAAGCCCGAATAAATTTTACTCAGTCGCCGCGGCTCTATTCTGGGAGCGCGAAGTGAATTTCGACCTAAGTTCCAGGAAAAATACTCCCCTAACCGCCCATAGCCGGCTCTATTACGGGAGCGGACTTTATAAAGCGGGAGCAAGCCACATAGATTCTCTCAACCTGCTCTGTGATCTGGACGTACGCCGGGAACACCTGTGAATACAAGAAGACCTAAATTATAGAAGACCCAAGAGCAGGGTGAATCATATACAGATTTCCCACGACTAAAGAAGAAAGCAAGCCTATAGTGTCTGCCTTCGTTGGTCGGTGGTGAGGAAGAGCGATCTTGAAGAATCGTATATAGCGTTGTCACGTCTAACGGGGAAGTTGCGTTTAAATCTTGTAAAATAAAAACGTTGCTTGCCCGTTGAATTTGGTTAAATATTAGATTTATTCGTTCTCTTACGATTAGAATTAAAAGATTACAACATTTAAATAACATGAGGCCCTTTCTCACGGAATAAAACTGTAGTATCGTAATAAGAACACTGGAAATGGTTTGGAGACAGTTTATTGGGTACAATATTATCGCCAGGCTGGCCTCAAGCGGACTGGTGTACATTCATCATATCGCGGGAGTCCACCGACTCATTCCCACCATATATGCCCGATGGCCGAGCACTCCAATACATTACAATCTCCTCCTCTTTTAATTTGCTGCTTACAAACTAGTAAACCTATACCGTAATTCTATACTAGTAATCCTAACTACAATTAACGCTGGATTATAATACTAGTCTCGATATATTCCACCTTCTACTCTCGATTTTCTTTATTTAATAATCGGGCTGAATGTCGTAACGGCCCCCTTTCGGGCTTTGACTCTCCATTTTCGTTCTCTTTTGATATTCTTCTCTCTATTTCCGTTCTTCGACTCAGCTGATTCGCATGTCTTTTCCATGTAAGATCCGGTGCTAACTGCACTTCGAACGTCATAGGTGTCAGAATCTTTGATACCGTTGCCCTTGCCCGCTTAGCCTCTCCCCTCCTGTGGTCTTCAGCCCACACCGCGTCCCCAACCGCAAAGTTTTCTTTTCTCGACGATATTTTGGCTTCAATCTGCTCGATTTGTCTACGCTCGATATCGTCATTAACGAGGGTTAAAGCAGGTCAAAACGCGTTCGCAATTCTCTCTTATACAACAGTTAAGCTGGCGTTTTTCCGGTTGTGCTGTGCGGTGTACTCCGATAATCAAACAGAAAAATATCGATAGCTTGATACAGCGACTTGCCCTCTTTCATTATTTTCGTTACTCTTCGCCTTCCGTCTCTGTCTCGAGGTAGCGCAACGCCTGCTGTCCCCCACCTCTTTTTTCAAAGCACGCCGCTGCTAGATGACCCTTGCGATGGCAATTGGAGCACGACTTCTGCTGGTGAATGCATTTTCTTGCGTAATGGCCCGGCTTTCCACAGCAATAACATTTGATTTCTTCGCAATTCGTATGTGTATTTGGCTTCTCTTTCCCCTTGTCCATGCCGTCGTGCTTATACTCTCTCCCCTCTGGCCCCGTGCGCGCTCTCGTCCGGAGTTTCCTCTCCCTCGGCTGAATCCTCGGCCTCTCGCTGGTGATCAAACATAATTGATGTCTCTGGTTCCCGCCGTGGACCTCGCTATACTTTCCACTTTTATGGCATTTTTCGCTGCTTCCTCGTGTGCCACAGCTATTTTGTACGCGCCCTCAAATGTAAAGGCGCTTTCTTTAAATAGAGTAATTTTCGTTTCATGGTCTCGCAAGCCGCATACCAGCTGGTCTCGTAACGCTGTCTATACCTCCACAAAATTACAATGAAGTGACATTTTCTTTAATCCCGCCGAAAATTCAGCCACCGTTTCCGTTGACGACTGTACTGTTTGGTGAAATTTACACCGTTCCATGGCCTCGGATGGCTTGGGCGCTGAGTGTTGTTGTATTATTTCACACAGCTGGTCCGGTCTTCTTATTTTCTGGCGTTTCTTGAGTCTCAAAATATATTTCCAGCCTTTCCGAGAACGATTCCCGATCGTCTTCGTGCAGCTTGAACGACAGCCGCTTAGCTACTTCCATCGTACTAAACTCTTGTTTACCGTTTTTTTCGCCCTACGTCTTGCGCTAGCCGCTCACTGATACACGAACTCACCAAATCGAATTCTTCCCACTTTATACGTTGCTCCACCGGAATTCTATCCCGAATACTTTTCACTAACTGTTTTCTGAGCTTGTCTATCGACTCTTTCTCGTTTACAACTTGTCCTCTTTCTTTAAGTTTTTCGATTACCCCGTTTTTGGTAATTCCGTTTCCGGCATTTATTGCTCGCGTACCCTCTTTTAACTCACGCACTGCTACCACCGTTTACTATTTTCAGAGTCTTTTTTTTGCTACTAATGCTCCAGTACGCCCGTTTCGCCTCACGCGCCGTTCCTCACAGATCCTCGTCGCCAAGTTGTAGTATCGTAATAAGAACTCTGGAAATGGTTTGGAGACAGTTTATTGGGTACAATATTATCGCCAGGCTGGCCTCAAGCGGACTGGTGTACATTCATCATATCGCGGGAGTCCACCGACTCATCCCCACCATGTATGCCGGATGGTCGAGCGCTCCAACACATTAGAAAAACATTAACTAATGAAGAAGAATAACGACTTTTGGGAAATAATGACTACATAACGAGAATAGTCTAGTAATTCATTCATTATGCAGTAAACTTTTATAATTACGATCCGAAAGAAAACCCACATATAGCATTGTAATGATTCGAATATTGAAACAAGATCAAGATACATTGTAACCGAAATTATGCGTAATAAGCCAGTCCACCTGCACTGGATCATCGACGATATAGATCAATCGACCAAGAAGAGGACATAGATGAACACCTTTGCACATGGCATCATGGATGGAACCAATCAGCCGCGATTACCGAAAGTTTTCTCTCTTAGCCAGAAGCATAGGGAAAGATACGTTTGTCCCACTTACGTTAGAGGGAAATTGATTCCCACTTTTGTACATGGCATGATCCCTTTCCGCCAACCCGGATCGCCAAGAACCTTGTCTTCTTGTCAAATACATGGGAAAGATGCGTTTTCCCCCACTTCAGGGAAGTCTCTCCCAGTAAATTAATTTGATCTAGCTCTCGGTTATTAAAACAGTTTCGACATCAAAATTGCAAGGACAATGGAGTAAGAGTGCAACGTTTTGATTTTTCAAACAATTTGTTAAAAATAAAAGAGCAAGAACAACGGAATAAATCTGCGACTTATCACAATCATTCCATCGATCCGACCATTCTTCGAATATCCAAGAGGATTCACAAAGGCTTTATTTCTTCCGATAAATATTAATAAATACCGAATTTGGCAATCATTTTCTTCCCTGATTTTCCAACACACACGGTGAGCGAAAATTAATAATCATTTCCGAATCTAGAGCTAAAATTCACGAATTAGAAACAGAAGTAACTACCCCTATCTTTTTTAATTAACACTTCTTTGATTCGAATTAAACGAAAATTTCCGTGCACATTCCCAAGTAATTTTTCGAAAGGCTAGACTTAAAACTGGGTTGTGATATATGAGTCGACGGCTAGGAGTAGTAAAAGGAAAGTTTCTTTCCCTTGACCAGCGTGTCGTAGGTCCACTCATATGTCCTGTTGATTTCATTGCATTTGATGCATTTGACTAGTAGCTCGCTTGATTTTTTGCACGACGAGGTATTGTGTTCGCCTCCGAATTTGACGTACTGGAATTATTTACGACAGTAGCTCTTTGTATGACCGTAACGCTGACATCTTGTGCATTGAGCTATCGTCGACTTTTTTCTCGGCGGTTTAATTTCGATTTTGGCATTGAGGAGTACGTCGATGTCATATAACGCTTTGTTGTTAGATCTAGTCTCCAGATCGACAAAGAAAGAGGTATCGGCTCTTTTGTCTTCCCGTGTCTCACATTTATGATGCTACGTACTTGAGTCCCAGTTTTTTTATGGCACTTTTTATTTCATCGATGGGAGTTGACTGGTGTAGCGATCTCATGACCACCCGGTATGCACAATTTCCCTTCAGCTGATATGTATGATATGCGGCATTCTCTTCATTAAGGATGTCTATCCTTCGGTACGGCTATTATTTTGATGTGTCCATATATCTGTTATTACCTCGGACTCTGTTGTTTTCCTCTTCGTCAGTATCTGAAGCGTTAAAGTATCTGGGGCGTTTCTTGTTTTGGACGATTTGCCATACTGGCGATTCGTTACCTTGGCTTGATGCATTTGTGTTTTTCGACAAAACGATTCGTATCATTCTTATTTTTAACTATTGGGGTAGTAGTCGGATGAGAATACTCTGACGTTAGAGAAGTCCCTGCCGTTGAGCTATTGGTTACTTTCGATACTTTTCGCACCGAGTTCGATGGCATGTTGACTGAGTAGCCGCTGTTCATATCTTTTCACAATTTAAGTTTTTCACATTGCTGGCGTACGTAGTTATACTTGGCTAAATAGTAAAACATTTTATTTGGAAATCTTTCGGCGATAAGCGCTAACGCACACTTTAGCTAGGTAAACTCAGTAATTTGCTTATACAATATCTCGATCGTAAACACGTCTTCACTCGACGACGGTTCGAGCTGAACTAACTGTTCATGTGGCTCTGCTAGCTTTTTCTAAAGCTGGCACAGCCACTGATTTCTCAAAAAAGATAAGAGCATAAAAATCGCGAATGGAGCAATAAATTAACACAAAAAGAACACGAAATTCTAATCTAGGTTAGAAGTGATTATGCTCACTTATTGTTCAGGAATTTAATGAGTGTCACCGGGAAAATCGTAGAGACTCGAACTTTCATTTCGGACGTAGCATATCATGTATTATGGTAAAAATAGTAGTTTAAAATTTTTTTGAATTATTCAATAACAGACAAAAATCAATTCTTCGTAGAATTATTCAGGGATCTACATAATATTACCAGAAAAATCGTAGAGACCAGAACCCACTTTTAAGCAGTAGCATATCATCAATTAAGGCCAGATTTCCTATTCAAGTGGGTATGAAAAATGGGAAAAGAAAATTTTCAGTTATAATACCCCGAGTGCTTGGAAATTATCGGGTATTTCCCGATAGCTTCGTTGACTAGTGCCAAACTCCACACGCATGTCACTAGGTAGGGAAGCTTGAGAGAAATACGCGATTAATTTCCAAGCACGAGGGGTATTCGGCGGATTATTTTTTTCACTCGATTTTTAATCAATAGGAGCTCCGTATTTAACATCTTCGTGGGAAAAATCGCATGGCTTTATCAAAAATTATATTTGACATAGTCGATTTTCTTTCGCTCATCTCGATGAATTTGACGTGTCTGACGCGTACGTGGGTTACAAGCAACTGAAAATTTTTCGCTTGTTACCTAGCAACAGCCGGGAAATTTTCGAAAAATTATCGATATAATTTCGTCTTGCCTGTACCACGTGATGTCAAATGCCAAGCTCCTATTGGTTGAAAATCGAGTGAAAAAGATGATCATCAAAATAATTATTTTATAACCAGAACTCTTCATAAAACTGTAAAACTCTTCTTAATACATAAGTTTCAACAACAAAGATTTAAAACCAATAATTTGCAGTGCGAAGTTAACACATAATTTTTTCAATTTTCTTTTTTTTGCATTAAACCATGAGATCTATTGTTTAAATAGATCAGAAACTGTATAACTATGCTGGATGCTGACAGAACTCCACATTATTTTTGATATTCTAGGATTTGATCTGCTAATTTCACGCACACGTAACAAAGAGGGATTTCCGTGATGAGAAGGGCTTCGTCGGGACGATATTTGTCCCTCTGAATGCCGGAAAAAAGTGCCTTTTTTCATTGCACAAGCCAAAAAGTTGTCCTATGAAATTTCCTGTAAAGAGCGGGGCTCGTCGTGCTCTTCGCCGTTCATGCGTAAAGCCCTATATCGTTGTATAATCGTCATCGCTGAGACATAAAATTGAAACATTAAGAAATGCCCGCATGAAGGAGAGAAATGCAGACACTGCAAAATAAGAGCTCGGAGGCTTGAGATGTCGGCATCCGACACTTTCCACTCCCGCAAATTCATCACGAGCTCGCCTTCCAAATTCCTTCGTAAAGGCCACGCCAAAGATAACAAAATTCTTCGTGATGCACTTTCAGTCTTGAATATACATTTTCAAGAGTCCAAAATAATTTTCTCAAATTCCTATTACGCCGATAAGCCGATTTATAAACAGTAGAGGAATTAGTCAATTAATCGAAATCCTAAAAAATTTTCGCGACAATCTTAGGGATAAGATTACCATTTATTCTGTTCAACCAGCGATACTTGGAGAATGGCAAATCATTTAATAAACAAGCAATTCGTTAATCATCATTTTTAGGCACTCACTCAATTATGACAGAAAGTGCCTATTAAGATTGCCATTTTGTCCACGTCGGGTGTCCGTCCACTCCGTCCAGGTCCAGATCTCAGACACCTGTGCGCGGAATTGAATCTTCTTTATAGGGTAGTTATCTCTATGCTCACGAAGTTTAAATCCAAACAGATACTGTGAAATAAAATTTTTCGAAAAAAAACTATTTAAATGAAAAATTAACAAATTTGAAAATTTTTGATAAAAATAGTTGAAACTTGGAATTTTATTAACGCATCTTTTTCTCACTTAGAGAATTTCTATATATGATTGTAAACAAATGTCCTGCCAAGTATCCATCCAATTAGACACTGCTAAGTGAATAATTTTGCACAAAAGCAACATTTTTCACCAAAAAACACTATTCTCTTCACTAACAGAATTTCTATATATGATTGTAAACAAGCGCACACCACTTTCACGTAAAGTATAGACTAGAGGGGTGACACTGGCCGCTAAAATCGAAACGCAACCTGTCCGTCTTTTTTATGCCAAATTTCGTTACTCGTGGTGCTAGTAAATATCGTTACATATATGTAACATTAAATATCGTTGATATTTATCTCCTAGTCGTCATTATTAGCCTCATTATCACGGTTCGAGCGTCTCAAGATGGTTTAAAGTGCTTTACTGAATTCCAAGAACATTTCTTTTCAACCCGTTTCATTGAGGGTTGACGAGGGTTTCGAAGGTTAAAAAAGGCATACACTAAAACTTCAAGAAGAGAAACACGCCGGGGGGTTTGTTTCTTTTCGTGGAGGGCTCTGAACTCACCACGCTTTGAATCGGGCCAATGTAAATACAACACATATAATGCGCCATACATATATACGCGCACCCTCCTGAGTTTGTTTCGGAGCGCAGTGCGTCGAGACAAGGCCGCGAGATTTGTTTCTCTCCTTGGTGGTTCTCTTCTTGAAGGATCCGTGTATTTCGTCTATTGTTTTTTCATATAATAAATCAATGATTTTAAGTATATTAAAGAGCACCGTTTAAATAATAATTAATAAAATTTTCGTCTAACGATTCGAAAAATTCCACCGTGGGACCTGATTTCCAAAGACCTCTATAAAAAAAAGTGTCCGAGTGGTGGTCAGGAAAGCTCATGATAGCTTTATTCGAAATTAAAAAACCAAATTCTATCTGTTAGTAGATAAGTATAGTACGTGATTGAACCACGGATTTGAAAAAAAATTGAAATTCGTATTTTTTGCAGATTTGCATGCAAAACGGTACAATGTTTGGTACAATTGCACTACGTATATTGCCTTATAAAATTAGGCATCCCTGCCATTCTATTTTGACGAAGTGTGAAAAATTTCAATAAGAACCGTGCATTAGTTCTTGAAAAATCGTGTCCATCGTCTTCAAAAATAATATTATTAAACTTTTCTCCGATTTACTTGGAACTTTGAGATAATATTCTATACATATTGTAATGTATTGTAGGAATATATTGTAAGCAATATATTGTACTATAAGATAGAGAAATTTAAAAAAATCGATTTAAAAAAAATTCCAAATCTATGTAACCCCTTAAAGTATTGATCGAATATCATTTAAAGGCAGAGGGGTATCACTGAACCTGAAGACTGCAATCTTGACTTACACGGAGCCAGAGACGTTTAGGATTTTTTTCCTCGTTTTTCTCACTCATTTCCTCTCAGACATCGAAGAATGACATGACGAGTTTTATAAATAGAACCTAAAACTCCATCACTGTTTTATCTCACAACGCCTGTGACAGATTGCATTCCTCTCTGCACACATCCGCGCATGCGCACACACACACATGCACGCACGCACACACGCACAGATAATTATGTATGCTGCTTGTACAGCAAGGCAGTAAATGAGGCAAATATAGTGGAGAAAAAAACGAGAAGTCCATGACATTTTTGAAATTGGCCAAATACTGGACACTGCAGCAGAGGAGCTGAGAGAAGCCGACGGCCCCAGACTTATATAAAAAAACAGTCACGACGAACGATGAAATAGTCTGAAAGGCGCATGCAAGAAAAGAGAAAAGAGATCGGCGACCCAAGTACAACATTACACAGCGAATGTTGACAAACAAAACAGCTTAACTTGCATTCTCTTACACCTTGAATTCTACTAGTCGAGCCCTTTTTTCGGACAGCAGGTAATGCCGATTGAGTTGGCACTTTCTTTGCTTCTTTGCTTCTTCAATTGTACTTTTTACATCCCCCAGTTATGGACAAAATATTGAGAGATCGCAAAGCGTTCGAAAATCAACATTTTTCGTTCAGATTGATTTTTGTTTAATCTTTTATTTGTTCTTCGTACACTATTATCTTTTCTACGTGCTAAATTCATAAAAGCAAGCGAAAATGAAAAAATTAAATACCTATATTCAATTATGGGTAAAGCGAGAAAGCAAAATGCAGAGGTAGAGCGAATTTTCATCCACCCCAATCAAATTTGGCTAATGCGGTTTTATCGCATGCATTATCATATCCGGTTTAGTAGAACTTTCCCAACACTCTTGAAATATTTAGATTTTGTTTATACATACATTTATTGGGCGATATTTATTAAAAATATTTATTTTATTGCAGAAAAGTGTTATAGAACCTTTAGCTAGATTATTGTGGAAGATTTTTTTTTTTCATCAGAAAAAATATATTTTGGCGGTGATAGTCAAATTAAAAAAAAAATGATATAGCGCTCCACCCTAATCTGTAAAGATTGAAAGTGCAGGTCAGACGTTTCGCTCCACTACTCCACAGAAGATCGCGTTTGCCAGATGTCTCGTGTCTCTTCTGCAAGTGTTCTTTTTCATATTTATCTTCCCAGATCGCCAAGTATTCTATTTTTCTAATTTTTCGCTTTTTTCAGCGCCGCAGTTTCTGCTTCCGTCTCTTCGTCACGTTCTTTCTTTAAGGCCTTACGTACGTCCAGAATTTTCAAAAAGTCGATTTTTTTCATTCATAATTGTTCTCTATATAATCTTAGGCTCATTTTAGTAATAGCGGATTAAAAAAATTCCACGTGGTTCCAAAGTTACAATATAAAATGTGACCACGCGACAGGAGCCTTATACTAGCGGACTCGCGTGTTGGAGAAATAAAATATTAATGAAATATAATTATAGAAAAGGAAGGAATACAGTACAAATTTGGTGTGGGAGATTGAACGTGAGTTTACAAAAAATTAAAGATATCTACGAATTCCTCGCTCTAATTGTCGGTAATTCGAAAAAAACGTGCGTAAAAGTCTTTGAGCACGTTTTTCTCGAAACTCCTTTTTGTGACACGGTCAGCACGATAACTCATAGAGTTTTTAATATTTTTTTATACACATTTGTGAAAATACTCCGAATCGTTTTCTCTACAGTCTATTTTTGATATTATTGATATTTTTATTTAAACATTTTTTATAAATGATTGAGTAGTAAGATTTTTGGCGCAAAACACATGAGTTTTTTTGTCACAAATTACTTAATTTTCCAAAATTCAAAAATTTGGCGCAATAGACTTTAACAAAAAAGTTTATATTACAACAACCTTCTTGAGTTTTTCAGATCGATCAATGTCTACTGCAGATACGATGCCGACCGTGAAGACACCTTGTAGAAATTCGATAGAGCAATCACTATAGTTCTAGGCCCTGACTCACCCTGCCTGATCCGATTTTCCTGGCAGGGCCCTGACATGGAACCGAATAACTTGACCCTTAACCATTATATTGAATCATCGCTTTTCAATCAGTGCCCTGCATGATCAGAAAAATTGAATATCCACCATCTAAATTATGTTTAAAATATAACGTGCAATACCCTTCATTTGTGTATACAATATTGACCGCGCAGCTCCATACTTATACGTCTACTAAATACACAGAAAATTGCGTGAGCTATCTGTATATGGGGCATTCCATCCCAAATCGGACAGTTTGAAAAACTTTTTGTTTTGTATTTCCTCAATTTTTATATATTTTTAAGTACCCTTCAAAAAACCCTTCCTGTTAAATTTTGAGATTTTTTTGATTACCCGTTCCAAAGATATTAAATTAATAAAAAAAACCGCTCTTCTTTTGAAATTTTGGTTATAACTTCTTTAATAATGGTCCAAATTAAAAGTTGTTTTTTCAATTTTTGTTTTTTTATGGCCTTTTCAGAAAAAAATACAACAAAAATATTCGACGGGTTTTTGAATGAGTTTTCTGAGTTTTAAACTTTAAATCGCGTTTTTAAAAGTAATTGTCATTTTTGATTATTTTTTTCAATTTTTTGTTTCAAACATCTATCTATTCAACAATTTTTAAGACTAGTCCGATCGTGGGTGGGATCTCAATAACTACTATTTTTTTCGATTTTTGAAAATAAATTTTTTTTTTTAAATATATTATTATAAATACCAATTTTTGTTACCGTATAGTATTTTTAAAATCATTTTGAATTAATTTGGACACTTTTTCATTGTTAACAGATTTTTAAAATTAATAATTAATCGATGAGCAAATAACAACAGTTAAAGAATCGTATAAGTGGGCGTTGAACCTAAATAGTCTACCGAATAGTGCTGTCAAATTTTCACATGAGAAACATTGTTCAGATGCAAACGAAAGATTTTATTTACGATAAAATACTGCGAAGTCAATCACAGGGGGACACAAAAATTTCATTTAATTATTCCAATGAGCAACGGAAACGTATTGGCCAAGGAATATTCTAATTCAGGAAATAATCGCATGTGTAAGGTTTTCAAAAAAATACGTGAATAAATAAAAACTGATGTTATTATTGTTCATAAACAGACTTAACGATTAATTATTAATTTTGAGAACCTGTTAACAATAAAAAAGTGTCAAAATAAATTCTAAATATTGAAAAAAATACTATACAGTAACAAAAATTGGTATTCATAATGATTTATTAAAAAAAAAAAAATTAATTTTCAAAAACCGAAAAAAAATAGTTGTTAATGAGATCCCACGATCGGACTAGTCTCACAAATTGTTGAATAGATAGATGTTTGAAACAAAATATTTAAAAAAATCAAAAATGACAATCACTTTTGAAAACGCCATTTAAAGTTTAAAACTTAAAAAACTCATTCAAAAACACGTCGAATATTTTCGTTGTGTTTTTTTTTTTGAAAAGGCCATGAAAAAACAAACATTTTGAAAAAAAAACTTTTTATTTGGACCATTATTAAAGAAGTTATGACCAAAATACCAAAAAAGAGCGGTTTTTTTGTTAATTTTATATCTTTTGAACAGGTAACCAAAAAAATCTAAAAATTTAACAGGAAGGGTCTTTTGATGGGTACTCAAAAGTATAAAAAAATTGAGGAAATAAAAAAAAAAGTTTTTCAAACTGTCCGATTTGAGATGGAATGCCCCATATACACTGCACATGGGGTATTCCACGGGTACCGGGATATGTTTTGGCCACAGGTCTTCAATTTTTTCGTCCATCAGTGTATCGTCTTCTTATATCATATAAAAACATTTTCATATAGTTATGGACCCCAATTGAGTCTGGGTTCTCGTTGAGTTCTAATCGAAAAGTAAAAAAATAAAAAATTTAACGTACCTTTAATTGTGGGTCTTACGTGTCAATACAGCAAACTTTAAATCTAACCAGTGCTTTTTAACTGGAAAAAAGTTCTCTTTTCAATAAAGCAAATGGAATATCAATCCGATATGTAAAAAAAATTGTCAGCCAAGAAACGGCGAAAAAAACCGTTTTTATTTTTTTTCGGCCCTTAAGGTCTACTGAATTTTCTCAAAATTATACTGAACATAGTTCAACACGTGAGAAATGTTCAGTATAATGTTCAGCTTGCCTTTTTTTCGTTCACTGGCAATAAAATTAAGAAGTTTTGTCTTGAACATATTATACTGGGTGCCCCACGAATAAAGGTAATCCTCGTGAGGGTAGATTTGTAACGTAATATCGAGTAGAAAAGTCCTTTGCCATTTTTCGATATTTTGAACCCCTGCATTGTTATTAATTGATTGAATTAATAACAATTTAGGGGTTCAAAATATTAAAAAAAAACGGCAGAGGACTTTTATACTCAATATTACGTTAATAATTAATTAAACTAATACAATTCAGAGGTTTAAAATATTTAAAAAATGACAAAGGGCTTTTCTATTCCATATTACGTTAATAATTAATTAAATAAAAACCAATTTTGGGGTTCAAAATATAAAAAAATGGCAAAGGACTTTTTTACTCGATATTACGTCACGAATCTACCCTCACGAAGATTACCTCCATTCATGGGGCACCCTGTATAATATCTATATGTATTGTAACGGGACGACCCGGGGCCTGCCACGATCTCGGCACATTCTCGGTTTCATTTTGTTTATAATAAGCTTTCCAAAAAAAAATTGTTAACCCTAGAACGGTAACCTTATTTTTTTTTTACTCATTATGGTAACCTGGGGTGATAAACCACCCCAATTTTGAAAAATTCGTATCTCCGGTAAAATTGCACGAAAAAGGTTCAACGTGGGCTCATTCTTTTTGTTTTTTAATGCAGAATCACGTAGGCCTACGGCGATTCCGCTTGAAGTAGGAAAAGTTAGTAAAAAATGAGGTAAGAGGGTGAAAAACTAAAAATCATTCGTAAAAATGACTTTTTTGATTGAAATTGTAATATCTCCGTTGATTTTTAACGAAATTGAATAAATCCAACGGGATTATAAAGTATACAGTTTTGAGACAGGATGGTTAGTCTTACTCGATTTTCGAAAAAGTTTATTCCGGGAATCGAAATCTGGGAATTTAAAAGAAGTCGAAAGATTGATTTTTCGCGCCAGAATTGGTATAACAACGTCAAATTATGTGAAAACCAAATGAAATTAACTCCATTTTTAAGAGGCAAGGTAATTCTAAATTTCTAAATAATATGTGTATTTTTTTAAATACATTTAGTTTGCTGTATGCAAATGAAAGATCGCGTTTGAAGGTATTTAAAAAAAAGTTTGAACAAGGGCCCACTCAATTGAGGTTTCTCTTTCTATTTTGAAAAATTTTTTTTGTCGAAAAAGCTTGTTACAAACAGAAGGAAACCCCTGCCAACTTTGGTTCACCGCTTGACATTTTTCATATAAAAAACGGGATTTTCGTGATTTTTTAAGGATTTTTTTCAAATTCAAGTAACAAAAAAAAATTTTAATAGAAGGAGAAACCTGAATTGCGTGGGCCCTTATCCAAACATTTTTTTAAACACCTTCGATTCATATAAAAATACTTGTATAACGGCTCACTCAATTCACATTCCTCTTTCTATTAAAAAAAAAAAAATCGAATAAACAGAACGAAACCCCTGCCCACTTTGGCTCAACGCTCGAAATGTTTCAAATGAAAAAAATAATTTTTGCGATTTATTTCAAAATTTTAAGTTTGAACTAAAAATAATTTATTTAAGAAATTTGGAAAAAATCCTGAGTGCTTTTCAGAGGTACTACAAAACCGTGGACAAAGTCGGAGAGGTGAAAGGTCAGACCCAGGTCGAATCGATGTGAAATGCCCCATATACATATACAGATTTTGAAACTTTCCTGGACACACGCCGAATCTTTCGCGACGAAGATCCTCTCTCTCTTATTCTATAAGGGGAGTTATTTGCGGCATGCTTTGGCTATATGAACTTCCGTTTCGTATTCAACGTGCAATATATTCGTGCATACATGTATATTTTTGGTCGTCCGTACGAAATCGTTTTTCTCTCGCGTTGAGCGCTTGAATGCTCGCCTCGTGTGCTCCCGTGGGACACCTGTCCTCCAGAGCCCAGGGCATTCGCTTTCGCGAACTTTTAATAAATTGCCACTCTTCGTTCCACGACGTGCTTTTGCTTGCGACTCTCGCTTCTCCTTTCTCTTCCCTCTATCTTGCTCTGTATCTTACTCTTCACTAGCGTACTTCTTAGTCGAGAAAATCGCGACGTATCCACAGTCCAAGTTAACGTTGATGAATTGTCGCGATTTGCGAAACTCCCGTTGTAAGACGTTCTCGTCGAAGGTTCCAAACGGTCACGAGTTGCGTTGACGAATCGTCGAGAATCCGTATCGGACTGCATCCTATATCTTTAAACACGCATACACGCGTTGTTGATATACATATGCGTGAAACAGCGAAATTGGTGAATTCGTCGACGTCGACGCAAAGTAGTAAGAGTCTTCCGTTGACGTCGACGCCAATTAGTAAAACTTGCGTGCATCTTGTATACCATATACACTCCCGTTCAAAAGTTTCGATACACCAGTTGATATTTCTTGCTGCACTGGAAGTTGCATAACTCCGTAAAAAAAAAGATAATCAAGTTTTAAGAAAAGGGTTTCGATGGAAAGGAATTCAGCTTAGCTTTGCTTTTTTAAATATTTTTTATGATTTTTTTTCGACCATCGCGAATTGGGCGCACAACTTGAGAACATTTTTTGTGTCTTTTTTATCTACGCTTTATTCGTAAGGGTTAGCAGATCCTCCATTTTCGTTTTTTAAAAATTTTCGTACGATTTTTTCTCGCAAAGTTATTCTACTTTCGGCTAAAAAAGACAAATTTTGATAAATGCAACGTAACTCAAAAACTATACAGTTTAAGAGAAAATGTCAAGTATGAAAAAAGTAACGTACGTATACACGGAATCGCCTGAAATTATTTCAGAATTTTCCTGTGAATTTTTTTTTTTTACTACTTTTGCTCGAAACTCTGATGATGACGTCCCAAAAAAAATTGTATCTGATTGAAATTTCTGTCCTTCGTGATACAATAAAAATCTGAAAAAATTCAGCAACATTTGGCATGATATAAACAACAATTAGCAATAATAATTTGCCCAAAAGTTATTAATAAATTGGTTAAACATTTGTTAATGATTATTATTTTTATGACTTTCGGGCAATATTATTATTGATAATTATTGTTTATAGCACGCCAAATGTTGCTGAATTTTTTCAGATTTTTATTGCATCACGAAATACGGAAATTTCGATTAGATACAATTTTTCGCTGGGACGTCATCATCATAGTTTCGACCGAAAATAGTTTGAAAAAAAAAATTCATAGCAAAACTCTGAAATAATTTCAGGTGATTCTCTGTATACATACAGTACTGTTTTCATGCTTGACATATTCTCTTAAACGCTATAGTTTTTGAGTTACGTTGCATCTTTTAAAATTTATCTTTCTTAGACAAAAGTAAAATAACTGTTAGATAAAATCGTACGAAAATTTTCAAAAAATGAAAATGGAGCGTCTGCTCACCCTTACAAATGTACCGTATATTAAAAAAAGTACTCGAACTGTGCGCCCAATTCGCGATGCTTGAAAAAGGCCAAAAAACGGTCACGTACACAAGTACGAGCCAGGTCCAAAAAAAATCATGAAAAATATTTTTAAGAAAAGCAAAACAAAGCTGAATTCCTGCCCCTCAAAGAGCTTTTCAAAAAATTTGATCATCTTTTTTTTGACAGAGTTAGGCAACTTTTAATGCGGTAAGAAATATCAACTGATATGTCCAAACTTTTAAGCGTAGGTGTACATGGTACGAGATGCGCGCAAGTTTTGCTAATTGGCGAGGCGTTGGTTGCGACAGTTTTTTTCATTTTTGTCCTTTTTCAAAACGTCCTCCTATCTGATGAGCAAAAACAGACGCGGAGCCAACCCGTACTACCGCTTGGCGCGCTTGATCAGTTATAATGTTACAACTATTAGAACATATTTACTTTACGAAACTAATAGATTAACTGGTTCTTCTATTTTTTTAAACATTCTGAAGGCTCTTAGACACGTTGCGGAGAGAATCTGATGATTAGTAGATGGTCGGAATTTTATTGTTTGAAAATGACCCTCGCTGTATGAAAAAACACTCCTCTCATACATATGAAAAAAAATCGTAGATTAATTTCCATATTCAAAGCGTCGTGCTGAGGAAGTAATTTTTATTTCTCAACGATTGAATATTTACCGTGTAATTGCTCGATTTTTGTATTATAAACTTATCACACTCAGATATCTATAGTATAAGTATATATACTTTTTTATTATTACAATATAATGGCCAGCTCGTGAATGAAGGGATTTATTCACATTCGGACCAAATTTTTTTGGAAATTTTGATCAATCGGTCCGGAAAAACCGTTCAATGGATCGATCTGCAAATGTATAGGATTATTGGGGATACATTAAGCTGTAAAAGTTCCTTAAAACATTAGCCTTCCCATCAATATTAGCAAAGCTGCAGTCGATTTACCAAATCAAAGGGAAAAAGACATTTTTTTGTACTTTTTCCAACTGAATATCGAGGGTAGGAAACAAAAATTTCCCAAAACTCTTGAAAGAATCTTATATGAAATTTATTCCAGTTTCCGAAACTGCCTTACTGATTTCCTTACAACCATTGATTGCTGAGATATCAGTGGTTAAAGACAAAACGATCCTCTTTCATTAAAAGTCGGATGTCTCCGCGAGAAATCAACGTAGAAAAAAAAGGATATTGAAGCTGAATAAACAGGCTATCTGATCCCTGTATTGGTTTAGCTTGAAAAAAAAATTCTAAGGCCGTGAACCAAAAATAAAAAAGTGAAAAATTTGCAAAAATTTTCTGTCGCGCTATCTCTTAAAATTTTGTAAGCTCCTAACAATTTTTAAACAAAATATCTGAAAACTAGAATCTTGGAGCTGCAAAATCCTCTTTCTATAACCTTGACACGACCATTTTTCACTGAAATACAGCCTACCGAAAATGACCGCAAAATTTGGAAATTTTTCTTGCTCCCTTAATTTTTGCGAGTAGTGTATTTTTACATTGAACAGTTCCATGCCTCCAGTTTTGAGCCTTTCAAAATAGTATTCATTCATTGATTACTTTCTTTTCATTCAAGTTCTCAAGGGTCTGTGAAGGTGGATTAACTTACATACAATGTCAGTTAATCCGCCAGTAAATCCACCTGTACTGACCCTTTACAGACCCTTGAGAACTTAAATGGAAAATGATTGTTTAAACAAAAAAAATATTCAATGGATGAATACTATTTTTAAAGGATCACAACCGGACGCATGGCAATGTTCAATATAAAAATAGTATTTATCAAAACGAAATATTTGATTCTTCACGAAAAAGTTTCTAAGGATTCCGATTGACGGGCACATTGAGTTCGGTTAAATTTAATAATCTTAATGTATTTCATGTACATAACGGATATTATTCAACATTGAACTGTAGCCCGGTTGAGGAAATTGGGTATTTATTCTAGATAACAATATATTGAAAATGTGAAAAACCATGTTTTCCGCAATCTTCAATATTTCGAAGGATCGTGCGGTTAAAAAATTTCTACGACGCGATTCGAAAAAAACAAAGAAGTTGTCAAACGCTGCCATACAGAGGTTCGTCCGTTATATAGAAAAATTATTATCTTCCTCCAACTTTTGGAATTGGATTTCTTACATGTTAATCAAATGGCGAATACAAAAACTCAATGCGTCACCACTTAAAAAAATAGCACGGCGATTTCCTTTCCCAAGGTTCAATATCATGTTATAGACTATATGAAGTCGGAGTTCGAAAAAAATAATTGTTTTTTTGAGGCAGTCTAATATAAACACAACAAAAGTGTTTTATCAAATTCAGGATCGATGAAGAACCTTTTCTTTAAATTCAATTGCTTCCTTAAAATCAATTTTTTCTAACCATCACTTTCTATTTTTTGCTTACAGGTTCATCCCTCTGTTGAACATTCTGAAGAGTGAAATAAGCAATCGACAAAAATGGCAAACATCTTATGGTAAGCACTCGCTTAGTGATTTTTTTCGAAAACCTCGATTAACTTTTTTCAGTAAAGATTAAAAGTAAAAAATATTGTATGACAAATATACACGGAGAGAATGTTATACGAAAAATTGCTATGTATGCTTAGTAGTCGGGTACCATCTTGTCATTAGTAGTAAAATTACTATGGTATGTACATGGTATGTACATAGTAATTTTACTACTAATGACAATATGGTACCCGACTACTGAGCAAACATAGCAATTTCCCGTATAAAATTCTCTCCGTGTACAATACATATTATATGGCTGAATGTAATTTGAAATGATTTTTGAGAGATTTTTGCGAGCTGCACCTTAATTAACCTAGTACCTTAATTTTTATTAAGGAACTACTCTACCTTAGAAAGCTAAAAAAGCAAATTTTTAAGATTTTTTTCTCAGCTTCTTTATCACATATGGCTATAAAACTGTTTTTACAACATTGTTTCTCCTTCTAGAATACAAAAGAAAATTATTTTTTATTTTGATCCTTTGAATAATTCATAGCAGGTGCCAAAGTCGAAAATGTCTTGTCCCATTGCCGAATGTTAATCCCAGGATTGGTAAGTCTGACACAAAAAGATCAAAAAGCATTTTAAAGAGGAAGGTTTCTTACACGAAAATTTACCTCCGTTAATGAAAAGTCGGTTTAAAAAAAAAGGGCGGATGTTTGAAACATTCAGTTTTTCACAATTTATTTCAAACAACCGCTAATTTTTTTTTTTTTTCTGACATTGATTTACGATTTTTCCGTTTTTTCGGTTTACTCGACAATGGCCCCTTCTATAAATTATTCAAAAAATCAAAATAAAAAATCTTAGTAGAGGAGCTATGAGAGTTCTGGATCACTTTACCTCGATTCACAACTGCAACCCAAACCCCAACCGTCGGTAAGGTAGGGATCCAAACTGCAACCTCAATAAACCGTCGGTAAGGTAGATTTCTGTACCGACGGTCGGTAAGGTAGGTATCTTAATCCAAATTTTTCGAAAAGTCCGATTTTATATAACCCAAACTTTTCGAAAATTCCGATTTTTCAGCTGAAATCCCAACCCAAACCACTTCATAATCCAAAATTTTCTGAAAAATCAAACCTTATAACTTAAATCGAAAAAAATTCGATTTTTCGACCACATTTCAGTGGTCCGAGCTATCCTTTTTCATTTCGGCCTTCACCGACTTCGCCGTCGCTGAATTTTTGGCCCTCCGTCGCTGCACATGGAAATTTTGGTCCTCCCGTCGCTGAATATGTGTTTTTTGACCTTGGCGTAGCATGAATCCATAATTTGCCCTCGGCGTAGCATGAAACCATGATTTTATCCTCGACGCAGCTGAATATTGGCTGAATATTGAAATCTCATCCTCTACCTAGCGGGAAATCACAATTTTTAGCTGAAATTGCATGCTGCGTAGCAGAAAAATCATTATTTGGCATCTACGTACCTGACCTCGGCGTAGCTGAATATCAGAAATTTGGCCTCGACGCAGCTGATTTTGGCCTCGGCGTAGCAGGAAATCCGAATTCTGGCCTCGGCGCAACTGAATTTTGACCTCGGCGTAGATGAATACCAGAATTTTTGCCTCGGCGCAGTGGAATATTGAAATTTCAGCCTCGGAGCAGCTGAATATGGGAACTCTGCTCTCGGCGTAGCAGGAAATCCGAATTCTGGCCTCGGCGTAGTTGGAAATTTGGTCTCGGCGTAAATATTCCAATTTTGCCTCGGCGTAGTTGGAAATGTGAATTTGGACACTGCGTAGCAGGAAATAATAATTTTAACCTCTACGTACCTGAATACTTGAATTTGGCCACTGCGTAGTTACAATTTGGGCCTCTCCGCAGCTGGATATTATAATTTTGTCCTCTCCGCAGCGGATTGTCGCAGATTTGGCTTCGGCGTAGCAAAACAACATAACCTCGGCGTAGCTGAATATCCTGCCACGTGTACGACATCATGATTTTGACCTCTGCATGGCAGAATATTGTATTTTTGGAACTTTCACGCACGATATCGCAATTTTCGCGTACGATATCGTAATTTTCACTTCCAGCCACGTGTATCCGGCCACGTGTACGACAACATGATTTTCACATGTAATATCACAATTTTCACTTTCACATATCGGAATTTCGACTCTCCACGCGAATTCATCTATTCGCATGACGGATTCGACCGATAAAGTATTCCGCGATATCAAAGAAAACACCGACTGCAGCAATGAGCGAATTGAGGTTATGCATATGACATGTAGTTTTTGATTCGCTGATGGAATTATCCGAATCCCCTCAATTTGCTCATTGCATTTAATGCAAGAAATAATGTGAATTTATCCATTTTATACTTTGAATCGCAAAGATGAAGAAATAAGTTGTTTGAATTTCCCCGCGGTGCGTTTCACGCCTGCGCGGACTGGCCATGTTTCTCGCTGTAATGCGCGTTTGCGCGCGACGATTTTGTTCGCGCGCGACGATTATCGATTCCACGTGCCGCCGATGTTTCCCCCACGCGCGTTTTTCTGCCTATAAAAGGGAGCGCGGATTCCGAGAACAGCACATTTCGCCATCCGTCACCATGGAGGAGCCAACCATCAAGGTAAGTAGTAATCTTCCGATAACTGCAACCTCATATAACTGCAACCTCATATAACTGCAACCTCATATGACTGCAACCACATATAACTGCAACCCTTCATAACCCAAACTCTTAACCCAAACTTAAAATTTTTTTCTTTTCAGATCCGACAACACTATCTGTGCTGCTGCAATCGGCACGAGGGTGACCCCCGCTTGCGGAGCAGGGCTCCAACGTCTCTGGAGCTCCCTCCAGGAGCTGTGTGGTCGCGCGTCTGGCAGGTAAGGCTGTTAAACCCCCTCCTTTCATCTACCAGTGTTATTTCCGATTTCTAATCTTTTTTTGCACCCTTATAGCGATATCTTTATATGGACGAGGCGGTGGCATGGGACAATATTGCCAACCCGCCACCACCGCCACCGCCACCACCACCACCACCACCACCTCCCAGATGCGCGCCAGCAAGCGGGGTGGAGTCAATCCCATCGCAGACTCCACCAAGGTCACCCTCCGGATCGGCTCCTCCAAGGGCTTCATCCCCACCACCACCACCACCACCACCATCAGCACCAGCACCTCCACCACCAGCACCTCCACCACCATCAGCACCAGCACCATCATCACCAGCACCACCACCACCACCACCACCATCAGCACCACCACCATCACCACCAGCACCACCATCAGCACCACCACCATCACCACCAGCACCACCATCACCTACACCTCCACCGCGACCACCGACACCATCACCATCACCACTGACTCCACCACCACCGACACCGTCACCATCATCAATCTCCCCACTGCCTCCGACGCCACCGAGACCAACGCCACCGACCCCACCACCACCGACACCGCCACCATTGCCGGTATCGCCACTGGCTCCGACACCGCTGAAGCAAGCTCTCAAGTACGGACTCAAGCTGACACGGATCCATCGAGTCTTGGAATTCAATCAGCGGCCATGGCTCAAGTCCTATATCGAGCTAAACACGAATCTCCGGAAGAATGCCACCAACGACTTTGAGAAGAATCTATTCAAGCTCATGAATAACGCCGTGTTTGGCAAAACGATGGAGAATGTGCGCAACCACGTGGACGTGAAACTCGTGACTCACTGGGGAGGACGCTACGGGGCTGAGGCACTTATCGCACGCCCAAACTTTCACAGTTACACGATCTTTGAGGAGAATCTCGTTGCTGTGCAACTGGCAAAGACCGAGGTTTATCTCAACAAACCAATCTACGTGGGGCTGTGCGTGCTAGACTTGTCAAAGATCCTCGTCTATGACTTCCATTATGAATTCATGCTTAAGAGAGCCGAGTTTGAGGCTGGATGCAAGCTACTTTACACCGACACGGACAGTTTACTGTACGAGGTCGAGTGCGAGGACATCTATGCCATGATGAGAGACAATATTGATCATTTTGATACATCCGATTATCCCGACACGAACCCCTTTGGAATGCCACGACGCAACAAAAAAGTAATTGGGCTCATGAAGGATGAGTGTAACGGGCGAATAATGACAGAGTTCGTGGGACTACGCAGCAAGATGTATAGCGTGCGAGTCGAGGGTGAGGATCGTATGAAGAAGGTGAAGGGGGTGAAGACAAGTGTGGTGGAAGCCACCATCACCTTCGATGACTTTATCAAGTGCCTCCGCAATCGATCCACACTGAGCCGGCTCCAATCCACCATACGATCACGTGAACATCGTGTCCACACTGAGATGCAAATTAAGGTGGCCCTGAGTCCACACGATGACAAACGATACTTGCTACCTAATAGTACCGATACGCTGCCTTGGGGGCACTACGAAATCCCGCCAGAACTCGTAATTCTTGAGTAGAGTGGGGGGGGGGGGGGGGGGGTAACACCCCACCACTATGACGATGGAGTAGGGGCGCTGAGGAAACGCTCAGCCAATAGAAAACATTCGAATTCGCCGATAGAGTGGGGATAGGGGGTATATTAACCGCGCTCGCAGCGCCATTCTCTTCATATCATCGCCACGATGGACAAGCTCAACAAGATCGCTAGTCTCAATAGCTTTCTGCCCGTGAAGCGACTCGCCGATCTGGAACTCGATCGGGTCTACCGAATCACCGATCTGCGACAAGTTGAGACGAGATATGGGCTGAAAATCGTCATGGATCTCGACAACGAGCTTCAAGTATTCATGCCGAAACGTATCTCCAGCGCATTCGAGCAAGATCAAGCGATGTTGGAACTTACAAAGCGCACGGTGGAAGACAAAGAATTGTCCCTCAAATATCTGGGTGGTTCGAATAATCACATGGAATTCATCGAAAAATAATTGTCCATCACGCAAACTCTGTACCTGAAATATTTGGATGGTGTGAATAATCAAAATGATTGTTTATTGATAATGATTGTTTATTAATAAAAAGAGACAATAATTTTGTTACAAATCTGTTTTATTAATCCAACTGTTGTGTGAACTGTCGAATCCTAACCACTTAACATAAAGGCGATCTCCACGTTTCTTCAGCACTTTCTCCACGAGATATACATCGGGATATTTGGCTTTGAGGAGCTCCTCTTCGTAGAATCCTCCGGCTATGGGTTCATCCTGATAGTCCTTCAACTTGTACGTCACCGGACTCGTTGCAGCTACATGCGTCACGGTGAAAACTTCCGTTGTCCAGTTGGGTGTGTAGCCTTTCTCGAAAACGTGTTTGCTCTTGCTCACGCGTACTTTGTCGCCTACGCTGAACTTTGGTGCTCTGCGAATGCGTCGATCGGCGAAATGTTCCATCAATGCGGCATCGACGTTCGTGACGTCTTTAGGCTTCATGCCGATAGTTCGATGTTTGGAATCATTGTACGCTGCTACGAGTTCGGATAAGATGTCGAGCCATTTGTAGCTGCCGCGCAGACTGAATCGCAACCACATTCTGTTCTTGAGTGTGCGATTGAAACGCTCAACGATTGACGCTTTCAGATTACTGTACGTTGAGTAGTGGTTGATGCGATATTCCTTCATGAGTTTCTGAAAGTCGGCATTGTAGAATTCTTTGCCTTTGTCAGTCTGCAGATTAGCAGGTACTCGGCCTTGCCGTAGCACAGATTCCATCGCGTCGCTGACATCCTTGGCGGTTTTCTGCTTGACGGGGACGGCCCAAGCAAACTTGGAAAGCACGTCGATGATGGTGAGCAAGTATCGCGCGCCTTTGTTTTCTCGCGCATAAGGCTGCATCTCGACGAGATCCGCCTGCCACGTTTCATCCAGCCCACGCACGTCGAATTTGCGACGGGGATAATTACGGCGTGCAGGTTTATGCAGCTCTTCCACTAGTCTCTGATGTTCCATGCCACTAGTTTTTAACGGTCAAATCCACAATCGATGGATCGCTTATTTCAATATTCCTCAATGCCTCACGCACCCGCTCCTGCAGAAACTCAAACTTCACTGCAAGATTGGCAATATCTTGGCGTTGTTGAGCTATCAGGCGAAAGGCTTCACTCGTGTCTTGATGGATGAGGCGTTTCACACTACTCAGATTCACAGCGTCGTTCGGCTCACTCGACTCGGCAACGTTGCACAGTCTTTTACCATCGATGTCGTACTGTTGATCAGTGGTGAGCTTGAATCCAAAGCCGGGAGGACCTCTTGTACCCTCGATTCGCCCCAATTGTCTTCCGAACACGTCGACACTCATTGTTCAACTGACTACTGACACATCATCGTACCGACTAATATACGATTCCAGCTTCACGCAACTCCTCAATGATCGAGATGATCTCATTGATGTGACTTGGATTACCAGCTGCCCGCTCAGCGAGCAACAGACGTAGTCGATCTACGAGTTCGTTGGGATCGTCCCAATACACGTAATCCATTCGCATGTTTTTTCGTGCAATCTTGTACTCTAGTGGTAATCCCTTACCGACTCTCTTCTTCACCGGTGAGCTCCCAATCAATGGAGCTATGTAGTTTTTGAATTTGCGCGTGTTTTGCTTGTGCACAGGCTCTTCTGCACTGTAGTGTTTCTTGTGTGCACTCGTAATTTGCAGAATTTTCCCATAGTTAGCCATATCTTCGGCACTCACCTGATTGGCATCCGGTTCTTTTCGGAAGAGCAGCTCGAGCAAGCCAATGTTTGAGGGATACTTGCTATCCCCGACAATTACCCATTCATTGTCAAACCTTATGGGTGAGTCTCCGATCACGAGGGAATTGTCCGCGAGCTTTCGAACGCCATAAGTCATGTCGAGATACGATTTTCGATTTCTGTCGAGTAATTGAAGATATTTGGCAGCTGTCCCCCTCGTTGCCGAGGGTTTCCACTCCTCCCACCCCTTCCACGCCTCCTCCTCCCCATCCACCACCTCTTCATCATCATCGTACGCAGTTTTGAATGAAGCCTCGAAATCTTCAGACTCCTCCTTCTTTGGTCGCAACTTCTTGATTTCATCCTTGAGTTCACGCGTCGTCGTGCCGGTGGTAGTAACCAATCTTTCGAGCGGATTAACAATCGGTTTGAATGCATCACCCAATGCCTTCTCCATAGTCTGCTCGCCCTCTCGGAGAAGTCTGTATTTGTGCCTGATCGCGTCTCTCGCCTTTGTAATCTGACTGAGCGTATTTTTCTCTCGACGGAACTGGTCCGCCATATTGCCGCTTTGACCGTCCATGGTGTACTGGCAGTTTCACTTAACGCGACCGATATTTATAACAAAATTGTCAAAACCCTTTCTGTATCTGCCCGCACCCCGGCGATCTTTGTCAATCACGAGAAATCCGTGATCATCATCGTTCCAGCATGTTGCACACAAGTCCCTGAACTGCGTGAACGGCATGTCCGTATTCACATGATCGTCATAGACATGCTTGAGATTCACATCGTCTTGGCGAAAAACTACCAGCAGGTTGACATTATCACGCACTAGATGCTTAGGAATCTGGGCGTATGACTGACACAGATAGAAGCAATCGACGTTTTTGTGCCTTCCCATACAGTAGAAGGCTCTGACATTGTCTTGCTTCTCACACGCTATATCGTCAAATATCATGATGGAATTGGGGCGAGCATTGTCAGGTGATATGACTTGATCGTGCTCACTGAAAGCCAAGTAGCGTACCCCCTCCACGGGTGTGATGAGTTGTTCGAGAAACTTGTACTTTGGCTGATTGAGCGACTTGGAGTACACATAGACATTCTCAAATCTCAGACCGTTGGGGTGCGTGATAAGAGCGAGCAGTGCATTGGTCTTACCGCAGTTGGAAGGGCCGCAGAATACTGCACGTATGCTGTCAGGTAGTAGTTCACCGTGTCGTGTTCGCCTCTGCTGATTGTCAGCGAGAATATCGAAATTCGCGACCGGCAGCTTGAGTGATTGCTCCCGAAAGTCCATGGCACACTGAGCTCTGAGCGTATAAATAGCGCGCTTATATACCCTCAGGCTCATTCATCATCGGGCGACCGTTGCGTTATGTTCGAGGGTCAAGGTTTCCTCAACAAATTCATCAACAATCTTCCTGTGGAACTTCATCTGCCGGGCTACCAGTACTGCGGACCGGGTACAAAAGTAGCGGATCGTGTCAACCGTGGAGATCCTGGTATAAATCCCCTGGACGCTGCCTGTAAGGACCACGATATTGCATACTCGCAAAATCGTCAGAACGTCGAGGCGCGCAACGCAGCTGACAGAGATTTAGCGGAGAAAGCCTGGCAACGAGTGTGGGCAAAGGACGCTGGTGTGAGTGAAAAAGTTTTCGCGTACGCTGTAACGAACGCCATGAAGGCGAAATCCAAACTCGGTATGGGGCTAAAGAAGAAGCCTGCATTCATGCTCTCGAGAATAGTGAAGGCTGCGTCGAAACCTGTGGGGAAAAACGCTCGTGAAATTATTCAATCAGCACTGAAGAAGGCACGTGCTGCAGTGAAGAGAGCCGGTGGGAAGAGCCACGTGCGTATACCACGCATACTACCAGTGCCCGAAAAGGTCGGCGGATTCCTGCCTTTTCTCATTCCTCTGCTTGCCGGCTTGAGTGCCACAGGCGCCCTGGCAGGTGGAGCTGCGGGGATCGCCAAAGCCGTGAACGACGCTAGCGCAGCCAAGCGTCAGTTGGAAGAGAGTCAAAGACACAATAAGACGATTGAAGCGATAGCCCTCGGTAAGGGTCTCTACCTCAAGCCACACAAGAAAGGATTCGGCTTGCATCTGGATGCAAAAAAAAAAAATTGCCCAAACGCGCGCTAACCGATGCGGATTTACTCGAGTATGGCCGTGAAATTCCCCATTTTCGTGGGGTGTTTATGAGAAATGACTTGCCGAGTGGAGGACCTCGTTATCGCGAATCGGCCATTGTTAATCTCGATGACCGAGATGGACCTGGGACACACTGGGTGGCATACCGCAAAAATGCTCGTAATGTCACTTATTTCGATAGTTTTGGCGATCTTCAACCGCCCCGGGAGCTCATGGACTATCTCGGAGTTGACCAAGTCAAGTACAATTATGCGAGATATCAGGACTATGACACGTACGAGTGTGGGCATCTCTGCCTGAAATTTCTATATAAGAGCTTGTAACTTCGAGGATTGATCAGTCGTGCGCGCACCGTCAT
Source organism: Alloplasta piceator (assembly GCA_946863875.1). Lineage (NCBI taxonomy): Eukaryota > Metazoa > Arthropoda > Insecta > Hymenoptera > Ichneumonidae > Alloplasta > Alloplasta piceator. The sequence goes on from OX333078.1 coordinate 17,637,208, forward strand.
GGCAAATTCATTGACTCTCAGTCTGTCTGGAACGTCATCCGTACTCGAAGCGCAATACTTTCCACCGATCGAGCTAGCGCCAAATAAAAACTACGTTCTCGGACTAGTGGAACTATTATCCTTCAACTCTATACCGAACATTGATCTCGGTAGAAACAAGTTTTACGTGGGTGACGAGGTGGTTGTGCTGCCAACCGGAAGTTACGAGATTGAAGACATTGGGAAGTACCTGCAGGAAGCACTTGCACCAAAAGATATTTCAATCTACATCGAGCCCAACAACAATACCCTGCGCAGCCTCATAAAGTGCAATCGAGACATTGATTTTCGGCCACGAGACTCCATTGCCGATCTTTTGGGTTTCACTCACCGTGAACTGCGGCGTGATACGACACACCGCTCAGAATTGCCCGTAGCTATTCTCAAGATAAACGCTTTGAGAGTTGAGTGCAACATCACATCGGGAGCGTACATAAACGAGCGCAAGGTTCACACGATACACGAATTCTTCCCAGCTGTGCCACCAGGATATAAGATCATCGAAGTGCCATCGCAGATCATTTACCTGCCAGTCGCCGTCAGAGTCATTGAACACGTGCAGCTGCGAATAGTCGATCAGGACGAGAAATTGGTGAACTTTCGCGGTGAAGTTATTACGATCAGACTACACATCAAGGAAGTCGCGTAATCATGGGCATCGTCTTTGACACGAAAAGTGGGCGTGGCTATAAAAGCGAATCAACATGGCGTCCAAGCATCAGTCGTCGTCGAGCGCTGAAGACGCTAACACGTCGCAACATTCAGTTCCTGAGAAGCCTGGGACTTCGAGTCGTCGGTGGAAAAAAATAAAGTGTGGGATAATTTGCTGCTGCTGGAATGGAAGAGGCTTTGCACGTTCAATCGCCCGTGGTATTCGACGAATCGGTGTCGCATTACGAGATTCATACGCATCAGCCATACACCTCGTCAACCTTCAACAACAGCGATGAGATCCGGATATCGATTCAACATCAGGATCTGTGTCTTTTACCCGCACGGAGCTCACTACACGTGTGCGGGAGATTGACCAAGGCGAACGGTAATGCAGTCACAGCGACGAAATTTGTCAACAATGCTGTGCTCCATCTGTTTGAGGAAATCCGTTACGAGATCAATGCCATTGAGATCGATCGAAGCAAGAACGTCGCTATGACATCTCTGATGAAGGGTTACGTGTCCTTGAGTCCCAGCCAGAGTGTAATAATCGAAAACGCTGGCTGGCTCGATGTCGAAGAGACTCTGCAACTGAGTAACAATAGCGGCTACTTTGACGTATGTATACCGCTCGCCATGATTCTCGGCTTCGCCGAGGACTACCGGAAGATCATCATCAACACGAAGCACGAGCTCATCCTCACGAGATCGAGAACCGACACGAATGCAGTTGTGCAAACAGCACTGCCAGATGGAACCTACGAGGACTTTAAGATTGAACTTACGAGAATCGAGTGGCTCATGCCGTACGTGATACTGTCGGACAAGCGCAAAATACGCCTGCTCAGTCACATCGAGAAGGATATCACTGTGAGTTTCCGCACCTGGGAGTTGTACGAGTATCCCATGCTTCCGAGCACTACGAAACACGTATGGACAGTGAAAACGGCTAATCAGCTGGAGAAACCCCGATTCGTGATTGTGGGCTTCCAAACGAATCGACGAGGAGTTAAAGCGGCGAACGCAAGCCGCTTCAATCATTGCAACGTCACGAACGTGAAATTATTCCTCAACTCGCAGTGTTACCCATATGGCAATCTCAATCTCAATGTTAGTCGCGATCAGTTTGCCATCTTGTACGAGATGTATGCCAACTTTCAGAAAGCGTACTACGACAAGGCTGCGGAACCTATGCTGACGAGAAAAGATTTCCTCGCGCATGCGCCACTGATCGTAATCGACTGCTCGAAACAGAATGAGGCGCTGAAGCAGGCCCCCGTCGACGTCCGTCTTGAACTGGAGTCTGAGGGCAATTTTCCCGCGGAAACTACAGCCTACTGCCTCATCTTGCACGATCGCATTGTTGAGTATAATCCCATAAGTGGTGGGGTGAGGAGGCGCGTGTGAGAAGGAGTAAGGGAATGTGTGAGGAGGAGTGGGGAAATGTGAGACGGAGTAGGGGAATGTGCGAGGAGGAGTGGAGAAATGTGAGAGGAGAGGGGAGAACCACCTATAAAAGCGCCACTCGAATCGAGCAGGCATCACAGTCACGATGAAGTACGTGTTGGATGCACAGGGCTTCCAGCTCACCAACAACGAATTTATCGTCAAAGAGCTGGCAATTGTTCCACTCAACTTGGGCCACAGACCGGCAGCCTTCCTATTCAAACCGCCATTGAGTTGGCACGATCTGCCGGCGAGGTACAAGAGTATAAATCTCTGGCTGGAACGCAACCATCACCATCTATCCTGGAGCTCGGGGGATCTGCCTTACGATGAAGTGGAAACCATCCTTCGATCGATGATGCGCGATGCGAGCGTCATCTACGTGAAGGGTGAGCAGAAGAAGCGGTGGCTCGAACAGTTCGGCTTCAACGTGCGTGAATTCACGCCATGTCCGTCGCTGAAGATGCTGAACACGGAACAGATCGCAGCACCTTGCTATCATCATCAGCGAAATTTGCAATCCCACTGCGCACTCCGCAATGTCATACTGCTGGAAAAGTTTCTTCGAGACAATACTCCATCCATCGAGCGATCACTCACGATATTTTATCGCACTGGACTCTTGTCATTCATGGAGCCACAAGACATAGCGCAACTGCCGAGGAATTTTATCATCAACTTTGCTGCAAATAGTGTCGAACTTGCTTGGGATAAGCTACCCGAGTCCCTGAAGCAAGACCCTGCAGTTGCCGCGTGTTTGAGATGTCGCGAACACGGACTCATTGGTGCGCCAATGAAAAGAGAATGTATTCAATGTCGACGACAATAAATGGAAAATATTTTAATTGAGAGTTTACTTTACTATCCTGCATGATATCCTACCGCGATTTAAATTTCCCGCCATTTGTTCGAATTAAAATTTCGCACCATTTCCGCGAATTCAACATGCGCGCATTACAGCGAGAAACATGGCCAGTCCGCGCAGGCGTGAAACGCACCGCGGGGAAATTCAAACAACTTATTTCTTCATCTTTGCGATTCAAAGTATAAAATGGATAAATTCACATTATTTCTTGCATTAAATGCAATGAGCAAATTGAGGGGATTCGGATAATTCCATCAGCGAATCAAAAACTACATGTCATATGCATAACCTCAATTCGCTCATTGCTGCAGTCGGTGTTTTCTTTGATATCGCGGAATACTTTATCGGTCGAATCCGTCATGCGAATAGATGAATTCGCGTGGAGAGTCGAAATTCCGATATGTGAAAGTGAAAATTGTGATATTACATGTGAAAATCATGTTGTCGTACACGTGGCCGGATACACGTGGCTGGAAGTGAAAATTACGATATCGTACGCGAAAATTGCGATATCGTGCGTGAAAGTTCCAAAAATACAATATTCTGCCATGCAGAGGTCAAAATCATGATGTCGTACACGTGGCAGGATATTCAGCTACGCCGAGGTTATGTTGTTTTGCTACGCCGAAGCCAAATCTGCGACAATCCGCTGCGGAGAGGACAAAATTATAATATCCAGCTGCGGAGAGGCCCAAATTGTAACTACGCAGTGGCCAAATTCAAGTATTCAGGTACGTAGAGGTTAAAATTATTATTTCCTGCTACGCAGTGTCCAAATTCACATTTCCAACTACGCCGAGGCAAAATTGGAATATTTACGCCGAGACCAAATTTCCAACTACGCCGAGGCCAGAATTCGGATTTCCTGCTACGCCGAGAGCAGAGTTCCCATATTCAGCTGCTCCGAGGCTGAAATTTCAATATTCCACTGCGCCGAGGCAAAAATTCTGGTATTCATCTACGCCGAGGTCAAAATTCAGTTGCGCCGAGGCCAGAATTCGGATTTCCTGCTACGCCGAGGCCAAAATCAGCTGCGTCGAGGCCAAATTTCTGATATTCAGCTACGCCGAGGTCAGGTACGTAGATGCCAAATAATGATTTTTCTGCTACGCAGCATGCAATTTCAGCTAAAAATTGTGATTTCCCGCTAGGTAGAGGATGAGATTTCAATATTCAGCCAATATTCAGCTGCGTCGAGGATAAAATCATGGTTTCATGCTACGCCGAGGGCAAATTATGGATTCATGCTACGCCAAGGTCAAAAACACATATTCAGCGACGGGAGGACCAAAATTTCCATGTGCAGCGACGGAGGGCCAAAAATTCAGCGACGGCGAAGTCGGTGAAGGCCGAAATGAAAAAGGATAGCTCGGACCACTGAAATGTGGTCGAAAAATCGAATTTTTTTCGATTTAAGTTATAAGGTTTGATTTTTCAGAAAATTTTGGATTATGAAGTGGTTTGGGTTGGGATTTCAGCTGAAAAATCGGAATTTTCGAAAAGTTTGGGTTATATAAAATCGGACTTTTCGAAAAATTTGGATTAAGATACCTACCTTACCGACCGTCGGTACAGAAATCTACCTTACCGACGGTTTATTGAGGTTGCAGTTTGGATCCCTACCTTACCGACGGTTGGGGTTTGGGTTGCAGTTGTGAATCGAGGTAAAGTGATCCAGAACTCTCATAGCTCCTCTACTAATCTTTTTTTTTTTGTATTTTCGAAGCATGAAATAATTTTGTAAAAACAGTTTTATAGCTATATTTGATGAAGGAGCTGAGAAAAAATCTTAAAAATTTGCTTTTTTTGGCCTTCTAAAGTTGAATCTCATGCAACCTCTAAATTTAAATATAAATAAAATATTTCAAGTCTTTATCTAAGATGTAATCAGACTTGATTTTTAAGGAAGAACAACAACACAACATCGATTTATTTTGGCACACTCGAATTTAATTGTAAAATGTATCCGAAGACAGAGAGGAACAATAAAGAAGGCGGAGGGAAAGTAGCGGCAAAAGAGACGAATCTTAATGACAGACCAATATAAAACTCATATGAGATGAGTTACCTACGCCAGAAAACTAGACAATAAACGTTGTCGCTTTTGCGAGTTTACGAGTGGTGGTTGCAATTCTTGCCCTCCCACGCACACTCACGTTTCTCTTTCTCATCCTTTTATACATTTTTCTGACCCGCGTAAAAACATCATTTTATCTCGTACGTTACTTCTATTGCTTTCCGAATCTATCCGTCATTCATCTTCGAATCTCCTAATTCTCAGATACCCAGAAACAGGGTACCTAAGCTTTGGTTACAATTTTACGGAGTTTGAACGAAACTACATTATTATTTGGCAATTTTCATGTTCATTTATTTTATTTATTTCTCTACAAAGTCACTAAAGCTAAACTTATTTAAATTAATAATTTACACGGAGAGAAAAATCTGTTAAAAATTACTGTGCTGCTTTATAATCATGATGTAAAAGACACGTAATGCAGTATTTATAGATGCGTGTTACAAAAATTATGGGTTTTTATGAAAAAAAAAAAAAAAAATGACGAATTTTTCTGGTGCCCGGAAAAATGCCGTATCGTGTCTTTTACATCACGATTATAATACAGCACGGTAATTTTTAACAGATTTTTCTCTCCGTGTATATGAAAAATTTGTACTTGAAGAAAAGGAAAATTTCCCATCTCGTCCCAATCCCCGGGGCATAATGAAAGACGGACCCGAAGGTTTATTTCTCGGGTTTTTTAAAAGATTTTTTTTAGATTTCATTGGGTTTTCAATGCCGCTAGAATACGTTGTTGAAAAAGTTCTAGTGGGATCATTCAATGATCTTACTAAAGTTTTTCAGATTTTTGCACCCTTTGCAGCTCTCCGCAAAAATGGCACTTGAAACTTTTTTCCTTGATGATGTGTGCACATAATTAGAGACTAGTGAAGGGTTCTAAGAATCTGCAAAAAATAGTAGCGTTATTCGGGACTGGAGAAAATTTCTAACTAAGCATTTCAGAATTTAAGGGGGCTCGACGGTCGGAAACTACTGATTGAATGCTACGGAGATGCACCTTTGTTAAATTAGCAGATACACGGCTCCAAAATGAAATTAAATTGTATCAGAATTAGGTGCTCTTTAGGTGCTAGTTTGGTGCGCAATTGGGAATTTTAGTGCTCTTTTTTCACATTATGGTTAACACTTTTTCTAAAATATAACAACATAGGAGTTAAGTGCCATTTAAGGTGACTGAGTCAGTTAAAATTACAAAAAAATCGATTTTTTTTAAATTCAATTTTCATGTTCTTTGATCATTTTTGCATCTATTTCGGAAGCGATGAGTCGAAATTATCAAAAATGGCTAAGTTACGAGCCAAAATGTAATAAAGTGAGTAAAGAAATGAATATAAGGAAATATAATTTTGAAAAAATTCTGAAAAATCCGAATTATCATATGAAAATTTGTAAACTATGACTCGGAGTCGATCGATTTTTTTTTCAACGTTTTTTTTAAAGCTTTTGTAAAATAAAATGAAAAAATTAATTCCTAATAGCCCTCACATGAGTAAAAAAATAAAATAAAAATAAAACATGTCCTGGCAAATTTTGATATTCCGCATGTTTTTCAAAATAAATGATAAAAATCTTTTTTTTTCACTAAAATATTTTTCTCATTTATTTTAGAAAATATGCAAACCATCAAAATTTTTCAAGACATGTTTCATTTTTATTTTATTTTTTTACTCATGTAAGAGGTGTTAGGAATTAATTTTTTTATTTTATTTTAGAAACTGAAAAAAAGAAAATTATTTAAAAAAAATATGAGGCAGCCACATCCACTTTCTAATCATGATATATTTAACTTATTTATGACCCAGAATCTGTAGAAAAAATTGCAGAATTTTAAAAATTGTGTTTTTTCAGTTATCCCTTTTTATTGAAGTATTTTATTGAAAAAAAAAGATTTTTCTCATTTATTTAAAAAAACATGCAAAACATCAAAAAATTTCAAGACATGTTTTATATTTATTTTCTTTTTTACTCATGTAAGATGTATTAGGAATTAATTTTTTCATTTCATTTTATAAACTGAAAAAAAGAAAATTGTAACAAAAAATATCAGGCAGCCGCCTCTCATTTTCTAATCATGATAGATATTACGCATTTTTTATCCAGAATCTGTGGAAAAAATGGCAGAATTTTGGAAATCGTGCTTTTTCAGTTGTCCCTTTTTTACACAAAAATGATCGTCGCGTCACCTGAAGGAGTGACGAAAAAAATCCTTAAAAAAATTAGGCTGTTTTTGAAGTGGAATCAATGCGAAAAAAAGTTATACAAGGATCTGATGACTCGAGGGAAATGACCCCACGTTTTCACTTGGAATGCCCTATGTGTATTAATAAATATGCATATCAATAAATATGAATGTATGCATCGTAATTTTGCTTCATTCGTTTCGGACGCTTCGAGCGCTGTGAGCGCCACATCCTATAACCATTTTATATGTCGATGTATATCTATACATACGTGCTGAAAGCGCGTAACCGTCAGACGAATGGAGCCGTACAAATTTTCTTCAATTTGGACATTTCATCGTGTAAGCTAATTCCTTAGCATTAGCCATAACCGTAACCGCAGAAAGTTCGCAACTTTCAACTTTAATGCCGTAATTTAAGAATACGCATGCGCTTTAATGAAAAATATATCACCACCGATTGGAGTGGGAAAAATATCGCGGCGGGCTTGTCCTTTGTTCGTATCTATAACCTCGGAATAAGCAAAATGGACGTTTTATTTATCTCGCACACCGATTGAAGTGGGAAAAATATCGGGGCGGGCTTTTTCTTTGTTCGTATCTATAACCACACAATAAGCAAAAATGATGTTTTCTTTATCTCGCATTCTCTTTTTAGGTTATGTTTTTTGATAGAGTGCGCTGAATGCACTCATCGAGCGGACGTTTTTGATTGGTTGAACGTAGAAATAACGATATTACATAAACGCCCGTTAAATTTTTAAGTTATGTTGCGGTTTTAAGTTCAGTTACGGCCGCAGCATAAACCGGCCTTAACACGGACTTCAGATATAAGAAATTGAAAAAAATTTGTTGGTTGCATTTGTCTGACGCTTACACGCTTTCAGCACGTATGTATGGATAAACATCAACATATAAGGGTGAATTCTGACACGGGCGCACTGCGCTTGAGCGCTGCATAATCTGGCGTACCCATTGGTCAATTTGAATTTCGCGCGCCACAATGCCACGCCCGAAATTCATTTTGGCCAATGGGTACGCCAGATCATGCAGCGCTCAAGCACAGTGCGCCAGTGTCTGAATTCGCCCTAAAATTCTACAGGATATGACGCTCACAAGCGCGTAAACTTCCAAAACGAATGTAGGGATAGATATACATCGACATATAAGGGTGTATTCTGACGCCGGCGCACAGCGCTTAAGCGCAGCGTAACCTTGCGTAACCATTGGTCAAAATGAATTTCACGCGTGGCACTGTAGCGCGCGAAATTCAATTTGACCAATGGGTATGCCAGATTATGCAGCGCTCTAGCGCAGTGCTCCCGTGTCAGAATTCACCCTAAAATGCTACAGGATGTGGCGCTCACAAGCGCGTAAGCTTTCAAAACGAATGCTAGCATCACCTTTCAGCTAATTCAAGCATTCTGATTGGTGCATGCATTACAACCAATCAGAACGCTTGAATAAGATGAGAGGTGAGTAGTCAGAAAAATGCAAAAAAATTGGTCGTGCTGCTTGTGGCTAACCTCACTGTCATGATAGTTTCGTTGGTACTGTTTGTTTGGCGTGATTTATTATTTATTTGTGAATTTATGATGTGTTAGTGAATATTTTCGAAAAGTGTATACGAGCGAAAATAAATGTGTTTTCTGAAAATATATTCATTTACCAATTCATTCGCTCAACGAAAATAATTTTTTTGTCTTCACGCGTGGATACAGCAAGGAAAGTGACATTTCCTTTCCTTGGGATAAATGTGAAACTATTGTACATTTACAATCGTAGAAGTTTCATGGTGATTGTAGCAGTATTTCATTTTTTGCATTTTTTCATGTTTTTAAAAAAAAAGTAATGATATATAAGAATTAATAGTTATGAAGAAAAAATTGTTTTTCATGTGAAAAAGTTTGTGACACATTTTTCGTTCCGCAGGAAAAATTCAGCAGCTGCAAAGGAGTGACAGAAAAAATGTTGCTACATCAACAACTTTGTGAGGCCTTCCCTGAAACCTGGTTCTTCGAAAAGTCTGTGTGTGATTCAGAAAAGACCGGTGAACGGATCAAGGTCCAACTAGTCTCATTTTGTTTGCAATAAATTCCCATCAAGGATGAGTGCGGCACATTTTTGTTTTAGGTTAAGTGAAGTGTGAATTTTAAGGCTGACTTTCGTTGGAGGAGCGAAATTAACTAAATAATTATAAGACTGCTTCGTCCCTTTGAAATGGAGGCCTTAAAAAAAATGTGCGGCTCTCATCCCTGATGGCAATTCGTTGCGAACAAAATGAGACTAGTTAGACCTCGATCCATTGACCGGTCTTTTTTGAATCACGCACAGACTGAAAAAACTCAATATGCTGGGCACCAGGGTGACGGTGGACCTTAAGGGTTTTCTTTTAAGCTACAAGAAAGCTTAAAGAGCGTAGAAGAATATAACCTACCGGTTATATTTCTACGCAGAGTTGGAAAAAAGATCTTGCGATTTCGCATTTACAATTTCTTAACTGACTCAGTTCCCTTAAGGTAGGAAACCTATATAAATAGTCGAAGATGACGCGGAATTTCGTGATTTTTTTCCAACGCAACTACTGGACCAATCGTTTTCAACTTTGGAGGCTATTTTATTATACATTTGAAGACTTGAAAAACATTAATCTTAATCGAAAATAAGTATTCATCAGCAGCCTTTAACAACTCGCTGCTGAACGAATTTTTCCCGCGATGTCGAATTGCGGCAGCTGTAGTTTTTTGTTTTTCATCCAAAACGAAAAAAACAGAAACCATTACATTTTGTATGAAAGTACGCTGTCGATAAACTAAGAAAAAGTTTCAAAAGTTGAATATTGTAACAATGGCGGAGAAAAATATCGAATTTTCAGCGAACATTTTTATGCAACAAATTATTATTATTATTTTTTTTAATAGAGGTTTATCAACGAGGGTTTGCAATTATGTGTCAAAAAATATTTGGTAGAAGTGAATCGGATGAATAGTTTCGAGTAAATCGCGTTTGAAAGTTAATCAAAATCTCTGGTACCTTAAGGGGAGACTGACAGCGTCAAAATGCCGATTTTTGAACATCAATATAAATGTTCATGGCATTTGTGGAAATTTCACAGATAGTCTCCAATTTGATGTATTGAATGTAGCAACTTTTGATGCTAGTTAGAGCCCTTAAGGTGCAGCGGTTCTCTCACAAATAAATTTTTGATTTTCACACGCTGCACGCAGTTCTCACCAAACCGCTTGACGGATCTTATCCTACGGCGTCTCATTTTCTTTGTAAAACTTTTGCAAACCGCTTGAGCGCGGCACATTTTTTTTTTGATACTTATTTTGGAGTTACAGGCCACTTTTTGAATCGTTGACCCATTTTTGGTTTTTAGAGCACTGCACACAAAACAATATTGATTATAATAAAAATGTGCCATGCTCAAGCGGTCCGTAAAAGTGTTACAAAGAAAATCAGACGTCGTAAGATAAAATCCATGAAGCGGTTTGGTCAGGATTGCACGCAGAGTTTTTGAAGATCCAGGTTTCGGGGAAACAGCCTCCAAAGTCGAAGGTGTGGAAAAACGTTTCCTCAGTCCTTCGCTCCACCGATTACTGCATCTGCATAACAAACAATATTTTCCATGGTTATTGCATGCAGGAAATTTTTTTTTAACACACTTTTCATGGTTTGTTTATATTTATTTTTGTAATTATTTTTAATATTTGCAAATATTTTTACACCAAAAATGCTATAAAATTATTATAATATAACCTCCAATCCGTTGACAGTTTGGAGGTTATATTGTACATATAACGCATGGAATTGAATTCACTTACTGGAAAAAGTGTAAATAAATATGAAAATCAATTCGATTATTTAGTAAAGACGACGAATACCATTGTTCTTACAAATAATTGAATATAATAAACATATATATGAACTGACGTATCACTAACCACTGTGAAACTGCTCGTGTCGTTTGACGAGATCGAAAAATTACTTTCACGTCATTTCTCGATCGGTTTAGATATTTTATATTGCTTTTGAACAAATAAATAAACACTCGATAAAAATAAGTGAATACAATAAAAAAATGATAAACCACGCGCGAATTTAACGTTTGTTTTCTGTTCATTTCTGTTATAGCGTTTTCTGTTCGTTGCACTGAGTGTGCACTGAGTGCGCACTCGTTTGGCGAGCGTGTTCTGTTGGTAATTCCGGTGCAAGAATCTTGCACTGAGTGCATAAAATATTGCCCTGAAACGGCGAGTCGGTGTCACTCCAGTGCACGACATTTGTCGGTATCCGATAACCAATCGCAAGCTGGGCATTCCCCAGAATCTTTCGTACGATTGGCTGCCGGGTGCCGGCAGATGTCGCTACAGGTGATAACGAATTTGGGCATTCCCCAGAATCTTTTGTACGATTGGCTGTCGGGTAACGACAGATGTCGCTAAAGGTCATAAAGATAGGCGTGTTCCATTGGGGCTTTTCTGCACTGACGCGGGGCAACATGCACGCACTGACTGCCACCAGTGCGCACTCAGTGCAAGCCAGTGCACCCAAAAGAAAACGCTATTACACTTTCTGATCACTTGCGACAATTTTTTTGATTGGCCCGTAGTCACTCCTTTCAAGCGTTTCGATTGGTCCGCAGAGTTGTAAGCGCGCAATCGCGCAATATTCAAATTTCGATTCAACAGTAGAATAATTATTTTTTCACCTACTCTACAGGAATGTGAATGAATAATCAATTGTATATATATATAATATATATATATATATATATATATATATGGGGCATTCCAAGTGAAATCGAGGAGTCATTTCCCTCAGGTAATCGGATCCTTTTTCGTATTGATTCCACTTCAAAAACAGCCTAATTTTTTTACAGAATTATTTCATCACTCCTTCAAGTGGCGCGACGATCGTTTGTGTGTAAAAAAGGAATAACTGAAAAAGCACCATTTTTCAAATTCTGCAATTTTTTCCACAGATTTTGAGTTACAAATAAGTAATATCTATCATGATTAGAAAGTGGGGTGCAGCTGCCTCATATTTTTTAAAATAATTTTTTTATTTTGAGTTTCAAAGATAAAATAACAAAAGTAATTCCTAATATTCTTCATAGAAGTAAAAAATAAAATAAAAATAAAATACGTCTTGAAAAAATTTGATATTTTGAATATTTTTCAAAATAAATGAGAATCTTTTTTTTCAATAAAAGATTTTTCTCGCTTACTTTGGAAAATATGCAAAATATCGCAATTTTCCAAAACATGTTTTATTTTTATCTATTTTTTTTCATTTTTATAAAGAATATTAGAATTTTTTATTTTTATTTAAGAAACAAACAAAAAATTATAAAAAAAATATAAGGCAGCCGCATCCCACTTTCTAATCATGATATAAATTACTTATTTATGATTCAGAATCTGTGGAAAAAAATGCAGAATGTTGAAAATGGATTTCTCAACTTTCAAAATTCTTTTTTTACAGATTCGCTTGTAACTTTGCCATTCTTCAACATTCGAGTCTATGACTTGGTAAATAAGTGCAAAAGAGTTTGTAAAACGTAAAAAAAAATTAAAAAAAAAATGATTTTTTTCCGATTTCACGCTGACAGGACCCCCTTAAAAAAATATTTTTCAAGTCTTCGAATGTACAATAAAATATCCTCCAAAGCTGAAAACGATTGGTCCAGTAGTTGCGTTAGAAAAAAATCCCGAAATTTCTCGTCGTCTTCAACCATTTATATGGACTTCCCCCCTTAAGTATTTTTGAACTAGATATTTTTATTTATTCTTTTAAAGATGAAAGTTTTAAAAAATACGCGAACATGAATTTACTTTCTTCCAGAATTGGGTGCTCTTTAGGTGCTAATTTGGTGTTGAAGTTCCTTATTCTTATTACTGTCTGATCACGTGATCCAACCGCCTACTTCGTTTCCATCCATCGCTCTTTTCGTGCACGTATACTTACATTTCCGTTCGCATACAAATGGGGCATCTCAGACCTCTGTAAAAAAGATAGCAGAGACAAGTATCCAAAATGAATTAAAATTGTACCAAAATTAGGTGCTTTCTAGGTGCTAATTTGGTACTCAATTGGAAATTTTGTCGCTCCTTTCCTTTTCCCAAAAATTTAATTCGAAAAGTTCCCTACTACCGTCAAGTCAAGCTAGCATAGAGAAATAAGTGCTTTATATCGAGACATTAAGTGCTTCTTAAGGGCTTTTGAACCATATTAAATTAAACTCCAAAAATTGAGCAAAAACAATTTTCTTTTAATTTTTTTGAATATGAAATGGTTACAAAATACGTGAAAATTAAATTAACTTGTACCAGAATTAAGTGCTAATTTGATGCTTAATTGCAATGTGGTACGATTTTGGTGCTTTTTCGTTTTGTCACAAATTGAATTTGAAAAGTTCTCCACTACCTTCAGGTCAAGCGAGCATAGAGGATTTATAGTCAATACTTTTTCTGAAATGTGTGAGCATAGGAATTGAGTGCTTTTGAACCATATTAAATTAAACCCAAAAATTTTAGCAAAAATGTATATTTACTTTTTTTTTTTAATATGAAACTTTTTTAAAATACGTGACAATGAACTCAACGTATACCAGAAAGAGGTGCTTTTCAGGTGCTAATTTGATGCCGAACTGGAAATTCTGGTGCTCTTTTCATTTACCCAAAAACTGAATTTATAAAGTTCTCTACGACCTTGAAGACAAGCTAGTATAGAGACATTGCCGTTAACACTTTCTAAAATATGCCAGTATAGGAATTAAGTGCCTTTTCAGTGCTTTTGAACCATGATAAAATGAACCCCATAATTGAGCCAAATTTTTATTTGTTTGAATATGACATATTGAAAAACTAGGTAAACAGAGATTTAACTTGTATCCGAATGAAGTGCTTTTTAGGTGCTAATTTAATGTCCCATTAAAAATGTTCGTGCTCTTTCGGTTTTTCCTAAAATAGAATTTGGAAAAGTTCTCTACTACCTTCAAGTCAATCTAGTAGGAAGACACTATGGTTAACACCTTTCGTAAAATATAACAGCGTATGAAGAAAGGGCTTTCGAACCATATAGAATTAAGCCCGAAAATTCGAGCGGAAAATATATGTTTTTTTCAAGTTTAAATTTTTTTATTAATATGAATTGAAAAAAAAACGTTCATTCGAACTTGAGTTAAACTTGCGTTAAGTATAAAATACTCTCGAGAAATAAATGTTGATTAAAATAAATATCCTGAAAGTGAATAATTATTAGGGCTTAATTTAATATGGTTGAAAAGCACTCAATAAGTGCTTAATTCTTACGTTCTTATAATCTGAGAAGATTATTTTTGTTAATCTTAATGTGTCGCTGCTAGATTGACTATGTAGCAGAGAGCTTTTCAACTTTGATTTTAGGGATCAGAAAAAGAGCACAACAATTTCCAATTGGGCACCAAATTAACACCTAATTCTGCTACAAGTCAAATTCACTTTAATGATTTTTCGAGCACTGTCCAAAACTAAACAAGCACGCTTCGCATACTCGTTGGGGGGCTCCGCCCCCCAAACCCCCCCGCGCTTCGCGCGCCGTTGTCGTCGCGCTTCGCGCTTCGTATTCTTGATCATTGTCTTGATTTATTCCGTTATGATCGAATATATTTTGAATGTTGGTTGACGTGTCCCTTGGGGACGTTTTAAGGGCAGGCTAAAGACCCTCTCTCTCGCTCTCACACGACCCCTATAGGCGCTCTCTCTCGCACTCACAAGAGCGGAAAGGCGGGGGGGGGGAGGGTGTTTAGCCTGGCCTTGATAGGCAGTCACACCGTAATTCAAACTCTTTCATTCATTGTGAACATCGATTAATTATTCTGATAAGTTATATTAATCATTATTAATTACAGATTTGAATATAATCGATTTTTTGATATTTTTTTCAAAGAGTACATTGAAACACAAACAAAAATGACATCCTAGCAAATTAGAATATCTTAGTTATTGTGGAAGTTATGATTATTTTAAGAATATTTTTTCAAAAATCAATAACTTCGGTATGGTTTAAAATCGAGAGTTTAAAATGTACATAGATACTTCTTTTTGCATGTGTAGTAACATATTACAAAATAATGTAAAATCAAAGGGGGTGTCCGACAAAACGTCGTTGAATTGAGATGGAATGACTCATATACATGTATACATACGAATATTCGACTACAGTGGACGCTCCCATAACTTAACGTTCCTCTAATTCTCCCACT
This sequence comes from Alloplasta piceator, assembly GCA_946863875.1. NCBI lineage: Eukaryota > Metazoa > Arthropoda > Insecta > Hymenoptera > Ichneumonidae > Alloplasta > Alloplasta piceator. Next base: position 17,652,722 of record OX333078.1, read on the forward strand.
CTCGTGTTTCAACGCATGCGTACTGCCTTTTTTATTGAAGCATGCGTAGAACAAGCGGGCGAAATTCAACCTGAAATTCGTACTTACGCGTTATAGACATACATTTCAAAATCTGACAGCGATATATTTTGCATATTTTTTTGAAAATTGATAAGAATTCAAAATTAACGACTCTAGATGAAAAGAATTGAACTGAAAATACATTTATCTGATTCTCGGAACGTGCGAGATACATTTTTATAGAAAATGTTATACAAAGTTGCATATAATATATACAGTGGACGCTCCCTAAATTTGATACGTCGGGCCCGGAAACGCTCCCATAATTTGATTTTCCCCTCATTCCCCCACTTTATATCTGTATAGCACATTTTACGGAAATTTATTATTTCTGAAGTGTAAGAATTCCTTTTTCGTTGAGAAATATACACTAATTGATGATAACATTTAATTCATCGTTTTTAATTGTGTGGAAAATTTGACAATTAAGGTTATGTTGGCCTCTCAGCACGGCAGCTGAGTTTGGAGTGGGGAGAAAGCGTGATAAGGGTGATTAAATTATGAGAGCGTGTTGCCATGATAACGAGTAAAATTGTGGGAGCGATCGAATTATGGGAGATTAAATTGTGGGAGCGTCCACTGTACATCGGTATATAAAATGCTACTGTTTATGACGCTCACAGCGCTCGAAACGTTCAAGACGAATGCAGCTTATGCTATCTCGCTGCCACTCGCCGCGGCAGCCAAAGCTAGAATATAATAGCGTTTTCAACTGACTGCACTACAGTGGACGCTCCCACAACTTAAACCCCCATAACTTAACAGCTACCATAACTTAACGCGTTACCAGGGCAACACGCTCCCATAACTTAACGACCCTTATCGCGCTTTCTCTCCACTCCAAACTCAGCTGCTGAGCTGTGAGGCCAACATAACCTTAATTGTCAAATTTTCCACACAATTAAAAACGATGAATTGAATGTTATTATCAATTAATGTATATTTCTCAACGAAAAAGGAATTCTTACACTTCAGAAATAATAAATTTCCGTAAAATGTGCTATACAGATATAAAGTGGGGGAATGAGGGGAAAATCAAATTATGGGAGCGTTTCCGGTCCCGACGTATCAAATTATGGGAGCGTCCACTATATACGTGCTGTAAGCGCGTTAAGTCGCGCCACAATGACAAAAATAAGAAACAAGGAATAAGAATCAGCCATCCGATTGGCGTAGTTTCTCTAAAGTGCGCAGCGATTGGCTGATTCTTATTCCTCATTTCTTATTCTTATTCTGTCATCGTAATCACGGCCGTTGATCCGTTGTATTGTTTACTTAAATTATAATGTTGAAAAATATGACATGTGATTTTTTAAAGTGAAAATTTGTGCAATTCGATCGAGTGTAGTGTGGTGTATTGTGTGGGGATGTTTTTTTTCATTAAGAAAATTGTGTATTTCAGAAACATAAGATTGTGTTTCATATAATTTTTTTTCTTGCATAAAAGTAATAATAATATTTGAAAAAAAAAATTAAATACATAGAAGTGTACTAATTATCAATCATTATATTTGAAAGAACAATAACATTTGATCGAATAGTAAGAAATGTCTAAAATTTTTGTCCAATTAGTGTTTTTTTGGCGAATATGTTAAAAAGTTATAAATGAATAAAACAATATTAAAAATTCTATGTTAAAATTGTTTAAATCATTTTAAACTCTTGAAATAGTTAAAATGTATCAAAATGAAAGTACAAGGTAGAAATAAAAAAAATTCGTTCATGCATCTTCGTGCAATGAGCGAAAAAGTGAACAAAAGTTATTTTCGTTAAAACAAAATGGTTCAAAGAACTGTAAAGACTTCAAACTCTATAGGACACTTCTTTATAACCCTATAAAGAAAGTCCCTAAGTTACAAAAACATTGGTTCACAGGTTGCGGAGAACTGACTCTGGACGGACACAAAAATGGCTTTTTGACTCAAAAATTGCTGTTTTTAAGGGAAATTTCAGATTCAACATTCTTTGAATGGATTGAGTCAAAAAAGGTTTTGATATTATAGTAAAACAAAACTGTGCTATGAATTTGAACCGGATCCGTTCATGGGTTGTTGAGTTATGAGTGAGGACGGACGGCTCGGGGGACGGAAAATCCAAAAATGAATTGTTTTGGTATAATATGCCAACATAATATGTTGGCAAAAAGTTTGTATGGTTATTTTTTATAAGAGATAGGTTTTTGGAAGGCAATACTAATAGTCACTCCTTATATATAGAGTCAGTGCCTAAAAACGCATAAAATATGCTATGCACGAATTAAGTGCTTCACCCTTTATGACCAAAAGCTACCCTTATTCCTTTGAGCCTAAAAGAAAACTCGGAAAAAGCATTATCATAGAAATCCAATAGGGCATATCGACTATAATATCGATTTAGGTACGTTTGAGATAATGCTATCTATGATTGTAGTGCTTCAACCCGTTTCACCAAAAACTACCCCTGCGCCTTTGAGGCTTAAGAGAGAATAAAAGAAAATCAATTCCTATGCTGTTACATTTCAGGAAAAGTGTTAACCATAATGCCTCTATGCTAGCTTGACTTCAAGGTAGTAGAGAACTTTTCGAATTCAATTTTTGGGAAAACGAAAAGAGCATCAAAATTTTCAATTGGGTACCGAGTTAGCACCTAGAAAGCACTTAATTTTGATAAAATTTGAATTTATTTCGGTGACTTGTCTCTGCCATCTTTACTCTAGAGACCTGAGATGTTCCGCTTGTATGTGTACTTACATAAATGTAAGTATACGTAAACGAAAAGAGCAACTAATGGGAATGAAGTAGGTGGTCAGAACACGTGACTAGACAATAATAAGAATAAGGAACATCGGAGGCAAGTAGTCAGCTCGGCGACTATTAATAATCGGGGGAATCTCATGTTTTTTAAAGATGTAGCTCTCGTGTCCCTACTTTTCCCGACTCTAAACATTTTCTCTCTCTTTTTTGTTACATTTTCTTACGATGTCTCGCCCAAAAACAAAAAATGCATCCTAGATAAAGAGCCCATACCGCTCTGTCTTAAGACGTACAAGCCCAAATGGCGTACAGACCCAATATACTTGAAAAAAGCTCGTATATATGGTTATGACGAAATCGATACGAGACTCATACATACAACGAACACATGTCGCCAGACGAAACATATTTCGTATTCGCTTCGTGACGTTTTGGCTAAGCCACCAAAGCAGACCCTCTCTCTCGCTCTCTCTTTTGGATTTGCTAACTTCTGCCCATTTGAATTTTCCATAAATAATGAAATCGTGTATGTCGAAGCAGTTGGCTCGGTCCAGAAGGCGCTGGAAATCTGGGATAAAGGATTTAGTTCAATTTTGAAATGGCAATTTCGGAGCATAAACGGTGCATCACCTCACATGTAAATTCCCAACGGAATTAGAATGATTCATGAACCAAAATAACGATGTTTAAGAAATTGGAGTTCCCCTTATAATCTTATCCGCGAAAACTTTGGCATCCAAAAAGAACTTTATTTGTTTAAATAATTTTTCTTTCGACTTTACATTACTTTATTTTCAAACAAAAACCGTAAAAAAAAATTTGTAGTGAAATTGATATACTTTATATGAAGTCTCGATGCAAATACAGTATATGAAATTTCATAGACATGTTTACAGTAATATTCAAACATAAGTATATGAAAAATCAAATAACTTCTTTCAATTTTAGTATGCGCTTGTATATTAAAATTCTATTGCATACTATGATTTTTAAAGCAGAATCATGAAAAAATGTATGGAAATTATTATTCTTTTGTATATTACTTTTACATTACATTACAGGGAGGGAGGGAGGGAGGGAGGGAGGGAGGGAGGGAGGGAGGGAGGGAGGGAGGGGGAGAGAGAGAGAGAGAGAGAGAGAGAGAGAGAGAGAGAGAGAGAGAGAGAGAGAGAGAGAGAGAGAGAGAGAGACTGACTTACAATGCCTCGAGCAACCCACCCATCCTGCCTTTATTCAACCCCGTTTTGCTATAGTTATCTTTGACGATTTACAGTTGCTTTACTCGGCTCGTACCTCGTTCGACGTCGTCGGCTTCGTCGTCGAGCAAAAGCTAGGAAGTACTCGAAGTTCCTCCCCACCACACAACTCCGGCTTTTGATCTCAAACAGATATATATATGAGGTCTTCCATACCAAGCCCATCAATCCGTAGACACGACCATTTTTTATTTTGTTGAAAATTTTGTAATTTTTTGTGCATACCGAAAGCTGTCTCTCAGAATTTTTTTAGATTTTTGTCTCAACCCAACTAACCACAATAAATTTTTCAAAATTTGACACAATTTTTTTTCAAACGCTTATAACTTAAAAAAAAAGGAGATATTAAAATAAAACAGAAGATCTTTTTTTCCGTCATGAGTTGTAGTTTTATTTAAAAAATACAAAAAAAAAATATCGATATTCATTTTCATATCTTTTTTGAAGTTTTAAACTTGAAATATTTTTTTTTAACTTGGACTATTTCGATTCTTTTGAAAAAATTCACTACTTTTTAGGAAAAATTTTCACAAGTACTAAAAAATGGACAGCTTGTGACATTTTCAAAGTTATAAAAAACATTTAAAAAAAAACAATTGAACGCTGTGATGTTAATTCACACCTGATCCGTCTGCCGCGTCATCCCAACTAGTGTTGGGTTGAGATCGGTGAGACTTGTGTTATTATTTTTTTGCTATCATGTTCACGAAATCGTCAAATAACGTATTAATACTTTAGCGTTAATAACGAATAAATATTGACGGTTGTTACACGGAATGACACCGAAAAATCCTGATAACGGTAAAAATCCGCCGATTCCAAGACTGACATTAAATAAATTATTAAATATTTGTTAACGGAATAATAGTACACGAATATGAGAGGTTAACAATCCAATATTGTATTTCTATTCGTTTCTCATTGTATTAATACGTTCTTTGATGATTTCGAGAACATGATCGCAGAAAAATAAAAACAAAATAGTCTCCTGATCTCAACCCAATTAATGTTTACACTAATTGGGATGACGCGGCTGATAGACCAGGCGTGAATTAGCGTCGCAGCGGTCATTTACTTTGCTTTTTCAATGTTTCTATAACTTCAAAAATAGATTTAAAAATTCAAGTTATGAATGTCAAAAGCTGCTTATTTTTTAGTACTTTTGAAAATGTCTCTTAAAAAGTGGTGAATTTTTCCAAAAAAATCAAACTGTCCAAGTTAAAAAAAAATATCTTGGGTGTAAAACTGAAAAAAAAACAAGAAAATTGATTTTGATAATTTTTTTTGTATTTTTTTCGTGAAACTACAACTCAAGGCGGAAAAAAATGATGTCTTATCTTATTTTGATATCTCCTTTTTTAAAAAAGTTACGCTCATTTCGAAATAAATTGTGTGAAATTTTGTAAATTTTATTGTTGTAAGAAGAATTGAGACAAAGATCTAAAAAAATTCTAAAAGACTGCTTTCAGCACGCCCAAAAAAATAGAACATTTTTAACAAAATTAAAAATGGTCAGGTCTACGGATTGGTTTGTTTGGTATGGAATGCCTCTTATATATGCATACACTTTCTTCACTGGATAATATTCCCCGTTCTTGCCACGAGCTTCCAATGACATCTTGAAAAATTCATTAAACTGCTCTGCAGCTTCTATCTATCCTCAGGCTGGAGCAGATTACACTTTTTTCACTATTCCATCCTCGTGCTTCGCTTCTTATTCGTCGACTCATCATCGCGCTCTTTTTCGACCAACGAGAAACGATGAATAAGGATTATCTAACAACTGCAATGCCTAAGGTCGGTAGTGATGCCAAGCCACTTCGAGTCCATGTTGAAGTCGAAAATTTGAGCCAATATTCGTTGAAGACTCGGTTGATGTTCCTAAAAAATTTACTTTTTATCATGCAGTGAATTGGGAGTAAATTTCTAGCATTCATTTGAATATCTCGGGCCGATCGAGATATTTAATAATTATTAAAAAGTGTACGTGTTTCTGAAGAGCAAAAAGTTCATAGACCTGAACAATTACACAACAATTGTACGTTAGCTAGTTGATTTTATTTTAAAGTTTACCGTTCCAACTTTGTAGCTGTTTTCTAGCTATTATTTTGAGACCTTGCATGTTAAAATTCAAGCTACTACTGCAAGGATTTCCTTTTTAACAACGTTTGAACAACAAGCAGGATAAGCATGTAAAATCGGCCCCCGGCGATTATTAAAAAACCACATGGCTAATCCATTTCTTTTTTTTTTGTTGCTTTCATTATTCAATTATAATCTGTTATGTATGTACATAACAATAAATAATTGTGCAGGGAACCGGGACAAAACATGGTTTCAGAGTGAGCGCCCATCGATGCTTAATATCTCTGGGTTGCTCAGATTCCTAATTGAAAAAGAAAAAAAAATCCTGTAAATTTCAGATTGTAAACCCAAAAAGTGACGACGTAATTCAAAAAAACGTGCTTTTCAGTATATTTACTTTATTGTAACTATTCTACTGAATATTTTTTACAAACATTTTTTTGGTAAGAATTATCGATAAGAGGAGTTGAAAAGTAATTTTCTTATAAGTTTTTAATCATCACTTTGAAAAAATAAAATATAAAAGTTGTTGCCGCTATATTTAAATATGTTCCTTTCAGGTGTCGCTCACGAATTTTTCACAGAAAACTCCTTCATTGCCCTTCTAATACAGTAAAATTCTCGAGTGGGGTCCGATCCTACACAATTTTGATCCTACACAAGGAGATCCTACACAAGAAATGCTACACCCCGTAGTAAAAAACTCCATTCGTCGCCATTGAAAAATCCCCATTCATTCCCCATTGCCAAAATAACCAATGGAGATGAATGCCGAATTGCCTAAGGGGATTTTCGCCATTAAATTCCCCATTTGAAACGGAATGGGGATTATCTAATGGGGATTCAATGGAGACAATCCCCTTAGGCAATTCGGCATTCATCCCCATTGGTTATTTTGGCAATGGGGAATGAATGGGGATTTTTCAATGGCGATGAATGGAGTTTTTACTACACGAAAGAATCTCCATTGCTGTTCGCCACTCATACCCCATTGCCCACAAAACCAATGGATATGAATGTCGAATTTTCTAAAGACATTTTCGCCATTGAATTCCCCATTTGAAACGGAATGGTGATTATCCCATGGGGATTCAATGGAGACAATCTCCCTAGTTAATTCGCCATTCACCTCCATTGGTTTTTGTGGGCAGTGGGGAATAAATGGGATCATCAATGGAGATTCTTTCATATGATTGCTATATATACATGGAATTACGCATTAAATAATCAAATGATATAAGATATTAGTAAGTAAGGTTAATCATAATGCTAATATTAGCATAACGACCAATAATTATATACGCATTATATATATTATTACATTTAATACAAATTATTGAAGCTCAGAATTTAGAAAATAGATTGTAAGTGTATTCAGATGACGATTGATAATGAAAGTATATACGTTTCTCCTCTCAGAAATCGGGTTGAGAAGGACTGATAAAATTATGTGTATATGTTAAAAATAAACGGTTTTAAAAATCATTTATCCCAAATGTACGCGTACTTGATGAGCAGTTTATAATATTTTTTTTTTTAATTACTTTCAAATAATTTCCGAGCTTACGCTAATATTAATTGACCATTGATATAATCGTCAGCATTTATTACAATTGAAGAAAATATTTGGTTCATATATGAGAATCAGCGACATCTACTCTTACTTAATTTTATTAATTCACCGCGGTTTGAGAAATATCGCATTCGGAAAAATTCTCATCGATCGATGGGTTCAATTGTTCAGCATTGAACCTCGAATATGGATTGCAACATCGTTAACGAATGCTGCTCATCATTCGATCAGTCATCAATGAAGTGACATTATTGATAAATGTTGATCATTGTATAATTCGTAGTTACTTATTATTCAATGGGTATCCTTGGTAAATGCTGATCATTTCATCGTTAGCCGCATTTGGGTTCCAATGAACATCTGTGGGAAGTGCTGATCATTCAGTTCATCCGTATTGACTTTCCAATGGACATCATTGGGTAAAGCGGATCATTTCGTTCATCAGCATTTACCTTCCCATGGACACCATTGGGCAATGCTGATCGCTCGATACATCCGCATTGGCTTTCCAATGAGCATCATTGAGTAATGATGATAATTCGATTCATCCGCATTGGCTTTCCAATGAGCTTCATTGACCCGAGCAGAAATTTGATCCGGCTAGCCTAATGACGGATAAGGGCCGGATCAGGCATCAGTAAGGATAGCCTGATCAGGATAGCCTGATCACGCACAGATCCCAACCGGATCATATTTTGGTATACCATACATTGCCAGGCTAGCCTTAAATTATTCATGTTAGGAACAGATCAGGTGGTGGTAAGGACCGGCAAAAAAACTTCGGTCCGAATAATGTGGCTAGCCTGATATTTCCCTGATCCGGGACGGATCAGGAGCCAGTAACATACACACGGTATAAAACTTGCCAGGCTAGCCTTAAATTATTCATGTCAGGGACAGATCAGGTGGTGGTAAGGACCGGCAAAAAACTTTGGTCCGAATAATGTGGCTAGCCCGATATTTCCCTGATCCGGGACGGAACAGGAGTCAGTACCATACACACGGTATAAAACTTGCCAGGCTAGCCTTAAATTATTCATGTCAGGGACAGATCAGGTGGTGGTAAGGACCGGAAAAAAAACTTCGGTCCAAATAATGTGGCTAGCCTGATATTTCCCTGATCCGGGACGGAACAGGAGTCAGTACTACGCACACGGTAAAAAATTGAATAATATATATGCGATATCAGATCAAAGAAAGGTTAGCCTGGCATTTACCGGATCGGGGCTGTTGATTTTTTATTTAATGGCAAACGAGCGCCAAAACCTCTTCATGCAAGGTATATAAGTCAGCTAGAAACAAACCCATAAAACAAATTGAAGGAAACGAAGAATTTGAAAATACTTTTTCAAATGTGTACATCACATTTATTTATTGCATTATTACATATTTATAATCGAATTTGTTCGTTTTATTATTAAAACAAAATTTTCTCATGTCTCATATCTTAAATTTCTTAAAACAGGACGTTGTTGAAATTCAATATAGAAGAATGGTATTAATGAATCAGAGATACGCAATATAGCTTTTGTCTAGGTGGGTGGCCGATATCGAAAAGTACCATTTTTTTATGAAATGATTTCAAGCTATATGTTTCAATATTTTGGGTAGCTTTTACCTGCCATATCCAAAATATTGACGAATCACAAGGGTACATAAAAATGGACCTCTTGACACTCAGGACTCTGCCTTGCAGTTTGATTTCATCATCTTGCTCTTTGTAGATGGTATAACCGTGCGCGATCAGGAACGGATAAGGCGCCTGATCAGGTTATAGGAACCGTGCGTGATCAGAACCGGATAAGGCGGGCCTGATCAGGCTAGGAACCGTGCGCGGTCAGAACCGGATAAGGAGCCTGATCCGAAAATGGCTAATGATAGCGTTACTTTCCTGATAGTAGCCTGATATATGTAGCCTGATGTGTACCTGATATGTAACCTGATCAGTGCCAGACGTTGTTGCAAGGCCAGCCTGATGTGGCCCTGATCCCAGCCGGAATTAAATTTCCGCTCGGGGAGTAATGATGATCATTCGATTCATCCGCATTTGATGTTCAATGGATACCCATTCACTGATCAATGGTCAGCCTTGTACGCCATTGACAAATGCGGAAATCTCAATGGGTCCCCATTCATTGTCCAATGGAGTCGTATGAGGACCATTGGTTGCCATTGGCGATTCAATGGAGTTTTTTACTACGGGACAAAATATCCTATGCAAATTTTTGACCAGCATTTTATTATCCACACAAAATTAATGCCCCCCTCCCCCCCCATAACCTCATACACAATTATTAAAACCAAAATTATAATCCTACAAACATTTTCCTACCACAATTATTTTTTCGAATAGCCTACATATAATTTCCTACACAATTATAAAAACACAGTAGTCGTGTCCTACACATATTTTTCTACACAATTTTGCTCCTCCATAAAGGTGATCCTACAAAAAAAATGCTACACAAAATATCTTACACAAAGTTTTGACCAGCATTTATCGACGCCCGTTACGAAAAGTAGCACGTTTCAAATGTCTTACGAAAACTACACTGTTAAAAAAATTTATTTGATCCAAATAAACCAAATTACTTGAGTGACATTTACTTGAGACAAATCGTTTTTTCTTTGCATTAAATAAAAACAGCAGTTGCGGTCCGTAAGTCATTTTCTTAGTAACAGTTGTTTGGTCAAATCAATCTAATTCATTGACACTAGTTACAGTTATTTTATTCAAATGCAGGTTTTCCATGAACAGCAAGCCACAAATATTAGATGGAAATAATTAATATTTTTTATCGAAATACTTTATTTGATCAACACCAAACGGTGTTGCGTATATGTAATATTTTTAATTGGATAAGCCAAAAATACTGTAAGCAAGTAATTTACATTTTTTACATCAATTGTGCTTTTTTTTTGATACAAGAAAATATACCCAGATGCAAAGACTTGGTATTCTGGAATAATAAAAATAAATTACTTGATTCAACTACTTCGGATGATCCATCGGAACATTCTGTTTTATCAAGCCAAATAAAAATTATGCAATACTAAAATGGGATTTTTTCCTTTTTAATATTAATATTATTTATCTGAAATGATTATTTTATGTGAACATCACATTTTATTCATTTAACACAAATTCAAGTTATTAGCTGTGTATATGGAAAATTTGTGAGTGAATTAACCAAAACTTTTTGACGCAAGTAATTTAAGTTTTTCATCTTACCGTGTATTTTTCCGGTACAAGAAAAAATTATGTTATATTATGACACGGTATTCTAAAATCGTAAATAAAGATGCTTCTTCTGTGGCTTCTGCGCAGACGGGTCAAGTCCATTTTTGCGAAAAATGAGTTAACGACTAAACGAAAGCTAACGATTAAAACGAAAGTTTTAATCAATAGCAATCTAATGATTTTGCATTTTTTGTATGTACGATATATACGAATGATAGCGAGCAGAGTGTTCATGAAAAAAAGGTATTCATACACAAAATAAATTTTCCCTTGCCGGATAAAATTCGAATCTTCATAACCCTTGACTTTTTTCAAGTGCATAGTAGTAGTCGATAGCGTAATAGGTGTTAGGTAATTAGGTACGATAGGCAGGGTCGAGGGTTCGATTCCCGGTTGGACAGAAAAATTAGATCGGAGAATTGGGGCAGATTTTTCATTTTTTTCTATTTATCACTTTTTGGGGCCGATAAACTATGCATATTAAATTATTTTGCATGGGCTATATATTTTTTATAACATGTTTAAGGACAAATATCTAATACGCATTTTATTGAATCGATCATTTTTCCTGTTGATTGGACTAATTACCGGTTAGATACAACTATTTATATCAGTTAATGCAAAATATCATAATATTGATCTAAAACAATATGTAATTCGACCAATAGATTTGGATTTGGAAGAAACTGATGGGATGTTTCATTTCAATGAGCAGTTTCTAGATCAGAGAAAGCATTTTCTAACTTCTATGGAAACATAGACGGCACCAAAAAAGTCGGAAGCTTTATTAAGATTTTGATTTACTTGACTGAAGTAAATCGGTTTGATATTGCAGTCGCCCGTACACTCCCGTATAATAACTGTGCGTTGTTTTGAAAGATTTCATATTTGATCTTATTGAACAAAGATATTTCTATCAAAAATCTATTTACTTTATCCCAATAACGAATTAGCGGATTATATACAAATAATTTATTTATTTGCATCAAATAAATTTTGTTTGTTTCAAATAAATTTTTTTAACAGTGTAGCATGTTTCGGCCATCCACGAAAACTAGCATGTTTCGGCTTTGACCACGAAAAGTAGCACGTTATGATATTTACCGCGAACACCAGCATGTTTCGGCTTTCGCCACGGAAACTAGCACGTTTCAATATTCACCGCAAAAACTAGCATGTTTCAGATTCCGCCTCAAGGTTAGTGTTCTCTAGGAATTCTATATTTTTTAACTAGATTTTCCAAGAGGCGGTTATTCGCCTTATTGTCTACCGACGAAAGAAGGGTCCATTTATGGCTACGCTTTATTCTCTATACTGGCGGCGCTCTTTTGTTATGCGTCCGTATCTGGGGGCCCGTAGCGTATGGAATAATTTGTAATTTTTAATATAATTATTTATATTATTTGATATTGTTATCATATAATAATAACTTTTACTATTAATAAAATTATTAATATTATTAATATTATTATTATTAATATAATTATTTATTATTTAATATTAGTATTATATAATCTTTAATATACACTCAGTAAAAAAATTAAAGGAAGAGCAAAATTTTCGAGATTTTTCAGCGATTTTCCAAAGGCTGTAACTTTGTTAATTTCGGTCTTAAAGATTTTTTAGAAAAAGCATTTTGGAGCTTGAATCTTCTAGTTTTGTGTAGGATAATAAATGCTCAATCCTACACAATTTTCATCCTACACAAGGAGATCCTACACAAGAAATGCTACACAAAATATCCTACACAAATTTTTGACCAGCTCCGGTATTCCGGTACTCTGGTACTCTGGTGTCGTGGCTAGCGTGCTCGCCTTTAAACCAGAGCATCGGGAGGTCCTGGGTTCGATTCCCTGTGCCGTAGTTTCGTCGAGAAATAAAAATATGGGCGTAAAAAGCTCCAGATATATATATGTGGCATACACAAGTACTCGTACAGGTGTGAGTCACATGTATATAGCTGTAGTCCATGTTTACAATTTCTCGACGAAACGTGACGTAGCTTCGGCATCGGAAAGCGAACTCAGGACCAGCTATAGTGACACAGGGTTTCCGCAGTTTCCCTGTGTCTATGGAAATTAATTTCCATAGCAAATGCACTATAGAGGGGGAAGTCGGATGCGGCCGCATAGGGATCTGGTTACTGATCCGGACCAGATCCTCAGGGGGGACTGGCTACTGACCCGGGCTGACCCTGTAATAGGCGAAAGCCTCTAGGCGGGGGGAAATGCACAATAAAAAAATTTAAAAAAAAAAGATTTCTCAGAAAAAGCATTTTGAAGCTTGAATTTTCTAGTTTTGTGTAGGATAATAAATGCTGGTCAAAAATTTGTGTAGGATATTTTGTGTAGCATTTCTTGTTTAGGATCTCCTTGTGTAGGATGAAAATTGTGTAGGATTGAGCCCCCCCCCCCCAAATTTTCAACTTAATCCATTTGTTGCAAATTGCAACAATTGGATTCTTTTTCATATTTTCTTCGAATCTTATTGACTATTTACTTGAAAAATATATTTTTTTCATTTCAAAATATATAAAAAATCTTATTTCTCCATACTATTGGGGATAATTATTCAGTAATATAATAAAAACAAAATTTCTAATTTTATAAATTATGTTATCATATTAATATTGCTCAAGAAAAGTTCTCATCAATTATTTATATTGAATACAATAATTTCATATAAAGATATCAATCTTTCTTTAATCCTGTAGTAAAAAAACTCCATTGAATCGCCAATGGCAACCAATGGCCCTCATACGACTCCATTGGACAATGAATGGGGACCCATTGAGATTTCCGCATTTGTCAATGGCGTACTGAGCTGACCATTGATCAGTGAATGGGTATCCATTGAACATCAAATGCGGATGAATCGAATGATCATCATTACTCAATGATGCTCATTGGAAAGCCAATGCGGATGAATCGAATGATCATCATTACTCAATGATGCTCATTGGAAAGCCAATGCGGATGAATCGAACGATCATCATTACTCAATGATGCTCATTGGAAAGCCAATGCGGATGAATCGAATGATCATCATTACTCAATGATGCTCATTGGAAAGCCAATGCGGATGTATCGAGCGATCAACATTGCCCAATGGTATCCATGCGAAGGTAAATGCTGATGAACGAAATGATCCGCTTTACCCAATGATGTCCATTGGAATTCAATGCGGATAAACTGAAAGATCAGCATTTCCCACAGATGTTCATTGGAACCCAAATGCGGCTAACGATGAAATGATCAGCATTTACCAAGGATACCCATTGAATAATAAGTAACTACGAATTATACAATCATCAACATTTATCAATAATGTCACTTCATTGATGACTGATCGAATGATGAGCAGCATTCATTAACGATGTTGCAATCCCGTAGTAAAAAACTCCATTGAATCGTTCATGGCAACCAATGGTCCTCATACGACTCCATTGGACAATGAATGGGGACCCATTGAGATTTCCGCATTTGTCAATGGCGTACAGGGCTGACCATTGATCAGTGAATGGGTATTCATTGGACATCAAATGCGGATGAATCGAATGATCATCATTACTCAATGATGCTCATTGGAAAGCCAATGCGGATGAATCGAACGATCATCATTACTCAATGATGCTCATTGGACAGCCAATTCGGATGAATCGAATGATCATCATTACTCAATGATGCTCATTGGAAAGCCAATGCAGATGTATCGAGCGATCAGCATTGCCCAATGGTGTCCATGGGAAGGTAAATGCTGATGAACGAAATGATCTGCTTTACCCAATGATGTCCATTGGAAAGTCAATGCGGATGAACTGAAAGATCAGCATTTCCCACAGATGTTCATTGGAACCCAAATGCGGCTAACGATGAAATGATCAGCATTTACCAAGGATACCCATTGAATAATACGTAACTACGAATTATACAATGATCAACATTTATCAATAATGTCACTTCATTGATGACTGATTGAATGATGAGCAGCATTCGTTAACGATGTTGCAATCCATATTCGAGGTTCAATGCTGAACAATTGAACCCATCGATCGATGAGAATTTTTCCGAATGCGATATTTCTCAAACGGCGGTGAATTAATAAAATTAAGTAAGAGTAGATGTCGCTGATTCTCATATATGAACCAAATATTTTCTTCAATTGTAATAAATGCTGATGATTATATCGATGGAAATTATTCGAAAGTAATTAAAAAAATATATATTATAAGCTGCTCATCAAGTACGCGTACGTTTGGGATAAATGATTTTTAAAACCGTTTATTTTTAACATATACACATAATTTTATCAGTCCTTCTCAACTCGATTTGTGAGAGGAAAAACGTATATACTTTCATTATGAATCGTCATCTGAACACACTTACAATCTATTTTCTCAATTCTGAGCTTCAATAATTTCTATTAAATGTAATTATATATATATATATATAATTACATTTAATAGAAATATTCCGTTTCAAATGGGGAATTCAATGGCGAAAATGTCCTTAGACAATTCGGCATTCATCTCCATTGGTTATTTCGGCAATGGGGAATGAATGGGGATTTTTCAATGGCGACGAATGGAGTTTTTTACTACGGGTGCCATTGGTGATTCAATGGAGTTTTTTACTACGGGATATTTTTTTAAAATGCAAACATCATTTTTTTCACTAAAAAATTTGTCAGGTGAAAACTAAGAACTTTGTAGCAACATTTTTTGGATACAGTCCATAATTAGATCACCATTTTTGACTATTTTAATGTTATCCAGGGTAACGATGAGTCGTTTGAAGTAAAAAAATACTGTGGGAGTGACGAGCCGTAGATACCTAATCCTTGTGAGTGTTCCACACGCATGCACGCTCACTGACACTTGGGATGTTAAAGACTTCACCGCCTCGTCGTCCTCGTCGTTATCCTGGATAACGCTAAAATGGACAAAAATAATGATTTATTATGGACTGTATAAAAATAAATGCTCCCGTAAACGTTGTTAGTTTTTCCATTTTCCATTCTTCCATTTTTTCCATGGAAACCATGTTTCTATTTTTTTTAAAACATGTTGGCATCTTAACACCGCCATTTTGAATTTTGGACCAGAAGCGGAGGAGTAGTTTTCGAGATAAATCAGCTGTAAGATTAAAATGGGACATCCTGTATAATAGTTGCAATGTTAGCAGCACCCGACAGTGCGCCTACCATTAGCACAATCAGTCTAATAGTACCGTAATGAGTCCATTGGAAAGTCAATGCGGATGAACTGAAAGATCAGCATTTCCCACAGATGTTCATTGGAACCCAAATGCGGCTAACGATGAAATGATCAGCATTTACCAAGGATACCCATTGAATAATACGTAACTACGAATTATACAATGATCAACATTTATCAATAATGTCACTTCATTGATGACTGATTGAATGATGAGCAGCATTCGTTAACGATGTTGCAATCCATATTCGAGGTTCAATGCTGAACAATTGAACCCATCGATCGATGAGAATTTTTCCGAATGCGATATTTCTCAAACGGCGGTGAATTAATAAAATTAAGTAAGAGTAGATGTCGCTGATTCTCATATATGAACCAAATATTTTCTTCAATTGTAATAAATGCTGATGATTATATCGATGGAAATTATTCGAAAGTAATTAAAAAAATATATATTATAAGCTGCTCATCAAGTACGCGTACGTTTGGGATAAATGATTTTTAAAACCGTTTATTTTTAACATATACACATAATTTTATCAGTCCTTCTCAACTCGATTTGTGAGAGGAAAAACGTATATACTTTCATTATGAATCGTCATCTGAACACACTTACAATCTATTTTCTCAATTCTGAGCTTCAATAATTTCTATTAAATGTAATTATATATATATATATATAATTACATTTAATAGAAATATTCCGTTTCAAATGGGGAATTCAATGGCGAAAATGTCCTTAGACAATTCGGCATTCATCTCCATTGGTTATTTCGGCAATGGGGAATGAATGGGGATTTTTCAATGGCGACGAATGGAGTTTTTTACTACGGGTGCCATTGGTGATTCAATGGAGTTTTTTACTACGGGATATTTTTTTAAAATGCAAACATCATTTTTTTCACTAAAAAATTTGTCAGGTGAAAACTAAGAACTTTGTAGCAACATTTTTTGGATACAGTCCATAATTAGATCACCATTTTTGACTATTTTAATGTTATCCAGGGTAACGATGAGTCGTTTGAAGTAAAAAAATACTGTGGGAGTGACGAGCCGTAGATACCTAATCCTTGTGAGTGTTCCACACGCATGCACGCTCACTGACACTTGGGATGTTAAAGACTTCACCGCCTCGTCGTCCTCGTCGTTATCCTGGATAACGCTAAAATGGACAAAAATAATGATTTATTATGGACTGTATAAAAATAAATGCTCCCGTAAACGTTGTTAGTTTTTCCATTTTCCATTCTTCCATTTTTTCCATGGAAACCATGTTTCTATTTTTTTTAAAACATGTTGGCATCTTAACACCGCCATTTTGAATTTTGGACCAGAAGCGGAGGAGTAGTTTTCGAGATAAATCAGCTGTAAGATTAAAATGGGACATCCTGTATAATAGTTGCAATGTTAGCAGCACCCGACAGTGCGCCTACCATTAGCACAATCAGTCTAATAGTACCGTTTTCAGTATGTGAAAATCACACCAAATATTATAACACTACAAGTAAAATTTCGGCATATTAGCTCAAAACCATACCATTGTTTGATTGATTATCAACCAGGTACGAATAAAATTTCTGGCATTTAACGATATTGTTGTGATTGTGTTAATTGTAAGGGTACTTGGGTCATTCCATGTCAAATCGAACAGGAGTTTGAATCGACCCCTTTCAATTTCGATAAAATTTGGTAAGAAGTTTTCTTTATTAACAAAAAGACGTTTTTTCGAAAGTTATTCCAAATTTTCAATTTCACAATTTTTCAAATCTTTCAAGTTTATTTTTTAAATATTTCGGAAACTATTATATTTACGAAAAATTGTTCAAAATTCTTCTGAAAGAGTATACTTAGGGCTATGCAAAAAAAAATCCGAAAAAAAATTTGAAATATGATTAATTTGGAGAATTTTAAATTTTCACAAATCGTGAAAATCCACGATCAACATTAAATTTTTGGTT
The DNA here is from genome assembly GCA_946863875.1 of Alloplasta piceator. NCBI lineage: Eukaryota > Metazoa > Arthropoda > Insecta > Hymenoptera > Ichneumonidae > Alloplasta > Alloplasta piceator. Next base: position 17,670,842 of record OX333078.1, read on the forward strand.
CAACTTTTTTTAAATAATACCTTGTACTGATTTTAAAAGATCCTGAAATTTTCAGAGAGGTGTTTTTTGTTTTTTCAAAAATATGAATTTTTAAATTTTTAAAAATCGTGTAAATCCACGATCAACATTAAATTTTTGGTTAAATTTTTTTCATATAATACCTTGGACTGATCTTAAAAGATCCTGAAATTTTCAGGATGGTGTTGTTTTATTTCAAAAAATTATATTTTTGAAATCCAACAACACAAAATTCATATTTTTGAAAAAACAAAAAACCCCTCTCTGAAAATTGCAGGATCTTTTAAGATCAGAACAAGGTATAATATAAAAAAAATTGAACCAAAAATTTAATGTGCAACTTGGATTTTCACAATTTTTGAAAATTCACAATTCTCCAAATTAATCGTTTTTCAATTTTTTTTTCGGAATATTTTTCTTTTCATAGCCCCAAGTATACTCTTTAAGACGAATTCAGAACAATTGTTCGCAACTATAACAGTTTCCGAGATATTAAAAAAAAACTTCAAAGATTGGAAAAATTGTGAAATTGTATATTGTGGATAACTTTTGAAAAAAAAAATTTCAATTTTTTCATTTGGTAGAACTTCGTTTTATTAATAACAAACACTTCTCACCAAATTTTGTCGAAATTGAAAGGGGTCGATTCCAATTCTTGGCCGATTTGACATGGAATGACCCACTCGTATTAAAGAAAAATCAATATCTTTACATGAAATTATTTTCTTCAATATAAATGATTGTTAACAGTATTTTGTGCATCTGGGGCCAGAGATAAGTCTTTTTGTCGAGCGTGAAGTTTGCCGCAACGAGAGAAGCGAGGGCCGCAACCACGCGAGACAAAAGATGAACCTTTGGCCCGTGTTGCACACGATCTTTTTTTTCCCCATGGGTGATTTGAGTGTCTTTTCGCTATATGCGTGGATGGCCAAAAAAGGCTCTTAGCTGTCAGAAAACGGTCACTTTTCGGCTATTCGCGCATATGGCGAAAAGCACTAAAATCATGCATGAATCAGCGTTACCGGAACGTAAAAATTATTTCAAATATTCTGCTCGAAAGCTAACATAAATCTACAACTTTTATGTGGAAGCTTTTTTTTCAGTAACATCAAGCTGCCGAGATATGTTAACGAGGTTCCGGTAGAAAAAAAAATTAATTTGTGTGGTTTCATTTTTTTACCCTAGAACCTCGATCCGTGCCACTTTGGCGATTTTTTTGCGATATCGTCAGATATACTGGAAGACTCTGTAATTTTTTCAGCCAAAAAATGGCTTTTTTGAATAAAAAAATAATTATCCCCTTTTTTGGTAACAAATCAGCGTTACCAGAACGTAAAAATTATTTCAAATATTCCGTTTGAATGCTGACACAAAACTACAACTTTTATGTGTAGACATTTTTTTTCAGTTACTTCAAGTTTTCGAGATATATTAATTTGAAAAAAAACGGCGATTTCTAAATTTTTGAATTGAAAAATCCGAAAACATTCACATAGAATGCCTTTTAGTAACAATTTGATATAACCAATTTTGGGGCACATCTGAGATGGTCGAAAAAAAGTGGCTGAATTGACAGAGAATCCCTCATATATAGCAGTTATTATACACAGTTATTATAATTATTGATTTACACTACCGTTCAAATTTTGGAACCACTCGTCCTGGTTCCGCGCCGCACAAAAAATTTCACTGCTCTTTTAAAAATGAAGATATTTCAATTCAACAAACGGCGTTTCAAAGGAGACATATTTAGCTTAATTTCGTTCTTCCCAAAATATTGTTTCGTTTTTTTTTTAATCCGGTACGCCCTTTGAAACATGGTCGTTTTTCACCTTTTTTTTGCGGTGAAATTTTGGCGCATGACACATGAAAATTTTGTCCAAATAAGTTTTTTTTATTTTTTTCTGAACATCCCATTTCAAAATGGAAATTCCAAAAAAGACGTCCCGATAAGTCAATTTTTGAAAAAGTTATAGATATTTGAAAAATAAAAAGCCAATTTTTCCGAAAAATTCATAACTTTTTATCGGTTTGGTAAAAAAATTTGAAAAAATTCTGAAAAATGTTTTTGAAAGGGTAGAAAAAGGTAAAAAAGTTTTAGTCAAATCGAGAGGGGTCAGGTTCAAAAGTGGTCGATTTGGCGTGGAATGCCCCATATATATCGATGGTTATAATAACTGTCTGATTCCATCTCTATCACTCGGTTCACAGACCCACACATACTTATTATCAGTATGGAAGAAGACATAACTACAGTTCACCCTTTTCGCTCATACAGCTCGTGGACTCTCGTGCTTTTTCCGTCTAACAGTCACTCGTGATGCTTTTTTAACTACCCCGAGTGATGCTCGCATTTCCATAAAAACCCTCGATCCTCGCTCACTTGTTGTGTAATGTGTATATAACATGCACGTTGAAGTATTGAATTCCTCATCGAAGGGATAATAGCCGAGGGGCTGGTCACTCGGGGAAATCATAAACCATTTTATCAGAAATAAGTAGTGTTGCCGCAAGAGACGATAAATCCAAGACAAGACGAGAGAAAAAAATCAAGAGACGAGACAAGAGAACGATTCTCTCTTGTCTTGAAATCAAGAGACGAGAGAAGAGAACGATTCTCTCTTGTCTTGTTTGAAACGAGACAATACGAGAAAGATATCGCAAGAATGTCGAGAATCTCGACGTATTGGCAAGATAAATCCTGCAACTTACTGATCAAACCCACAAATAATAGAACAGGCATAAAAATTGAAATTCATGTGGGACTCAACGAAAATAAACTATTTATTTTTAAAAAGTTCAGTTTACATAAATTTTAGCTTTTATCGTGGTCGACAATGAACCCTGGAACCTTGAATATAAGCACAGAAGATATTCCGCATTTTTATCGCTTAATCTATATTCCTATGTTTGTGAATTATCAGCCCGGATTTCGAAAATAAACGCTCGATTGGAGGACTGGAGGCAGAAATTGATAGCAAATCCCGGGCTATCCTGGAGAATCTTGGAAATGATTTATGATTTTGACTCCACCGATCCAAAATATTGACTTTTAATTAAAAAGTTTTTAATCAATTCTATCCATGCGAAGGTAATTATCGAGTTCAAGTTGCCATTCTAAACAGTTTGTTTTTGCCGAACCGTATAACGCATTTATGGATTTGGTATAATCATCGTCAAAGTTATTCTCAGACTCGATCGGAAGACTTTGATCGGTTTCACCGATTCTTTCAGAATATTTTGTTGCAAAAATATGTTTGAATTCATCGTAGGATTTTTAAAAAAATCTTTGCCCCTAGGAGTTTTATCGAACGTCACCAACTTATGACGAGGATCTAGTCTAAGAACTGCGAGCCAGTTATGCTAAAAAAATATATACATGCACTGAAAAAAAGGCATAGTGTTAAGAACTACGGCGTAGTTGGCTCAACTACGCCGTGATGTTAAATACGGCAAAACCAATGGCGTAGTTGAGCCAACCTCCGCGCGTAGTTAGAGGTATTTCGTTGAGCTACCCTAGCGGATTGGGTGACGATGTTTTCACCCTGAAAAACCACTGAATCACGGTGATTTTTTACGGTGACAAAGTGCCCACAAAATCACCGAGATCTTGGTGATTTTAAGGTGATTCCAACGTGATTCCACGGTGATTGTCACCGTAAAAAATCACCGTGATTCAGTGGTGACTTCATCCACTAGGGTAACTACGTCCATGTTTTGGGATAACCTTTCATTAGTTGCACTGAGAACACAGTTTAGTTATACTTATCAAGGTGAATTTTTTATTTGAGCCTCTGAATTCAACCCATTCAACTTAACCATTTGTTAACAGTTTACAAATCCTGATATGCTGTTTTTTTTAATTTGTATTGCTTGCAAAATTTTTGAATATGTATATCTTTTCATTTACATAGCTTCTGGACCGGTTGCATTAAAAAACCAAAAAAAAAAAAAAAATCCAATTTCATCATTTCGAATTCATCTGTCTCCACAGGGAATCGAACCCGCGACCTGCTTACCTGCCTATCTATCCTACCTAACAACCCTAACACGCTACCTATTACGCTACCGACCACTTGTGAATTCTCTTCACTTATATGATATATCAGTGGTGAAATGCCAGAGAAAACTATACAGTCACATTTGAATATTATATGTATGAGGCATTCCACGGTATTTCGATCAAAGTCTTGCCTTGATGATTTCGATTTTCCTCTAAATTTTTTTTATATTTAAGGACATTGAACAAAAATTTCCCACATTTTTTCAGAATTTTTGGTCACGCGTTTTTGATTTTTTTTTTTTTTCAACGGGACCACGCACTGAAAAGTACTGAAAGTTCTATTCGTACCTTGGACGCTGACGCGCTTTCAGCACGTATATACATCGACGTATAAAATGCTACAGGTGTGGCGCTTACATGCGCGCAAGTTATTAATAATTTGTTATTGTCAATTTGTTTAAATAATTTGTCATGGTTGATTTGTTAAAACAATTTGTTATTGTCAATTTGTTTAAACAATTCGTTATTGTCAATTTGTTTAAACGATTTATTATTGTCAATTTGTTTAAACAATTTGCTATTTTCAATTTGTTTAAACCATTTTTTATTGTTAATTTGTTTGACTAATTTGTTATTGTTAATTTATTTGACTAATTTGTTATTGCTTATTTGTTTAAACAATTTGTTATTGTTTATTTGTTTAAACAATTTGTTATTGCTTATTTGTTCGAACAATTTGTTATTGCTTATTTGTTTAAAAAATTTGTTATTGTTTATTTTTTTAAACAATGTTATTGCTTATTCGTTTAAACAATTTATTATTGTTTATATGTTTAAACAATTTCTTATTGTTTATGTGTTTTAAAAAATTGTTATTGTTAATTTTGCTTCCTCATAAAGGAAGCTCAGTTTTCGTGAAAAATTATTTTTTCGAGATTTTTATGTCAATGTGTTCAAAATGTCCTAAAACATCGAGAAATCATATTTAAAAAAAATGTCCAGATGGATGTGTGTGTGAGTGTGTGTGCGGGTGTATGTATGTATCCTGAGTTTCTGATGTAAATTATTAATAACTCGAGAACGCTTCGTGATATCGAACTAAAATTTGGCACACTTGTAGAGCACGAATTGCTTTTCGTTTTGAAAAAAAATGTTGTTTTAATTATAACGGGTGTTCAGATTTTATTGACTTTTTTCGTTTTTGCAAGAATCGCGTAAACGCTCTAACTTGTGCAATTTTCAAGATATTGCATTCAAACTTTGTACAGAATTAGTATAACTATTAAGGTTGTTTGGTATTCAATTAGGCGAAAATCCATCGAGGGATTAAAATTTTATGAAATTTTGAATTTTTTGAAAAATCGCCTAAACGCTCTAACTTGCGCAATTTTTAAGATATTGTACTGAAACTTTGCACAGAGGTAATATAGCTGTGAAGGTTGTTCGCTATTAAATTTGGCAAAAATCTATCAAGGGATTAAAATTTTATGAAATTTTGATTTTTTTGAAAAATAGCGCAAGCGCTCTAACTTGCACAATTTTCAATATATTTCACTGAAACTTTGTACAGAACTTGTATAGCTATCAAGGTTGTTCGCTATTAAATTTGGGAAAAATCCATCGAGGGATTAAAATTTTATGAAATTTTGAATTTTTTGAAAAATAGCGCAAGCACTCTAACTTACACAATTTTCAATATATTTCACAGAAACTTTGTACAATACTTGTATAGCTATCAAGGTTTGTTCGTGATCAAATTTGGCGAAAATTGATCGAATTTGCACATTGATTACTAATATTTTTCAATAGTTAATAAAGCTTCCTTTATGAGGAAGCCAAATTTGATCGCCATACCGTGTGTTAAAGGAAGCTATGTGAACTATGGATAAAGATGAGGAAGCAATGTGCAAATTTCAATTTGCAGGGTGTTTTAAGTGGAACCGATGGAAAAACGCTCTTATAGAGAGAGGTACTATATATATAATATTCGAATGTGACTATTATCATATTGTCATACTGAATATTATATGTATGTCTTTCAAGTTTTGTTTTTATCCAATTTAGCTATATAATATAATTGCATCAACCTGACTTGGCCTCTATTGAAATTTACAGCCGGGTATGTCAACAAAATTTCATTTACTTTATCAACAAATTTTATTGACGTGATAGTAACAAAAGATTGCATTCAAATTATTATAAGATCATTAATTTAATTGCAACCTTTTTTCGATTGATTTATGAGTCATTGGATTCAATTTTCATAGAGAAGTTTGTTTAATGTTTCTATTTTATCAATTCACAGTCAAACCCTAGGGCGATCGCTAGAAGTCACTAAGAAATCGATTCCTTTAGACAGGCAATCGCTAGAAGTCACTGGAAATCGCGTGAATCATAAAGAAATCACGTGATTTCGGGAATCGGAAATCACAAAATCACGCACCACATAATTAGCGAGTGAGAAGTCCCTCGATAATAGCAGTTTGATTATTGCGAAAAATCAATTTTCTAACATTTTTCAAAGTTTATACATCGTTGAAACAGCTGAACCTAACTTGATCAAACTTGAAGCACAGATTTCTCGCACTTATAATTCACGTTGGAGCTAGAACTTAAGTAAAAATATTCATTTTGCGTGTGCGTGTGTATGTGTGTATGGATCCTCAGTTTAAGATGTAAATAATTAATAACTCGAGAACGCTTCGAGCTATCGAGCTGAAATTTGGCACACTTGTCGAGCATGAATTGTTCTTTATTGTGAAAAAATGTTATTCTAATTCTAACGGGTGTTCAAATTTGATCGACTTTTTCGTTTTTGCTTAGATGGCGTAAACGCTCTAACTTCTGCAATTTTTAAGATATTGCACTCAAATTTCGTACAGAATTAGTATTGCTATGAAGATTGGTACTGAATTTGGCGCAAATCGATTGAACGATTAAATTTTTATGAAATTTCGAATGACTTGAAAATTACCGTAAACGCGCTAACTTGCACAATTTTCAAGATATTGCACTGAAACTTCTTACAGAACTAATATAGCTATCAAGGATGTTTACTATCAAATTTCGTGAAAATCCATGGAGGAATTGAAATTTTATGAAATTTTTAATTTTTTTAAAACTAGCGTTAACGCTCTAACTTGGGCAATTTTGAAGATATTCCACTGAAACTTTGCATAGAGTTAATATAGCTATCGAGATTGCTCGATATCAAATTTGGCGGAAATCGATCGAATAATTATAATTGTATTGAATTTGAATTTAAAAAAAAATAGCGTATTCTAACTTCGGCTATTTGCAAGATATTGTACTGAAATTTTGTACATATTCAACATAGTTATCAAGGTTGTCCGCTATTAAATTCGGCAAAAAGTAAATTTAAAAGAATTTGACAAATTTGTACATTCATTACTCATGTTTTTGGATAGTTAACACAACTTCCTTTATGAGGAAGCCAAATTTGATCGCTTTACTTTATAATAAAGGAAGCTGCGTGAGCTATGGATAAAGATGAGGAAGCAATGTGCAAATGTCCAATTAGAACGGTTTTTTCCCGTTTTGTCATGGTCTTCTCCCTCGTCAATGTGGAGAATTCTCCCTCTCCCTCATCGTATGTGTCTCCTGAGTTTCAGTTGTAAATAATTAATAACTCGAAAACGCTTCGAGATATCGAGCAAATATTTGGCACACTTATCGACCACGAATTGCTCTTTATTATGAAAAAATTTGTTTTATTTCTAACGGGTTTTCAGATTTTATCGACTTTTGCCGTTTTTGCAAAAATGGCGTAAACGCTCAAACTTCCGCAATTTTCAAGATATTGCACTCAAACTTTGTACAAAATTAGTATAGCTATTAAGGTTGTTTGGTATTGAAATTAGCAAAAATCGATCGAAAGATTAAATTTTTATGAAATGTTGAATTTTTTAAAAGATAGCTTAAACTCTCTAGCTTGCACAATTTTCAAGATATTGCATTAAAACCTTGCACAGAGCTAATACAGCTATTGAAGTTGTTCGTTATTAAATTTGGCGAAAAAGAAACGAATGACTAAAATTCTATCAAATTTTGGTTTTTTTTTTTTTCAATAGCGGACTCTAACTTCGGCTATTTGCGAAATATTGTACTGAAATTTTGTACATATTCAAAATAGTTATCAACGTTCCCTACTAAATTTGTCAAAAATCAAATTTGGCAAGAAGTAAATTTGAAAGAATTTGACAAATTTGCACATTGATTACTCATGTTTTTCGATAGTTATAAAGCTTCCTCTATGAGGAGGCCAAATTTGATCGCCTTACTTTATGATAAATGAAGCTGTGTTTTTTGCTGCAAAAAATACTTCTTTTTTCGAAAAAAATCCGCCATGTTGTTATAAATGCATAAAGCTAATAAATTCTAGCTTTAACGAAAGCCATAGCTGTACCAAATCTAAAGCTCTCTGAATTTTTTGTTCCCCACGATACGTCATAAAAAAGTCGATAACGGAATTGACCTATCTACTTTTTGAGAAGTTGCATTTACCTGCCATTTTTAGGTATAAAATGTGTATAAAATAATTTTTATTTTAAGTCCTGAATCCAGCCTTGAAATAGTTTTTTTAATTCTATGCTAATGAATTCTCTCTTTTTGCTTTAATTAAAGACGAATCTGATGATTAGACCGAAAAATAGGGTCTCCCAGTTCAGCGTAAGCTCCCATCGGTAGTAAAAGTCAAGTCACTGAGTGGATCCTTTGTCCGATAACGTGCAATCGTCGATTCCAAAAAAAAAAAGAAGAGAAACGGATAATACCTAAAAAAAAGCACCAATCTCACCAACGTGGCTAAGAGCGTAAGTCCTCGCAGAGCGCACCAGGAGTGGTCTGGTGTCGAGATACAGGTGAAAGAGAGGAGAGATTCACCGAGGCGCATGCCTTATCTGTGGCCTGACATGACAACCCGGCTATTCGCCATGTTTTACACGGTCGAGGTCGGAGACACCAAGTTCACAATTCTCAAGCGTTATCAGAATCTCAAGCCAATTGGCTCGGGGGCGCAAGGAATCGTCTGGTGAGAGGAACCAAATTTCCTTTAAAAAAAAAAAAACTTCATGTATCCAATACAAAAATATCGATTTTTCTAATTTTCCAGCGCTGCATACGATACCGTGACCGCCCAAAATGTCGCAATCAAGAAACTCTCGAGACCCTTTCAAAACGTGACCCACGCAAAGAGAGCTTACAGGGAATTCAAGCTGATGAAACTTGTTAATCACAAAAATGTAAGTAATAGCGAGGTTGAAAATTAACAAAATAATATATGTATATCATATTACATGTCTATTCAACGAAGTTTTGTCGGTGACCCCCTTCGATTTTTTTTATTTTTCAATATGTTATTATACATGCAAAAATAAATATCCATGTAAATTCTTAGCTCTCTATCTTAACCCATACCCAAGTTATTGATTTTTGATAAAATATTCTGAAAATAATCATAACTTCTACAATAACCAAGATATTCTAACTTGTTGAGAGGTCATTTCTTTTTGTTTTTCAATGTACTACAAAAGATCGAAAATTACGAAAAAAGATTTCAAGGTCTTTTTAGATGTCTTAAGTTAAAAAATTAGATATTCTTTCAATCAGCCCCATTCGATTTTTTTTAGGGTTCCGTAGCTCAAAATAAAAACACGGAACCCTTATAAGATCACTTTGTTGTGAGTCCGTCTGTCTGTCCGTCTGTCCGTCCGTCCGTCTGTGACGACCCTTTATCTCGGGAACGCATGAAGGTATCGAGTTGAAATTAAAACCATATACTCAGGTCAACAGTCCCTTAAAGCTGTGAAAAAATCAAACTTCTAAGTTAACGTAAAAAAAAAGATACGGCCGTTTACGCTGCAAAAAACATATATTTCGACACTCTCGAGGGAATCAAAATTTATAGGGTATTTTCCGTTGACCTAGAACTATGAAATTTGGCAAGTAATACCGTCTTATACGACAAGAATAGGGAGAAATCTGAAAACTGTACATTTCTAATTACATCATAAAAAATATAGTCTTTATTTAAAGTACCCCATGCAGAAATTTCGGCAGAGATCCTACAGGATCCTGGCTCGCGTCCCGGGCTCCCGATCGGGGTCTGATCCGACATCGCATTGGATTCCGATAGGGAATGTAACAATTGCCCACTGAATCCTCGTAAGGACTCCGAATTTGGGGATCCCTATTGGAATCTCGGCCGGATCCTAAAGGAACGCTTAATTTTTTTGTATAGAGATTTGAGTCCAGAATTATTAATTTATTCCATACATTTATTAGTAGTTACGATGAAAGTCAGTTTTTTATTCGTGATTGGTAGTTTCTAAAGATTAAATAAAATTAAAAAATAAAATTTGAAGAAAAAAAATGTGTCACCATTGGGATTTGAACCTCCGACCCTCTTTGAATTGAGAATGAATTAAATATAAAAAAAAAACGATCACTTGAAAATGTATCACTTTTTTTGACTGATTAATTTTCCTTGTATATGCGCGGACCGTAGAATTTTTGCGAGCCTCGTCTGGGATTCGAAACGACCTACCTATCGAGCCTATTTAGCGACGTAATACTGACACGCTAACCACTACACCATCGACTACTTATAATATTCTGATGTGTATATCATATTTATGAAACATAGTCCGGAAAAATATATACGTAGACGGAAAAACAAAGATAGTACGACCTTGATTATAAGTTTCGAGGGTTTACATAACTTATGAGTGGTCAAACACTCTCGAATTAAGTTATGAGGGGTCACTTAACTTACGAGGGGTCACGGTTTTTTCCAAACAATTTTGAGGGTTTACATAACTTATGAGGGGTCAGGAACTCTGAAATTAAGTCATGAGGGGTCATTTAACTTATGACAAGTCGCTTAACTTATGAGGGGTCACGTTTTTTTTAAAACAGTTTTGAGGTTTTACATAACTTATTAGGGGTCAGGGACTCTGAAATTGATGTTGAAGAAGTGTCGGCTTCGATTCGGCCAATGATTCCAGGTGGAGGCGGAATGAAATTTTAAGAAATCATTGGCTGAATCGAAGCCGACACTTCTTCAACATTATTTATCTACACGGCCGCACACTATAACCATCAACTCTGAAATTGAGTTATGGAGGGTCACTAATTTATGAGAAGCACTTAATTCATGAGAGGTCAGGAATCCTGGAATTAATATTTGAGGACTTACATAACCTACGAGGGGTCAGGGGTCCCGAAATTAAGTTATGGGGGGTCACTTAAGTTATCTTACGGAGTGAAGTATCCTGAAATGACGTTTTGAGGCTTTACATAACCTACAAGGGGTCAAGGGTCGAGATTTTAAGTTACAAAAGGCCGTTATGAGAGGTCACTTAAGTTATTCCTAGCGGATGAAGTTACCACTGAATCACGGTGATTTTGTACGGTGACTAAGAGCCCACTTGGTCACCACAAAATCACCGAGTTCTTGGTGATTTATAGTCTTTATCCACGGTGATTGTCACGGTGATTTCGTGACCGTAACAATCACCGTGACAATCACATTAAAAATCACCAAGATCTCGGTGATTTTGTGGTGACCAAGTGGGCATTTTGTCACCGTAAAAAATCACCGTGATTCAGTGGTTTTTCAGGGTGAAAACATCGTCACCCAATCTGCTAGGGATAAGTAGTATGCTGGAATCAAGTGATATACTGTGTGTGTATATATATATTTTTGATCCTGGAATTAAGTCATATATGTATATAATATATGAGGGATTCTCCATCAATTCAGCCACTTTTTTTCGACCATTTCAGATATTCCCCATAATTGGTTATATCAAAGTACTACTAATAGGCATACTATGTGAATTTTTTCAGATTTTTTAATTCAACATTCTAGATAATACCATTTTTTTCTAAATGAATATATATCGGAACTTGAAGTAACTGAAAAAAATGTCTCTACATAAAAGTTGTAGTTTTGTGTTATCTTTCGAGCGGATGATCCGGTAGAAAAAATAATAATTTGTGTGGACTCATTTTTTTTACCCTAGAACCTCGATCTGTGCCACTCTGCAATATCGTCAGATATACAGGAAGACTCTGTAATTTTTTCAGTCAAATAAAAACGGCTTTTTCTGAATAAAAAAATAATTTCCCCTCTTTTTGGTAAAAAATCAGCGTTACCAGAACGTAAATATTATTTCGAATATTCCGCTCGAAAGCTAACACAAAACTACAACTTTTATGTGGAGGCATTTTTTTTCAGTAACTTCAAGTTTCCGAGATATGTTAACGAAGTTCCGGTAGAAAAAAATTAATTTGTGTGGTTTCATTTTTTTACCCTAGAACCTCGATCCGTGCCACTCTGGCGATTTTTTTGCGATATCGTCAGATATACTGGGAGACTGTAATTTTTTCAGCCAAAAAATGGCCTTTTTTGAATACAAAAATAATTATCCCCTTTTTTGGTAAAAAATCAGCGGTACCGGAACGTAAAAATTAATTCAAATATTCAAATACTCGAAAGCTAACACAAAACTACAACTTTTATATGTAGACATTTTTTTTCAGTTACTTCAAGTTTCCGAGATATATTCATTTGGAAAAAAACGGCGATTTCTAAAATTTTGAATTGAGAAATCTGAAAAAATTCACATAGAATGCCTTTTAGTAGCACTTTGATATAACAAATTATGGGGCACATCTGAGATGGTCGAAAAAAAAGTGGCTGAATTGACAGAGAATCCCTCATACATACATATATAATTTAATTCCAGGATCAAAAAAGAATACATCGACCAATGATATCGTGGGTTAACCTAACTGACATCCTATCTATAACCTTATCATCTACAATCTGCAATCGTCGTACTCGATTGCGCTAGGGATGGAATACGGATACCGGGAATGCAAGTGGCGCCATTATTTCTAATTTTTCTCACCGATCGGGATTCTGATAGGGAAGCCGGTTTTGGGGGATCCATGGCAAATCCGGATCGGGATTCTAATAGGGGCGCTGGTTTTGGGGAATCCATGGTAAATCCCGATCCGGATTTGATGGGACGTCGGGCTTCCCTAAAAAATTTCTGCATGGGACGCAATCAATCATTTGTACGGAACCCTCGGTGGGCGAGTCTGACTCGCACTTGTCCGGTTTTTTTTTAATTATAAATTTTTACGTAAAGAACGAAATTTTTGAGATTTTACTGAAGATGGGATTCAAATAACATATTGTTATTGAAAAAAAAATTCGATTTTTTTTAGTTATTTTGATTTTTTTTCCTTCTATGACTACAATACAGTAGCATCTCAGATAATCCAATTCGACGGGACCGGAAACCTCGCATAACTCAATTTCCCCTTTATTCTCCCACTCACGTCTCTAAGCGCACGTTCTGTGATATTCGTAATACGCACACAATATTTTTTTTTTACCTATTTGCAAAGTTTTCCTCACATCATTAAAAGGTTTTAGACACATTCATTACTTAGTAAATTCATCAAATGGAATTCAATCGTGCATATTTTCGCGAGAAAATTTGACCGGTTGAGGTTATGTTACCCTGTGTAACACACGGTCAAGGTTTTAAGTGGGGCGAAACGGCCATAGGGGAAATTGAGAAATGCGAGGTCGTTGCCATGGTAACGAGTTGAGAAATGCGAGGTTTTGAATTATGCGGGATTGAGTTATCTGAGATTCTACTGTAGTTAAATTCAATGTTGTTGAAATAAATAATTTAACTTCTCTCACATATTTCCTTTGTAAATTATACTAATTAACATAAGAAATTACAATTTTTATGCAAAAACATATAATGAAGTGCAAAACGTACTTGAATTGTAATTCTTAACTTTAATTATTATAATTCACAAAGAAAATATGTGAGGGAAGTTAAATTATTTATTTTAACATCATTGAAATAAACTATTGCAGTCATAGAAGGAAAAAAGATCAAAATTACGAAAAAAATCGAGGACAATTTTTTTAAATAAAAAGTTATTCAAATCCCATGTTCGGTAAAATCTCAACAATTTTGTTTTTTACGTAGAATTTTATAATTGTTTCTGAAAAAAATCGAAGAGGTCCCATTGGAAAAAATCCAATTTTTTAGCTTAAAACAGCTAAAAAGACATTCAAAATTTGTTTTTCTTAATTTTCGATATTTTGTTCAAAAAATAAATTAGAAAAAAAAATTGCTTCTGAACAAGTAAAAATATCTTGGTTTTTGTAGAAGTTATGATTACTTCAAGAATATTTGATAAAAAATCAATAACTTTGGTATGGGTTGAGATAGAGAGCTGAAAATTTATATGGACATTTCTTTTTGCATGTATAATAACATAGTAAAAATTTAAAAAATCGAAGGGGGTCACCGACAAAACGTCGTTGATTTGACATGGCATGACTCATACATAAAGTTTTTCATCATAAACAGATTTATCAACAGATATCACAGATGTTGTTTTATCGTTGTTACCACAGATAATCGGTCTCTTGAACGCGTTCACACCTCAACGCTCGCTGGACGAGTTTCAAGATGTTTACCTGGTCATGGAGCTGATGGACGCCAATCTGTGCCAAGTTATCCAGATGGATTTAGATCACGAACGCATGTCGTATCTCCTTTATCAGATGCTGTGCGGCATCAAGCATCTACACTCGGCTGGAATAATTCACAGGGTTCGTATTATCGCGAATTGACTTCGAGAATTCATTGGATCAACGACAACGTGATTTTCTTGAAATTCAAGGCCAAAAAAAAATGAAACTATCGTTCATTATAACAGCTAGATACCTTCGGTCTAACCGTAACATAAAGATTAGGCTCAAATTTCAGTACGTCCTATTGATATTTTTCAAAAAGCTACTACTTGGAACTTGCAAATTGTGTAAAGTGAAATAATGTGTCGAATGTAATTTTTTTTTTTAACGCAAAGTAACGGGGGCAGTTGTCATTAATTTTTAGAGACACGAACAAAGGGTTCAGATTTTGTTTTCTTATTTTGGTGACTTCGTAAAATGATAATAAAATCGTGCAAATTATAAATTTTATTTTTATTTACATAGACTTATCGAAGAACTTGAAAAAAAAATCAAGTCCTTTTTTCAGAAAATCTGATTGGCAAATTTATGATTTGCACGATTATTCGAACTCGTCTATGCTGCTCACTTTGTTAATTAATCCCATTTTCTCATCATTTTTGACCTGCAGAAGGTAACGTAATTCATTTAATCATATCTCATTTTTCTGGACGTTTTTTTCATTAGGATTTAAAACCGAGCAACATTGTCGTCAAATCCGATTGCACACTGAAGATATTGGACTTTGGCCTCGCGAGAACCGCAGGGACGACGTTCATGATGACACCGTACGTTGTGACGCGATATTATCGAGCGCCTGAAGTAATTCTCGGTATGGGTTATAAGGAGAACGTCGATATATGGTCGGTCGGTTGTATCATGGGCGAGATGATAAGGGGCGGAGTTTTATTTCCGGGGACCGATCACATTGATCAGTGGAACAAAATAATCGAGCAGCTTGGCACACCCGCTCAAGAATTCATGCAACGACTTCAACCGACAGTGAGAAATTACGTCGAGAACAGGCCACGATATCCTGGCTATCCCTTTGAGAGGCTATTTCCTGATATTCTGTTTCCCACGGATTCCTCGGAACACAACAGACTGAAAGGTTCGACAATCTCTTACTCGCAAATGCGACTTTTGATTATTCGTTTTTCAAAGATTCCAATAAAATGAATAATTTTGATGATAGTGATGTCAGTGGACCAATTTAAATTTCTTAACGTGCACTCTAAAAAAATTCTGTAGAAACTTCATAAAAAAATATGAAGTTTTTATGCATATACAGTATATTAAATTTCATATACATGTGTGCAGTAATATTCGAATATAAATTTTATTTTTCAGAGTTTATTCTCTTAATTTCAACGTACAAATATTGAATTTAAGTTAAAATTTTTCATTTTCCAATCGATGTCTATTAATTTCGGTTTCATATACTTGGTATTGAAATTTAACGTACAAAAGTATATGAAATTTTAATAACACGTATGTTAAATTTGATAATTTTTACACTATGCTTTTGGATTATGAAAAATTTTATAATGGGTTGATTTTATTTCCGAAGATTTTACGGTTTTCTGTAACTTCAATACACTCTGAGGAGAAATTGGATTACAATGAAGGTTTTACGTATTCTCAATGACGAGTATTGTACGATGGTTTTAATGATCAATAATGTGCGTTAATTTTCATGAAACAAAGCGAGCCAAGCCAGAGATTTACTTTCGCGAATGCTTGTTATTGATCCGGAACGACGTATCTCTGTGGACGATGCTTTGTTGCACAATTACATAAACGTTTGGTACGACGAGGGTGAAGTGAATGCTGTAAGTAAAAATTTTACAATACATTAAATAAAAATTGTTCATAAGAACGATTATCACAATTACATCAATCTCCATTTATCTATTCCAATTATGAAGAATGTGGAATAAGGATTTTCCACGTTTTCGTGTATTTTGCTTATTCCAATCAGCTTACTTAACCCTTACTTGACACACTTGGGTAGAAAACACCCCAGGCCTAAATTTCCTTAATTTTGAGTACCTAAATTTAAAAAAATGGGACCTATGGCGATATCTGTCGTTTGTTCGAGTATGCCACCTTCAAGTTTATAGCATCACTCTAATACCCAGTGGACACAGTAATGTTGCAGCAACGTAACGGCAATGTTACCGTTTTTAACAAGTAATATAACATAGACTTTACATGTAAGTTACAATTTCCTACTCAGCAATATAAGATTCTTATATAACAGTTATGTAACCGCAATATTGGAATGTAATGTTACATTAATTGATGTAACTGTTATATTGCATTTGAGGCATTCCACGTCAAGTCGGCCATCCCATTTTTTGAAATCACCAAAAATCGCATATAAATTTTTATAAAGTAGTTCTAACTGTCAAGAAAATTCGTGATTTTTTTCAGAAATTATATAATACACATTTTATAAATTTTTTACGAACGCCTCCAAAAGTCTTATATGCTATTTTCGGAGCAAATAATGTTTCGATATTTTTTTTTCTCAGAATTGACATCTTCGACTTGTCTGTAGTTTTAAGTTTTTTACTTGATATATTTACAGCCTATAAAAAAATGGCTTAGTGGAGAATCCATTCCTTCTCTTGCGTTTCACATTCCAAATGAATACACAAATTTCTCTGTGCATTAACAGGGTTGAGACTATCTATAGATATTTTCTAAAGCCTGCATTTTTGTTTATTTTTTGTACTTTTTCAATTTTTTAAACTTTTTTCATTTAATTTTTTTAAATATCTTTTTGTACATTTTAATAAACTTTATCAATGGACCCATGGACGCCGGTAAAGTCTATTCAAATTAATATCAAAGGCTACTCACGTCTCTCGATTGCAACAAAGAATTAATTTACGCTCTTTGGATACACCGACGTTTGAAGACCCTCTTTGGAGACACCGGAAAGTACCTATGAGTACTTTTTTAGTTCGATTTGGGCATGATTTTTGGGAATGAAGCAATGATACTGCTTTGTTGCTGGGATCGTCTTTGCAGTATCAAAACGAGATTATTTTATTATTTTTCCCTGTCTACGATTAATAATGGTAAAATATCAATATCTACACTATTTCGTTAAATCACTCTATAATGATAGATTGTTCAATAAAAATGCATTTGAAATAATGGATTCTCCACTACGCCAATTTTTTTATAGTCTGTAAATATATCAAGTAAAAACCTGTTAAAACTACAGACGAATCGAAGATGTCAATTCTGAGAAAAAAAAAATCAAAACATTATTTGCTCCAAAAATGGCATATAGAGCTTTCGGAGGAGTTTGTAAAAAAATTCAGTGAAAAGCACGTTGAAAATCCTAAATTCTATGTTGCACTTTTTTTTCGTACGATGAATAATTTTCGAGTTATAAAATGGGACAAACAAATTTTTTGCATTTTTTTCCGGCTAAAAAATTTAATTTAAAAATCTGAAAAAAAATCACAAATTTTCTTGATAGTTAGAACAACTTTTTAAAAATTCTTATGCGATTTTTGGCGATTTCAAAAAATGGAGTGGCTCACTTGACGTGGAATGCCTCATTTATATAACAGCAATATTTCGGTGATATCATTGTAATATTTCAGTTATATTACTGCAATATCATTATTTTTTAAAATTTGTTTACATTACTGTAATCCAAAAACGTTATATACCAGTTATATAACCTGTATATAACAAATGGTACATAACATGTTACTTCCACGTTATATAACAGTTATGTATCACAAGAATAACGTTGTAACATTAAATGTAACTTCCATGTTATATTGCCGCAATATAACATATATGTTACATTACTGTAATGTCACTTCGTTATAAGCATGTTCCGTGACGGCGACAAAACTTGTTTAAATTACTGTAATGTAACAAAGTTATATACCAGTTATGTAACCTGCATGTAACAAATGTTACATAACTAGTTAGTTGCACGTTATATAACAGCTATGTTATATAGGAATAACATTGTAACATTACATGTAACTTCCATGTTACACTGGTGCAACATAACGTGTTCACTGGGTAAGTTTGTATGTAGTAGCCATAGCCACTCGGCGTCAAGTAAGGACGTGTGCGACAATTTGTACAAATTTTTTTCTTGTTATATTATTTTACTAATATTATTTTTTTCTTGTAGTCCTATATGAGGCATTCTCCGTCAATTCCGCCACTTTTTTTTCGACCCTCTCAGATCCGTCCCATAACTTGTCACAGGATAGTCCCACTTGAAAGTCGTCTGTGCAATTTTTTTCAGATTTTTTAAGCGGTGAATTTTGTTTTTCCATCAACTTTTGAATGCAATATGTTTTATATTTCTATTCGTGCTGCAAAGACTATTTTCTGCAAAAACAAAAGAAAATTAATTTTTGTCGCACGGGCGGACACCTTCAATTCTACTGTCACATTTATACAATCTCTTATAGTATTAGTGGGACGTACAGGCAAATCCACAATGAGGCAACTGATTTTTTCGGGGTTAAAAAAATGTTATCCATAAAAAATTGAATTAAGTTATTTTTTCGAATAACTTAATACTATAGCTTAACTTAATGTATGCTAACTTAATGTTTTATTGCTTAAAACGAAGAGGATGTACAAACAAAATATTCCTACAAAAAAACATGTTTTTCCGTCAACTATTGAATGCAATATGTCTTATATTTTTATTCGTGTTGCAAAGACTATTACTAAACTGTGTGACAAGTTATGGGACGGTTCTGAGAGGGTCGAAAAAAGTGGCGGAATTGACGGAGAATGCTTCATATATTAAGCAAACTCAGTTAAATTATCAACCGTTTTTATCGAAAAATAAAAAAGCTATGATATTTTCGTAAAAGTTGTCATTTTTACAGTTTTTTAGGTAATTAAATTTTTGTATCATATTCAACTTTAATGTTTTACTATAAATCCTGTATAACTTTGGAAAGTCATCTCTTAATGATTTCTAAAAAAATTGTAAGTTATAATAATAAATGGTATACTTTTTAAAAGAATTTTTGTCTCTGGATCACAAACGATCACAGTGTGTCAAGTACGTTATCTGCAAAAGTGTGTTAAATAAGGTTTAACAACAAAAGAGTTGAAGATAAATTTATTTACTCTTATTGAATTTATAGCCAGCACCTGGGCCATACGATCACAGCGTTGACGAGAGAGAACACACGGTCGATCAATGGAAGGAATTGATCTATCAGGAAGTAATGGAGTACGAGACAAGTCACAATCCTGCGACATCGGCGCAACCATCGGAAACTGCTGGATCACGGTAGACGTGAACGAAATTCGCGGCTTTCTCTGCAATGGATTCGCGCGAAAAAACGCCGTGGAAAATTTGCTGAGATGCGTGTGAGCGACTACGAAGACAGCGAGTCGGCCGAAGTATCGTGACGTGAAAATTGAAATAAAAAAGAGCGTGATAGGGAGGGAAACAGAAAAAGCGAGAAAATCGAAGGTTCTTAAGCCTAATTTTACGAACGCCTTGCAAAGTTGCCGCGAGGAGTAATAAAATCACGCTAGACCCGTGCGAATCCTCTTCTCCTTGTTTCGCCCGACGAATTCTTTGGGTGGGTGGTGGGGCAGAAAAAAAAATTTGACACGAATGAAAAATTCAGACACGCATACACAAAACTTAATTGATTCCCGATAAGTGACGGGGAAAAAATAGCAGATAGAAGTTATACAGCGATTCCATATATATATACTACAACGGAAAAATCTTCTAGGCTATTCGAATCAGAGTATACCAGGCAAAGTACATGATATTTTGATAATAGATAAAACATATTCCTTGTGCCCCGAAGGAATGACAATAGAATCATAATTTATGATCTTCGCTGTAAGAGAGATAAATAATACGAAAACAAAAAGAATTTTTGGAGAACGCTGATAAACGAGAAAACGCGGATTTTGAATTAGCTCGACATTCCGTTTTCTGGAGGATTCTGAAGACACAAGTAGCGGGCAGAGGCTCGAAAGATAATGCGCTTTTCTTCTTGTCGAATAATTCTGAACTATGAAAACTGCAATATGCGCGAATAGCGTCGCCACTGTAGCTGTAAAGTTTTTTACTCTTTACTTAGAAGGAGCCGGGAAAAAAAATATTGCAAAGGCATAAAAACCGAAGAAATAACGCGATAATTGGCCGTGCACGGAGGACATTTGTTCTTACAGGCAATGAGGGGTATATTAATTATTGTGCGTCGGTGAACTTCGATGGATTTAAAATTAGATATATACATACATATATGTATATATTGTAGTCCCAGCCTCGTGATTGAAGAAAATTTTGTAACGTGATATACGACGGTTAAGTGGATTGAGAGAGAGAGAAAGTGAGAGAGAGAGAGAGAGGGGGGGGGAGAGAGAGAGAGAGAGAGAGAGAGAGGGAAAGAGAGAGAGAGTAGTAAAAAAACAGACCCAAACACAGACACAAGGAAAATCTTTTCCATTTTTTTAATCGCGGTAACGAGACGGAGGAAGAGAGAGGAAAATCGCGCGAAGAATCTTCGATTACGATAAAAGCGTATTTCGATTTCCTTGATCGTGAAATCGGTGATTTTATCGCTTCAACCAACAACAACGTTCATGCGATCACAAGGGTACGAAAATCCGAATAACGGATGAAGATATGACTATTTGTATTTATCATGAATTAACGGGAGAAAAAAAATGAAAAATAGTAAACCAAACTAACAAAAAATTCTTCTACAGAAGTGGGCGCACGCGCATCTACGAGAAAGCAATCGATCGAGAGATTCTGTGACGAGGAATGAGATTTAATCGAATGATTGTAATTGTAAACCGTTGAATTTTTATTTTCCACGATGAATAGTTATGTGAATATATTGCTACAGTCCGATCCAAATAATCAAGCTTTTGTAAAACTAATAATAATAATAATAATAATAATATTAACAATAAATAAAAGAGTAAAGGTATCATGAATAATTGCTAAAAATCACGTAATCGTATTGCGCACGATATTACAATTATAGAGTACGAAAGAAAGGGAGAGCTAGAGAGAGAAAGAGAGAGAGCGAAATCTTGTTTCGCCCGATGAATGGAAGACGCGAGAGTGAAAAAAATTGCGAATTATAATGAAGTGTTTTTTTCCCCCGATGTGTTTTAGTCAAAGCGGGCACGGGCATTGTCCAAAAATCTTTGCGCAACTTATCACGAGGTGGGGAATTTTTTTTCTTCTGCAACTTCTTGACAATTTTTTTACACGAAAAGAAAGACGAGAAGAACAAATCTTTGCACCATGTTGAAAAGAAATTTCGAAATTGCCCGCTGAGCTATTTCAGAGCATAGTCAATTATCGCTGAATGTACAATTTTATTACTTTTTTTAAATTCAATTTCAATCTACCTACAGGGTATGTCATTGCGATTACTACAAAAAACACACATACAAATTTCAGAAGTTCGTCCAAACTTTTTGCGATTCGGAATATTTCGTCGAATTAACGAGCTTTACTTCGTGCATTACGAATTTCCAATTTCGGTAATGATGTTCGAAAAATATACTCGCGAGAATTAAAAAACAAACTGTCGTGTATCTCGGTGGAAAAAATCGTTCTGAAGTCGGATAAACAGCCAACCAATGAGAAATAAGAATATATAATACCACCGCGCGGTTTCCCAAAGATTTTTGGGGTCCGTGCTTGGCGCACGTGGGAAGGGGAAGGAAGAGCGGAGGTAAAGTGATGTATCCGGATAAAATTTTATATATATATAATTATAAAAAAAACACATTATATACAAATACGGTGGTATCGCTTGAGAATGAAACACCGAGGTACATAAGAAGTAAAATAAATAATGAAGGAGAAAGATGGTAAAGAAAAAAGTCTAGAAATAAGAATAATTAACGATAATTAAGTGGTATGCAGAGAAAAAAAAAGTAAACTAATTGATCAACCTCTTTATAGAATGTTGAGAGGAAGAAAACAAAATATTTTGAAGGAAAAAAGGAAGTTTGGAACGGATCGAGAGAGAGAAAGAGATGGAGAGAGAGAGAGCGAGAGAGAGAGAGAGAGAGAGAGAGAGAGAGAGAGAGAGAGAGAGAGAGAGAGAGAGAGAGAGAGAGAGAGACGAGAGAGAGACGAGATACAAAAAAGGAACGTACGTCGAGGGATGTGAAAACTGATGAAAAACAAGAAAAAACAAATTATAAAGTCCATGTTGCTAATTTAGTGGTGAGGTAGTTTTGCGCGTAGTTATGACACTTTTAGTGTAGAGACGAGTAGAGACGAGTTAGCCCGATTAGTCGAGGAAATAATGAAAAACAATGAAAAAATTGCTAACTCAAAAAAAACGTGAAAACACGGGTGGCAATCCAACAACAACAACAACAACAACAACAACAACAACAGCAGCAGCAGCAACAACACGTGTAGCTTGTAGAATAGATTAGTTTAGGTAATGTAGATGATCATTGAGAGCTCATTGGGATGTGTTTCAGAGGTATGAGCACACCGCTGAAGGACACGAGAGTCGAATTCATAGATTGCCGAATTTAAACAAATCGCCAGTACCATAAATGAACATGATATGGGTGAAAAAAAATGATCACAATTTCAGACACATTTCTAACGCAACATCTATAAATCATGGCTCGAAATAAATTGTTCGTAACGAGAGAATAATTTTCCCGAATAATCAGTTATTAGTTTGAAGAAAAAATTCAAATTAATTAATCGTAATGATTTATTACGCTCATCTCTCTTTTGATTGATAATTATCATTTTTCCAAATGCTCGGCACGATAATCCGGGAAAGTATGCTCGCGTCGATCGCCGATGCATCCCTTCGACGATGCCTTGTATTGCCGTTTAAGATTCGTTAGTCGATGTGTGTGTGTGTGCGCACGCGCGCGTGTGTGTGTGTTTGTGCGTTTTTCTTTTTCTTCATTTCTTTCGTCGTGTACCTTCGCTCGTGTCGGAGTATTGTTGTACAGTTTATTCATCATAATCGAGCATCGCCGATCGATCGTGAACGCGTGAATTTTATATTTGCTTTTCGAGAAGTTTTTTCTTTCATCGCAAAAGAAGAAACGAGAAGACAAAAGTTAACTAAGTCGACATAATGATTTTTCTACAAGAGCGTCCCCTTGGATTAAAAAAATACAAGCGACAAAGAAACGGAAAATAAGGCGGAAGATTAACTTGTCGGATTATAGCGAAAAAGAAAAAGTGATTCTAATTTATTATAGATATATTCACCGCATTAATATTCAACTGAATATATACCTCTTCTGTAAA